>OU611913.1:0-1200000 GCA_914767705.2 Tenthredo notha | reverse complement strand
TCCATAACTGGCACATGGGTCAACATATGCATACCTATATATATATATATATACACTGCGTCTGGTGCCAAATATATTAGCTATTAATTTTCTGCTTTTCTTCAGACACGCTGATCCTGGAGACGATCTTTCATCCCCTGCAGATCGACCAGAGGAGGAAGAATGAAGGAAAAGTATACATCAAGGAAGAGTAAAGGCCTCTTCGATCAACCCTTCTTTTCTTATCCGCGCTTTGTTCCATCGCACCGGGTCCGAAGATCGTCGAACGTCAACTCCGCGGGAGGTGGCTGATCGCTGTCCCCTCGCATCTCTTCGTCTTCCTCACTATCTGCGGTTGAATAGAAGGTCCACCGGGTGCCGGGTGTTTCCTACGGAGGGGAGAGCTGCCTTATTTGGGTCCCGGGGGCGTCGTCGTCGCGGCGCTCAAATATACATACAATTTTGGTAAGATAGTATGCGAGCAAATTTAAAGGTGTATAAGTGCGTACAGAGCAGTTCCTTAGAGCACCTATGGTCTAGGCTGACGACGACGCCGGCGCCGGCAAGTACGTGTGAGAACAGATTTCCATGTAAGGGGCGGATGGTTATTTTCGGCGGCGAACCGTTATGGATATAGGGAGGCCGACGCGGCTGCAACGCGCCACTCGCTGCTCGCACTTGCACTACGATTGCCTCGGCGCGTCCTCGATTTTTACGAATTATACGGTACGGTACTAATTAAGTCACGATACAACGCTAAAACCGTTCATTATTTTTTCGCAATATTCACTGTCGCCGATTAGTCATTTAACAAATATCAAGGATTATCGCGATCTAACACATTCCTTAATTTCAATCTGTGCCGACGTTTGTGACGCTGATTAAGTGCATCCAATTAAATCGGATTCCTAGATCTCATGATCCTAGAGCTGATCACTCTAGAAGTCTGGATTTTCTTTCTTTTCATTGATAAAATGGGAATTAATCCCGCGGAATCCCAAGAGCAGGACTTCAGACTGTCGCAGAAATCTTGATTAAATATTGGATGCATTGTCTATCAGCGGATTATCGCAATATCGTCGTGACCTTTCGTTATAAATCCTGTGATTTTATCGTGCAACATTATGCCAAGTGTTCAGTTTGCTTTATCTTAATTGGCGAACTGCAGAACTCGGAAGCCGGATATAAAGTAGCTAGAAGACCAGTCGCGTGTGTCAATTAGTTTTCCAAAGGATTATCCGGTATTGAGGACATCGAAAAGTGGAATCTCGAAGATTATTACCAAGTTCTTTAGAAAACCACCCCGAATTTCATTTATAACTGTTTTCATTCAAGACAGGAATTAGAGTCATTTCGTCGAATAACATTTTTCGGGTAATCATCCCATTAACGTGCAACGGAGACGAAATTACCGAGCTAGGAATCATCCTAGGAGGATTATAGGGGGGTAGCAGGAAATAATTATTGCAAATTAGGCACAGCTGTAAATTGCTTAGAGAAAGTCAAACCACAAGCTAATGGAATTATTCTGCTTCTTACAGCATCCGTTTTTACTAACTACCTATCAAAATGTGCGACGATGATGTTGCGGCACTGGTCGTCGACAATGGATCCGGTATGTGCAAGGCTGGATTTGCTGGTGACGACGCACCCCGAGCCGTATTCCCGAGCATCGTTGGTCGCCCTCGACACCAGGTCAGTGATATCATTATATAAATCCCCACTATAATCAGTCTACCAAAGCCTGTTCTGAATCCTTATATATCCTTTGCCAGGACGAGGTTCATTATTAAATTTCATGACTCATTGTTCGCGATTTTTATCGTGGCTTATTTGATCAGATCGATCACTGAAAGACTGCAGACATAATGTGAAACGTATACAGTTCTTTAATAGGTTGAACGATTTATTCTATTCGGCCTTACCGAGAAGATATATTAAGATTCTCGGTAGTACCTCTTACTTATGTATCTAGGTATTTCGGGTTTGAGACGTTAATCGAGTCTGTTTTAATTTTCACAGGGTGTGATGGTGGGTATGGGACAAAAAGACAGCTACGTGGGCGACGAAGCTCAGAGCAAGCGAGGTATCCTTACCCTAAAATACCCCATCGAACATGGTATCATCACCAACTGGGATGATATGGAGAAGATCTGGCATCATACCTTCTACAATGAACTCCGTGTTGCCCCCGAGGAGCACCCAGTCCTCCTCACCGAGGCTCCCCTCAACCCTAAGGCCAACCGTGAAAAGATGACACAGATCATGTTTGAGACCTTCAACAGCCCCGCGATGTACGTCGCCATCCAGGCCGTGCTCTCCCTGTACGCTTCCGGTCGTACCACCGGTATCGTCTTGGACTCCGGAGATGGTGTTTCCCACACCGTACCCATCTACGAAGGTTACGCTCTGCCCCATGCCATCCTCCGTCTGGACTTGGCTGGTCGCGATCTTACCGACTACCTCATGAAGATCCTCACCGAGCGTGGATACTCGTTCACCACCACTGCCGAGCGTGAAATCGTTCGTGACATCAAGGAGAAGCTCTGCTATGTCGCCCTGGACTTCGAACAGGAAATGGCCACCGCTGCTGCCAGCACCTCCCTCGAGAAGAGCTACGAGCTTCCCGATGGACAGGTCATCACCATTGGTAACGAGAGATTCCGCTGCCCTGAGGCCCTCTTCCAGCCTTCCTTCTTGGGAATGGAATCCTGCGGTATCCACGAGACCGTGTACAACTCTATCATGAAGTGCGATGTTGACATCCGTAAGGACTTGTACGCCAATACCGTCCTTTCCGGTGGAACCACGATGTACCCTGGTATTGCCGACCGTATGCAGAAGGAAATCACCGCCCTCGCCCCGTCGACGATCAAAATCAAGATCATCGCTCCCCCTGAGAGGAAATACTCCGTATGGATCGGTGGATCCATCCTTGCCTCCCTCTCTACCTTCCAACAGATGTGGATCTCCAAGCAGGAGTACGACGAGTCCGGCCCGGGCATTGTCCACCGCAAGTGCTTCTAAATAGATCACCTAATCTTCCAATTGCCTTTCCAATGTATCTCTACCAGACCAAACTGATCATTTTACCAAAAAAGGAAAAAAATCATTAAAAAAAAGAAAGAAGGAGACGTTAACACGCGAACGAAAAAAAAAAAAACTACTCAAGTGCCTTTATTATACACATTTATCAGACTGTATTGTACTACGTAGTTTATACAACATAATTATTTGTTACGGTCATTATTTATTATTACTACTCCTCCATTATATTATTGTATCGCATCTATTCGATCGTCTAGTTATCATATCGTCTACGATTATAAGAAAACTAGACCGGTTGCTAGCTCATATTGTAGCGGAGCGGCCATTTCCTACTCTATCACTAAACCTTACAATTAATAAAATTATCTTATAATCCAACATGTTCGCTTTAATATAAAATAGTCTCATGATATTCATAACTCCCTCAGCTGTGCTTCACTCAAACGGCTGAAGCAAAAAAATTCTCTCACGCTATCTACACATAGTATATTATGTATGTATTATGCATATGTATAAACAGAGAATCGCAAGTTCAAGTCGAAATCTGCATCCCCGTAAATACACACATATATCTAGACTACTTAGGTCCGCAGCGGGGGAGGATAGGGGGGAGATGGCATCGCATATGCGTGCCACGTGGGATCGCAGATACACGCGACGCGGTGCCCCGTTCCTAACATCTTCGCTTTGGTACGGGCGTAATTTAACACGAGCATCAAAACGGAGCGACAGATTAAGAAAACGTAAAAATAGTCTCCGCTCCTGACTCTCGATTCCGTAACGTACGCAGCGTGCGGACCCCAGCTGTGCCTACCCTTACAAGGCCCCGACCGCCCTGGTGGTCGTTGTAACTGATGTTTATTCTCAAGCGGCACTAAATTTAGATACCGCATAGATCTCTAGCCTCGGTTCTGTCTCGTTTCACGTCGAGCCTTCGTACGCTTACATATTATTACCCTCGAACAAGGCACCGCATACTATATGGATATTAATAGCTTAGTTTGCCATTTCGCAAAATATTGAGAAAAAAAAAGAGAAAAAAAAACAAAGGACCGGAGGGGGAGGATACAATGTCTTTGAGTCCTCGTCTGACATCCCTTTTTTTCTTTCTTTCAAGTCTGAAAGCCGTGTACTGATTATTCTTCTAAATTTAATTAGTAGCAGATACTTTAGAAATTAAGTCGGAGAATGTGACTTTTCTAGTCTCCTATGCGCAGTTTTAAGAGTCGTTATTATTCCTTTCCTAGACATTAAACTGCATTGAATATAGAGGCAATGAATCCATGGAACTATAATACGGATGCTATTGTCCATTTCCAATGTCTCAAATGACGCTGTGAATCAGTTTTAATCATTTAACGAAAGAAATTGTAAAGTCAGACGATATTGCGGGTTTGTAAATGCTCCCGCCAGGCTCTGTGCGGCAAAATTAGTTCTCGAAATCTTCACTAATTAGCGCTACCTCACGGTCTATTCGCTAGCCCCATCTTACAGAATATTTATAAACTATTACATTGCGTTTGTTCAAAAAGGCGGGACAGAAATAGATTTTCAAAAATAAAATTTCTTCATCCAATTTATAAAACGGTATTCCTATTTTTGTTTTCAATTATTCTTATGGTTGAAAGTAATTAGATACAGCCAATAATTCCGAGGTCTTAATTTTTTTTTTTTTCGGGATGAATAAATCAATGAGAAGAACAATTTTTTTATACGGATTGATGATAATTATCGTATTGCATTAATCGTACATCATATAGATAATTATTAATTTTTTTACGCATGAGTAAGATAAAGAAAACTTGAATAAAATAGGAACGTAGATCTATTTGTAAAAATCGTGTTCAGACTCGTCCTTTTTGATATTATTTTTATATCCTTTTTCGAAATCCTTTGCCAAAACGATGTACCGGTTTTCACGAACTGCGTGCATTCCTGCCTCCTGACAAATGGCGTTTATATCAGCACCGGAAATTCTGTCCGGACGTGCGACGTAGTCTTCTAAATCAACTTCCTCGCTTAAATTCATCTTTGTTGTAATCGTGGAAAATACTAATCGCTTTTGGCGCCTATCTGGTAGTGGGAATTCTATCTTTCTGTCCAATCTACCAGGTCGAAGAAGCGCAGGGTCTAAAGTGTCCGCTCTAAAACATTGGAAGAGTTATAAATGAATTTGAAGCAATTTTCGATACCTTTTCGACGCTTATTGAAATAAAAAATTGTTAAAACTGTACCTGTTCGTAGCCATAATAACTTTCACGTTTGTAGTCTGGTCAAAACCGTCCATCTGATTCAATAGCTCAAGTAAAATACGCTGAACTTCTCGATCGGCGCCGGTCTGGGCGTCGAAACGTTTAGTAGCGATCGCATCGATTTCATCAACGAATATTATGGCCGGAGAATTTTCTTTAGCTAGCCGAAACACGTCTCTCACCATCCTCGGACCTTCTCCAAGATATTTTTGCACGAACTCAGAGCCGACGACGCGAATAAAAGCCGCTGTTTAATAAAAATTCTGTTTTGAAGTCGTTATCATAATTCACAGTGAACGAAGTTGAGAATACCACTTTTTGGGTTTTTATATCACAAAGTAGAATACCAGTTGAGGCATCTTAGGCAGGAACACCGTTAATACACTTAAAAAGTACAAAAGGAATGGAGAAAACATAAAATACCAGTAGTGTGCCTAGCAACAGCTTTGGCAAGCATCGTTTTTCCACAACCTGGAGGACCGTACATCAGTACACCTCTTGGTGGATCAATTCCAATCTGTTTATAAAGCTCGAAATGAGTGAGCGGCAGTTCTACTGCTTCTCTAATCTCTTGTTTTTGCATATCCATTCCTCCTATGTCGCTGTATTGAATATCTGGCTTTTCGTCTGTAAGAAAAATCGATTTTCAGCTATAATTTTCGACCTAATCATTGGACTAGACTTTCTAGTTCACAGATTCATTCGATTTGTTAATTTATCATCAGAAATGAATTATAATTAAAAATAATACAATTTCGAAGATAGGAAATTGCTGGATAATTACCAGCTTGCAGCATGGATATGCTAGAATCAGCTTCTGGAGGAAGAACATCTACTAAAGCATTACTGTGCTTATGGAGAGCTACGCTTGCCGATGGTTTCAGCAGCTCTCTGTCTATGGTCGATAGAATACGCACATAGTAATTGGAGCCAGTAGTTGAACCAACAATTCCTGTATTTTGATCTACGGCTTCTAAAAACTGGCCAATTACCAACGGTACGCTTTGAATACGTTTCACTTCTTCTTGTGCGTGCAAATACTCTTTTTTTAAGTTCCGTTGCTCATCTTTTATGTACTCTTCTTGCACCTCAAGGAACTCCAACATTCGTTGTAGTTTCTGTATGAAGAAAAAATGATCTTTTATTATATGAATTCGAAATCATGGATTATTTTTCTATGAGGTTGAGGTGCCGATCAAATGGTTTAAAGTTAGACAAATATTTATCAGCCAGAAAACGCTTGAATCTTTCGAATTTCCAATTCAAACTACAAGATAAAATCAATCACCTTGTATTTGGTGTAGAGATCTTCGACATCGAGCTCGTCACCTGCTCCAGAGTAGTGGCCAATTGGAGGCTTCGAATCGATTTCTCCAACATCCTGAAATCATAAATTTTATAATTCAGTTCCACACAATACACAAATTACTGATACTAACGATGAAAAAATCGCTTTTAAAAGATCGTGACAAGCAGTTCGAAAGAACCTAGAAACTAGATTTTAGGTTATAGCAAGTCTGACGTTTCATTTCAACCAACTACACCTTCCGAATTCAAATTTCAAGCTTAACTATGATATGAAATTGTTAAAAAGCCGTTTCATCACCTTGTCGGGCAACACAATTCCGATTTCTTCCATTATTTAGAGAACAATATTTTCCGACAAACGCTGTGTGCCACAAAGTAACTCAATGACTGGGATCTTTCGACAATTTACGCCATCTTGGATAAGTCTAATATCAATATAGTCGGTCTGAAACAAGGAACGGCTCATTGCGAACCGAGTTTAACACAACAATCACGTATACCGTTCCGACCATAGCGTTGCATATCTTAGTACAACTCTTCCCGTGGAATAGAGATTCGTTGTCTATGATTGGCGGAGACAATTTACGTGGGGGGTGTGGTAACTACAATTTTGAAGTTTGAAAGCGTTTCAACGAGATTTTAGACAGACGCAGTAAAGTTCATCGAGCATTTAATAAGATTTATAATTCTGTTATTACCGAGTATATAAGTGTCGATATAAGTTATACAAGCGGATATAAATATCGCGATGAAATTATCGTAAGTAATTATAACTCCTGGCTAAATACCGCGTTTATGAAAATATAGGTTATTCTGACAGACAGCATTCTCACGTCTATTCTCACTTTTAGCCGCCCTAAGCCTCCGACTTCCGCACGTAAACCTGCGACGAGACCTAGACTCTGTAATATAATATGTCGGGATCCCGTCCAAGTCTATTGTCGGTTAAGACCGATGCAATACGAGACAGATGTAGCGTGTATGAAGGTCTTGTCTCCGACAACTATAGTCATAACTTCGCCGGAGTCTGCAGCTAACTTTAGGAATGGAAATTACAAGGAAATCCAGACGATGTTTAATCGTGTATTTGTACCAGAAGTTGGACAAAGAGAAGTTTTCAATATCGTAGCACTACCGCTGGTAGAAAATTTGATTAAAGGAAAAAACAGCCTTCTGTTTACATACGGAGTCACAGGTAGCGGCAAGACTTTCACTATGACTGGAGAGCCGCAGAACGGAGGAATGATGCCAAGATGTTTAGACGTCATATTTAACAGCATTGCCAATTTTCAAGCAAAGAAATTTGTCTTTAAACCTGATAAACTTAATGGATTTGACGTACAGAGCGAAACTGACGCTATGCTTGATAGACAGAATGAATTACATGCAGGTTTTATGACCCCGAGGCCAGGGAAGTCTAATAGAAAGTGAGATTTGGTCATTTTTTTAATTATTTTTATCAATTTTTAAGGGATATCAGGATTTTATTATTCGCTCATTCATTTCAGTCGAAAATGCGATAGCGATAGCGACAGCAATCCTATGATCGTTAGAGAGGCAGACGAGTCCCAGATGCTTCCTGTTGAACACGATAATGTTTACGCTGTTTTTGTTACCTATGTTGAAATATATAATAACAGTGTATACGATCTCCTGGATGAAGAGGATGTTAGAGTGAAGTAAGCCCATTCTTACTCTGAGACAAACTTATCTCAGAAACTTGAGCAAAGTGGAAAAGTAGAAAGACTGCTTCACATTTTTAAACAATTAACATTGTCTCTCAGAGGTCTGATTAGATTCCAGAAAGCCCACAATTAGTCTGGAATTTTATAAGGCTTTTGAAATTTCGTATCACGAAAACGAAAACAAGAAATTAAGTGTTGAATTAAAACCGAATGAACCTTAAGCTAGATGATTCTGATTCATAATATCCTTTAATTCAGGTCTCTGCAAAGTAAAATCGTACGAGAAGATGGGAACAAAAATATGTATGTTCATGCGGTGACTGAAGTTGAGGTCAAAAGTGCAGAGGAAGCATTTGACGTATTTCAACGTGGTCAGCGCCGGCGAAGAGTAGCTCACACAGCTCTAAATGCGGAGTCTAGTAGATCGCATAGCGTTTTTACGATCAGACTTGTGCAGGTAGTCATTTAGTTTGGAGAAATTGATGCAGCCTAAGAGGGAAATCCAGAATTCTAACAGCTCGTTCGTTTTGTTCAATTTTTTCATCTTTTCTTCAGGCGCCATTGGACTGTCAAGGCGAGCAGGTGATACAAGATAAAAGAGTGATTTGTATAAGCCAACTCTCTTTGGTTGATCTTGCCGGAAGCGAACGTACAAATCGAACCAAAAACACCGGACAAAGATTGAGAGAAGCCGGTAAGAGCTGATTCCAAATGTGTAACTGATCGCTCTTCGAAATTACCGAAACTGTGATAAATTTTTTCCATTTCCTTTTCAGGAAACATAAACAATTCCCTGATGACGCTACGTTCGTGCCTAGAAATTTTGAGGGAAAACCAAACACAAGGAACTACGAAAATGGTTCCATACAGAGATTCAAAGCTCACTCATCTCTTCAAGAATTATTTCGACGGCGAAGGACAAGTCAGAATGATTGTTTGCGTTAATCCTAGAGCGGATGATTACGACGAAACAATTGTTGGTCTTAGAAAAATCCTCCCAGTTTATTACTCTCCACGCTTTGCTATGTCGACAATGAATCACTTTCTTATATTTTACAGCAAGTAATGAAGTTTGCTGAAATGACCCAAGAGGTACAAGTGACTCGTCCTACTGCCACAAAGTTAGATCTTGGTTTCACACCTGGGCGAAGACAAGCTAACAAGGTACCAAGATCTCGCAGAAATTCTACAATTAAGACAGAACGATGATGATAATGTTCGAAAATTTTTGCAGATTTTCAAAGAGGCCAAATCCAGATTGGAGAAAGAGAGAAGACTTGATACTGGTGACCTTGATATCGATTTGGGACTTGTCTACAGGTATTATAGCCCTTCAATTCTTCATATGTTTGTTCTTCCCTTGATCTCGGGATTATTTTTACGTTAAACTGATATATTTACAGCCTAGGAGGTCCGTTCCCCGAATTGGAAGTGAACAGTCCTCACAACGATCAGATAATCACAAATCTAATGCATTTCTTGGAGCAACGTATCAACAAGCGAAATATTCTGCGTTCAGATTTGGAACAAAAACGTAAGTTTAACTTTAGCAGTTCATTAGCTGTTGTTCGAATACTAAGTCCTGATATTCTATTCCAGAAACCGACTTCAGGAAAGTGTTATTAACACTAGAGCAGGACAATTTGTCGTTAAAAGTTGAGAATGCCTCTGCTAAGGCGTTCAACGAACAGGAAAAGAAGAAGGTAATCATAATTCGATTTCTTTACTGTAAATAAAGTTTGAGTTGAAATAAATTGACCATTTTTCTTCCAGGTTTCAGCGCTAGAAGGTCATCTATGCAAAACAGAGGCTCAAATAGATAGCCTACTCCGTAAATTAAACAGTGCTAATGATACAATAAGAACGCTGCAACAGGAAGTTAGTTGTTCTTTGAATCTTCATGAATTCCTCGATTCCACTGTAACTAATTGATGAAAATTCTTCATTTTCCAGCTTAAAGACAGAGACATGGCACTTAACCAGAGAATAATAGACAGGCAGAGAGTTAAGCAGAAATATAACAGCAAAATGCAGGCAGAGACAGAGAAAATGTCTCGGGAATTGGACATCAAGCTTCGACAACAGCGTCAACATTTACAGGTAAAATCTTTGAGCTCCACTCACCATTTCATCTATTAACTCCTCGAATCTTCATTGCAGAATCAAATGAAGGAAAAGGAGGACAAGTTGCGGCTGGTCAAGCAGATCCTTGTGGACGAAACTAGCGGAACTTCGCTCGGTATTCAGACCAAAGATTCTGCGGGGACCCCAGCCACCCAAAGCGACGCCGGAGAACCTGCAACACCGAGAACGGATGGTACTCACATGTCTAGAAAGGTGAATTCGATTCTCTGCTTTCGATATTGGGAAGAATCTGAGAGTCTAAACCCGGTTCTCTCACCTTTTCAAAACAGGATAAAGTTCCCGTGGCCAATCTCAGACACAGAAGATCCCAGAGTGCTGATAGATGGGTCGATCACAGACCCGGGGCTCTGGTACCAGTCGGTACAGTACTTCAGCCTTTGATGAATCGCAGACGCAGTGTCACTAGGCTTACCGATCCAAAAGCCATAACTGAGGGAGCATCCAGATATTGTCTCGTAGCCCAGGAACATGATACCGACGGAGAACTGGAGACTAAACTTTACAAGGTTTATTGAATGCGCAAAAATTCAGTGACTTTATTTTGAAATTGTATATTTAGAGCGTTTCTAGACATCCGCGATTCATTTTTTCAGGCTGATATTGTGCCAACAAGCGGTGGTGGAGCCCAGGTAGTATTCAATGACGTTGAATGCTTGAAACAGATGTCTCCTACTGCAAGGAGAAAGCGTAGTGGACCTTCCAATTCTCAAGCTAACGGGCACACAGATTCTCCAGATCATTGTTCAGCTGCTTTAGATGCTCAGCATAAAAGAGCTAGGATGTAATAGGTGAGAACAGTCGCTATTCATAATTATTAAGAACAATTCAGGATTGTACTATGATGAGATCATTATGTTGAATTATTAGACAAATTAAGACACTTATGATTGAATCTATAGGAAGAACAATTTTTAGTTTTAGTTTTTTTATTCAAAACTTGGAATTATTTCTGTAATTTTCTTTTTATACAACGATTATCTTCTCAACTCTTTTGCAGCATGCAGATTTATGCTGTAGGTTATTATCGATAGATATTGACTTTCACTTTAGAAACTTATCTGCAATATTTAAGTCTGTCGAGTAGATTAGGTATATTACCAAACGCAAAATCATAATGAATTGTTTATTTTAGTTTGATCGATATACTATTTATTGAGTCAGTAATAATTTTTCTTTCTCTACTTTTCACACCTAGAATGTTATAAAAAAAAAAAAAGTTTGAAGTATCTAAGTTTATAGTATTTTAAGATTATTAATAAATAATAATACAATTATAAACCAACGCCTGGTAAGATACAAAACGGAAAAATAGATTTAGGTCTGTTTATTTTTTATAACTTAACTAATATAGTAATAGTAACAATAAATGGAAACTCTTATATAAATCTTTTTTCAAATTTAAATAAACCCAGGGGTATAATATTTCCTTTTCTTTTCTTTCTTTATGGAACATTACAATCAAATATATTTTACATTTGAAATGAATCAATGATACTAGAATGATATATCATATTGGGATGTTAATTAAATTGTTTATTTTTCAAATCTTTTGAGATATTGCAACGATATTAATACAATTAAAAACAATTTGCATTAAAATAAATAAATTAATATACATCTCTCTTACTAAACATGTCGGAGTATATGTCCATATTCAACGTTCTGTCTTTTGCATAATAATTTCTCATTATTTTTTCGCTTTATAATTCATATTCTACATGTATTAGACATTTTAATTATCCAGAATTGTCACCCAAGTTGACGCTGTTGATTTTTTTTTTCTTTATTTTCATATCGCGTGTATGAAAATTCGACACAGTAGTACGGTAGCGTTTTCTTGAGCATTTTACTTTTTTTTAAACAATAGGAAAACATGAATAAATCCCTACGAACGCGTTATCTTTTTCTTTTCTAGGAGAAAAATAAATACTGATATCTCTGAATGAATGTTTCCTATTTAACTGTTTTATAAAATGATTATTAATACCGCGATTTTAAATCACAGTGACAAGATCTGCTTTTATAATATACATAGAGGGTTTTTTATTTTTCGTTTTCTTTTTTTGGTGCATTTAACGCTATAAAGAATCTGAATAAATAGCGTGTAGTTTAGATAATACATAAATTAATAAACACAGTCTATAGTTTGATTTATATCATCAAAGAATGAACACCTATTAAATAGTGATAATTAAAGTCACGTTATATTTTTTTTGACAAGGCTATTAACAATCAACAATTAGGTATTATCAGTCAGTTGACAAAAAATCCGCACTGATTTACTTGAAATATTGATAAATTGATGAATTTTTTTCTAAAATTTTTTAGCAAGCAAGAGGATTGATTATAAAAACCAGTCAATTAAGCAGCAATGGTCACTGACTTTCCTTCTTTCTTTTCTTCTTTCTTGCATCCGAGACATATTGCACAAATGCAAATGTAATATACATCTATCTACAGAAAATGAATTATATTTCTTTTAAAATATCATCATCAGTACTATGCCACTTGCATATCCTGTAATTTTCTGCACGACGGTGTCTCGATGTTTTGTGCTCGTCTCAATAGTTCTCTGTCCGCAAAATTCTGTGCTTTCCATATCATCGTTTCTCCTGTAAGAAACGATAAATTCATTATCATTTATAATTCGATTAATCTACGCACAGCAATATGACTTCACATTTATCATTATTACACTCACGGTAATTCTTTTCTCTATAACAAGCTTGTCTCAGATTATTCATATATTCTTCCTCAACGGATATTTCTAATCTGCGCAAGCTGCCTTGATACTCGCTGTGGAAATTTTCTTTCACATAATAGTGAACTTTCATTCCCTGTGTTGTTCGCTGGATAGAATATTTACTGAATAAAAAATGAGAAAGAAGATTACAGTTCTGCAGTTGATAAATTGTAGCAGTTATTAAATTATTTCATACATATTTCAGGCTTCTAAGTTTCTAAATTCGTTACTTTACCGTATCACTTACGCGTTAGAATGCAAACTGTACACCGGATCAGAAATAAAGAAGCTGCTCATCATCGAAAGCACAATCAAAAGGAGTATAGGCAACATCTGAAGGAATGCTGTGTATCCATTCGCTTGCTAAAACGATAAAGAAATAATTCCATTGAATTAAAGAAAATTACTTTTCCTTGCTAGGAATCGATTCCTATAACTTCAGTTCATCTATTATAACTTCTGCATACTTGGCCATGAGCATGTTGTGCTTGAGCATCAGTTTGTCGAGCCCAACGCCCACCACCGCGTCTAACATAAACATTTTGCTGTGGGAATCCACCGCCGAAGAACATGTTGAATAATTCTTCTGCAGTAATGTCGGCTGGAAAAGAAAAATCTGAGTTTATAACAAGCCTGAATGCTTTCTTTAGAGTAAAGAATTTGAATTTGAAAAATCTGACTCTATTGAGTTTCTGTTATTTCTTTATATGCTTTTACCCTCAAAGCCACGTGTGTAATTATAATGGGAATGGGTTTGACGACTATGAGCGCTCTGCACTCTCTCCTCTTCAGAGCCGTACAGATCATATTGTTTTCGTTTCTCAGCATCGGTAAGAACAGCTACAGCATTACCTATGGCTATAGAACATTGAATAGAAAATTTATTATTCTTGTTATTAAGTATAATTTCAAATCTTATTTCTATAATCATAATTAATATAATTATGTTGTAGCAAAAGTGTTTGTGCGAATAAAATACAATCTACAAAACACAGAAACACATAAATACAGAGAATGATTCAAATTAGGATAAAAAAATACTCGTAGTCAAAGTTGAAACCAAAAACTTGCCTTTGAAAGCCTCAGCAGCACCTGGAGCCTTATTTTTATCTGGATGTAATTGTAGGGCCAGTTTTTTATATGCCTTTTTAACATCTCCATCGGTAGCATCCTTGCTTACGCCTAGTATTTCGTAATAATCTTTGCATTTTTTTATCCTGTAAGTATGACGATGTGATAATGATTACTTTTCCTACTTTTAAATGTGTGAAAAATAAAAATATTCATAAAATTGTATATTCTACTTTTTGACTGCCTCAATTTGGTCCTTTGTAAAATCATTTGAACTCTGATGAGCCTGGCTTCCTTCCTTAGCACTAGACTGTCGTCTTCTGACGTCAGGCTCACCCTCAGACTTTGAATTTTGCTTTGAATTCATTGATAACTTTGACAACAGATCTGCGAAAGACGGAGTAAGTCGAACTTACAAGTTTAAAGACTTTCAAGGTTATGTTACACGATTTCAGAAAATTTCGATGCAAATTTGTCGACATGTATATTTATGTACTCTAATTTGATAATCAGATTAAATAAGACTACTATCCAACAGCCTGAACGCGCATGTTAAATAAGAGAACAAAAAAACAGGTGATAAAAATCTGCCATTTTGATTTCTAATCGTCTATTAGTTTAGTAGTAGAAAAAAAAAAGTCATAAGGAAATTTTAGGTCATGTATCGATGTGCCGCAATATCAGATAAATTTCTCACACATTTATGATACTGTGAATCGCGACTTGCATTTTTTATCATTCTGAAAATCGATGTTTGTGATTATTAAATAAACCACGTACTTACCCTCGGCCTTTTTAGTTGGAAAAAGCTTTTGGGCTTTTTGGATAAATTTTTCAGCCTTGTCAGATTTTCCTTCTATAATGAACTGCTCGGCAAATTCCAGGCATCGATCCGCCTCGTCTTTGTTGCTGTCCATTATTGTTTAAAATAGGGAAAATACTATGTCTTCTGTATGTTGTATTCCTACTGTGGGATTATTAACGGTGACAGAGCGGAAAGTAAATATACATAAAATTACCACAGTCACTTGACTAGTTAATTTTTCATCACGGTCAATTCCAACAAGAGTATGTTGTTACGTCATCTTATACGTCAGTCAATATCGAGAACGTAAACGTGTCTCTCTCTAGGCTTCTTCTTCGTTCCTTTTCCTCGCCACCACTTCGCTTGGAAGTTGGACTGGAATTAACAAAATAATCTAGACGCGCCGCTCTTCTACAGAGCGTATATTCATTTCGGTTGCCGAAATTCAGGCGCGCTGAATAACTGCATATCTCGTGTTTTATGCCTCATGTCAAATCCCAAGTATTTTTTACATGATATTTGCGATTTTAAAATAGTAAATATGGAATGTATGGCTATAGTTAAGTCAGAGGAAGTCCTAGAAGCCCAGGTGAGCGAAAAACTATCATTCAAACTCACGCGATCATTCTTTTATATCAAAAAACCGAAAGTTAGGTTATGATGTAGGTTATGTTGTTGACGTTTTAGCAACGATTTCAATATTCTTTTATTATTGTCATTAATTTTTACAAACTCCCACGTAATTATTGAGCCTTTTCGGACAGAACAACATCTCCGCTCGATAATAGTAGCTCGTTTATCACATCGAGAAATGACATTAACGAGAAGACTAACCTCTTAAATTTCAAAAATTTCTTTTCAACGATAATGAAACCGGCCTTTATCTCTTTACGATATTCACAGGACGAAGATCGGAAGGCTGAAAAACTCAAGGAATCATATCTCCTGCTCAAGAAAAAATTAAGCCTGTCTGAGTGAGTTTTAGTGAATTTTTTTGTTCATATTATAGTCGAAAAATGAAAACCATCGAATACACTCAGACATTTAATGAATTCTGCTTATTGTTTTTACAGCGAATTAATAAAGCAGTATAATGACAAGGTTATGGAATGCCAAAAAGTCAGTACAGAATTGCAAGAAACTAAGGATAGCCTGAAGAAAATAAATCAAAAACATAACTCTAGCTTATCAAAAATCCTTAAGTTGGAGCTTGTGAGTATTGAGCAAGCGTCTAAATCCACCTTTGACTGATTATTCTATTTGTAAACTGACCAGTAACGCGATTAAACCATTAATTCATACTCTTATTTTCCAGGAGAATCGAGAATACCGACAAAATGTTGAAAATTTAACAAAATCAGTATCCGAACAGGAGACAAAAATTTTAGCTGATAAACAGCACTTGCAACAGTTGATATACAAAGTCCAGCAACTTGAGCAGAAGGAAATTATAGCTGGAAAATTGAAAAAGGACGATTCATTGAAGGGTGAAAAATTGTTTCAGTATAAAATTAGGTAATATTCAAGTTTGGCTGGTCTTTTTGGTAACGAACTTTGTCTATTTGCAGAAAGAGTTAAAATACTGGAGACTGAATTGAAGACAACGAAAGAGACTCACAAGATAGAAATTAAAGAAATGGAAATGAAATTGAGGAGTCTTAAAGTCACTGAACTCGTTAAGAATCAAACTAAAAAGAAGGGTAAGAAAGGTTGAAGAAAATATATCCAAATCTAGTGAACTCAAACACGTTAATCTAACTTTGTCAATTTTTCTTTAGAGACAAAAATCAGTCATGAAAAGGCTACCTGCACAGGTAACGAGCTCGAGCCTGTTATAGCGAAGGCAGAAACGCAGACTGTAGGCACTTTGACAAACGAGTTTTACAGCATAAAGGGAGATCCGTATCCACTATTCTGTTCAAAATGTTTAATTAAACTGGATCCGGTTCCTTTAGACCAAATATTGGAGCATATGACGTCAGTACCCACGGAAGTTCTATCGCCTTTGAAAGAATCTGGTCATTATATTTATTGTTTATTTGAACCTGAGTCTTGTCCTTGTTTTAGGAACAAATTCGTTAATAATTTTCAACGTTTCAGAAATCAATAAGCAGTACAGGAGTCCTCGAGGCTTAAGTCGAAACGAATTTCCGAGTCCTGGAGTAGCTACAAGCAATAATAGAAATAATTATAGTCAAAGTTTGGATTCTATAGAAAGAATTTCCGACGTATCTAAGTCAGACTTTCAGAGATTGGAGCAGAAGATATGTTTACTAGAACGCAAGCTGCATAAAAAAGTGAAGAAAGCATCACAAGATAGAAATATATGCTGCCGTTTTCAGTATCCCAATAATTGCTACTTGGGACCTTACCCAAATATCTTTCAACCAGGTGCTATGATACAACCTCAGCCGGACTTGTTCCAGATCCAAAATTGGCAGCAAGGTTTAAGGAATCGAAAGAGGAGTCGGAGGAGTAGTAATCAAAGGCCAAATCGACGAGGAACTAAATCTAGAAAAAAACTGAAGCTGGATGATGGCACGTCGGAATGGAACGTCGACTCTGTTCCTAGTAGAGAGTTTAACGATTCTGATAATGCAAACGATTCCGAAAACTATTCAGAGCCATCTACTATACCATTAAGGACAGAATCCTCACCATCACAGTTCTCTAATCCTAGAAATAACGCGTCTAAACATCGTAAGGAGAATAGATCTTGCCCTACGGTAAGAAGGAGGACGTTAAATAAACGTGACAGCTTGTTCACACCTGTGCGCAGCCCCTCGCCGGAATTACATGACGATATGCAGGAGGAAGATTACAGCGAAAGAAGAATTCAGACATCTGAAACGAGCAGAGTGGTAAACGAGACGTTTAGTGATGAAGACATGAGCAGAAATAAAAGTGAAACGCCTGAGCCCACACTTGAATATGAAATGGTAGAGTGTGGTCCAAAAAAGCAAGGCAAACGTGCCAAGAAAGCAGCAAAACCATCTACAAAGCGGTCGCTGGTGACCAAAATACGAAATCTAAAGAAGAATTGTAATAAAGTCAAGCCTTTGGTGGGGAAGACTACAGCTGGGAATAATAACACTAAGAAATTAATCAATAATCAAATATTAGGAGCAATGATACCAGCGAATAAACCCAAGGATAGCATTCAGCCGGTTAAACGTGATCAAACTTCGAATGGCATCGATGATTATTGCGCTGTAAAGAAACACAGAATAGCACATAGTGCTCAGAAAGCACAGAACGACTCGTTTTGTAAAGCCAGTAAAAATTTGTTCACAGACACACCGGAAACTGATTTTGAAGATAATCCTGTTATTGATGATGCGAAAAATGATACGCACAGTGAAACTGTAGAGAAAATTGATAAGCTGGAAAGCTTTAAGGAGCAGATTGATACTACTGGATTGATGAAAGACCCTAAACCGGTCGTCAGGATTGAACGTAAGAATAGTTCAAAAGATACTGCTGATACTGAATGCTCTGTTCCAATAGAGAAGCCAGCTGTAAAATACTTTGAAGTCAGACCTGTTCCGGAGATTACAAGAGTTGTAATGGAAACTGAAAGTATAGCTAAGGATAGTCTAAATCCAAGCGAGTCTGTAGCAGTTACGACTTTACACGATAAGAAAGTATCCTCTCTTCAGCCTTGCATTATGATACCAAAAATATATTTAGATATCGAAGGCGTTGACAATCCTATTGAGGCTGAGCCGAGCGGAGATTCTAATGAGACAGAAGAAGACGAGACTGTAACTAATCTGAATGATTCTCTGAGAATGTTGAGGTCTAAAAGCAAGATAATCAAATCTAATGATAGAGTATCATTGAAGACTGATAGTACGATTGCTAGCGATGATAGAATCGATCAAAACTCCATTGTTAAAAATCATGAGGCCACATCTCGGACTATGAAAGTAGAGCTTACACGATGCGGTGGCAACATCAATCCACCAGAGTATTCAGATAACGAGATATCAGACATCCATGATACATCGATATCGGTAAAGTCTGAAGAGATGAGCAATGAGATAATAGAAGATGGTAAAGATCCACCTCCTGTAGCAGTCCGAAAATATAAAAAAAGAACAAGAGTTACAGCGTTGCCGCTTAGTCCGATGAGAGAACTGCGATCCCGACGCATCATGCTAAGCCCTTTGAGTTCTACCAAAGATAAGAATGAGGAAACTAATGCAGATGTTTCAGCAAAGATTCCACAAGCTTCAGAGAATACCAGCACCCAATGCATCGAGGGCTTCGGTCCAAGGGCTCTGATCCAACGACTTTTAATGAAACGTACAAATTCCCAGGACCGTGATTCCGGCAATAGGAAAAAAGTCAATGAAAAGTTACAGCAAAGGAAGGGTGGGTTGATACTAATGAAACTGCAAATAGATCGACGGAGATAAACCAGTCTCGAATTTTACTGAAGCATAATTCTATGTTTAGAAAATCTGGTGCTGAAGGAGTTGAGCAAGTTGGTCGAAGACGTAGAGTGGAAAAGCGCAGTACTTCTGGCCACAGTCGAAAGGCTTTCAAAGTTCAAGACACACACAATAGCGAAGTCAGTCTAACTTAGCTCAATTGTTGGATTGAATGATGTACTAAATATATTATTTCTTACAGGTGTACAATAGACTTTTTAGCCTCTAGAGCAGAGGACAGCGAAGAGTTGGATAAAAGCCACACACCTCCAGCTCCGTTATTGACTAAAACCCAGCAGCGAATCTTGACTATGCTGGTCACTCTCAATCGCACTATGCCCAATATCATAAAACTCGTTCAAGCTGGGATTGAATTCAGGATTTTCAGGCTTGGCTACTCGCCTGAGGTCAATAATTGAACTATTATATCCCTCTTTTCCATCAATTCACATTAATACAATATCCTGGGACTGGAAACCCCTCGGTTTTTACCCATTACTAATCATAAACGACTTAATCAACCGCAGGTGAACGTCATTGAGGAATTAGCACGCGTGTTTGCAGCTTTGGCCAGGATTCAGAAGGATAGAGAAAGAGTGAGAATCCTATGCTGCGACGCCCTGTATTGTTTAGGTCTAAAAGCAATGTGTCTAATATATGTGATCAGCATTAGTTGGCCAGAAGTTTTTCCAATGGCTGGAACAAGCAGCGGTAAGAAACGCGGATCACGAATGAATAAATCCCTGAATTTTTTATTATGGTGAATAATCAATCCTCTTTATTTCAGACCCGCTGCTCCTCTGCCTAATAGATTCTATAATGACTCAGACAGGGGATAATAAATTCCCAAAATTCTTTCCCTTGAAGAAGCTTCTCACAGGCTACTACAACTACGAATCTAGCGGATACGACAGTAACGCCTTGGCCAGAAACTTTATGACTGCTCTGAGAGGTAAATCAAACATTTTGGAGTGTGTGATTACAGGTTTTCAACTGAGTGTATCACAGAAAATATTAAGACTTATTTGAAATTATGTTTTACAGAGAAACGAGAGAACGGTTTAGACACAGCGATAGTAGTTCTTGCTAAAAAGAAACGGACTGTATGGACCTATGAGAATATTGTTCAAGAATTGCTCAAAATGATCATTCAGAAAGCTCATCCATCTATTTATGACGCCTTTCGTCTACTGGGTTCGTATCATTTATTAAATTATCTAATAAGTAGTAAATCATGATGACGGTAATAAAAATGAACATGTTTTCAGGACATCTAATGCGGTCTTTTCCTCTCGACGACAAGGAAGGATTGGTGAAAAAAATTCTTGAACAGTTGTGTGCATTAATGGAATCTGGAGAAGGTAATTGAATATTTTTCTGACCGTCTTGTGCCTGTGAGATAATAAATAGCTAATTTTATGTTTCTTGTAATTTGTTAAAGGGTCTATGCAGCAGCAAGAGGGTATCGCAACTGCGATTTTGAGTCTCCATAGACACAAACGAATGGTGGTAGCTAAGACAATATTGGATTGGGAACCTAGTGAACCGTTATCAGAATCAACGTCTCGTCAACTAACTGCATTATTTGATAGTGTCCAACCGGGTTGGTGGAATAAGCTCTTAAGAAATAATCGTACAAAGTTATTTTAATGAAGCCAAAAAAAGTGATAAAATATGATATAGCTTTTCTGTATAAAGTATTATAGTTCCTTTTAGCTATTAGCATTAATTATATCGTAAGATATCAACAAATAGAAGAAAATAAAAAAAGCGGTTCAGAGCTGCGAATTGAAAATAGAAATGAATTTCATAATTATAATTAAGTTATTTCAATATACTATTAAACAATAATTATACATAGTTCTGTTATATTATCTATATTTTTTTTTGTCATGCATGAATGTGATAAAATAAGGTTGATTTAAATAAATAACATAACAGTAATTTTTAAATTTCAATAACTCAATGGTTAAATGGTTTATTACACAACATTATTTCAGTATTAATGCTTTGCTCGTACTATCATATGTAGGTAGGTAGGTCGTAGTAGTAGACTACATTATTGAAGAATTGATCATAGTATACCTATAATGTAATTTAGTATTGTAATTGTATTTACAGGCCATAATAATTGTAAGTACAAAAGAAGATAAATATCGATTAAACATATTTTTTCATATTATAATAATAATAATAATAATAATAATAATAATAATAATAATGGAATTTGAACAATGTTTTCCTTTTTTTCTTTTAAAAAATTTAGTTCCAAACGATACAATAATAATGACAATAATGATAATAATAATAATAATAATATATTATGTATTTTCAAATTGAAATTAGGCAAATCGCATCAATAATCATAAATTATAGCCCCTTTTTACTTGTTTTTTGCATTGATAAATTTTGTTTTTTCTGTGTTTCCCTCCTTTTCTTTTCAATTAGCATGATAAAAATATATATTTATATTATGTATTATATTATTTTAATTATATGTTTTTTTCTTTTCTCTTTTTACGTTTTGAAAATCTTTTTGAAAATCTAAATATACTCTGTGATTTAGGATCAAGAGATTATTGGCCAATTAACTCAGATCCCATATCTCTAATTATATCAGGCTTACTGGTAAGTAAGCTGACTTAGAGAATGAAAAGTTATTTTTTTTTTTTTAAATAAAACATCATTTGACTACGACGAATTAATGAATGTAATTATGCAAAAAGGTTTTCCAGTCTATTGCATGAACAATACTATAATCTAATCCGTGTTTCTACCCAGGATAGTTGGTATAAGTTCGTTACGTCGTAGTTGATGATAAATTAAATTAAATTAAATTTTTTTTTCCTCCTAATTCATTAAAGGATTCCATTGATTATAGGTATTTGGTATTAATATGTGTGTGTGTGTGTGTGTACCAGTCAAGAGCAATAAAACTAAAAATGTTATGTAAATAAATTAAATTCAATAATTTTTTTTTCTTCTTTTCTTTTTTTTTTATGCTATCCAACATGTTGGGAAACAAGATTGCGAGTGTTTTTTTTTCTTTCTCTTTCCTCACTTCTTTCTTTCTTTCTTTTCTACTTTTCTTTCTCCTTTCAGTAATTATAATAATAATGATAATAATAATAATAATAATAATAATAATAATAATAATAATATTTAACATAATCTGTAAGCTTCCATACGCAGAGCACACTAGTACATGTACATGTTTTTTTTTATTTTTTTTTATTTTTTTTTTAACTTTCTTTCTTTACAAAAATAATTAACAATGTTTCATATATCAAACATTGTTGATTAATGATTCTTTTTTCTTTCTTTTTTTTTTTTTAATCTTTCTTTCTTTCTTTCTTCTAGCTAATAAACATTAGCAGATTTTTTTTTTCCTTTGGATTTAGTTATTCATTTATTTTTATTTATTTAATTAATTATTTATTTATTTATTAGATTAATTTAATTTATTTTATTACTATTACTATTATTAGTTTCAATATGACGTTTGCGTCGCTTTGGTACATTTACAACGGACAGCTTTTTATTTATTTTTATATCTTGTTTTTTTTTTTTGTTTTTTTTTTCCATACCAGACAAGTATCAGGATTAGCAATATACATACGCATATATAAATACTTATAAGTGTTAATTCTGAATAATTTAAGAGAAAAAAAAAAAATGGAATAAATACACCCTATCTACTACCCTTTGCACGCAATGAATTTTATTATTACCCTTGATGAAAGGAAAAAAAATATGTGTATATATATATATATACTATTATATTTCGATAGAATAAATAATTATGTATATAAAAAATTGAGAGAAAAAAGTTGAAAAAAAAAAAATGATTATACATTAACAATTCATATGTTAGAAAATGATTATTTATAGCATTATTAGGTATATTTAATCACATTTATGATTTCAAACAGAATTTCCAAATAAATGAAGAAACAAACATAGATATTATGTAACGTAATTAATAATCGGGTATTAATTAGGGTGAGATAGGTGCAATTTGGGATAATCTATTTCTTTCTTTCTTCTTTTTTTTCCTGTATTTGTAATTTAAATTATCAAAGATACGTGTATGGTGCTGTCTGATGTATTAAAATGCCACCACTGTCTACGTGTTATATTAACTATTAGGTCACGTTACAGGTTTGTTAATAGCTCTACGATTTTGGTACATTACTAGTCGAGATATTTATCTACTAACGATCTACCTATCATAATTTTTAGTTTTATTTCCTTTTGTTTTATTTTTAATTCATTTCATCATTATATTTTGTCTCATAGTCGAATGTTTGTTTAGTAGTTAGACAAGAGAGTTATTAGGAAAAATAGTAGAAAAACAAAGGCCACCGCTGGCTCTGCACGTCGCATACACTCTTCACACTCATACATCTGTTCATTCGCTCTCTATCTCACATATATATATCAAACATGTCCTTATAAAAAGTTATTACAGTTATAATAATATTAATAATAATAATAATAATAATAATAATAATAATAATAATAATAATAATAATAATAATAATAATAATCATAATAATAATAATAATAAATTAGGAACCAAGTACAATATAATAAAGTATAATAATGTGAAAAGTTTTAAATAAGAAATAGAATATTTACGTTTTCTTATTACTATTTATAAATTTTTTTTTTTTCTCTTTTTGTTTTGTTTTCTTTTCTTTTTTTCCTTTTTTTTTTTCTATCGTACGATCATCTTTATACAAAAAAGAAAGAAAAAAAAAAACAGAACAGAAAAGATAGGTGAGGCCGCGCGGGTCTGTGATGTGGTACTACATAGTTTGTTAGTTTCTATTAATTTAATTTAATTTAATTTAATTTAATTTAATTTAATTTAATTTACTTTAATTTAATTCAATTTACTTTTCTTCTTTTGATCTTTCTTTCTTTTTTTCTTTTCTCTTCGTCGCGATTCGTTTGATTTAAATTTATATTTAAATATACCGATGAAATCGCGGTGAGAGATTATACATTTATTTATGTATGTACGTATAACTATTAGAAAAAAACTTAAATCTTACTATTATATTATATATTTACATATAGTATATTGATTTATACTAATATAGGTATACAAATATATAATATAAAATAGGTGTATTTTTTGTATTACCTACATCACGATGACGAAAAGAAGAAAAAAAAAGAAAAAGAAAATAAGATTGAAAAAATACGAGATATATTGGAAAAATAATAATTGTTCTAAAACAATAGTAGTAGTACTAGTAGTAGTAGTAGTAGCAGTAGTAGTAATAGTAGTAGTAGTAGTAGTAGTAGTGATAGTTATCTACAAATATACAAATTATCAATTGGATATTTTTTTAATGTTCTTGTGTTACTCTTAGAATTAGAAATAATGATATTAATAATAATATTATTAATAATAATAATAATAATAACATACGTTATTTAAATTAAATTATCGTTTATTATATTATAGATTTCGTAAATACGAAACACAACAATGGATTTTGGTGTTCCTGGATATTAATCACTTTTTGTTACTTGTTTCTTTTTTTCTTCTTCTTCGTTTCTTTTTGTTTGTATCCTTTTTTTTTCTTTTTTTTCTTTTTTTTCTATTCGCAAATTGATTCATAGTAATAGCAATATAATAACAGACTCGACATTTTGTTCGTTTTTTTTTTTCTTTTTGCGTAAATACTACCTAATAAATTAGGCACGTGGGCAGCCCTAAGGATAATTTACTATTTACATAAGAGGCCCGCCTCACTCGCTTTATTAATTACGCTTAAATAATTAAAGCGATATTATTATTTTCCTACTTGTTTTTTGTAATTTTTTTTTTGTTTTTGTATTTTTTTTCTTTCTTTTTTATACAAGTAAATTCATTAATTATATATAGGCACCGATAATAATTTTTAATTTTAAAATTATAAAAAATCCAATTGTATCGAGAAGTGGGTTGTGGAAAAGAAAAATCTAAACTTCAAGTATTTATACTTTGAAGTAAGGCTAATTAATTAATATTTGAGTTTTTGTTAAAAAAATTTAATTTTTAAATTCCTTGTTTTTTTTATCTTCTAATTATCATAGTTCATCCCATCATTTATTGTGTGCATGTGTTTTTTTTTCTCTTTCTTTCTTCTCTTTTCATTATTATTATTATTATAAAGAACCTAAAAAAAAAACAATACATTGTCGGCAATAAGTTACACTTTACATTTCTACGATCTCTAGCGCAGCTTCCCGATCTAACTATTTATTTATTTTGTTTGTTTAAAAAAAAAAAAAAGAGAATAATTAAAATGATAAAGAAATAATAAACAAGGGGCTTAAATTTATGCGGGTTTAAACCACGATTACGAAGTGCCATTAATATTATTATTATTTATTCTTATTTCATTCTCTTTCCTTTATTTTTATTTTTATTTAAATTTTTTTTTTTGTTTAATTATACTCTGAAATATCTATAGATATTAATAAACTGCACGTTGGGAATGTTTCGACAATTATTATTGGTTGATATCTATTACTGGTTAATTATATTATCGGTATTCGACGATTTTATCCCTAATTTTATATCCATTCGTCGCAGTTACGCTAGCTCAAGGCATAATATCTCTCTCTCTTTCTCTCTCGTATTTTTACTCTTACTTTCCGTATACCATTATTAGGTAAAAATAAATTCATTTTTCTAATCGGCTTAATCAATAACTTAATCGCTTATCAAACCATCGTATGTATTAGATTTGTTTTTTTCATTATTTCCTTTATTAGTATAAGTTAGTCTTTCATACTTTATTTCGCCACCTCGATTAAGTGTCCACACATTCTTATTCTTCATCTTGTTAATCTTAAATTCCAAGAATTTCTTTTTATATCAATTTTAATTTCTTCGTTTATTCACCAACGCTCCAAAAGGACATTGGTGCAGGTCACGCACATTTTCTTTCTTCTTCGTATTATTATTCAGCTTAATCGACTCTTATTTAAACTTCGTCTATTCTATCCAGCTGCACAAATGAAACTCCATCATTTTTACTCTATAGTTTTTCTACTGATTTGATCTTTTCACTTCGCTTATGGAAGCCATCCTCGTTGATTCTGGCAGAGGGTAATTATTCCACCCTGGCATTCTGGTCTGTTCTATCGACGGACTCAGAGTCTGAAAAATATAAAGAAAATTCACACATTTAAAAAACCATGTAACAGAATAAACATTTTCCAATGACTTTTTTAGATCCTTTCTTACAATTCAATTAAAAGTAAAATTATTCTTACAGGGTTGTTGGAATTTTTAGCCATAAAGATCCTCAACGACCGACCATGATTACTGAATGGCCTTAGTTCAGGATCTCGGCCAGGTCCATCAACGGTGTCGACACAGTTACTGCTGGAATATTAATTGAATATTTATTATAGTTTGATAAATATAGTTTTTATATTATTCTATAGTGTTTATTAAATAAATTTAGATAAATAAATAAAATAAATAACACGATTATACATACCTAGTACGTAACTCCTTTTGTTTGCGTTTACAGTGTATGTACGCTGCTATGCATATAATAACAACCAAAAATACTGCTATGGTGGCACCTCCTGCTATGCTAGCTGTTTCCAACATCACACGTTGTCGAGAAGCTGGAAATAAAATAAACATATTAATTATCATTTATTTAGAAACTTGGGTGTCTTATATTATCAACCTTGACAAGATTAAATCCCTTATCTCATTACCAAGGGATGAATTCACTTGATTGATACAGAATTTGTTTTTTCTCTTCATCATTTTTTTCAAATTATTTTTCTTTAATGAAAAAAGATTAGAAAAAATATACTCACGTAAATAGGAACCGTCTAGATCCTTAAATTCGCATCTCTGACCTATGTATCCATTCGCGCATCTGAAAATAATTTGCAAAAAAAATTAATCTTAGATTATCACAATGATATTCCATTTTAATTGATTAGTATGTACTTAAAAATACTCAGTCACTAAAATATATGATCATCATCTATATTCACGTGCAATATAATAATTTTTCTCATTTAATACGTGAAAAGATATATTTTTTCTTAAATTTTATCTCTTATATTTTATTTTCTTAAAAATTTTTTTGTGGACTAATTGATGTTTTAGAATTATGAAAAATTCTTTCAAAAATTCGTAGGTAGGTATACAAAAATTCCTAATTTTTTCTTCTTCTTCTTCCACCTTTATCTTCGTAAAAAAATCTGTCCCACGTTATCTTTTCGGTCGTTGTAGCATAGGATAGCGAAAATAAAAAAAACAAGAAAAAAGAAAAAGGAAAATTTTTGTGAGAAAGTGGGTTAAAAGTATATATAACCGAAAAAAAATTCGGTTTAGGTGAATCACACGAGGTGGGCTACTAGGGGGTTGAAAATCTATGGCACTACCTTGCGCATTTAGGTCTTAGGAGTTAAGTAAAAAGGTTTCTTGAAGGGAAAACGAAAAAAAAAAAAAAAAAAAATACATATATACACGTAAAAAGAGGTATATTAGAAAAGGAAGAGGAGTGAGCACGACGGTAGTCGGAATGCGTTGATCTTTTGCCTCTTTATTGTATTATATATTATGAATGATTCAGTGCTTCGCACGTCTGGGAGGTCCCAGAAAACCTGCACCTCCTTACCTCGCATCGCTCTCTTTTTCTATCTCTCTCTCTCTTTGTAGCATAACTATACTATACTATACTATCGAGGAATTTTGGCAGACGTGTTACCTTGAAGAGGGTAAGGATTAACCGTCACAACGGACAATATAACATTCGGGTAACGCGGCCTACACCAAACCTACGATTGAAATTATTCCATTCCTTATTTTCCTCCTCCTCCTTCTCCGTCTTCTTCTTCTTATTCTTATTCTTCTTCCTCTTCTTATTATTATTATTAGTCTTTGCCTTATTCGAACTGGCAGACAATTCATCGTGTTTCTTTCGGCGCTTTTCAAACAGCCGCCGAAAAACTTACTTAGCTTTATAACTATATACCTATATATTGAGTACGTGCGTAAAGACGATTTAGGAACTTATTCGAAGAAAAAAGAAAATGAAAAGAAAAATGAAAAGCGATGTATATAGTATATTAGGGTGGTCCTTAATTCGGTCATATTCGAATCTTGATGCTCCCATGGACCAGAACGTCTCCAAATATATACAAAAAAAAATTTTAGTCAAAACCCCAGGTTCTTATCTCAATCCTAAGTACTACCATTGATCTTCTTATAGCGTATTTTTTTTTTCTTCGCGAATTATGACCGCGCTGTACCGAGTATAATAACGTATAGATATCGAAGATCTTTTTCATCTCTGATATTTATTTATTTTTATTACAAAGAGTAATAATGTTCGCTGTGCTGCAGCAGAAGCTAAAGCGGTGGTGCAAAGCGATTAACGTTCGTTCGACAAAGACAGCTTTACTTTCCCACGGTAATTACTGCTTTCCTGACCACCGTCAAAGTCTCGGTATTAAGCTACGACGATTTTTCCTTTTTTACCTTTAGCGTTTTTTTTTTTCTTTCTTTTACCTTTTTTTTTTCTTTTTCTTTGATCGTATCCCGACAACCGAATTAAAAAGGGGTTTCGCTGAATTTCTTTCAGCTCTTTAATCAAGTTTCTGACATCCTTTGGTCACCTTACAGATTTTTTTTTTTTTTTTCATTATTCTAATTTCAAATCCGTATTATAATACTTACAAACAATTGTAGAGAAGCGACTCGGCGATTTTAACTGTGAAACAAGTCGCGCCGTTCAAACAATACCATTCCGCGTAGTCGGGCGGACACGTATACATGTGGAATGTGATATTGGGTCGAGGCGTCGGCGTCGGTGGTCGTGGCTTTGGCGTCGACCGTGACGAACATGCATCTAGAAATGTAAAAAAAATAAATAAAATAGAAATTTTTTTACGAGATATATAGAAATTTTTATTCGAAATTTCATCATTTTCCCTAATTTCGCTTTCTCTACTTTAATTATAATAATTATATATCATTTCAGGGTATATAAATCGCATAAAATTGTTTTTTTTTTTTTCTTTTTCTTCTTTTTTCGAAACCTGGTATACGTGTAGCAAATTTTATACGTAAGACAAATATTATATCAGACTAAAGAATGCAGAATTTTAATACAAGAAAAAATAAAAAAATAAAAAATACCGCAGTATGTATAGGTCGAACTTTGCAACTAATTTTTATGATCGATAAATCTCAGCTTAAAAATAACTCAGTCTTGCGGGGAAAAGTCGCAATTTTGATAAACTCGAGCAGTATGAAATAAAATTCCTCTTTTCTTCTTTTCTACTCAAATCTAATTAAATCTTACACGGAGAGAATATTATGGGAAGCGCTGTCATACTGGTATAGGTCGATTGACTTATTGCGGACTTTTGAGATCTCGTACTATAAGTATGGTAACCATTGCCTCACTTGTGAGAACGGTTACCATACTTATAGTACGAGATCTCAAAAGTCCGCGATAAGTCAATCGACCTATACCGGTATGACAGCGCTTCCTATAATATTCTCTCCGTGTAAGAATGCAGGATAAAAAAAATTCACTCTATAGTTTAATTGATGTAGAGATGATATATTTTTCATCTATGTATTGAACGGTGTCATATAATGTTACTGTAGATATATATATATATAGGTGTATATATACATACTTTCACTAATTAGCATGTTTTGCAATAGAACATAACGCGTTAGTATAGAAAAGACTTATGTGTATCATTTATGTATCTTACGTGAATGTAGTACATAAGTGTGTATATGTATATATATATACGTATATGGTATGTATGAATACCTTAACGGATAATATAATAATATAATATAAGTATAAATAACCGCATGTACCCCCAAATACACAATACATCGTATTTCGATGCGAAAAAAAAAAGAGAAAAAAAAACCCAACAACAATCAATTAATACGTGAAAAGGAGCCGATTCGATCCGTGACTAAATCGTCTGGGGTATGCGTATGTATACCTGCATATACCTACGTCAAACTACTACGTCAATTAAGTTGGCTAACAAGTTTACCGGCAAAACTCACTTATCCCATTACCCCGCGCACATAATACACCGCAGAGGGGTACGAAGGAAGGAAGGAAGGAAGGTAGGTATAGAGACATATATAAATATATATATATCTGTGTGTATGTATGTATTATACGGATATAGGTATATGAATAATATGTAGAGACTGTGCGGTGCAGCAAGCATTTGTCAAATATAGGTGCTTTAGAAACTCCGAATGGTTCTAGTTTTGGTCAAACATAAAAGAGGCGATATTCTATGCCCCAGGGGAGTGTCTGCCTGGCTGCCTGCTTGGCTTGCTTGCTACGATGCCATGCGTCGCGATGCCCTCCCTACCCTACCCTACCGTGCCCTGCCCTGTTCTCTTCTCTTCTCTTCTCTTCTCAGCTTACTATTTCTTTCCTTAATTCTCTCTCTACTCTCTACTCTCTGCTCTCTACCTCTGTCCTCTGCCCTGTATCGTATCGTCGTTCATGCCATATAACCGCGTGTTGGTCGACGCGACGTATACTCTTCTACACACTATGAATGAAAGCTGTGAGAGGTCCTTACAGGCTGCACTACTGGGCTGCAGTGCACAAAACTGCTGCATTGCATCTGCCCTCTGTGCCCCGTCGAAACACGGCTATCTGTCACCTGTTCAAATTTAACAATCTGCCGTCTTGCGTATATAAACTCCATGTATACATATCTACGTATGTATGTATATAATAACGCAGATACATGTGTTATATACCTATAGCTATATATGAGATTATCTTAAACGCGTCTCAATGTAATTGTAATTATTATTATCATTGCTTACTCGATTCCTTAAAATGATCTAAAAATGATAAAAAAAAGGAAAAAAAAAACAGTTATCTATCAGGTTCTAATCAAAGTGACTAACCTGCGATGCCAAAAAGCGTGTAGGTGATTATTAGTATCGTAGCTATATAAGGTGGTATCCGCCTTCTTCTTCTTCTCGAAGAGGATGCCGTCGTCGCGGCTGTTTCGGTGTTGGCATTAGCATCTGTGGTATTCGAGTTTGTTGATGAAAAAAAATAAGAAGTAGAATGAGGTTGAGGTGGAGGTGGAGGTGGAGGTGGAGGTGGAGGTTGAGGTTGAGGTTCTGTAGTAAGAGGAGGGATGATGGTCCTCCGGTATTGCGGGGTCGGCTGTGTCTCATCTTCGCTCAATTTCTGGCTGCTGTTACTGCTGCTGCTCCTGCTGCTCCTGCTGCTGTTGCTGTTGCAGCAGGCGTCGTCTACGCCACCGGCGTCGGCTTCAGCGGCGGGTGTTCCTGACGTCCTCCGCACGTGCCGTCGCCTCCCTGTAACCAAATACCAAAGTGTGCATAAAGCGACCGTCCACTTCGTATATACCCACACTTAACATTGTGTTTTTTTTTTCTTCTTTGCTTTATATATTCCTTTTTCATCATCATCATCATCACCATGATACTCATTCGCACGCCGGTAAAACACGTCTAATCTGTCTTACGTTAGGGAGAATCTCACGCTGCACATGTGACACCGTGCGTAATAATAATATCCTATATCAACCGGGTGATCTACACCTCGTTCTCGTTCGCGTTCTCGTTCGCGTTCGCGTTTCCTCTCACTATCACTTTCTCTCTCTCTCTCTCTATCTATATCTATCTTTTTACATATATACTGAACAGGAGTCTTGATATGATTTTTTTCTTTCCTTCATTTTTACATATATAATTTAATTATCCTAGTGTATATTTACTGTAAAATAAAATTTATTTATTCATTATTCCTAATATATTATGTGATAATTATATATGTATTACTAATATAATATCTCGTTTCACATATAAAATTTGCAGATACATATTATGCGACTTTTATATACATATACCTATATAGTCGAAGAGGAGAAACAGTGGTGGTGTTGTTTGCTAGTGCTCTGCTCTTGCAGCAGGGAAGCCTTTTCAAGTTTTAACCATTTTTATACTTACCCTCGCTACCATCTGCTGCCATATTGCTCGAGTTGCATATATATGAATTTATGGATCATAAGGTGTATAATATATATAGATAGATATAGATACACGGCTTTTGTATATACTTAAGCGTGTCCGAAATTACAGCAAAAAGAATAAAATATTCATAATAAGAATCATACAAAATATACAGAAGATTTTTTCTTTTTTTCTTTTCTTCTTTTTGTTATTCAGATATTTCAAAGTAACCAACTACACTTCTTCTAATTCTTACTATTGTCCTTCTGGTTTTTTTTTTTTTTCTTTTTTTTTATCTTTACACCTACTTTAATCACGATCTTAACACGTACAACACATCGCGACGATGTTACGTCATCCGCGTGGGTGTGCGACGATATCTTGTAAAGTTTCTCACCGCGTTATTGTATAGTTATATACATTATACATATTGAGTAGTTTAGACATACGGTATTAGAATACCTCTAAAATCGAATAATATAAATGATGAAATTTTTCTTCATATTTGTATAATAATAATTTTAATAATTTATCAATTATACCTAACATAAATAAATAAATTACGCGAACTCGGAGAGGTATTAATACTATCTATAACACGTAGGTACGATGAATCATAATTCAAACATGTAAGATATAGGTAGTATCTACCTACAGTGAATATAAAGGAAGATAGATATCTTCGCGTATCTCGTATCTCGTATCTCGTATCTGTTATTTACCGCGGCGCTTCGCGTCGTCGTCCGTCGATAAAAAGATAAAGAAAAAAGGAAAAAGAAAGAAAGAGAGAAGATAAAAAAAAAAAAAAAATTCCCTGACGACGATAACGCGGATATTATTTAACTAAGGTATTTCACAAACTTACTGACGTCATTATAATATAGTACAATAATATAACACGTGTATAAGATATACAAATATTAAATAGAAAGATATTTTCCACAGAATATTTCTATACCTACCTACTATGTAGGTATAGAATTTTCGAATATCAGATAAAAAAATAAATAAAAAAGAAGAAAGAAAAAGAAGGGAGGAGATGATGACCCAGAAACTTAATATCATCCCCATTATATATTAACGAGACGCGTAGGTATACGTTATACAGAATTTAATATGCCCGCATATATACACGTGCTATAAGGTTCGATATAAATCGCGATTCATTGAACATCTACAATAACGTATACCTAATAGCTTTAGGTATAGGTAAAAGAGTCATAGACGACAGCCTATTACATTAATACACGTGAGATGATAAGGAGGAACACAGCGATCTATTAGGATTTAGAACGGTATGTGACACACAAGCGAGAAACTGATGTACCGTAACGTGTGTAGATATACCCTAAGTGTTCTTGGTAAGAATATATATATATATATATATATATATATATATATATATATAATATACTATGTTATATGTATAACCGGGGATATCGCGAGTCTCAGCACTCTTTTCGCCCACGCGTACTAGACTGGGATTAATAATTGGCTATTTCCCTCCTATCCTTGATACGCGTGTCAGTTTTTTTTTTTTTTTTTAATTATGTTTTTTTTTTTTCCACGCACGTATATACGTATAGATATAATGTATATAAGTATATAAGTATGACTATGAGATCCAACCACTTATCTCGCGGCTAACGAAACACGTCGTTATTCTCTCTCTCTCTCTCTCGCTTACTTACGTAATTAACTCGAATCGCAAAGCGACCTTAAATTTTCGGTTATTCCGGTATATAGGTGTAGGTGTATATATATATATATATTATTCGTCATTTAAAAAATTATACGAATAATGAATCATGAGATTTATAGTATAGGGGAAAAAAAATTCGATCTATAAAATCAAAAGTAAAAGGTATTCGAGTAAACGGAGCAAAGAAGAGAGAGAGAGAGAGAGGAAAAAAAGGCTGAGGGATAACGACGACGCAGCATATCTTATTGCAGCTGCATGCAAGCTCGTCTCTTTTCTAAACACGGAAATTCATATATATAGTAGGTCGAAATATGCAGTCGTTTGGTATTTAAAAAAAATGTCTCAACGAGTGAGAGAAAGCCCTCCTCCTGATATTTCTAGTCCCTAAATTCCCCCTATGTACCACCCTAAGCTAAAGCCTTAAATTGCCGGCATATAAGCATATGAATCGCGCGTGGCTCTTCCCCCTGCAACCCTCGCGCCTTGCACACAGCCGCCAGTCTCTCTGGTGCAGGCTCTTCCTCGTTTTCCCCTCTCGTATCGTCAACCACCAGCTGAAACTAGAAAACGTAGACACCGTATCCGGATGCAGCGGTCTCTTGTAGGAAGAGGAGCGGGAAGGAAGAGAGGAAGAGGACGGGGGCGGAGGCGACGACCGGCGTTGGACGTGAAGATTATACATACATACGAGCATTCATACAGTAATGCGTATTCGTATAGATGTAGAAAAGAGAGGAACGAGACTCTGAACGGTCTCGTACCAGCTCTCCCACAAACACAATCGTCGCGGCACCCCGTGTCGTACTAACGTCGCGTCGCGTCGCGTCGGCTGCACATATTTTTGTAAACTTTTAGCCTCGGGGCTTATATTCTGCTGCTGCTGCTGCTGCTGTTGCTGCTGCTGCAGTCGTGTCCTTCTCGCTACTTCGACGATCCCTTGGCACGCGGGGGCTTCAGCCACTCGCTCGTCTCTTTCCTTCCTTCCTTCCTTACTTCCTTCCGTCTTTTCTTTTCTTTTCTTTCCTTTCCTTCCCTTCTTCCTTCCTTACTCACTAGTTCTTTCTTTCTATCTTTCTCTTTACACGTATAACGTACCGTAGCGTGTTGATATACCTATATATGTATTCACACATGTCGCGTGTCTACTCCCAAAGGTGCACGCCGCGGTAATACATAAGTGTGTATATATATATATATATATATATTAATGCTCTCGCATGCCCTATACAGCTGCCAAACTTATAGTTTATGTATATACCTACTCCATTACCTGTTTTCAAAATAACATAGACATGGTATATATATGGGTATGTAAAGAAATCGCGGTCTTCTTCACTGATATCATTTTTATTTCAGTCCATGTATCAGGATATTAATTATTTTTTTATTTTTACTTTTCGCTGTATATATATCTTAATAACTAATTACGTATATTATGTACCGAGATATTTATCAAACGACAAAAAAAATAAAAAAAAAACTTGACTTTTTCCCAAAACATAAGATACATAAAGCACCGCATATCTAGTTAGACAATAGACATTAGACAGTGTACATTAACACCATACGACATCATTTTTATCGTGGGAAATTAAGTAATGTCACACCTCTGAAATAGAGACATGCGGATATATAATGTAAAGTTTGATGTGAGGAAATCTTATTTTTTTGATCTCTAAAATTATTCAGCTACATGCATTGAAATTTTTTTTCAACTCACGATTATAATAATAATTTTTTGTTGGTTCCTGTTCAGTTTTTTTTTTTTTTTTTTTTTTCAAACTTCTCATCACTCGCGGACAGTAAAGACTGCTCGGTATATAAAGGTATAACCGTAAAGCATAAAACACGGTCTGGAGAGAAAAGATGTATCGACGAAATGAGAATCGATTGGAAAGTAGTTAACTGCGGAAGGTTGGCCAAGGCCCCTCTCTCTCTCTCTTTCTTTCTTTCTCTCTTTATCTCTCTATCTCTGTCCCTTTCTCGCACCTTACGAACTACGTGTACCTGGCTTCGTATATAGCTAACATAAGAGAATTGTTCCCGTCCACTAATCTCGTATATATGAAGTATATAGTATATATTACATAGTACCTATATACTTATACGGATATATCAGTATACAAGTTCACAATCAGCCTTATCAACTTTAGCGCCGTATAAACAGATCGACAAATTTCTTTCACAGCAAGTGTTATGATTAAATAAAAAAAAAAGGTATAAAAAAAAAAAAAAAATTATGTATGTATTTTATCTATTGTTTTTATCGGTGTTTTCTTATATATATAGAAATTATCCATAACGGAGGCGCGGATCGTGGGCGCGTGGATAACCTTACCCAACCCAACCCAACCGTAGTACATATAGACCGCGGGCGCCAGGCACAAGGGACAAGGCACCCAACCCAGGGTATCCATGGCAGCCACACATGCTCCGCATCAGAGCGTCGGAGGCGTCGGAAGCCGCAGATGGTTTCGGAACGCGTATATATCTACTACATGTATATATACATATTATATATATATATCTTTTTTTGCGGCTTGTATGTGACCGCTTAGGTATACCTATGATCCATGTATATGCATGCATATATATCTATTATGAATACCGTATAAAATACCTATATGGATATTTTAGGGTATATTAGGGTGTTCTTTAATTTGATCATTTTCGAATTTCAATGCTCTCATGAGCCAGGAGCTATATCCAAATATATACAAAAAATAAAAATAAAAAAATGTATCCAATACCCCAGGTTCCTATCTCAATTCTAATCACCGCCCCAAGACCTTCGAATTTTACCATTTTAATAAAATGAAAATTCGACAGATTTTCAGCGATATAATTGTCGAAAAAGAATTTTTTTTTTTTAATTATTACATGTATAAAGATTTGTATATAAAATAATGAATAAAGTAACTAAATAAAAAATAAACTAATGTATATTGTATTTATATATATACCGCATATATCCGCGTCTATCTCGCGAAAAAAAAAAAAAAAACTGTTACAGCAGCAAAGTGGAACAATATAGGATATCTCTGTACGTAATGATTTATGTAAGTATATACCTTGAGGTAAATTATGTGTCAACTCTCGAGCAATTGTATGTATGTAGTACGTATCTATGTAGTCACCTGTTTCGGCATTAAGTTAAATGATTGCATATAGGTGATAATGCGAAGTCTATGATATATATATATATTTTTTCATATATATACCGTGCAGTAAATATAATATATAGGTGCGTTATATACTATATAATCTTCTTTCGAACGAAACGAGAAATGAAGAAAATGAAGAAAATAAATTGAATATGGAAACTGTCGATCTAAATTATTATTTTTTTTCTCATTTTTCTTCTTCGTTTATTTTGATATCTATGCGAATTTTTGAAATCAGTAGACCGTGTACCAGATCTAGGTTTAATACAATAAGCCTATATTGCGTATAAGGCATACCTATATGCTAAACGCATATGCGGTATCATAGATATGCTAAATTGCGAACGATAAAAAAACGGAAAAAAAAAAATAGAATAAAAAAAAGAAAAACAAATAGTCAACAATAACAGAGAAAGCTCGGTGTATATAATATATATATATAGGTACTTCGTGTTTCCTGTATATTATTTCAAACTGGGTGAGAGCTAGGAATTGTTTAACGTACTCGTACGTGTACACCTATATATGTATATATATATATACGTAATATAACAGTGATCTGTGTTGCAGTTATAGTTATAGGTAAAGCCCGGCCTTTGAAACGTACTGTCGCATTGTTTTATGCTGCAAAATTGAAGCGAAAACCGTGGGGAAAAAAAAAACGATCACACAAGTGAACGGAATTTCATTCCATATAGATAATCGACCTAATAGAAATTTCGCTTCTCTTTTTTTCTGTTCTTTTTTTATACTTCCTATTTTCCTTTTTCCAATCATTCGCAGATTATGTGGCAGTTTCTGTGCAGCTTAGAACCATGCGCAAAAAGTCTATAGTCATTATTCGATCTCCCTATGTATATCTATAAATGTGTATATATAGCTGCACTTTCTCCTATATACAGAGACCCTCTTCTTATTTTTTTTTTTCATAAAATTCTGTCCCATTGGAATTGCAGGGTAGAAGGGCAGAGGATATGCGTCCTCATTCCCCAATTTACTGAATATATACCTAAATATATATATATGTACTAGTATAGGCGCCCTGGGGTTCTCACCAATACGATGAAAAACACACCGTCCAATCTTCTTATTTCGTTTCATTTCACGATTACCGGCTTGGTGGCTTTGTCGGGTTTATTATCGTGCATTGTGCCGTAGAAAAAAAGAAAAAAAAAAAAACCCCCAACAAATAACTTAATCTATTTGACGTCGTTGATGCTGTTGCTGCTGTTGCTCACGCTCTCTTTCTCTGTCCCTATATATATATGACGACAACCCCAATATGTACGTATGTACCCTATTACCTACTCTATACTATACTATATTATACTCTACTCATTCATCTCTATAGTAGGTATATAATAAAGGATATTACATAATGTAATCAATTTCGCCAATTAACTTTCTGAATCGAGTCAATAATTGGAGGTCGGTGTGCTTGACCAATGACCCAATTTTCATTGATCCTTGTTAAGAATAATAATAATAATAATAATAATAATAATAATAATAATAATAATAATAAATGTATAGTACGTGCGTGTATATTTAATAATAATTTTATCTCTTGTATGTTATAGAGAAAACGTTAAACGACATCGTAGATATTACACCTCCTCTCGTAAAATAATGAGAAACTGCAGCACAAGTTTATTATTCCAGTATAAAAAATAAGAAAGAAAAAAGAAGAAAGAAAGAGGTAAGAATAATAATGAAACAGACTTTGTACTACGTATAGTAAACAATTAACTTTAACCGCGGATATACTACTATACTTCAACGCCTATATGAACTGCTGCTGCTGTATAATATAAGCACGCGGCTCTGATATATCGAGAAGCGTATAAATTATACACGTAGATAGAGGTAGGTGGTATATATTTCAACGTATAACAAACAAACAAAAATATATTTATATATAGGTATAAACTTCTGCAATTATTGGCTAGCGAAAAGAAAAAAAGAATATTAGGTAAAATGAAACATAAAAAAAAAAATAAAAAAAAATACCCCCCCCATTAAAAGAATTTCTATAGTCTTTACAAAACTCCTCGTTCTCTCGTTATTTTATTCTATAGAATAATATAAGGTATATATATATATATGTATGTATTAAGGGCTGAACAACTAACTTCTCGCCACCGATATATCGATTACTTATTTAACTCGAAATGGATATGCGAAGCCTATGTAAAGACTGTATATATAGGAATTTTCTTCTCTTCTAATGGTGTTTTTTTTTTTTCTACCGAATATAATAATAATAATAATAATAATAATTGATATTCGCTGAACTTTTGAGTAGGAGTAAAAAGAAAAGAAAAAATTTATGCAACAAATACTATATATATATATATATTTATATATGCATATACGGTTTTAAACTTTATAAGACGATCGCGTGTATAATTTAATAGGTACATAAGTTCACCCCACCTAAATATATATATATACATGCGTACAATACGCGTATAGATGCATAACATATATATATATATATATATATGCTTTAGCTGCACGGCGTTTAAGATTGTGGTGAATCTCAGATAGGGTCAGACTGCACCGACACAAACTACTCGTCTATAAAGGGGGGGCATAAGGCAGAGGCACAAGCAGCAAACAACGAGCAGCAAGCACCAAGAAGAAGAACAGAGTACGGCGTGCGGCGTGCGGCGTGCGGCGTGCGGCGTACCTATATGGGAGGCCGCCGGTGAGGATATAATATTACAGGGCTCAGTCAAGTCTACTCCCGGGTTATATTATTCGTTGTTCCATTCATTTTTTTTTTCTTTTCATTTTGTATTTTTCAATTTTTCAATTTTTTTTTTATTTTATTTCATATTTTTACTCCTTTTCTTTTTTTTTTCAACTTTATTTCCCTTCTTTCGTGTGGGCCCCACACTACTCTCTCTCTCTTCTCTTATACACATATAGATACGGGGTGATCAATTCGAACCATGGGTCTTCGGTCAATTGGCTATGTAATTACCGCGTTTAAAATAGCCGCTACGCCAAGCTACGAGATTCTACTATACATACTTATAGGAGGCATTTAATTTTTAATTTTTTTTTTTTCCTTCTTTTTTCCCTCATTCTCAACATTATCAATGTATATAAATATCGCTTCTGTATTTTATCATAGAATCGTTTGAACCATATATGTATACTATATGAACTACTATATCTTATATTGAATATAGAGTATAATAATGAAATAAAAAGCTATAAGACCGTATAGCTAAGCTAAGCTAAGCTAAGCTAAGCTATAAGCTAAGCTCCATAACGTATAAAGCTAATCGTATAACGAGTCGGAAACTAACCTAGCTAAACTAAACTTGAAAAAAAGAAAAGAAGAGAAAAGAAAAGAAGTAAAGTTGCCCTCCGCGGTGCGCAGAACCACCGTCGTACCTACTCCGCTCTTTTTCTCTCTCTCTTTCTCTCTTCGCAGGGCTGTTCGCTGTTCGCTGTTCGCTGTTCGGCTCTTTGGTTCCTCGTGAAAGAAACACCTGGCCCCCTCCTGCCTCTTATATCCCCTATACATATATATATATATATATATATATATATAATAATGTGTACATATAGATATATAATGCTCGTATATTTGTGTGGGCTGCGTCTGTCGTCCGCCTGCCTCATGCCCTCGACTCCCGTCATATTATCCTAAACTATATTGCCTCCCCCTTTCGCCCCTCGCTAGCTGCCACCACAATTCGCTTTTTTTTTTCCATTTTTTCCTGGTTTTTTTTTTCCTGTTTTTTTTTTTTTTTTTTTTTTATATCGTTCGGGTTTGCCGACCGCCAGGGCACATCATCGCGTTAACTTCTATACTATTAGGTATAGAGAAACTGCACTGTGTTGGTTATACCAAGTCGATGAGAAAATGTCTGTATCCATCACGGCTGCAGAAGTGATCAGTCGATATAGTATATATATATATATATATATATATACTATACTACTACCTCCTACTATACTATACCCCCCCGACGACTATACAACCACAAACTACTATACGATCCCTGGGTGTGCGCAGCTTCTATACCATCATCCCCCAAGCTTCGGTTATAGAAGTAATCATTTGAAATTGTCCTGAAATTATCGCTCGTCTTTCTTATTCTTTATATTTTACCTGTATATACTTAGGCGGTTCCGAAGATCCGACTATACATATATATATATATATATAAACGCGGCGGGGACTTGTAAAGAAGAAGTTAAGGTGAAGAAGATGATGAAAAAGTATATATAAGTTTCTTTTTACTCAAGTTCGCAGAACTTCATGGGATTTTCATTCTCTATATATATACCCCTTAGCATAGGTATACGTCAATTTTTAAGATATAATTCAAACATGAAATCGACTTCGGACTCATATATATATTTTTTTTTTTCACATGATTTAGTCATATTTCTGAGTCTTTATCTGTAATATACTATATCCCGTTGCACTTCGATGATAAATGTTATAATTATTGATCACTGACTCAGTTTACTTATTTCATACGTAAGTAAGTGGAAATGTATTTATACTATTTACTCCGTTTTTGTTTTTCCTTTTTCCTTTTCTTTTGAAGACGATTTCAGTACAGAGACAGACTAATGATCGCGTCGTTTGTAGTCACGTGGTTTCAGTAAGTGATGAACTACCTTATACTCCTCTTTTCTTATATATATATGTATATATATATACATTATTATAAATTTAAAATGCAAAAGAGATATAATATATATATATACAGCGTGAATTCCTATCTATTAGACAGGTGAACTTGAGCCAAATTTCCGAACAAGTTCCGAGCGCACGCAAATTTTGCAAATTTTCAGTGTGGCCAACTTCCGACCAAGCCAAACTGTCAAAATATTGTGGACTTATACACATCGCAGCTATCTGTCAGTAATAAATGAAGTTAGCCGCACAGCAAATTTGCCTGCGCTCGATGCGCAATTGAAAACTCAGATCAATTCAGCTCAAGTTCACCTGTCTAATAGATAGGAATTCACGCTGTATATATATAGTATATACGAAACGGAAGTTTCGGAAAAAAAGAAATGCATCGTCTTGTCTGCAGTACGAGCCTCGTAAACTTTTTCTTTATTATACTCAATATGAATGCGTATATATAATGTGTATATATATATTTATATAGGTATATATGTATATATATATTTCGCATAGCACGCGCCATGCGTGTGGCGTTTACCGCACGACGTATTATATCGAGGCTTTTATACCTGCAAGACAGGTGTTAAACGATATCAAATTTCACATCGAACATCTTTCTAATTCCCTTATGCCGTTGTTGCAGCAGCAGCTATATAATATATACCTAAATAAGATGCGTAATAAGAAGAGATGAAGATGAAAAAATTTATGTAGTAATATATAAAACAAGATTATATAATATATATATATCGTTTCTTTTTTTCACTCGTGACGTTAATCACGGAAAATATAATAATTATATGATACGAGTAGAAAGATTTAAAAAAAAACCAAGACAATATATTTATTTCAATTATATTTTTCAATTTCATTATTATGTACTATGACTTCTGGTAAGAGTTTTTTTCGGGTACTCTTAACTTTTATTTTTTACCGGATCTTATATATATATACGATCGGTTATATCCGGTATACTATACGTTGTGGAATTTATCAGGCGAGGCGCGTGTCCACAGCACGTCTATACTTCGTATATATATATATATATACTTGATACTCGGCATCGTGACGAATATAATTATGACCGCGAAAAGGGAAAGAGAAGTTTGATTTCCGCAAATTAATTCCTATAAAGTATTGTCGCGAGACTGACGTCACTTCCTGGAAACGAGCTTGTAAGAAGAGAGAAGAGAGAAGAGAGAAGATATATATGGGTATATAGATATACCTATATGTATATACCGTCTATATTCACATACATAATACTATGATACCGCGACGTGGTGCAGACGTCGTCGTCGACGTCTTACTTATAGTACCAAAGGCGAGAAGGCGTCGAGGACGATAGTTCTTCTGATGCTGACGCCGACGACTGAGACTGAGACTGAGACTACGACTACGACGAGATCTTAGCTTAACTTAACTTAACTTAACTTCTTCTTCTTCTTCGTCTTCACTGTGTTATGGGAACTAAAACATAGTCTGTAGAAATGTAGTATTAATAGAACTTTATTTAAATCCGGAAACAAGGGCATTGACATTCTTATTTGGGTAACGCGACGCCGGAATTTAAACCCTATTAGGGTTTAAACTTTTTCATATAATTTTATACCCATTTATTATCTTCTTATACGCGTATATAACTATATATGACTTCCTATTTCTGCACTCACTCTACTTTTTCTCTCTCTCTCTCTCTAAAAATATCATCTAAACGACATAATTAAATATAGAGATAGTTAAATTAAGATACTATTATACACATATATGTATATACAGCTGCAATGAGGTTTTAATTGGCAGTATATATAGCATTACAACGCATCGCAGAGAGATTTAATTAATTATCATGTGTTAAGCTTCACTTATCATCAGGGCAATATAAAGTCTTCGGGAAGTGTTTATATCGCCTATATACATATATATATATATATTTAACGTATATACCTATTATATTCACTTTTGTACACACCCTATAGCTACTTAATTTATGCATCGATAACGTGAAATGATTCTATTCTAACCTACTTTTGGCTATACAGCGTTGCGGAGAAATTTTCCTACACATACATGTATATTCTACGAAAATGTATATATAGGTATAGTATATAGAATTGGTGAAATACACCTATCGCGATTTGAGATTTCTAACACGGCGCACGAAAAAGAGAGATTAATTAGAACTTGGTGTGTATACAGATATATACACCTTATATACCTAATAGTAGTTTGTGCTTTGGCACACGCGGGGTGAAAGATATATTGACTCGAACCATGGACTCGAGAGTTATATACCAACTTCTGCGGTTATATCTACACGTTTAATCGGATACATACATTAAAACTCTTAGCATTTAATGTATGGATAATGTATATAAATGTTAAGGGGTGAAAAAATAATAAAAAATAATAATAATACCTGCTTCTAGTTTTTTTATCAAATTATTTTAACAAATATTAGATATAGTATCAGTTTTTCATTTTTTAATTCATTTTTTTTTCAACTTCAGTCTTGAGAATCTTCAACCAATATGAATATAAAGTATACCTATAAAAATGTTGTCGTACTTATTCGTTCCTCGCAGTGTTGAACTTGCACAGTAAAGTGTGAAGAGAGAGAGAGAGAGAGAGAGAGAGAGAGAGAAAAAAAAAGATATAAAAATGAGATACGAACTAACGAACGTCTATAGAGTGTGTCTACGATATTTTTGGCAACGGTAACGTTTCTTAGGAGGCAAATAATGCTGCTGCTACTGCTACTGCTGCTGCAATAGTAGCAGACATTACACTATATACCGAGTAAGAAGACGAATACAAATACGAATACGAATACGAATAAGAAGAAGAAGAAGAAGAAAAAGACGAAGAAGTAAAAGTATAAGCGGCGAGCTTTGGTAAGCCGAAAGAAAATATCCCCCCTGAACTGTAAGCAAACAAACGGTTTTACGCTCTCGCCCTATTTGTGTGTACACAGGTATACTAGAACGTGCTTCGGAGGCTTTAAACCTGTGACCCTAAGTAATGCAGACCTTTAAATTCCATTTTTTTTTCTCTTTTTATTTTATTTTTTTTTTCTCCTTTTTTTTTTACGCCATTCAAACATTCCGAAGAATTTTCAACGCGTCGTATATATATATATATATATATATTATAGCCAAGTCTCGTACTGCAATTAGAGAGTCTAATCCTTTTTTTTTTTTTTTAATTTATTTATTTATTTATTTTTGAAAATATTAATACATATGAATACACACACAAGTTTTTGTTCTTCTTCCTGCCCAGCCTGCAGTACTAAAAGCAAATAAGCAATTTCATAAGAAAGCTGTATAAAAGTGTTGGGAAACCGCATAGTACCTATGTCCTAATTGTCATACTCTGCACTGTCGCGTTCCCAGGTGAGATTAACGCGGATAGATAACGATGAAAATAGTAGCTCAGGGACCAAAGGTCTGTGACGTTTAGATATAGAGTTGTTATTCGCGCTTTAAGATATACAGCTTAGGTATAGGTATAATACCTACTATAAACGTGAAGAATTTAAAGAATCTTAGATCTTCAAAGTTGTCTTAATATTCAATCGACATATACCCTAATTATATCTTTATAATATATAATTATGTTACACGCGGGACTCGATTCGATTAGATTCCTAATTTGGTTGTTTGAAGCCATTATACGCAATTTTCTCTCTTCTACTCTCTGCAGCTATCGTACGACACAGAAGTTCGATATATTAGACCTTATAGCCTGCTACGATCCTATACGCGTACGCACGTGTCCGCAAGTGTTCATTACATATCTTTAGGTATAGTAGGTATGTTACGATCTGTGTGTATGTGTGTGTGTGTGTGTATGTTAGTCCATGGTGAAAACTAAAGAAACGTGGGTATAAGGTAGTAAGTATAAGGTATAGGTGTGCTAGCTGGGGGTATTGGAGTAGCGGAGTTAGTTTTCAAGCTCCGTGTCTAACTAATCCCGTATCATTTCGTGCCTCGTTTTCTGCGTCGCGTTATAGGTATAGCATCGGGGTAGAATATAGAAAGAAGCTACAACAATACCGTTCGCTTGCACGACGAGGAGAGGCGAGAGAAGAGAAGAGAAGAGAAGAGAAGAGAAGAGGGAAAAATGTAAGAAAAAAGAAAAAAGAGAAAATACTTAATTCTATGTTTTTTTTTTTTCTTTTCATGTCAACGGGGAATAGAATAATCTATAAATTTCCTTCAACCTTCAATATTGCAGATATAATGATGAAAAAAGAATACAGAATAAATGAACGAATAAATAAATAAATAGAACAAAAAAAAAGAAAAAAAAAACAGAAATACATTAATTAATTAAAGAGGAATTTATATACGCGTTTAATCTTCAGCAGAGAGACACACCTTATAAAATTAACACATGCTATATACATTCCTCTATCTATTATTTTTCTATTTCTTTACCGATTTACGTCATTTTTATAATAATCAACTTTGTCGCGCTGTATACTATAGGTAGGTATACTATATATTTTATTCTTTTTTTTTTTTTGCTATTCGGTGCAGGGATCACCTTGAAAATCTAGAAAGTTCGATTTTATGTAACGATTATATTTATGTACTAAATACATAAATAGTAGATTCGTGACCCATATATTATATCTTTATATACCTGGACGTAGATACATAGAAGAAAATTTGAAAGAAGAGCTTTTTTCGAAATTTAAATATTCATGATAATTAAAATTAGTTTTTTATCTTTCTTTCTTAACATATGTACAGGTGATGAAAATTAGATGATAATTAGGAAATTGATAGACCGCTTGTGACTATCGTATATCTGTCTAGTTGTAGTACGATAGTTAATATCACTACTCGAACAATTTTGTCACGGGGAGACACCGCAGCACCGAAAGAGAGAGAGAGAGAGAAAAAAAAAAAAAAAAAAGAGTGCGTGCGGAGTTACGAAAATAAATTTTGTGAAACATCGCTCAGTACATCCTATACTCCATAGAATGATAGCTATTTCCGTTAAGACTAACAAAACCTGTGAAACCTACTGTCTGTGTAGTTTCTAAAGATAAAATTTCACTCTAATACACCTTTAGAGTTAACGAGAATATAATTGTCGATCGAGTGTATATCCCATACCAGTTACCACGGACTGCACGTGTATAACATACACGTATACACACGCACGTTATACCTCCTAATACTAATCGCCAAATAACCCGCAATACCAAAAGTCTACGAAAAATAATGAACTTCAAATTTCTTAAATATAAGAAATAACTTAACGATTAAATTGACTTAACTTAACTTTTATCGTAGCTATGTTATATATATACTATATATATATATTACTTAACACATAAGTAACATATACTCCATAATATTGTATAACATAAGTTATGTATATAATAAAACACACGGGGGGGTATTCATTCTCGTACCGTAAGAGTTTTAGTTTCGACACACCTTTATCGTGGCTAAAGTATGTCAATATGGGATTTGTTACTTAAAAAGATAAGTAAAGGTATGGTTCGTCGTTTGCGTCAGCGTTAGTTAAACATTTCGATGAAAAAGATAACCGTATAAAAAAAAAAATAAAAAAATAAAAGATTTGATTTTTATTTCATTTTTTTTTTTTTTGTTGAAAATTTTCAACAATTCTGTTTGTTAAACTTATTACCTAATGATAATAATATGATAAAAGTATCACGGAAGTGATTCTTTTTTTTTTTTTTCTTATTTCTATAAGATATGTGTGATAAAATTCTAACCTGAAAGTCTGGCGAGGAATCGCTTCGTGCCACCAGCGGAGATATATCCCGATGCGCCAGGCGCGACAAGGAGGTTTCCTCTCTTGATTGCCATCGACTTTTCCTCGGACAACATGCCCGAGAGAGAAGTTAACTCCGCGCACACGATTTGAAGCACGCACATATATATATATATATTATATACACACGCACACGCACACACACGCACAGAAGTACACACTACCTTGTGTATTATATTTTTTCTCTCCTTTTAACGTAGACTTGCGTACACACCTATGTAGGAGAAAGGCGCGCACACAAACACACACGAACAAACAAACACACAGCCCCGGGACCCGGACGATGAAGGCACCGAGAAATTTCTTCTTCTTCTTCTTCGCGTTTTTTTTTTTTTTTTGTTTTGTTTATATTAAAAAATATATATATATATATATATGTATGTATATATTTTATGTTATATTATATTATATTATATTATATTAAATAAATAAATAAATAAACAAAAAAAAGTCAAAAGAAAAGGCACCAAAAAAGCGCTACGCTGTTAAGCCTTTTTTTTTCTTCTTCTCTTCTCTTCTCTTCTCTTCTTTTTATCCCCTCTTCGTACACGTTCGAATGTCTCTTTCTATCTTTCTTTCTTTCTTTCTTTTATCGCGGCTGCCGGTTTTATTTATAATCTCGAACGAAAGAAGAGAAGAATATATAATATATATATATAATATATATATATATATATATATGTATGTATATATATGTATGTATGTATAAAAAAAAAAAAAAAAAGAAAAAAAAATTGACAAAACTGAAACACTGACGGAACGAATGTGACAAATATCACGTGTGTGAGAGAATTTTTTATGATTTTTTTTTTTATTTTTCTCTTCTTATTTTTTTTTTTTTTGATCGTTGTCTAGTTCACTCTAATAGTACCGAAAACTCGGTCCGTGACGGTACTGTTAATTAAAAGTCTATTATTATTTTTCTTTTCTTCTTCTTTTTTCTTTCCTTTTTTTAATCTTGATGATTGATTCAATAAATTATCGATGATTATTTTCACTGGAGATAATATCGTGAACGAGTGTACAGGAAGGAAGTTGAGGCGAGTAGCGATGAGTGTGTAACGTGTGGCGAGGAAGAGAGAGAGAGAGAAAAAAGAATGTTAGGTGCAACTGAAAGGAAAGGAAATAAGGATATAAGGAAGGAAGGAAGGAAGAAGAGGATCGCGTACGATAATAATATGATAATAGTAATCTTTTCTTTTTTTCTTACGTTTCTTTCTCCTTTTTTGTTCAACGTTATAATGAAGTGTATCAGTTGTTAAAGTCTACAAATTTCGCGAGAGCAGACGAATTTACGGACCGAATTCATTATCATCTGTTTCTGTTATGATTTACTTTCGTTTCTTCTTCTTCTACTTCTTCTTCTTCTACTTCTTCTTTTATATAATATAAATAATAAATAATAATGTAATAAATAAAGAAAACGAATAAATGAATTAATGAATGAATGAATGATTGAATGAATGAATAAAAAGACGTTTTGTTTTACTTTTTTGATCCCCCCCCCGTTCGTTAATTTTTCTTTCCTTTATAATTTATTTATCTTACGTCTTCACTATTTCGCTTATTAATTATTATTATTATAATTATAATCAGCGGGGGTTGTTGTTGGGGCCTTCTTGGCCCCGTTAAACACGCCAATCGCACGTCACACAACACTGTCAAACACAAACTAGTATCGCCGAATATCCGAGGGTCGTTCTTTTACGTGGAACAAGCGCCATTACTATTAACCACGTTCACAATCACTGCTGCTTCTGTTGCTGTTGCTGTTGCTGTTGCCGCTGCTGCTGCTGCTGCTGCTCTTGCTCCTCCTCTTGCTCGAGCTGCATTACGATTTTCACGTTCCGACCTTTTTTTCGTTGAGACTAATAACGCGAGAGCGACAGACGACAGGCAACAGTAACGTCGTCAACCAACACACCGATCTTTACTCTTTTTCTTTTTCTTTTTCTTTTTCTTCTTATTATTATTCTTAGTTTTCTTCTTCTTTCTATTTATCGTAGACTTAGTTATTGTTCTCTTTCTAGTTGTTAACCTGCACCGCTGCTTAATCGTCGGCGTCCACCACCTGCACTTGTCAACTATTTTACCTCGGCTCACATCGTTAATTGAACCGAACGTGCTGATGATAATACTGTTAGCCGATGGTACAGATCCAACTTCGCTACTATCATCTATTCGGGCACACGCCACTAAACCAACTGGCCACATCTGCCGATTTGCCTCGATTGCTCGAGCCTCGTTGACTCGAATGAATGGCTCTGAGGCCATTGCCGGAAACTCACGACCATACACGAACGCGTACGAACCTTATCCTACCTAGCCGAGCGTCGAACCGAACTTATTTATCTTACCTGTACTCTTTGCATACTTACATGGTTATATATATATATACTGATATGCATACGTATATAGAGATATTAGTTATATCGTATCTTATTTAATCGTTAGTCCATTTGTATTAACGTATAAGGAAAAGGGAAGATATGATAATATACGCGAACGGAAATGAGGATAGCTAATTATAATATATATGGGAAACGGGATTGCGGAATCTAGATGCATCTCTCTATATTGTTACTTATCAATGAAACCGGACAAAGTTAATGACGTTAGAATTGAATGGAATAATCCCAAAGCGGCTAGTCGCGGTATAGAGAATTGCAAGGGAGAATAGTTACCGGATAAATACATATAAACGGTTTAGAGGTTTCTATCTCTCCTCGCTCACACCCCTTTCGAGTTTATTTCTCCTATAGACTCTTTTTTTTTTTTTTTTTCCGCGCGCGATATTACTTTAAGGCTTCTTAATAACATAATCTAAGACAGAACTCTGGGAAGTCAACGAGCCAGACTTGACCCTTATGAATACAATGCTTTGAGAGACGGAATAATCCTTTGGCTACTGTTCGGAACCTCGTTACTCGCTTTTTCACCCATTATATAAATGCGAAGATTTATCAATAACAATTTATAACCACGCGCGCTCGCTTAAGACCGCATTCTACCTTGGCGCTGTTGTATATTTTATTATTACCTCCACCTGGCGACCGTGGCGCGACCTTTCCTCCATCTCCTGAACTCCCACATAGGTAAACAAGTATACGTCGGTAAAAATGTATTATAGCGGTAAAAAAAAAGCGGGCGATAGGATATTTGAATGTGGTTTTCTTAATGTTAAAAATAAGAATACGAAATTACATTTTATATTATAGATAGGAGAGAGAATAGAAGAATAAAGTACGAATAAATGCTCTGCGCTTATTAGAGTGACGAAATTAGGTGTATTTTGCGATTATCATTTATTATAACAACGCTAGAAAGATTAAGATGAAATAATTGTACGAAATTCATGTCACTGTACAGATTAAAGCAATTGGTTCTATATACCAAGGCGGTGTATTTTTTTCGTAGGCTGGCACACGTAGGGATGGAAGCGGTTGTACATAATAACGCGCGGAATACTAGTCACGTAGATAGTAATAAATTGTTCTACTTTCATGGCGTCGTGAATTTTCTAATTAAGCCAGTCGTACGACCATGACGGATCTAATCGCACCAACGCGCAGGCTCTTTGCGTTATATTACTATGCCGCATCACCGCCACAATTTATTATTATAATATAAATCTTTATATTTAGAAAATAATAATCTACATAGAACGTGAAATGAACATTCTATCTATTCATTTGTTAAGATAATATAAAATATAATAAATAAAAATGAAATAGGAATAATTTCCCCCAGTAAAATTATACAAATATCATCATATAGATGAAATTATTGAACCATTTCGGTTCACCTGCTCCTGGCTGACTTGGACTTGGAACATCTGCACTGCAATCTCGTAGACTGTGGCTTACTTGTTTCTTGACCGCGCATCACCGATCACTCACTGTTTTCTCAAGCATGGAAATTAATCAACCTCGGATCTCGCTTTTCAACCATGATAATAATGATAATAATAAAATTCTTTTTTTTTTTTTTACTTTTCATGAGATATGGAAATGGAAATAATTATTTGATAGTTCTAACTTTAATAGACAGATATATTATATTCTTCGTATATAGAGAATGAGAATAAATCGAAACCCACATTCCGACTAGCTTTAATCAATATCTAACATATTTGCTATTGTTGTTATAAAGTCCCCTGTATAATGTGTGCTTTAGCTATTAGAGACACGTTATCGGCAACCTGTCTTACCCAGAATAAATCTATAGGTATATCTATGAAGAACTTACCCCTAGCTGTGTGCGGACGGGTATAATTTAGAATAATATATCACTGGCATAAGTACACAGAGATATAATATAATCAAAGTCTACGATAGAATTCGGATTATCATACCTATATGTCATTCTTATATTGTAGAATTTTTGAATAATAAATTGATACAGAAATGGGGATTTATGTTTTATTCTGTTTAATCGAATGATTATAAATTTAATATTCATGTATAATTCGAATCGTAATGAGAAGATCGGTTATTATCATTAGCGAATTATACTTCTTGATTATTCATTATTATCTATGATCGTCATCGCCAATAATTTTAATAGATCTTTTTACCGTTTTGCAACGTGAAATGATATGACATGAAGATAACTCTAATGTCCAGAGCCTCGTGATAGCACCGATATAAATAATATACAGAGTATAATAAAATCCCTTGATTGCAGTTATACACGCGTTTATCTTTACGCCTATCTACACGTAGAGCGATGAATTTGAACTCGTTTTTTTTTTTTTGTTTGATTTTTAATAGAAACGAGAATTTCGTATGTATAGGTATAATAAATGAGTGAATAAAATTTCGAAAAAATGAAAAAAAAAAACTTTATTTATCTAGTATACATCGATTTTCGGTCAAAAACGATGATTTTGCTTTTCTATATCCAATGAATGATAATAATATACAATAAGGAAAATAATTAATAAACGAATTTGCCTAAGCAACGTTCAATCAAATTTCTTGAAAAGGATATGATTTACCGAAGGCTGAATTGAAGATCTATTATTCAAAGATCTAGAATGACTAGAGACTAGAGCGCAGGCGTCTCTATAAATTCAGGGGTGAAGTCGTACCTGCAGGAGAAACATATTCGTATAGACAAATCGACTCCCGCGCGTCGACGTCCTTAAATTATAATACCTGTATAATTTTTTTTTTTTTCTTCTTGTTGAAATGATCGTTTTTATCTTATTCCCGTTTTTATACGCGTTAGCAAATTCTCAAACTCTCGTCAAGATGAGTAAGTATATATGTATTATTCATATGTATGATTTTTTTTTTATTTTCTTAATTTTTTTCTCAAAACTGTTTCAATATTTGTTTATTCATTTCTTCCTTTTTTTTTTTCGTTTTATCTTTTATTACTTGCTCCAGTGATCGTCGTTGAAGAAGCAGACTCGTCTATCAACGGTTTGGTCAACGACGCCGTCTCATCCGCCGAGAAAGACTTTGCTAAGGGAATTATTAACGTCGAAGTTTCTATTATTGAGGTCCTCAGAGAATACGAAGACGAAAGTTACGAAACAGGTCAATCATTAAACCGAATATGATTTTTCAACTCTTCTTATTTTTTTCTTTCAACATTTTCGAACAAAAATTTATCGAAAATAATTCACCTTTAGATGAAATCATCCAAAATCTATACCCACAAGAAAATGTATTCGATAATTCGTTTAGCTTGACTTTGATTCCTAAAACGACAATTTTTGATTCTGCAAAAAAGTATTTCAAAATGAATTTCTGACAAAAATTTGCCACGTATTTGAAACGATCGTGAAATTTTTAAGGAAAAAGATATATGAGAGTGAAATTTAGCGTATGATTATGATCTCCTCAGCATGCGCATCGCTTTATCGAGGGGTCAGTTTGATCCTTGATATGACGTGGACGGGGTGGAATCGGCTTCATAAAATAGCAACAGATTCAGGAATCGCGTATGTGCGAAGCGACAGTGTTTTAAATCCGTTAGTACAAGCGATGGACGATTTATTGATGATAAAAAACGGCACAGATGCAGCGTTGATTTTCGAAACGGAAAAAGGTGAGATTTGGTAATCCGCGTTTCCAGGATTTAACATTCTCTTATGTCACACCTATGATATACAGGGTGGTCCATTTTAATTTACGCAGGCGAATATCTCGAAAACTAACAGTTATAAAAGAAAAAGTTTCATACAAAACTTGAAGGGTTTTGAGGGGGAAAGATAATGCTGATATGTGTTGACTTGTGGACTTCGCCAATTCCGAGATTTCGCAAGTAACTTCGGATTTTAGATAGGGAACACATGTTTTGGTTGGGGGCAGCTGATAGCGAGATCAAAGACTCATTCGAATACGGAAGCAAAAAAAATTAGAAAAAAAAAAAAATTTGCAAAAAAAATTGGAAACAAAAATTTCGCGAATTTTTTTTTTTGCAAAAGATTGTTTTTTGTCTCTAGCTTTCAAACACATTCATTGTTTATCACTCTTGAGTCCGAAATAAGCTGTGTGTTATTGATCTACGAATTTTTTTTACTAATCTGGTACATTCAAACTTTCCAATTTCAAAATTGGCGAGAAATATTTTAAGCTAGAGTGATAAACAATTAATGTGTTCGAAGGCTAGGGACAAGAAAACAATCTTTTGAAAGAAAAAATTCGCGAAATTTTTTTTTTTCCATTTGTTTTGCAAATTTTTTTTTTTTCTAATTTTTTTTGCTTCCGTATTTGAATGAGTCTTTGATCTCGCTATCAGCTGCCCCCAACCAAAACATGTGTTCCCTATCTAAAATCCGAAGTTACTTGCGAAATCTCGGAATTGGCGAAGTCCACAAGTCAACACATATCAGCATTATCTTTCCCCCTCGAAACCCTTCAAGTTTTGTATCAAACTTTTTCTTGTACAACTGTTAGTTTTTGAGATATTCGCCTGCGTAAATTAAAATGGACCACCCTGTATATCCTTACATTTATTCTATATCACATTTATTCATACTAAGAAATAAGGAAAACTCAGGATACCAATAATCCGAATGATTATCCTATAGCTGCATAATATTTCCCCGTAATTACAACACCGATTGTCGTATACTGTTCTGATTCATTGAAGAAAAAAAATCTTTGCCACGAAAGTCAAGTCCGATTTTATTTCATGCGAAAATCTCGGACGTTTTCATTCATTCATTAATTGATTAACGCGATAAAGTACGTCTTATACATATATGTATATATTATTGTCATAATCCTTACATATGCGGTCGAGTAAATTGTAAGAAAAACCCAATATCCAACATTTCTTATACGACGTGAATGATCTAATCGATCGTCAGCCTTCCATGAAATTACCCTTAATATAGTCAAGGATGAAGTGAATCAATCACGATTCATATTCTCCGCGTTTTCACGCTTCATTATATCGAAGGCAAAATCGCAATTCGTGAATCGCGGCGTTGAAAAAAGAAAAGGAAAAAAAAAAGGTAAAAGGGGTAAAAAAAAAAAAAAAAATCGGCCTATACTTCGACCTCGTAAAAATTAGAATTTTTTTTTCTTTCTTTCTTTCAGAATTAAACCAAACGCTTTACTATCTTATCGGACAATCTATCATACGCGTTGTGGTCTTGGACGAACTGACCGAAGCGTCTACTATGAAAATAAGAGCAATGCGTCCCTCGCCTTCGTACTACGTAATTTACGCCACTACATCTAACATGGAGACGATATTTAAGGCGGTAATTTACAACCCTTCATATAAATTTTCAATTAAAATCGTATATTTTTTCTTTCTTAACAAATTTGGAAGAAAAGGTATAAAGACAAATTGTCACAGATATGATTTTTCTAACTCGTATTATATACTACTTAGGCAATCGACGGTGGTTTAGTGAAAAGAGACGGTACTTGGAACCTGGTATTCACCGACTATAATTATAAAGATTTTCGATACATAGCTGGTGATTTGGAATTAAACGTTTCCATCAATATTCTGACAATGAAAAACGAGGTCTGCTGCCGTCTCATCGGAGAGTCACCATGCACCTGTCCGAATGACTTTCAGGCAAGTGGCTTAAATCACTGACCGAAACTTTACGCTCAATACTAGAATATAGCATATCCCTTCATCGAAATGCTTTATTGTACCCAAAATTTGTTAAAAAATTTATTCAAAATCTATACCTAGATAGAATCTCATAGGAATAAAATCAGCAATATAAGAAGAAGAGGACGAAGAATAAATCTTAGAATTTGTATATTCATTATATTTCCTCGATTTTCATTTTATTTTCTATGAAATTGTTCATTTCAGCTTCTCCCACGATATTTTAAACGCTTGATCGAATTGTTGGTCAGCGTGATGGCCGAGGTACAAAAATCCGGGGTCACTATTGAGCCGAGAGTAATTAATTGTAAAAATAAAGACGATGTTTCAAGTGAGAATACGACTGTGCAGGCATTCAAGAAGAACTTGTTAACGGTAAAGCTTCTAGCATAAAACTAAATGATATATATATTTCTATCTATCAAAATGACCTATTGCAGAAAAATAAAAAAAATAAAGAAATCTCACTGTTTCTTTTTTCATTCTTTATTTTAACAGAAATTAAATTCTAACGGTACTTTCGAATACTTGCCCGAACGAAGTATAATTTATTATCGAGCCGAGGTGGAAATAAAAATTCTTAATCAGGGACGTGTTGAAAAATTAGGAGAATGGAATCGTCATAATAAAATAACAACGGAAAATGGAATGGAAATACGTCCGGCGAGAAGATTTTTCCGCGTTGGTACTGCCGAGGTACAAATATTCACCCGAATATAATAAAGAAAAAAAAAAATTTATTCTCTTAATTTATAATCGAAATCATCAATATACTAGACATTTTCTTCTATTAATTATCTGATCTTTTATCGTCAGGCAATTCCTTGGTCTTATGCAAAAAGGGATCCGGAAACTAACGAGCCGATCTTAGATGCAGATGGAAATTTCATTTGGACTGGATATTGCATCGATTTAATAGACAAGTTCGCTAAAAGTATGGACTTTGATTACGAACTTGTTATTCCATCGGATAAAACAGACTTTGGCAAAAGATTGCCAAATGGTAAATGGACCGGAATCGTAGGAGATTTACTTCGCGGGGTGAGTATAATAAAAACCGAATCAACACTTCATAGAAAAATATTTTTCATACCCTTTCGTAATTTTTATGAGCTTTGAAATACTTTGCGAATTCTTTTTCATTGCAATGTCATTTTCGAAATTGGATATAGGTTTTTCCCTATGTGATATTTGTAGACATATTTTCGTTGTTTAAGAAAACTACGTTATTTCTAAATCATGGAATTTTTTAAACCACTTCTCTTGACCTGCATAGTTGATTGTGTAGGACGAAGTTTAACGTAAGTATATAAACTGGGCTGGTCAGACAGCGCGACAAATTAGGATGTACACATTATCTTGGCAATTGGCATGGGATTCAATTAAACGAAAATTCAAAGAGTTGTAGCTAAATAAAAAATACTATTATCTAAGCTATACTCGGTATAGCGGGATAAAAATGATGATGAGAATAAATTTTTTTACAATAAAACTTCAATATAAGTAAAATCAATGAATTCACATTAGAAAAAAAAAAAAAAAAACTGAAAAAAGGAACAGAAATTAGAAACTCTTTTCCATTTATTGACTCATATAGGAAACTGACATCGCGGTAGCTGCGCTTACGATGACTTCGGAACGTGAGGAAGTGATAGATTTCGTTGCACCGTATTACGAACAGTCTGGAATTCTGATAGGCAAGTATTAGACCAGAGAAGAATATTTCAATCGATTTCAATTTATTCTGAATATTATTTACCAAATTGATGTCGAAAATTAATATTCCATTCGCCTTGTGAAAGGACTAAAACTTTTATATATAGAATATACTGACCAGACTATTGGCGAAAAAATTTGACCAAGGTACACGGGCTTCCTATAGAAACTAGTTTCTTAGAATTAAGACTAAAATCGAAAATAAGGTGAACTGAAGAACGCAAAATGCGTGTCACATTCTGTGTTACGTATTTATTAGATATTAGAATGAAATATTTTTCTCGAAATAATTTTGATATTCTGAACTTAAACGTTTCTGAATATTCTAAATCGTCTTAAACGAATTCGGAAGTGACTACAACCCGGCAGAAATTATTATACATCTCTGGTCAGATAAAAAGAGTAAATCGTTTAATTTGAATGTTTAGCAATTCGAAAACCTGTGCGAAAGACATCGTTGTTTAAATTTATGACTGTATTGAGACTCGAAGTTTGGTTGAGTATAGTTGGGGCATTAACGGTAACAGGAATAATGATTTGGCTTTTGGATAAGTACTCGCCATACAGTGCCAGGAATAATAAAAGTCTCTATCCTTATCCTTGCAGGTAATAATCTTTCGCGATGTAACAAAAAATAAAAAATAGAAAAAAATAGCGAGATTCCCAATCGCGATATTTATTTTTTCCAGGGAATTTACATTGAAGGAAAGTTTCTGGTTCGCTTTAACTTCTTTCACTCCACAAGGCGGGGGCGAAGCTCCCAAAGCTCTTTCTGGAAGAACTTTAGTCGCTGCCTATTGGCTTTTTGTTGTATTAATGCTCGCAACTTTCACCGCAAATTTGGCTGCTTTTTTAACGGTGGAAAGAATGCAGGTGAGCAATGAGAGAGAGAGAAAAAAAAAATTAATTTTTTCTTTCTCTTTCCTCAATTTAATTGACGTCGTAACGATTATTATTGAGGTCAGAAATAATTTCTCGTCTAAGGTGCATCCCTGCAGTGAATCTAGGTCTGACGATCAATAATGCAATCTGCAATACGCTAGCGCAATGCGGGTTGTGGTAATTTAGGCTAATACATATACCATAATATCGAACGAATAATTTATCTAATATAACGTGAATATTGAATAAATTTTATTATTTCTCATCGTATTTATTCATATAGTCGCCAGTTCAGTCATTGGAACAACTTGCAAGACAGTCGCGTATAAATTATACGGTTCAACACGGTTCTCACATCCATCAATATTTTATAAATATGAAAAATGCCGAGGATAAACTTTACACGTGAGTATATAAAACGACTGTAGCGTGTTTTTTCATCTTTACTACATACTATAAGTGATAAGTATATTTAAGTATCCATAATTATACTTATGGACATTTTTTTAAATATGAATAATCAACGAAAGATCAAACACTAAGATAATTGGGGGTAATAAATAACGCCGGCTTAGATGTATAAAAATGCGATAACAAAAGGGGTAGAAAAATTTTACTTAAATTATACAAAGTATAGTATAAAACTTCGAATCGATGCAATAACCGTGAAACACCTAGTCTGCAGAATAAACTATACAGGGTGAGTTTTTTCCGGGATCCAAAGAGAGTGTGGCTTAAATCAGCTGAGGCTCTGCCCTCCCTTAGATTCACATTTGTAATTTTCAGGATAACAATCTTTACTCGGAGAAAACTCACCCTGTATATAGTTATTCATACTCGTGACTATTCGTTTTGCGCTCTTTTTTCTGTGACAATGAGTTTTACAACGAATTTCACGAGTTATTTGCCGATAGACGCAGACATGAAGAAGAAGAAGAAGAAAAAAAAAGCTGTGATTTAACTAACGAATTTTATTAGAGAAAGTATAAACTGTAATCATGTTTGTCTGTGTAACTTGTTATGAACGACATCAGTATAAGTTGTTTCGAATGATATAATATTTGGTCTAATTTTTTTCTATGTAATATCTTTTTCAGAGTTTGGAAAGAGATAACGTTGAACAGTACTAGCGAACAGATAGAATATAGGGTATGGGATTATCCGATAAAGGAACAATACGGACACATATTACAGGCCATTATACAGGCTGGTCCAGTCGATACTGTTCATGCTGGATTTAAAAAGGTCAATTTATAAAAGCTGGGTTGAAGTTTCGGATTTTAAAAAGTTTCGATATTGTTTCAGACGATTTAAAAACGTTGAAGTTTAAAATATTAAAACTCCGAAAGTCGAGATCCCCGAAAGTAAAGAAAAAATCTGAAAATATGGGTCTATTTCTCATTTTGAACATCCGGTCAAATTTGAAACTTCAATCCACCCCCAATTTATAGATTCACGAATAAAGTTATTATCTTTTTATAAAAATCTAAGTTTTTTTTTATTTTTTTTATCCGGCTTACGATCGATTAGAAATTTATTTGCACGTGTTGTAGTTATCGCTTGAAAAGCTGCACTAGCATTGAAAGGAAAAAAAGAAGACAAAGAAAAAAAAAAATTAATAACAGTTTGATGGAATGAAAAATTGGTCGGTTTAGGTAATCGACAGCGAAAATGCCGAATTCGCATTCATCCACGATTCCGGTGAGATAAGGTATGAGGTAACGAGAAATTGCAACCTTACCGAAGTCGGGGAAGTTTTTGCTGAGCAACCCTACGCAATTGCTGTTCAACAGGGAAGTCATTTACAGGAGGAGCTCAGCAAAAGGTAATTAAAAAAAGAAAAAAGGAAGAAAAAGAATAGAAAAAAAAGAGATATATACGCAAACTTGTGGCTTCTTACGATATAGAAAATTCGTTTTAATGATCATTTACGAAATTTGAAGATTGTTTTTGCCAAATCGAGAAATTATAAACTAGTAAAAATTTTAGATAATCTTCTAATCCAGCGGCGAAATAAATTGTAGTATGAAATTTTTCAGAATCTTAGATCTCCAAAAAGACAGATACTTCGAAACATTAACATCAAAATATTGGAATCAATCATTACGAGGAACTTGTCCAAATTCAGACGACAGCGAAGGAATTACGTTGGAGAGTTTGGGTGAGTTTTTTTTTTTAAATAAATTCACAATTAATTAACAATCGGTGTAATAATTTATTTTTCTTCGTATATTTACAGGAGGGGTTTTCATAGCTACTTTATTCGGTCTGGCTTTAGCCATGATCACTTTGGCCGGTGAAGTGATTTATTATCGTAAACGAAAGACTTCGCGTAAGGAAATTCCTGGTTCAAATATTAGGAAAATTCCAACTTTAGCGATGAAACCAGCTCCGGTAGTTTCCCTCGTTGATAGACCAATGAAAAATATTCAGCCGAGAGTTTCTCACATTTCAGTTTATCCAAGACATTTTGCTTTCAAGGAGTAGGATTACCCAGATCCAGAATTACCTAAAACTGTATAATATACGTGTTTTTTGTTTTTTTTATTTCCACGTATATTTTCAACACATTATTTAAAGATTATTATTACAACGACCTCAGACTACACGATCCTATAATCATGACTAATTTCATTTAATTATCATTTCATACTTAAACGGTGACAGAAATTAGTCACGATACAAATCGATGCACGAATCGTGAATTTAACGTTTATAAAATAAAATATTTACCGTAAATTTAAATTTCACCCTTTCTACTATCTGATTTTTTTCATAGATTTAGCTATATTATAACATGTTCATTGCATTAGACGTTTTTGAAGAGATAATATTGAATGTGTTTTAATATATTATGTATGTATAGTAGAGTGGTCATTATAAAATATTCAAATTCTACCTATCATTCGGTTCCAAATACAAAAAAGGAACAAATTTCTATAAAATTTAAGCTCCTAATTTCAAACGGGAACACAATTTCATTCAGATATTTCTCGCAAATTGTGTATCACTTCCATTTAAACCGAGTAATTATTTCTCGATAATCTGTATAATTGCTGTAATAATAAATTAAGTCATATCGAGTATATCTATATTATAATTGTGAGTTACTATTCCTTTTTTTTTTCTTCTACCTTATTTTATTTTTTTGCTTTTTTGTTTAAATTTGTTTTATTTTAATTTTTTTTTTACTTTTTGCGGCAGACAATACGCGATGGATGTTGGTTAAAGGCCAATGCTCTCTCGACGCTTTCACCTACCTACCTTGCATTGTGTTTCGCTTTTCTTATATACCTAGATTAACCAGGAGTTGAAATACGCGCAAAATAATTCGACAGAGTTATTGAACTCGATGTAATTTCAAACAAAAGAGTTCAACATTATATTGGCAAATAATAAAAGTAGAAAAAACTATATTTATATAACTATTAATTTTCACCATCTTAATTAAACCCTCAATTATTATTTATATCTTAATTATAATTAAATCTCCAAATGAATTCGATCAGAGAATATCAAAAATGTTTATTAGTTTTTTTTTCTTTCTGATATTTATTTATTTATGAGATAATAGAGAATTTTCCCACGAATCCTAGATAACTAGTATTTCACAAACGATTTAGTGTAAGTAAGGATAAACTTTGTTCACTGTTAGCGTCGCCCTTTTTATATGAATTGCTATAAGAGCGTATAAACCGAACTATGAGCTAGTTTAGGTAAATATATATATATATACGTAGTCAATCAAGCCTTGCCCACAAATCGTTAAATTTGTTGTGAAATTTAATGGAATGGTCAATTCAACGGTATAATAAATATAACTAGAGTTATATGGTCAGTTTTGTAGTAGAGTTGGAGTAGGAAAATAAATTGGAGATTTTCAACGATGAAGAAATTAAATTATAATATAATAACTGCAGGGAAATTTTCTTTAACGAGGTGAAAAATTCTGCCTGTATAGATAGAATAAAAAATACGAAGACGAAGACAAAAAAAGAAAAAAAGAAAAATAAGAAAAATCGAATAGAATAAAAGAAATACGAAGAATATATATAAAAAAAAAAAAAAAAATGATTATAATTTATGGGTGATCGAAGCGGAAATGATAGTCATGCGTAAAACTAAAACTATATAGAAGTTATATATGCATGTATACTATAGTTTCTATGTGTTTGAATGTTCAAAAATAAAATAAAAACTCTATCATCTATACGTAACAATGGTTACGATCTACGTATATAGATTTTCCTTTTTCTTCTCAAAGAATTATTATCCTCGATTGAAAAATGACGTTTCACATCACGAGGCAAACCGATTTCCTATATCTATACCTAGTTTGCATTCGCATCTCGTAGGAAACATAAAATAAACCCGTGAGAATTATACCTTAGCTGTCTTTTTCTACGAACGTGATTAGCATTATTTCATATACTAAATAGGGGAAGTAATAATTAAGAAGAAAGTTCGAGTTTACTATGTATCGGTTTTAAAAATCGAATGAAGTCATAAGAAGAAGAAGAAGAAGAAAAAGAAGAAGAAGCAGAAGAAATGAACGAATGAAATAATTTCCAAAAAATTTTCTACACCCCGCGTGTTAAAATTATATAAAAAGTTATCCAGTTTAGGTAACAGCGTTCGATTGCACCGTAATTTTAATTCTTCATGGCTGAGATGATGGCAGGTCTTTTAAACCGAGACGTAAATATGAAGGTGGATAGGTGTATTAATTCGTACTAACTTTTCCCGCTACTTAAATAGTGGGGATTATCTAGCGTTGAGTCAATATAAGGCCATTCAACGATGCAGGCTAGCCATTTGGTGAGAAGTGATATGGATCAGCGAACAAGTTTACTATAAAACGTTGTAAAAATTCGTGGTTTAAACAACAACAAAAAAACAAAAAAAAAAAAAATGATACTAACGTCCGCAGTACCATCCAAGATGGGATTCTACACGGTGAGTAATTGATCCTAAAATTTTTACCACATTTTTGATTGAGAATTTGAAAAAACAACTCTTTCGTTACGGTGTTCTATATTTACAGACTTGTGCTTTCATCGCTGTATTCGTTCATCTGACAAATGGCAATTACCACTTTGAAAATTACAAAGTTTACAATTTTGACGGGGACGAGGAACCCTCACGGAAACCATGGTTCTTTGAGGAATACTCAAGCCCTCATATTCAGAATAATGGTGGCAGTAATTATGCAGGATCACACGGAGGTGGTGAAGCCTATGAGTATGTAGCAGAACCGAAGTCACCTGAATTATACGACAACCCTGCAGAAGCTTACTTCGTTGCTAGTACAAAACGCGTACCAAACGAGGATAAGAACTTCAAAAAAGCGATTTCCCCGTTTTTTACTCTGACCGATTCTGACAACGAGAAATACAAAGCGATAATATTGAAGTCTGGAGCTCCTTACTGCCAGGAAATAAAGAGCAAAGTTCCTAAGAAAAGGTACAGGCGAGATGCTATGACTTGTTATAAGTGCAAAGATCCGAAAAATGGAGCCACTTATGAACAGTGTTCTTACACTTCTGAACCACAAGAAACTGTGCAAGTAAATGAGAACGTTCCCCGACCACAGACCCTTAGATATCGTCGTTCAAATGCTAATAGTCAAGCGGAAAAAACTGCGGAAGTAATACCGGCAAATTATAGATTTGGCGAAGAGTATTTCGCTCCTGCTGCTTCACAGGAAGTACCTGCTGAGTATAAAAAGAATATGGAAAACTGCGAAAAAGTTGTCAAGGATTCTATGGTCTGTATGGTATGCAAGGACCCGACTACGAATGGGAAATACGAACAGTGTTCGTACACTAATCAGCCCACTGACAAAGCTTATGCTTATAGCAAGTCCAGTTCTTTTGGTCTTCCTCAGGGGGAAAAGAAACCGGAAGAATCTAGAACTTCGGGTAAACAAGCCGAGCGAGCTTACATCAGAAAGGAAGCTGCAGTAGTACCTGAAAGTAGTGTTGAGATCGAAGGATCTCATCCCGAAGTGGACAAGTATTTCGACGAGCAAACTGCGGCGATTAAATCGCGAACTCCTAAATATAAAACGTACGAAGAGTCGGAAGAAAGCGCGAAGCTTGAGTCTGGTTCTGAAAATGTAAAAGACGGAAGTTGCAAGAAGGTGGTAAAGGATACGATGGTATGCACCATTTGTAAGGATCCAAAAACCGGGGGTAACTACGAGCAATGTGCATATGCTCATAATCCTAGCGATAAGGTGTATCAATTTAGCAGACAAAAGACCTTTGGCTACCCTGAAGATTCGGGTAAGAATTTTGAGGGAAAAAAGACTCCTGCTGAATACGAAGCTCCGTCTTATACTGAGGCTGATACAAGACCGAGTGATAATTATCAGGGGTATGAAGGTGCAGCAGCGGCCAGTTATTATGAACCGAACAAAAAATCAGGTAATAATAATTACAAACCCGATAAAGAGGCTAATAGCAAATACGAATATGAACAGCCTACGGAAAATCAGGAAAGCCAGGCGTACGTACCTTACAAATTAGCCGGTGAAGGAGCTTCCGTTGAAGACGTTAAGTCAGAATCAGAGAAGATATCCGGGGAGATAAAGGATGGTAATTGCAAAAAGGTCAAGAAAGATACGATGACATGTATGGTATGCAAAGACCCGAAAACTGGTGGTAATTACGAGCAGTGTTCTTACGCGTATGAGCCTAACGATAAGGTGTTTTCATTTAGTAGAGCTAAATCGTTTGGTTCTCCGGAAGCTGAGGAAAAGGGTAGCTATACCGAAAGCGGTGGAAATTCTGGTTCTGATTACGGGGATATTGGAAGTTACGGTTTAGCTTCGGACAACAAGCCTTACGTAGCTAGTGAAGAGGCGATTTCTGGTAGCGATAAAGCTTCGAGTGAAGTACAAGACCCAGAAAAAGTGGTAACCGACTTTTTTAGCACTGCAGAAAAGAAGAAAGAGATTGAGAAGGTCCTTAGCGAATTTCAACAGGAGGATAGATCCAAATGCAAGAAAGTAATCAAGGATAAACTTACCTGTTTCCAATGCCCTGGTCAAGACGGAGTACAGAAAGAAGAATGCATTTTTGTTGCTGCCCAAGAACCGATAAAGGATAGATTAGCTTATCGCGAAGTTAAAGAATATCAAAGAGATCCTGCGGCAGTTGAAGAGACCAGAATACCAGAGCAGTATCGTAGCAGCAATACAGGAGACTTTGTTGATGAAACTAGAAAGCCGGTTGTTAGCAAGAAGCAGAAAAGAAAAGCCAAGACTACATCACCTGCGAATTTCTACCCGGATGCCATATTATCGGCAAGTGAAAACGAGGAACAGAGACAAGAGGCTGACGAAGATTCGGAAATTAGAAAAGAGGATGTCGAAGCTGAATCGGAACCGTACGATTATGAAGCGGCCACTAAACCGACATATGATAAAGTTTTGGGACTTACTCTGCCCCGTTATATGTTGACGACTTCTGAACACGAAATTGAATTCGACGAGGTCGTTGCATCAACTAAAGTATAATTTATTAATATATATTGTGCCGAGCTTGAACCTTTATTCAGGATCTAAAAGTCCTACGAGTATTCTGCAAGGTCCTTTATTATTATTAATATATTTTTTTTTTTTTTTTTTCAAACAATTATTACTTTGCTTTTATCAATTTACTTTATTATACCTGCATTTTAACTAATTCGATGAAATTCCTCGATCATCGGTGTACTATTTTTGTTGTTGTTTTTCTTTTCTTTCTATTGAAAGAAAAAAGATTCCTTGAGAACTTTTTGGGGAATGTAAATGCTTGAATTTGTCATAGAGTGTCTTTATTTGAAATTGGAATATATTTTTGAATTCATTATATCGACACTTATTCTATATTAATAAAAAAAAAACATGAGTGTATAATAATATAGGATAATGATTCTTGAGAAACAAAAAAAAAAAAACAAAAACAAAAACAAATTTTGACTTGTGAAAAAAATCTTGAATCATAAACTGTTCGAACCCAATTATAAGCACTGTTGTTATTTAGTTTGTAAAATCTTATAGCATATAATTAATTGTTATTCAGTTTGTAATTAAATAACTGTTATCATCCCTTCGTTTGTTCTGTTCCTGAAAGTATAAAGAATAATACCAGTTGGCTTTAACTTACATAACTGGGCGAAAGAATGAAAACGTTAAGAGAAAATATTCTTATTTAAAATATACAAATATAAAACTGTAATTAACAAGAAAATGTATTCAACCGTAGATAACCGTAGATAACAATACTAACTTTGTGCAATTGGTTTTCACCATTTCTTAACACTGAATGAAACACGTAGAGTGTCAACGCTTGAGTGCAGTTTTTTTTTTCTTTTTTTTAGCGAATTTTTTTTTTCATCAACGTCTTGTGAAATCGCCTACTGTTCACGCTCAAACGATTCGTACTCGAAACTTTCGATAAACTCGTATTACTCTTGCGAACTTTTTATACAATTATATTCCACAATTGGGTGAAAAACGCGATTGTCTAAGCTATACATCATCATAAAAATGCAAGCTCATAAAATCCCACGATAAGTTACTTAAGTAAAAAATGAATATAGATTGAATAACTTTAATTTCACATTTTGTGAGTGAGATGCATGATTTAGATTCAACCAGGGATTGTAAATACCCGCTTCGCTTACGATTAGCCGCGTTATTATTTCGTTAACATATCCAGTTAGATATTATCCTTTGTGAGTGACCATTACCGTATTATACGATATTACAGAACCGCGTATAGGGTGAAATCTGACTGGTCTTCCGGCCATTGAACGTTCTTTCATAGCATGAATGATCGTAGAATATTGACGAAGGTATGCAAGGTCCTGAAGATTGGATATTTCTCTCGCAAAAGCTTCCTCGACCAACGTTATAACTTCGAACCGATTAACTAGTTCGAATCGTGTGCTATTCGCAGGTATAAGATTAGCCAACATCGTATAGCTGCTTTGTGTTCCCGCAGTGCGAAGACCTGCAGCTAGGATTTCCATCTCGATGTTGAATGCAATTTCCGGTGTTTTCGTTGTTAGAATTGATAAAAGGGATGTCGAGTAGGCGGTAGATATTACTCGTGAATATCGAACGAAGATTTCAATCATCATGTGCATAATTTATTTAATATCTATTTTACTACAATCACTTGCAATAGAATTACAATCTATTCCTAAATACATTAAATCGACAATTATTCTGTACCAAGAACTACGAAAATGACTCTATGAGTTATTTGTTATATGTAATCGTAAGTTGTATCAAAGTACGTGCAATATAAATGATTTCCTTCAACGTGTGAACCAATTGAGTTTCAGTTTAAAAGCAATCAGTTCCGCACCGAAAGCTAAGAAAGCTGGAACCAAGCAGCACAAATATAAATCAAATACAGATTTTAGTCGAAATAACGAATCATTATTGGCTTCCGTTATTTTAATCTCAGATTCAGATGCGCGATCTAGGCTTAACCAGTAATCGAAAATTCCTGCCTCGCGTAATTGAAGTATGATTCGATTGATTTGCCCAGTCATACGCGCTCCTTTCTGAGTCACCATCACCGAATAGTATGAAATTACGCAATTGGGTAAAGAGCGAAATGTCACTGGTTTTCCTGCCATTGCAAGCTTGTTCGCAATGTGAATGATCGTAGAACGATGACGAAGGTACGCGATATCGCGATCTTCCACCATTCTTTTCAAAGTTGGTTCGACTAATGTCACTACTTCGTAACGATTGATTAGTTCGGAAGTTGTACCATCCGCAGATATTTGACATCCTAACATCTCGAGACTAGATTGTGATCCTGCAGTACGAAGACCCGCGGCGAGTATACCAGCTTCATCAACGATTGTAGGCTCTAATATTGTTGCTGTCAATATCGATGACAGTGATGTAGAATAGGCGGTAGATATTATCCTTGAATAATTAAGGTAGAGAAGGAACAATAATTTACAAAGAATACCGGATGGGTTGCGTGGTATCGCGTAATTTAGGCTGATAGCAATAACGTCAAAAGGTTTCAAAGATAATCTGTAACCTGTAAATCAAATGAATAGTACAATTAATTTATTATAATAATATTGAAATGATATGGGGGGATATTTGAACGTTATTTCTTACCTAGGTTCAACTTTGGAATTATGTAGACGAGACCGGAGAATAGTAAAACTGAAAGAATCACTAGAATCCAAATAGTCGTTGAAAATTCAGCAACTAAGATGCTGTGGGTCCATTTGGTGCTCAGTGGGACCGTCCAGACTATACATTCGTGATGATAGGGGGTCGTGAAATCCACTATTTTCTCCCTCTCAAGCGTAGGTCTGAGCTGTCCGATTCCAAAAGTTGTCACCTCATTGGCGACGTCTCCGACAATACCTTCGAGTGTACCGTCAGGTGTAGTCCACAATTTGTCTACAACATCTGGTACCTTTACGAATAATACTACGTTTAGACGTTCTGCGACAGTTTGAACTAGGCGTCCTTCGAGGCCGCCTATTATATGCGAGGTCTGATTTTCATTATTCTGCAATCTCATAGTCGGTTGTAATTCAAAAGTACTGACGAACCTCGAACATCCGTGTGCATTTATTTTCGGTATCTGACGTTCAAGAAGATTTTCCTTTTTTTTAAATCCTTTTTTTCGCATCCATGTATTAGTCAACACTATTTTCCACTTACAGCTCGCGGTGTAATGATATGCATAAATTTTGATCATTTGACCATTGGTACTTGCGACCATTACATTTTTCAACTTCATTCTCACAGCTGTATGAATTATCGGGTTTATCGATTGATTATCTTCGTTATTTTCCATCAATATTATTAAAGTTTTGCATTTGTAATTCCTGGGTAATGCAGCGAAAGTTGAGTTCATTTCAAAATCGTTGTAACCATTGATGAAAAATATCACTACACTATCTGCCCCGAAGTGAAAGGGGAGCACTATTGCCTCTGTCTCACTGCTTATAAAATATGGAACACCAATTTCCAGCAGTATTTTAACTGTTTGTAATAAATTCTCCATTTTTCCTAAAACTATGAACCGGTGGGGATACAAGTTGCCAAAACCGAAGTTTTTCAAATCAGTCATAAAATCTGTCAACATATTTTCCATTTCTATTTCCTTATTGTTGCTGATTAGCAAAGACTCGGTACTGAGGGCTCCCAGACGATTAATCTCGATAATTAAAAACAGTGGAATTAATTTTGAGAGAAACATATCGAATTTGTTCAGAACGGATTTAATTTTTGATTTTTTTTTGTTCAAGCTTTTTACACGCCTACGCTTGTAACACTTCCCGCAGGTATGTTTTAACACGAACTGTTGCTGTTGATTGAATTGATCCGAGCTTGTGGCTTACTCGACACTAAGTGAAATATTTGACAAGTTTGAAGTACCAGTAGGATATTTACGGTATGTTTACTCAATTAATGGAATTACCACCGAACTACTTAAGAATAAGCAAACACGGAGTTAGATTTGACGTGTTTAGTCATGCGATCAAAGCTCGGGTTAAGTAGCCGATAATTAATTGATTCACGATTATGTGGCGTAGAATTCCATCGATAAGATTATTCGACCATGTCTACCATGCATTAGATTTACGTCCTGCATTGCCATTCGGTGTTTTATGATCTCGGAATTGCAGCCTTCTTCCAATTTACCTCCACTTTTTTTTCAGCTAGCTAGACACCATGCAAAAATAGGTTTATGCTATTGATCCTGAAGCTTTTTATTACCGTTACTTTGCGACTGAAAACTGTAGATATCAGGTTTGTAATCGCGAGCTTGAATTTTCGTGACAGAAACAGTCGATTTCTTTTAGAGAAGGGCGAACGTCCTTTTCTGGAAACTTAAACACTGGTCGATTCTTATTCGAATTGCGATCAGAACCAGTACAAGTTATCGCTGAAATCTTTCAAAAATATATATACCCATCTTTTTGTAAATTTAGCAAATTTTTTCTGAAAATGTTTTAGGGTGCTACTCGGGATTTCATCCTGCAAAACTATAAAACTATCATAGAATCTGAAACATTGATTTTTTCACAGAGTGCTTTTATTTTTCAATTTTTTCAAACACATCATGGTGAACAATAATTATTAATATACGTGAATGGTATGGGGTACACTAACTCGCAATCACATTTACAATTTACAGAATACTAGCTGTGTGTTCTTAATTGAAGAAAAAAAAAATTGAAAGAAATAATTCCTAAGTTAAGAAATTGTTGGCAAACAATACCTACATTCAACTATCTAATTGATCAATCATTGGAATTCCAATATTATATTGAATAAAAAGTATCCTATGGATTAATTAATCACTACCAACACGCTACTGTTGTGAATTTATTCGTGCGTAACGCGAGACACTGCCAAGAACAAATTGATCATTTCGAGTTACTTTATATAGTGGATTACAAGAGGCATGCAGCGCCTAATTTTTGAGCGTTTGAAGTTTTTCGATCGCTAAACTCCACCCGCGAATTTATACTTATGGACAAGAAGTTCGCCCAAGAAAATTATGATGCAGAAGGTCAAAGCTGTACAGTAAATGCTAAATATGTGGTAAAATTTATCCCGCGTAAATTGGTGCAAATTTTCCTGTGTATTCATCATCTTTGACGATTCGGTATTTGCGGCAGGCATCCCTCTCTGGTTGACATTATTTCGCATCCAATATTCTAGAAGTCCGGCCGCAGCCAAACTCTTGATGATCAGATCTAGCTCGTGAGCGGCGTGCGAAGATTTCGGAAAAACAATTACAGTGCTGTAAGTCACCACGGGTTTATCGAGTACGTCGAATGACACGGGCTCACCAGCTTCGAGTAATAACTTCTTATAATAAGCCAGATCAGTAATAGAAGTCAGGTAAGCAAAATTTTTCTCGTTTGATACTCGGCGCAAAGCATTAGCGATATTTGTTTGGAATACATATCGTTTTATTAATTCCGGCGTGATATCGTCTTCTTTCATTTGATCCTTGAGAATTGCCAGTCTGAACACATCGCCTCCAGTTGTAAGATTAGCCTTTATTATCCCCTCGACATCTACAATTGACGATTCGCTATTGTCCATTGTCAATATTGATGACAAAGAAGTTTTGTAGGCTGTTGTAATCACCATCGAATAACATATGTAGATGATCAGCAGAATCTTGCCTCCTATCGAAAGTGGTCGATAGACTATTGGATTCCCAATTGTAGATCCAATCAAGTCGAGAATAATGCTGCAGAATCCTGACTTATTAGAGTGTCCTAAAAATGAAAAGAGGCACTGATTGAAATCATGAAACAATTAAGTCTGAAAAGTTTGCAGAGTTTTCGAGATTTAGAGATTTAGAGACAAGAACGAATCATTATTTCTCATTAATTTATGAACAAGCAACGAGAGGCACGAAATCACTTTTCCGATATATTTTATTTTTTAAATATAGAACGTTGATTTACCTCTATTCAGATACGGCGTATTTCGAACGATCTTTTCAAGCACGAAGCTTGCGAGGAACATCAGTCCAATCAGAACCCATGTACTCAAGGAAAATTCAGAGATCACGATGTTCATTTTCCAATGAGTAATTCTGGGGACACACCAAACTATTTGTTCTTGATAGTAGAGATGCGATATGTCGACGGCCTGGATGATCTTTTCTGTTGGACGGATTTTGGCGATACCAATTTTCGTTTTTCCAGCTGCACAGCTCAAAACTATCAGATCTGACTGACTTATTGTGTCCTCATCTGATGGTCTGAATTCTTGCACGAGTGGAGTAAAGTTTGTCTTTCGAGCAATCGTTGAGATAATGTTACCCTCTAATCCACCGATAATTCTCACCACCCCGTTCGCATCCTCGGCAAGATCCATCCATGGTGGGTTATATACTGTACTTACGGGTACAAGGCATTTTTTAAATTCAAAATGACCAGGCCAGTCAGCAAACGTCTTAATGCCAGACCCGGGTATCCAATCGGTATATAGTTTTACTTTCAAGGAGCAATTTGGTTTTATCTTGTAGCCGTACAACTTCATAGATTTTCCGTTGTTATGTATAAAAACAGGATTTCTGACGATCTTCTTCAAAACAAGACGAAGTAAGAATTCAATATTAACTACGTCCATTACGGTTCCTTCGAATATGAAATACACTCGATTTTTTCTGCAATCAGACAGATCTTCCACTACTTTTCTTATTTCTTCATTTTCCAAGCTTGTTAAAAAATAAATGACAAGCGTATGTGGAGAAAATTCCCTGGATTTGCTTAATTCTTTGGCATTTCTACCGACGAAGTAAGGAAAGGCTTCTAACAGCGGTTTGGTTTGATGGAGCTGATCGTCTGATGCCCCTAAGATCGTCACATGTCGTGGATTAAATTTGTCCAAGAGAAGTTTGGTATCCGCGAAAAATTCCTCGAGGATAGTTTTTCTGTGTAACAAGGTATTCTCTCTCAACAAAGAACCTTTCGAGCATATGAATCGGTGATAAAGCAGGAGAGAAATCATTACCATGCTCGGGAAATGCATAGCACAAGTTTTAGAGTCACTGCAGGATGTATTTTCAGGCTTATGAATCTTCGATTTCCACTTTACAACTATACAGTATCTCGGAAAGGAGCTTATTGTTCGAAAATCGAATGGCGACTGTGTCTTCTGATCGCCGCAGTTCAGTGTTCAACACATTACATTTACGACTTCTACTGCTCTTATTTTTTTTTTTTTATTTTCTTTTATGACTTTTAAATTGCTACCTTGTCCCTGTTAGCCTTAAATTTTTTTCTAGTTTGCTGGGCATCATAGGTAGTTGGGTTATTATTGATCTAGGAACTCATCAATGCGGTCACTTTGCAGCTAAAAATCTGATACCTCCAGGGAAACGGCAAGTTCCTTATTCTAGGAATACATACCTACTAGATAATTTCCCTTAAATGGGTAATAATTTTTTAATCAGTTATTCGGTATAGCTGCAGTCGAGTATCTCTATAGGCTGAAAAGTCAAAATTTTGATGATTCTACAGGAAATACAAATACAACAGAAATTAACGGATTTTTTTTATGAAAACTTACAGTTTTCTTGATGCAGCGTGTAAACAAAATGTTTACGAACAAAATTAAGTGTTAGAAACGGTATTGTTTAATCGAACTCTTAGTAGACACAAGGGCAAGACTATCCGACAGCAAGAAAGTTTCTGTAGCTTTTGCGAGGTTCCATATTCTTCAGAAATAAATATCGAAATATCCGCAGCTATATACTACTGTCATAAATTACCGTTTTGGACAGGCATATAGGTTGACTCTGATCCGCGACGCAGCCCCCGTACTTATATACGTCAAAGCGTCGTGCAAACAAGCGGATATAAATTCGAAAAATATTAATGTAAACGCGACATATGAGCTGCGACGTCACTAAAAAACGAGAGTACGAAGAGGAAACAAGTCGACGGTCTAATTCTGCATCTTTTATCTGGCAATTATTTTTTTTATAAAGGGGTGAAACCATGATCGTAATCATTTTCTACTAGATATGTAAACGTAGTATGCTTTTACGACCTGTACTGCTAATTATATATTTTTTTCTTCCCTGTTGCTTGCCTGCCAATTACGTAGTTTCCTTTCGATCGATCTAGAAGCTTTTTAATGCTGTCACCTAGTTTCTGAAAAATCTAAGCGAGTTTCAGGTTTACAAATATACTTCGGATTTCTCATAGAGTAACTTTATTTGATCTCAGTTAAAATACATCATAGTGCAGATTTATCAACAGATATCAACGTCGTACAATCATTTTCAATAAAAATCACGATCTATTTCGAAATGCATGAACTCGATGCTCAAAGTTTATGTATGTGTTACTATTATTGATAAATACGTGATCTTTCTATTCCAGGGTGGAGAAAGAAGTAGCAGTCGTAATTTGAGATAGAATATCTGACTGATGTGAATCTATTACAACACAAGACACTGCAAAGTACGAACCGATTAATACGAGTAAGTTTAAAGTGTTTGAGATTTTTTATTCGCTGAACTCTATCCGTGAGATAATAACTTATGGGCAATAAGTTCTCCTAAGAAAATTAAAACACAAAAGGACAAAGTTATATAGTAGAAGTAAAATATGAGGTGAAATTTATACTGAGTCAATCTTTGCAACTCTTCAACCGTATTTTTCATCTCTGAACCGGTCCGATACGAGTTAGTAATATTTTTGATCCAATATTCTGTGAGTCCACTATCAACCAAACGCCGTATCAAGTAATTTGCTGGATAAATAAATCGCGATGTTGTCGGAAATATAAGTACAACGCTGTGAGTTTGCACAGATTCATTGAGCACGTCGAATGACACGGGCGTCCCAGCTTGTGCGTATATATGTTTATAATAACTCAGTTCAGTAATCGAAGTCAGGTAAGCAAAATTTTTGTCAAACAATACTCGATGCAGACCTTTCGATATATTTGGCTCTATTTCATATCGTTTTATCAGTTCCGGTATGAAATTATTTTCTTTAGCTTGATCCTTGAGAATTATTAATCTGTACATACTACCTCCAGTTGTAAGATTCGCCTTTATCATTCCCTCTATGTCTACAATCGATGATACGCTGTTGTCAACCGTTAACATTGATGATAAGGACGTTTTGTAGGCCGTTGTTATTACCATTGAATAAAAAATGTAAATCATCAGCAAAAATTTGCCTCCTATCGAAAATGGTCGATAGACTATTGGATTCCCAAGGGTCGATCCAATCAAGTCAAGGATTATGCGGAAGTATCCTGAATTATTAGCGTTTCCTGCGGATTCAAAAAAAATGCCGTAATTTTTGGTATCATACAGTTCGGACTTTTAACTGATGAAAATTTTATTAAAGATTTACGCAGTTTTCAGTAATTAACTTAATTCAACAACATATTTTCTTACCTCTGTTCAGGTCGGGCGTACTTCGGACAATTTTTTCTAGCACGAAGCCTGCGAGGAACGTCATACCAATAAAAACCCATGTGCTCCAGGAAAATTCCGAAGTAATGATATTGTTCTTCCAATGAGTGATTCTAGGGACGCACCACACTACATCTTCTTGCATGTAGCTGTATGATATATCAACAAGCCCGATGAATTGGTTTGTTGGACGTATATGCGCGATACCAATATCAGTATTTCCAGCAGCACAGCTCGGAACTAGTTCCCCTGTACTGTTGTGAGTCGTAGAGTTCTCTAATAATCTAAACTCATGCACTAAAGTAGCGAAGTTCATCTTCTGAGCAATCGTTGAAATTATGTTGCCGTCGATTCCGCTGACAATTCTCGACACCCCGTTCACATCCTTTGCGAGATTCATCCACGGTAGGCTATTCCTTGTACCCACGGATACAGGACAATTTCGTAAATCCATTTTTGTTCGAGGCAACGAATCAACCATTAGCTCAGCTTTCATGTGGCAGTCTATTGTAAGCTTGTATTCGTAAAACTTCAAAAACTGTTTTCCGTGATGTATAAAATAGGGTAGTGAAGCCATATTATCGAATGCGAGGCGAAGGGTCAAGTCGATTTCAACGTCGCTCACCTCCAATCCTTCGAATACGAAATAGATATCACTTCTCTGGCAATGCCTCAGACTTTCAATCACTTTCGTCAGATAATCTTCCTCCAAGTTTGACAAGAAGTATATGATCGGAGTATATGGGGCGAATTCTCTAGATATGCATATTTTTCGGGCATCATTACCGATAAAGTACGGAACGGCTTCTAAAAATGATTTCATTTCACGGAGGTGATCACCTGATGCCCCTACGATACTCATGTGTCGCGGATTAGGTCGATCCGCTTGAAGTTTGACCACCGCAAAAAATTGTTCAAAGATGTTCCATTCCGCGCGCAACGAAGTTTTCTCTTTCAAAAACGAACCACCGCAATAATTTACGCAGTGGCAAAAAAGAAAAGTAAATATTACCGCACTCGCGAGATTCATGGTACAGATTTTTAGATTTAACGGATATACTTTCAGTTTGACATTCATCCAGATTTTATCCAACAACTCTGCGCAGTGTTTCGTGAACGATGATCTTCTTCAAGAATCAGACTACGACTGTGCTGTCTGCTCATCGCGTTTCATTTTCAAACACATTACATTTACGACCGGGAAATGCTATTATTTATTTTATTATGACTTTCAAATTGCAACCTTTTTTTCTATCCGTATTGGTCTTTTACGAAGTTAGGTCTTATTGATCCTGAAGCTTTTTAACACCGTCACCCAGCAGCTGGAAAACTATATCACGATGAAAATTACGGACAGTCTGAAAATTGAAAAATTACATATCATTCTTACAAAAATCACTTTTTTAATAGAAAAGATGTGACCTTATTTGATACGTAAGGAATTGTTGATCACTTAACAATCATTTCCACGGTGGACCGTTGAAATCTCTATGGTTTTTCGAACGAACCACGTGAGTGGGCAGAACGACGAATATACTTCATGGAAAGAAGGCCCATTTAGCTTTATAAAGACACGTCTCGTTTCTCTATGTAAGGCAAAAATATCGGAATATCATAAGTAAAAGTATAGCTTCAATATATCACGTTTTTGACGGGTTCCGTTCGAATTTGTCCCGCGGTTTAACCCATATTCATGTATTTCGAGTTAGCATGATATCTTTCGCAAATAGAATGACGGATAAATAAATAAGAGAAATGTATTATCCTGGTAAATAAAATTACTATCAGTCTCGATCAACTCTAAACATCGATTTTCTTATCCATCAAAAATGCTGGTTAACTAGGAAACGAAAATTCGAAAAGAAACTAAAGTAAGAGGAAAAGAATGAAGAACTGAGATGATGATGATGATAAAAGGGCTCATCTATTCTCAGTGGTAATACCGTTTCACCTTTCTCTGATAAATTTGTCTCATTTAAATGACTTAATTAGAGGCTTTTACCTGAAATTTATCGAGAGTGCATCAGCATCGCATCATATGTAACAGATTTGTGACTCGTGCTGTGTCATAGAGTAGCATAGTAGGAAAAAAGCGATTCCTTAAACGTGCAGTAGAAATCTTTATCATGTGTATTAGAAATTTAATGACAATATATAATGATCGTAAATAGGAGGCCATTGATAATTTGAATTTATTGTTAGACACGTTTGAAGTAGATTCAACTAATATACAAGAAATAAATATCAAACTTGTCAGACAGCGAACTGGTTTTACCATTATTTCGTGCCATTTATACACGCTTGTAGGGTATAGATATGTACAAGTGTTAAGTACCTCTGTATTTACATCACGTCTGGTCGCATGTAATCCGCATAACTATAAATAGCTAAAGAGATATGGGTACATAGACGTGGGCGGATTGCGCGAAAATTTTCAATTAAATATAAGGAAATAGACTAAGAATAGAATACAAAAGACACTAGAACTCAGATAAAGAAAAAACAGATTTGATTATCGAATGTAATTTTTGTTTTCTTCAAATTTAACAAAATTTGAGATATATTTTCATCTCGTTGTTTCTCAGATCGTTCTACTTGTTCGTCGGACATTTCTTTCGATTTAGGATTCGTTGCAATTAGCGAAAGTCATTATATCGAATGAGACGAGAATGTATGCTTTCGATGGATTTGCAAAGTATATAAAAACGTTATAATTTTTTTTTTTTTCAATAATTAAACATTCGAAAATGAAATGAAAGATCTTAACCGTTGAGTGAAATGAGACAGTGGAATAACGGCGGGCGTCGCGTCGCGTAGCATCGCGTCGGGTCGACCGGTTTAAGAATCGTTGTTCTTGTACGGGCTGGAATAGCTGTTCGCATATGCTATAGCGAGTCGCGAGTTGCGAGTTGCGCGTTCTTAGTTTGTTAAGTTTCGTCCGAATTTTCCCCCCCATATGATATCGTATGGTTGGTTAGTATAGGTAGGTATAGGTAGAGGTATGGTATGATTCGCTTGGTCCGTCGATCCTCGCGTCGCTAACTCGCGTCGCGGTCCAGCGAAAGCGCGAGATCCGAGACCGAGACGGGAGACCGAACGAGAGCAAATAAGTGCAAAGGCGCGCGCGCGGTTACGGCGAGGGTCCACGACGTCGGCGACCAGTTGCGGCAAACGCGTGGTCGGTCTCGCTGGCACCAGTGTTCGCCGGTATTCGAATATATACACATATTATAATTAAGAAGAAACAAAAATAAAATAAAAAAAAAAAAAAAAGAAATCAAATCAAATCAAATCAAATACGAATCGAATCGAATCGAATAGAAACCTGAACCAGAAGCTGTTTGGGGGCCCGTCATAAATTTCCGTAGATAAGGAAAGAGTCTAAAATTTAAACAAACAAAAAAATACAACAAAAAAAAAAAAAAAATCGAACAAACGTTGGATAAAGCCATGAGTTACGCAGGGTGAGTTTTCCCGGATTTGATATACTATACATATATATACTTCGTCGATGATCTGAATCTCAATTTTTAATCACAATGCTTGTATGTTAATGTGTAAAGGAAAAAAAATAATTAAGAAGTGGCCGACTAACAATGATAAGCTACACTCTCTTACGTTGTATAGATACATATGTGTGTGTGCGTGTGTGTGTGCATATCGGTACTTATTTCACGATTGATAAGTGTAATTGTTCTTCAAAAAGAGGAAAAAAAAATAAAACCGGTGTTCGACACTTAGACGAAGATCTCATTACTAGTTTCTATAGATAGTATAATAAATTAATATCTGTTTCCGTATTTCATGCCTTTGGTAAAGGAGAAAAAGCCGGTCACGCGTAGGTGTGCTCTTGCGATTGCAAGATAACCGGGTTTCCTAAAATAAAATGAAAAGAAAAAAATAAGAAAACGAACAGAAAAAATTCCCGTCTCTCATCGCCCTAACTGCTTATCTCCGATGAGTAAGAGTAGATCTCCGTTTCTACATACTGCTGATACTCTCTTTTCTTTTTTTGTATTTTTTATTTTAATTAGCTAATAAGGTTTTTTTTGGAAATTTCGTGCCATTAATTGATTCTGAGTTTCAATTACCAGAGAATAAGGATCTAGGATACGCGTGGGTGGCTGACCCATCGCCTAATTCATACTTTGAGAGTCTGCGGTATTACGGTTGACCTAATTTCGGTAACCCAGAAAAAAATAAAAAAAAATAAAGAAAAAAAAGTAGTCAAGAGAGTCTAATTCAAAAACGTATGTAGGCCGATTCTCATTTTGAGATATATATATATTTTTTTGCTTCTCCTCCTGTTATATTTTATTGTCACGTTCGAGAAGAGAGAAAAGCTCGCGGGGGTGGGGGATGGTTACCTCCAAGAAATGTATTTCCATTTTATTGCAATAGTGCAATATTATTATTATTATTATTATTATTATTATTATTTTTTCTTCTTTGAGCGTTATAATAAAATTCTAAAAATATTATCTCATACGCTATTATAATCGTCGGGAATAAAAATCACCATCGGACAAATGGCACAAGCTCAATTTACAAATACAAACTTAGGTTCATTGCCCTCGAGTGGAAATAGTTGCAATATAGACTTCCGCGAATCGGATTAAAGCGATCGAAAAAAATAAGATATTTTGATAAAAAAAAAAAAAAAAATCTAGCTTTGACAAAAAAAAAAGAAACACCACCGACAATAATTAACAGCTGTAAATAGAGCATTAGAAATTTTGTAATCTAAAATCGGGGAAAAAAAAAAAAAAAATTGGAAATTTTCCATGCATTTGAATCCCACGGCGTCAATGACCTTTGAATTCGATATATAATAAAATGAATTATTGCCACGTGCTGCGCGATTTGTCCGGCTAGAAAAAAAGATTATTTATAAATCGCACTAGCAGTGTGGGTGCAGGTTTCAATTGATTTTTATACTAGTGTTAGTACAGGTATAATGAGAAATGCGATTTTCACTGATATTGGTGAAATGATATATATCACGGTAAGATTTTTGAGCCAAGTGGATTTTTTCGTCTCGTCAACAATTCAATTTTACCGATTAGTGGGCAAATATAGTAATTTAATGAAATTGGTTGATGGAAAGCATTTCTAGTTAAAAGGATCCGAGGCATTGACTAAAAATAATATAATCGGAAGCATTTTATACTCGTTGGTAACGCGCAGGTCAGCCGAATCTAAAATTAACCATGCTTTGCACGACTACCTAAATACATTTCTATACTATAGGCTTCGCTTCTTGGCTGGGATCCCGAAACCCCAGCGACGTCTCATCGGACACACTTCCAAGTAAAATTATCGATCACCATAATTACACGTGTACGCACAAAACAGAACGCGATTTATCATCCCCTTTAAATAATCCGCGAGTTAAAAATCCGATCGCGATTCACCGAAGATTTTACATCTGATATGGAAATCTGATCATATTGTTGTACGCATGAATCGACTGTACACAAAAAAAAATAAAAATCAGATTATATGATAACAGGGGAAAAAAAAAAATGATTCAAAAATATCTATAGATCTATATAGAAATTTTTTATTTTTTTTTTCACCGATTTATTGTCATGCACGATATTTCTGTTATTGTTAGTTGCTGAATCTAGAAAACTGCACGGAAAGATTGAAAACCGACTGATTACGGTTCTGCACACGACTCAGTTAGGTGTTAGTAAAAAAATAGCGAATTCTGGTGCAGCACCACACTGAGTGCTGTTTAGAATACGACTCATTCGTGGTCGAACACAACTAATTCATGAGCGCAGACGAATGGTGCGTGTTCTAAACAGTACTCAGTGTGTTGCTGCACCAGAATTCGTTATTTTTCGCTAACACCTGACTGAATCGTGTGCAGAACCGTAACCAGTCGGGTTTCAAATCTTTCCGTGTGTAAACAGAAATGAGTTGCCAATTCTTTACGTTGTGGGTTATAGGTATAATGCCTATTTGTCTATATGCCGGTTAGTCGGGTTTGGCCACGTGTTGAAAATTTTAGAACACGGAAAGTTCTGGATTTCCAAAATTGAGAGAATATTCAAAATTTTACAGAAGGGTCGAAGAATTATCCAGACAGCTTAAGACTCCGAAAGTCCAGACCACCGAAAGCCCAAGAATACGAAGATTTTGGTCCACTTCCTGGGATGTGGAGGGAATTAGCTTTCCGAATTTCGGACCTCCGATTTTCTACGTTTGAAAATTTGTTCAAATTAGTTCGACCGTTAGTAAAAATCAAGTGATAAGAATAAAAGAAAACGAATAGCAGTATACTTTGATTTTACCAACAAGAAAAAAAAACTAATCGGCAATCATTTATTGGCATAATTTTCCGATCCGTTGATTGATCTCGACTAAACAGATATAAAATCTGGATAAGCCGGAGCCAAGACACGTGCTTTTCTCGGTCCATTTATAACGTTGATATATAGATACGTATGCGAATGCTCAGGTATGTTTCCCGATTACCTCATCACCCAGAATTTGAAAATCTGTGTTTATTAACGCGGATTTATTCATTGTATTTCGCGAATCGGTTTTCCGGTATATTGTTCTAAGTTCTAGCTGTATTATACGTACGTAGTTATACGCTTGTAGCGTTTTGTCAGGAAAAGGAAAAGGAAAAGGAAAAAGAAAAGGAAGAGGATGAGTAAATAGACTGACATAAATTAATATAAAAAGAGAGAAAATAATAATCCCACCATTTCGCACCTGGCCAAATGCCAATAACTAAATTTTCACCGACTCAACGAACTTTACTGTCCGAAAGTTAGACATATACATTTATCTCTGTATACCTACGTACGTGTACTCTATTTCGTCTAGGCGTTCAGTCTAAGATATAAGGTAAACCGTAAACTCTAGCCGAGCTAAAGATAAAATTCATATTATTAAGTATGTGTGCGAGTACCTGTATATCTACGCGGATCCATCTACCACCTGCTCTCTATTCGAAATCGCACGAGGCAATACCGGTCCAGAAAATTTACCCATCCGCATGTATATAGGCAACCAGAGATACAGAAGCGCGATCAGACGAAAAGATATAAAGAAAAAAGAAAAAGAAGATGAAAGATTATGAAGTAGAAGAGAAGCTGATGGTCGCTGTACCCATCGTGGGTGTTGAATTAATATAGAATCGATCCAAGGTCAGCACGTGGATCTATAATTGTGTCATCGTTAAGAACGATGAATAATAACATTGTGACGACAAGCTAAGAGGAGTTTAGTTTTTCCTCTCAATTTTATTTTCTTTTTTTTTCTTTTCTTTTTTTTCTCTTCTATCTCGGTTAATAAAAACTTGCAGACTTTTTCTATTAGAGAGAAGAAAAAAAGAAAAAAAAAACCGAGATAAAAAATAATAAATAAATTATGAGATGAAAAAACGAAGTTCAAAATATTATTAGCGGCTTTAATATAAAAGAACAAAATTTCGCGTTTACTTTGAACGTTTATATTATACATAGACTTAAGTATTTTTTTTTTTTTTCGTTTTTTATACTTTCGCTCAGATTTTCAAGGGCCTAATTACTCATACCATTACACATCAATCATCATAGCGTCACTTTAGTGTATATATATATTTGCAGAGTACATATATAACGTAAATGGATATTGAAACGGCCTTCATAACACTCGATCTACACGTATATCCCTAAAAGGATAAACATAAGCAAGAAACTTCAGAATGCGAACAAATATGGGTTACCTCAGTTACTCGTTGCCAGTTACAGCGAGCGGTAGTTTACTATTGCTATTAGTTTTTGATACGGGGTTATATCGTTATCGGTAACTAATTATCAAATTATTTTTTTTCAAAATTTTTCGCTCCTATAAGACGTGTCTTACGTTCATTTATAATCGTGTGTAATTCGTTGTGAAATTAAAAAAAAAAAAAAAAAAAAAAACGAAGAAAATTAGCTGAATGAAATTAAGGTAATTTCTAATTTTATTATATACATAGATCGATTTTCGTATGAAAGAGAGAGAGAAAAAGGAAAAATCAATTTCAAATTGAATGACTAAAAACAGTATATTAATATATATAATTCATTCATTCGGATGTAATGATAAGAAACCGCAACCTCGGCTCAAATTCCGCGATGTAGAAACCGCTTCTTTCAGTTTCTCTAATGTAAGTATAGTCGGGTTGCTCTACTGATTGTAGACAAGTAAGTCCTCATAGACTATATATAAATATGTATGTAGTACACACATATACGATACGTGTAATAATATATAAACACTATATGCCATATTTATCTAGTATATACGCATATACAAATGAATTTGTCCGAAGTGATTCACTCGGAGACGTTCTTCGTCGGTGAACAGTCTCGTTGTTTAGATCGTTGTCATCTAATAGTCTATATATGATCCATGCATGTATATAGAAATGTATACTATATAATTATGTATAGGTATATTATATTACAATTATAATTATATTATATTATATATTTAATTCAACGCTATATAGAAAGAATACGAAAAGTATGAGTGACTTAGGTATAGGATAAACGGAGCAGTTAGCTGAATTGGCATTCCTAGTGACTGATAAACTGATAATATTCCAAACGATGACATAAACTTATTGTTTTAAGCACGGTATTGAGGTCTTCGTCGACGTTATATAGACCTGTAAAGAAACTGCAAAATTTTATACATATTGTTTTTTTTTTTTCTTTATTTTATTTTATAATCGAAATCTTATATATGTATATATATTGGAGTTAGATTGATGCTTAGAATCCTTGGCGATAAAAAATGAATAAATAAATAATCCGAAAGGATAAAATTTATTGCATTTACTTTACGTAATAAATGCTACGTTGTTTAATAATTTGGAAATTTGTTGTTTTACAGGAATTCAGACTCTTCGACGACAGGTAAGCGGGTCATACACTTTTCTAATCTTAATCGTTTCATATACCCAAATCCATTCTATAATAGAAACTAACTTACCTGCTTAAGGTTTTCCGTTTAAAAATAAACACCCATGGAATTTCCGGTCTCAGTCCTTAGTTATGGTCAATATTTTTCATCACCTTTTTCAATGAACACTCGAAACATTAGAAAGTCCTATACAAATTTTAAACTTTCGAGTATAATAGCTACGTATAGTAACTTTGCGGTTTTTGCCATCCGCTATTCAGGATGAATGTCCTAATGTATAAATAAAAAAAAAATTAAAAAATTAATATCATTATGGATTAAATATATACATATCTTGACAATTTCCTGTCGCATCGAGACAAATAAGGCAAGATCTTCATAAATATTTTGCCATTTCAGGATTCTCTCCTGCCCCACCCCCGCCCCCGCCGCCCCCACCAACTCCTGGACAGGCGCCAGCCTTAAGGATTAACACTGCAGAGGTAAGATGAAAATTCTTTAGCTCCAGTCGAAGTTCTGCCACCAAGTCTACGAGTATATCCTGATTTTTGGTTCATATTAAAAGAAAAAAAATCAAAAAAAAAAATCTTTCATTTACATTTCGGGATAAATAATGATCGGACATTTTTATTGATTATATAATCTACTCATCTCATTAATTGAATCACAAATTTCATCGATTGATTACGTAATAAATTGGATTAATTTAACACGCAGCTTTTCAATGGCAGGAATGGTGAGTGAAAAATTTGAATAGCAAGACACTAAAATTGGTGATTTTTAATGTTTTTTTTTTTTTTTTCTGTCAGATTTTCTAATGAATCATCAAGCATAATATTTTTTTGATCATTATAAGCATCTAGCGGTCAGACGTAGAGTATAATAATAGCCTTAACTTCGACAGGCCTGTTTCGTGCCTCGGCCATGGTCTGACTAACGTTTATCTATTTATTTCTTTTTTTTTTTAATTTTCTTTTTCTTTCTAATTAAGAATAAGAGGGAATAAAATAATGATTACATCGGCTCGTTTAATCGCGTGGATTCTTTCCACACAGTTTATTGCTGAGTTTGGATTAACTCGGGTTGAAAGTCGAGACGAAACGCGAGAACTAAGTACACCTCATATTCTTGTACAATCATCGTTTTAGAGTATAGGAAATATAGCAGTTTCTTTTTATCGGAGATGATTGGAATTAGAAATGAATAGCTAGAAATGATTTTTGAAACATTTTTATATTCATTTTGAATCTGGTTGATCCTTGATTTAGGCCCCGAGACCAAGACGAGTACAAAATAACAACAACGACCCATATGAACCACCAGCTGCAATTCAAAACGCGATGATGACCAAAGACAAAAAACCATTTACTTACACTCCTGGAATGGGAGGTAAGCTCGATTTATCACAAATACGAAGTCCTAGAATGGCACGTCGTGTGGCGAAAAATGCAAACGATGAGGGGATAGAAGGACCCCCAAAATCCCTCGAACCGAGACCGGCACCCTCTACAACTGGGGGAAATATCTATATTCAACCCCAGGTTGCTGTGCCAGTTTTTCCAACAAATCTACCCACTCAAACTCTCAATAGAACTCCTAATTCTCACGTTAACCGCGTACCTTCAAACGGTGAGTTATAGTTTGAAAAAATCGGCAAGGGGGACATAAATCGGTGAATAAATTTGCTTCTTTTTTTTGTTTGTTTCAGTATCGAACAGCCAAATCGAACCGCCGAGAAGCGTAGGTCGAAACGAAGGAAAGGTTACGCCGATTACGATCGTACCCAGCATCCCATCGGCGCCTCAAAGTCCGACGTCACCACCGCAAGTAACATTGGCCAAAGCGCCGACACCCTGGCTTCAAAATAAACCTAAACAACAGGAAGAACTTCCGGAATGGGCGAAGAGAGCTAACGCTAATAAGCACGGCGAATCGGTGCCGATCGATGATTCACCGGTTTCACCGATCTATCAACAATCTTACGTTCAATCTCCGTCACCACAACCTCAGATGGTCCAAAGACAGCCTCCGATTCAACAGATCGCTGCTTCTCAGCCGCGACAACAAGATCGGGTCATACCGGTTCGTGTAAGTTCCGATCGGTCAAAATTCCGAATTTGTAACATTCAAATTCGGGATTCTTCTATAAATTTTTCAGTTTTTTTGATGACTTGCCGATTTCATTTTGCTTCTTTGACCCTCAGGTGGAGGATAGACCATCGGTATTTTCGGTCAAAAATGAGCCCACAGGTCATCATCAGTTTAAACAATCACCAAATCAGCAACAAAGGTGGGGCCAGCCGCAAACTCAGCCGCAAGTTCAACAACAGATTCAACAAACCGGAGGGACTCGTATAATACCGATTATGGTCGAAGACAATGGTCAACAACAAACTAGAACGATCCCTATCGACGTTCAAGGGCCTAAAGTGTGAGTTTTTGCTTCCTTTTCTTATTTTATTTGATTTTTTTTCTATATCGATTTCGATATGTGCCGAAGATATGTTCCGGTGTAAAAAAATAATACCGATTTTAGGATCGTTCAAAGAGGTCCTGCTCCTGGACCAGCTAATCAGGCAGAACCAGGCCCAGTGCAATCAAGATCGTTCAGAGTTCTCCAGAAGATAACTGACACCGATTCCGATACCGATGTTGATGGGAATTCGGAACAAATACGGAAACTCCAACTTACCGAAGACGACAAAGTTCTGATGAATAAATTCAAAGAACAAGGTGAGGAATACAAGGTTTTTTTTCTATTCTTCATTCATATCACGTTCGTGGATATTTATAATTAATCAGTTAACATTAAACCCACAGGTAAATTATCTCTCGATGGAGATGTAATAATCAATTAAGAAACAATGACCGTTAATTATTATTATTATTATCATCATTATTTTGGTTCATTCAGGTATAATAATAATCAAAGATTTCTCTATAGTATTGTGGTTTCCGGAAGAAATTCTATATACACTTATTAATATTTCAATAAAATAGTGAAAAACTTAAGTAATAATATATTGTACATAGTGGACGGTGAAACTTATCTCCACCAAGAAGAAGATCCTCGATATCGTGGTGCGGCGATTCCGTCTCGCGCATTCCGTTTTCTACAAAATATGACAGATTCTGGGGAAGTCCCGTCGACTTCAAATGGTATTCAATGCATCTCACTCACTCACGTTTTTTTTTTTTTTCTCGTATATTTGAATTGTTTGTTATTTTCTTACGTGCAGATCCCCCGTGACTACCATAATCATCGTATTTCGTATACATCGTGCGCGTGTGTTTTCTCAAAAGTTTGCATTTTCAATTTTCACCCTGTTCTTTTTTTTTTTTTCATCATATTTCATTATCATACCATGTGTTTTTTCCTATGTTTAATCGTTATCTATGTGAATTATGTATTTACTTTTTCCTTAGATAAACGTGTATGTGTGTGTGTGTGTTTTTTTTTCCCCCTATTTTTATTTTCTAATTTTTAGGAAAAATTTCTCACAAATATTTTTCTCAAGCTATACTAAACGTTTTGAAATAATTCTTTCTATTTTCCCACGTTTTCACATTTATATAAAAAAAAAATGTGTTCGCTATTTTTTAGTCGCAAAAATCTGTTATATCTCGCATGCATATGTCGATATATTGTATAATCAGAAAAAATCCTAACTATACTATATAATACGTAATGAAATTATAATTCCTCAAAAATTTGATAATTATTAACGCCTCTTTACACCATCGTTCAAATAATTATCGTCACTTGTACTTTGAAGGTATAAATTTTCAGATAAAATATATTATGTGATTTTTCCACAAATTACATTTTTCCTATTTCTATTATATTTCCTATTATATTAATTTTTCTTATTTTCAGCCCCACGTCCCGCAAGCGCAATCAACAAAAAGCAGAATAGAAATTCAAAATCTTTCGGTGAGTTGAAATTTTAATTTTTTTTTTCGTATTCTCTCCTTCTTCCTTAAGAGTTGGACAATTTTTTAGCCGATTATTTATTATGAAATTAATTCAACAGAAGAAGCTCAGGCCAATCTACCCGCAAGTGAGCAACAGGTACAGGAGCCTAAAAAATACATGGGAAGTGCAATACCGTCAAGATCATTTAGGATGTTGCAGGCTATGACGTCCCCTGAAAATATTGGTGAGTGATACAATATTAATTATTTATTTAGCAAAAATTATTCTTAATATCAATTAATAATAATCGTATAAAACTTATCATACCGTTCATAATTAATTATTAAAAACACAAAGCTTCTTCGCCTCTGTAAATTAATGTTCAATGTCCATATCATTATCTGACATTCTAATGAATTTTAACTAAATATATATATATACAAATTTTTTTTTTTTTTTTTCTATATCTATTGTTCTACTCCACACATATATTATTATATTGCAATAATTTGAAATTATTCTTTTCTTTTTTTTCTTAAATCCTGTGTTCACAGGAATAATAATAATAAAAAACAAAGATTCCCATATATAAAAAAAAAAAGTTAATAATTAGAAAGACTGACCAACGCGAGAGCATTTATATTCATATTTATTATTGCTGCGTATAAATTATATTATTATTATTATTATTATTATTATTATTATTATTATTATAATAAGTTTGTCGCTGTTTTTATTTTTTCATATATTATTGTTATATCATATTATTAATAATATTGTGATGATGAAAGATTCGTTAGAGAATTTTCTAAACTTTTATTTATCTATTATTATTATTATTATATTTATTATTTATTATTTATGTATATTTATACATATATAATATTATTTAATTGACGGGACGATTTCAGGCGAAAAACAACGAGGTAAAATATAGAAATAAAAGTGCTAAGAAAGTTAGATTAATGAAATTTTACATTTTCTATACATAATAGTTGAAAATTGATTAATGATCGTATAAAAAAAAAAAAAAGAAAAAAAACATATACTTTACATATATGCATAGCGTTGCAAAGCATTTTCACACACGATACAATTTACATTATACATTACATATATTATAATAAACACATATTTAATGATATATATGACAAATTGCCATTATTCAATTCTCATTTTTCGTACTCATTTATTGTTCATACCTATATACACATATACTATATGCCATATTTATTACGTGTTAAAAAGAAATTTACACGTTATAATAAATCGCCCGCTCCAATACCTCGATGAGTTGAGAGCTAATACATATATATAAATATAAAGTGTGATTAATTACGAATACGTAATTATCGACATACGTTTATGTAATATCTTGTGCGGCTAGCTTAAATTAACTATTTTTTTTTTTATCGGAAAATCCCAAAACCCTTGATCATCATGAGACACTATATAAATAAATCAATCATTAATCACAATATAATTTTGAATATTTTTACAATATGTGATCTTTCTTCTAAAACCGTATAAACTATATATTTATACTATACTATATATCCTGAAGTAAAAAAATTTCGTCAATCATATAATTTATTATCAGAAGGAAGGTGGTAGTAGTACCTATATACTAGTAATTGGTGGTGGTGGATGGTTTGGGATTAATTTGGTATTTTTTATTTTTTATTTTTCTCCATATTCTCTATTACTTCCCCCTTAATTATCGCTGGTCCCATTATCAGTGGAGATTTGATACAATTTTATACTATAATACTGGTTATTATATAATTATACCTATACACTGCATACATTTATTTATGATGAGAATGTTGCATGTCGTTTATACTATTTACTATTTTTAATATTCACCGCATTAAATATTAAATAAGCAATAATATTTTGGACTGTTATGTAAAAACCAAAGGAAAGAAAAGAAAAGAAAAGAAAAAGAAATTACAAAAATTGATCAAAATCAATTCAATTCAAATTCAAAACAATCCAAAATATACATATACCTATTAATTATTATTCGTATCTAAGGTATAGCATGTTTTATTTTTAAGTATTAAGTTTTATTTCTCTCTCTCTCTCTCTTTCTCTCTCCTCTTTTTCTCAAAACTATATTTTCTTCGAACAGATTATTCCTACGGAAAAAACAAAAAAAAAAAAAAAACTCAATAATATACTTATAGTATAAATAAAAATTATATATACTATATAATAGTATATTCTCCAGAATTTTTCGTCCATCACAGCTGCATCGATATTATATAAATTAATCTTTTGGCCATATAGGTATATAGCTTCCTTTGAACACAGGATTAAACATTAATATTAATATTATTATTATTATTATTATTATATACTTATCAGTATAAAAGTAGTTACAAGCGTACATCAAAGTTTTCGGAATAGTTAATTAAATTAGATGAAGAAACATGAAAATATAGTATATGTATATACTATACATAGACAGAGTAAAGAAGGGAAGAAACTAAAAAAAAATTAAAAAATAAAAAAAAAAATGCACAAAGAGCAAAAAAAAAACACCCTTAAGAAAATGGAGTTGATTTTTGTCTGTATGCAATATGCTGTTTGTTGTAGCTCCGCAAGAAAATCATCAACAAGATTTCACCTCTCGAACAGAGAATAGCGTAACGGGCAATCAGCAATCAGGTGTATTTTATCCAAACTGTCCATCCCCGTACTGGAACCCTGAAAGTGGCTGGTGGGGCTATTATCCATACCAATACGCACCCCAAAATTCCCCGAACAATATCCCACCCTTAAACGTAGCTTACAATCCTTACGCTTATTGTGGTTACGGTGATGGGAACTCTTTCGCTTATTATCCAATGTACGATCAAAATTATGCCCAGAATTATGCTCAGAATTACGCGAATCAATCTGAAAGTGAAGCTCAAACTCAAACTCAAACTCAAACTCAAGGGCAAGGGCAACTTGAAAGCCAAACGAATTGTGAAACGAGCCAAGTTCAACAAATCGATTCAGCATACCCAATTCACGGTTACATACCAATGCCAATTTATTCTGGTGATCAAAATTACCACCAACAAACATACGGCCAATATTCAAACGGACTTCAACAAACCCCTTCTGCGATACCTTCGAAAGATACCAAGGAAGAACCGAAGAGTAGCTTTAACGACGTGACGGTTATTTCGGGAGATGCTAAAACGATAAATAATCAGTCGAAATATTTAACCGTACCGAAATGGACGAACCAAAATAAACTTTCTATCAATAGTGGAAATAGCAACGAGGTTGATCCTCAGGATAGTAAGAAAAAGACGGCTGAAATTTCTCAGATCATTTGTAGCGAGAAGGATTCATCAGGATGTACTCTAGGCTCGAAAACTGAGACTGATCCTACTTCAGAAAGTGATTCTGAATCATCGGACTCAGATAGTGAATCAAGTGAGTCAGATTCGTCGGAGGAATCTTCGGATTCTTCATCTTCAAGTTCGGACAATGATTCGGAAGGCGAATATCACGCTTTTACTAACGAGCCGAAAATCCCAGTGGCTATTAGGCTTCCAGAAGAAACCGCAAAATCACAATCCGATAAAGACTGTCTTCAGTCTTTATCTGGTACGACTTTGTCCGAGGAGGGTTTTGAACACTCTTCAAGACTCTCGTCAGACAAATTAAGCTGCAGTGATTGTGACTCTGACGCTGATGACGAGTATCAAATAGAGTCGTTGAACAATGACTGTATACTTCCACATCAGTTGAGCGTAATTTATGAAGATCCTGAACAAACCGAGACTGAGAGTGAATCTCGGAAGCTCGACTGTCTAAAGGAAAATATCGAACAGTTTGAAGAGACCGGGGATCCCCCTGATGAAATTGACAACACCACAGTAAGCGTGAGTTTACCATTGAGATTTAAATTTTCGGTTTCGGAAAACAACGAGGATGTTACAACGGTGATTGTTGGTGATAGTACGGTCAAATCCGGGAAGATATTCGATAGTGAAGAACGCGTTTCGAAGTCTTGTAGCGAACCTGACGAGAGCAACGAGGTTCATGTTAATTTTAAAATAAATAAAACCGATAATACGTCGGTGGATTTTACTCTGAAAAAACAGAAGGGATCATCCGACGAATCGTTCGATACTGAATTTACCATCACCGAAGATGAGACGAAGTTTAACCTGAGGGAAACCAACGTCGAAAGTTTAGACGCAAAGGTGGGTTTGCCTGTAGGAGTTTGGACGGATGAAAATGCAAACTTGAAAATTGGTAAAGGCGAGATAACAGAAGCCAAGAATTTCGATTGGAAGGAAAACGTCGAGACGGAGTTTACGGTACGGAGGAAAAAGACTGACGTAACTAGACACGTTTGGAAAAAGGACTTAGATCTTGATACAGAAAAGGAACTTGAAACTGTGGTTAAAAAGGACGAGTCCAAGGAGGATACCGAGACGGAATTTACAGTCAGAAATAAGGCTGGTAATAAAATTGAAAACGGTTACGATTCCGAGTACGAAATCACCACGTCTACTACAGCGGTTAAGGAAAATGTCCAGAAGGAAATTGTTGAACAAAAAAGCCTGAAGATTAAAGAACGCGAGACTTCGCAGACAGAATTTGGAGTGAAGAAGATAAAGAAGGTTGAAAACAAGCCGGAAATCAAAGAGAATGAAGTCGATGTCGAAGTCGAGGTTGAGGTTGAGGTTGAAGAGAAGAACGAACCCTTTGACTACACAACGGTTCAAAATTTCAACACCGCAAAACGGCTTCTTAGTGTACAGAATTCGAGGGATGAAACCGACGACGAAGATAGCGGCGTGACTTCCGATATGAGCAGAATAATATCCGAGGTTGATACAGACTCCGAATGCGCGTCTATAAAGAGAATGAATAAATACCAAAGGACCCAGACCCACTCTCGTCTTTTTAAGCTTTTAAACGACGACGCTATACTAGCTGAGGAAGATTCATCCGAAGAGTTTTACTCGTCTGGAAGAAGAGAGCATTTGAGTCTTCCGTTAAAAGCGAATGTTTTTAATTACGATGAAAATTATTACTCGAATTATTCGAGCGGTATAACTTCTCCGGACTATTCACCATTGTGTGAACAATCATGGAGAAGAATACACGAGGGAAGATCATTGGAATCGGAAAATAGTAGCTCTGTAACGACGCCAAACGAGTGCGTCGATCCTTTGAGTGAAGCTATAAATTATGGGGTATTTCAGAGTAATGATAAACCCGCGCCTAATGACGACCCATATTTTCAAACTTGGAAGAAGGTCGTGTCCCCCGTTGAATTTGACTACGATATACTGCCCTCGATCGCTTTTAAAAAATTGAAAAAACTCGAAAACGGAATAGCGAATTATCACGCAAAGTCAAATAGGATAAACGTCCTTTGTCCGAGGATAAAAAGCTCTAAAAATGTGCCACAGGCACTGCAGCAGTCGCCACGAAAAGCGACCGCAGCATCGTCCATTCCTTTCCTCTCCACGAAATCCTCGTTGAAAAATGGCCACTGCTGATGGCCCGAGGCCGAAAGAAGTTAGGCCAATGCATCCGACCCACTGAAGAGCGTTCCAAGTTTTGTCTAGTTTCGCAGGGCTGGGCTATGATGCCCAGAAGGTACAGGCCACGTGTTTTTTTTATCTATCGGTATATATTATTTTTTATATATTTTTTACTTTACATATTATATATATACATACTATATACTATCTACCCTACCCACCTACCTATTTATTCATCTTGTTGCTATGATTATTCTTTATTACTATAATTTTATACTATACATAGAAAAAAAAAAAGAAAAAATACCATGCAGACCCAACGTTCTGCAATTTATATAAATTAATTATATAATTATATATTCAAACAATTTATACCTATATTATATAATATATATATACAGAATTTGTTGGTATGGAATTTATCATTCTTGTATTAAATACAAGTATTGAAAAATTCGAAAAGAAAAAAAAAAATTATAAATATATAATATAGTAGATACTCACACACGCATATAATATACATACCTATATATATATATATACCAATACATATTATTATTATTATTATTATCATTACGTTTCCGTAATTTGATACTTTATGGTTTTTACTGCAGCTTAGGTATAATAACTATAATACGTAGTACGTGCAACAGTTGTTATAAGCCGTTTTTTTCGCTCTATTAACATTTTTAATTATCTAATATTCTAATATTTTTATACTAATTATCTAATTATCGCTTATTTCTATACGATATTACATATATACTATACCGCTATATTCTTCATTATGTCTGTTCACTGATCATTATTATTATTATTATATACCTACGTGGGTGAAAATTATTCTAAGCTTTCGCATAATACAATATTTATATGCTATATAGAAAATTATTATTATTATTATTATTAATAATAATTACTAACGTCAAACAAACGACACTGTCTAGTCCTAACTTTATGTCCCTTTAGATACACGGTGGACGCAAACTGAGTGCTTTAATTTTAGGGGATGATTACGAGTGTCTAACTTGATATCCTACCGTCAGAAATATTCATAAAGTTGGAATTTAAGCAGCCAACTACACAGAAACGAACAGTGGGTTGTCTGGTTTCAGGAGCCCACGCATCCTGAAGAAGTTATATCGTGTTTCCGGTTCAAGAATCACACAAATCATTCACAGACTGTGTCAACTAACTTTTCGACATGCTGTCTTTTTTAAATCGGTAAATTACAGAACACTCCTAAAACCAGACAGCCCACTGAACGCCTCTGTGTAGTTAGCTGCCTAAATACAGGTGCCAAAGCTACTTGTTGAATGGCTTGTATCTCACAGATACCACAACGGAGATCACTGATTCAAACGGCAAAGTGATAAGCTAGACTCTTCTAATCTTTACCCAATATTAAAGCACTCGATTCGCGGTGACGCTTTATACTATACCGTATAAATTTTTATTAGTTAATAGTTGGGTGGGCATGTTTATAAAATGCAATGCATCGCTGCTGTTTCCTATTAATCAATATAATAGAGACTACTAATAATAATAATTCTATCATTTCGGACTGTAGTTTCTATATATGCGTAAATTTTTTTTTTTCTTTTTTTTTTTTGCATCTAATATTTTATCTAATTATTTTGTCTAATTTTTATGTTTAAAATAAGAAGCAAAAAAAAAAAGACGAAATTCTATAGTAGTATTAACATTGAACTGGTATATTGAATCATTTTTGGTATATACCTATATATGTAATACGTATTATGCTCGTTAATAATTCGTTAATTTTTAACACTATACTGCAGTATTATAGTAAATTAGCGAATAAGGGTCATAGATATTTATAAAATCATCGTGCCTTAAATTTTTCTCGTAATATTATACCTCCTCGCGGTGTTTCGGAGTATATATGTATACGGAAACTATGATTTTGATTTTTTTTTTTTTTTTTAACAACGTGTTGCGATAGTTTACAAGTTTATATTAGCTTTACCCAGTCGCTATTTTCGCGATATATTTTTTTTTACATTTTTTTCCACTATGAAGTTAAACACGGCGGATATTTCCCAAAATTTTATATTTTTTTTTTTCTCTATTTCTTGCAATTTGTTTTTTCTTTTTTTTTTTTTTTCTTTCTAGCTTGCTTACGTAGTTTATAGAAAAATATATGTTACGACGTGTAGAGAAGTCAATTTTCGAAAATGCTTTGCAATATCATTTTTCAACGACACTATATCATTCATATATACATATATATATGTATATATTCGTATAACGCGATTCACGCATAGATCAATTAAACATACTTTATTTTCTATAAAGCTTCGCAATTCGCTCATTGTTGTTGTTGTTGTCATAATTATTGTAGTTTTTATTATTATTATTATTATTATTATTATTATTATTATTATTATTATTATGATTATTAGTTGAAAGCAAACATATTTATTTTTCTTTTCTTTTCTTTTCCCTGATTGATATTTAAATAGTAATAATAAGAAATAGAAATAGAAATTTTCTAAACCTCATAACGACGTTGATCTAATACATGTTTTTTTATTTCCAGGTCCAGACCAAACTGATTACTAAACTGGTGAAGATAATTATTATCATAAATGTGGCATTGCTAGTGTGTTTTTATTTTTATTTTTTATTTTTTTTCCTTCTTTTTTTTTCTTTTTTTTTCTTTCCTTTCTTCATCTTTTCTATTTTTTAAGAAATAATCGGCGATATTTATGTAATAATAACCTGCCTCGAATTTTCGCAACGTGTTTAAGCAAACCTCTACTATTTTTAATCGCAAATATCTATTATACTACACCTGTTCGCCTGATGTTTTTTGATAACCGCTCATTATATTTAAATGAATATATTTTACGAAATATATAATACGACGAGATATATGAATAAATAATTCTAAAGAATAAAAAACTAAAATTGATAACCATAATATTATATAATTTTTCGTTATTAAACGATCGGCGATATGATGATAAAATTTTATTTTTTATTTTTTATTCTTATTCATTTATATATTATTAGAATTGTTTTAATCAAATTAATTTACAATTAAACATATATGTCGTTTGTTATTCTTGATTCGATTATTATATTCAAGTTTCACACGTCTGGTGACAATAATTATACTGACATACGGTTTTCTATAATATTTATATAAATTTTGCGTAACAATAAGATATAAAAAAAAAAAACAAAAAAAAAAAATAGAAAACAAAAAACAAAATCCTCAACTTTATATTATATTCTTACCTCGATTATACCTTTAATACTATACATACATATATATATATATACTATAATATGCTATAATACCTATACCTATATAAATTGTATAATTTATGTAAGTTGTGTAAAATAAATTATTATTTATAAAATCATACAATATCCCAGAATCGTTCGCGAAAAAAAACAAAAATTACACTATACCGAGAAAAAGAAAAATTTATATGTATAAAAAACAGAAAGAAAGAAATATAGGAGATATGCTAATTATGGGGCGTATAGTATGATAATAATTATTTTCTGCTAGATCGATAAACTCGAATTTGGAATTAATCTGACATGACTTCGAGATTCGGGAGAAAAAAATAATAGGAAATCGAAAATTCTATTGAAAATGTAAGATAATAATAATAATAATAATAATAGTAACACTTCATAAAGCTAAATAAATTTTCTTACGGTGAAGTAGATAGGCGATAATAATCCACAGTGCAACACCCCATATTGATTCAACCAATTTCCAAGTATGGGTATTCATCGTTCCATATTTCCAATGAAATGGAAATATTTGGTAACAGAGCATATGGCCAATGTACATCGCTAAGGCATTCATTCCTTGAAATAATAACGAATGATATATATAATTATATTTATAATTTATATGTGATTAACGATGGGATTAAAATATTTGGATTTTTTTTATAATTTACCGGGAATCCTGAAAGGACCACCTCGCCAAGATTCCGTAACGTCAACGAGGATGTAACAAATTGTTAACAAAAAATAAGCCAGGCTTGTTGTCAACAGGACGAAGGATATTGACCTGATATTAGAGGTAAAACAAATTTGAATTCAGATCGTTTCAAGAGATATACGAGGTACAATTTTCATAAAAAATACTCTAGATAAATATAGAAGACCTTATCGTGAGCATAAGTAAAATTCATGATTGTGAAATGAAAAGAGTATCGCGATCCTGAGAATTGATACTCACCATAAATTTTTATTTACAGGTATCGCGTTACTGAAATGCAAGGATAAACCTATAATACCACAAATAATTCCCCATACAATCCATCTGCACACTCGGCTTTTCCAATTTTTGTAATATCGGAGTGTCATTCCAGCTTGAACACCGAGAAATACCTGAAATATTGAACTTAGGCAACCTGCGATTCGGTGCCAGATTAAAATTCATTTTAGATACACACAGATTTAGATTGATAATTATCGCTGGTTAAATTTATAAATTAAATAACTACCTAAAATACCCTCTGGATCGAACGGACCTGATCCATAAACCGAGACTGTAGCTGGATATTGATAGATGTGATCTACACCGAGTAATAAACGATCAATATACCCGGCTGCACCACCAATACACTCGGGGTACTTTCCATCCTCATGTTGTCCCCCGGGGCCCAAATATCCTCTAAAAAAAAAAACAGAAAAAAAAAACAACAACCCGAAATACGTGAATATTCGCGATTACTTTAACCGTTGGATATAATTTTAAAAAATTCGCACTCACGTTGGACAACCGGGAATCGGTAAATGAAATGTTATCGCAGAGTGTGCGGCAACGATTCCTAATATCAAAACCCATTCGGGTAAAAGAACGAAAATATCGCTCACGGTTTTCAGAAATGAATTCTGAAAGATGTTATACATTTTTTTAATTTTTTCTTTTTAAATTGGGAATCGACCGATTTTTCAATCTCTTTTACCTGTGGCTCGATCCTCTTTCTACGACCAAGAGAAGCCAGTATTAAAGCAACTGCCAAGTATGCGATACTGAATCGTTGCAATACTCCGAAAATGCGGATGCTTTCTAATCGAGATTCAGTACCAAGTGTGTTAAGCGTTATTCCAAGTAAGAATAGAATAACACTACGCTGGAAATAACAGGGATTTAGAAATTTTTCAGATATATGTATATACATGGATCGAACCGTTTATGCCTCGTCGAGACGAGACGAGCAGCTTAAGTACCTTAACGATCCCCTTGAATATAGAAAAGCGTGAAACTTGACGTGAAAGTTGAGAGCCTATTGATATCGGCAAACATACTCCCATTATCCACATAAACCAAGGAAATACAAAATCGCCAATAAGTAAACCGTCCCAGGTCGCATGTTCCAGTATGTAATATCCCCCGGCACCATCGTTTACGAATATCATTATCAAAATGCTTATTCTGAGAAAAAAATATGTGATTAAAATCACGGAAGAATATCATTTTTCTATATTCAGATTTATGATTTAAATTTATGATTGATACCCTCTGAACGTATCGATTGATTTTACTCGACGTTTTGAGGCGGTTGACTTTCCTTGAACATCAACAACTTCGTTCACATTTTCATCGGCTTTTAATTTCTTCTTCAAACTCTTTATTCCAGTTCTTAATAAAGAACATCCGGCAAGGATGCATAATATTACAGCAAATACGACGAGGAGAGCTGAAATTAATTCATTTGAGTTGTCTGACTCTTACGGACCGTTTCTACTCGCGTTTAAACTCACAGCAAATCTCTCTTCAATCTCAATTTCTTGATTTCTTTAATACCATATATACTTACGTATGTAGAGACTCGAGGGATCTTTAATAGTCCGAATCTCACAGCTTGAATCGTTTATATCTAATTCGTATAATCCAAACTGTTCTAGATTCGGCGTTAATTCGCAGATAACGTTACTGTGTCAATGAAATATGAATAATAATCAGTTTAATTAATAAAACACATTACAGTAGAATTTATATAGTATATTATATACAATTTTAATACCGAACCTTGTATTCAATGCTGGAATATACTCCTCAATACCATCGCTTCTTATTCTCAAAGTAAACGATCTGGCTGTGTTGAATTTCAAACTCTGATTCCCCGCGTCTTTTATTATCTTACCAATTCGAGTAAACGAACACTGTAATAATATTAGAAATATCGTTCTATTACTGTTCTATTTTGTTTCGTTAATTCTTAAAAAATGAATTAAATATGATATAGGTATACCCACCAAATAACAATCTGAAGAAAGAGAGTAAAGCCAAGTTTCGGGTGAATCTGAATCGTTGTTAATAACAACGCAAGCTTCGTCGTATATCAAATCTTCGTATTCGCAATTATTAGAAATCATGATTTAATGTAAACAGAGCTTTGACTATATTTTATAGAGTTTTGAAAACAATATCAAATTCTTTCTTTCTTTCTTTCTTTCTGCGATTTAAAATTACGTTATATTATACTATATCACAAGAGTACTGTGAATTAACTCGCGGATCTGATTAAATCAGGTATAAGTATAATATAAGATAAACGAATGTATGTCAATCGTTTAATATAAATACAATAACATATGTGACTATATATCTATATAGATAAAATATTGTGACACATGTTTACGCCCGCGAAATATCACCGTAAAAGTAAAAGTTCAATTAAACTCCCACGTAAAAATTTTATTTCACTTTAGTTCATTTAATTTATTTTAATATCGTTTAACACTATACTCTGATTCGATATGTCACGTTCCAAAACGCTTTCACACGTCACCTATATATACTATATGTATGACCACAATTTTTTTCGCATTTTGAAAAAAAAAAAAAAATTCTCAACGTATGTAATATCTATTGATTATTATATAGCCGAAAACTTCATCACGTTCATATTTATCTATTCATTTATAATTTTATTTTATTTAATAAAGAAGATAAAAAAAAATGTAAAAAAAAATACCTCAACGTAACGTTAAGCACTCGCAACCTGCCTGCAACACCTGTCAAAGGCATATGGGATTATATCGGTTTGAAACGTTCTTGAAAGATATGCACGACGTCCTACTTATTTCCCAAGCTACATCTACCTGGCAATTTATTTTCTATACATACATATACATACACATACTATATACATATATGTATGCATATCCAATCTGCGTAAGTTCTCTCCTTTCTTATTATAAATAAGAAATATAACTATACGGATAAACAAGTTCCAGTTATGTATTTTCATTTATTATTTAGAAAATTCTGTTAAACAGATCGTGCAGGCTTTAATAGTTAGCGTTGCGAGCTACAGACTTTCCGAAGTTTTCTCTTCTTTTTATTTTCTATACCTTTTTTTCTTTCCTCACTTACAAAGGTTCAAGGATATTAATATAGGTATAAAAAGGATAACAGGTGAATTTAGGAACGTAAATTATAATAATTAATAATAAATTAGTCGATTCATTTTTTGATATATAAATTTATAATATGATTCAATAAGTTTCACGATGTTTCAACTTACAGGGTAATAATAATAATAATAATAATAATAATAATAATAATCAGCTAATTAATTACTTAATTAAAATCAAGTTAATAATAATACAATATTTATGGTTTACAATTATTTCGTAATATCTTAGTATGTATAAATCACTGTGCTTCTTTTACATGATACACATACACACTCTTATATTAACGACGCATTTGCATTTGCATTATGATATACATATACCTATTTAATTATTACCTTTCAATTCTACTCTCTTTCTCTCTTTCTTTTTTTCTCTCTCTCTCTCTTTCTCTCTCGATATTATAAACTACCTAGAATGTTTTATCATATTAAACCAACTGCCTCTTGGCTCATTTAATTAACTTCTTTATATTGTAACATTCTGTCTATACAGCAACCAAGTAGTTTATTTATTTATTTATTTATTTATTCTTCTCTTAATCCCATTTATCTTGAACATTATAATTGTTGGCTGTAATTGGGAAGTAAGAATTAGGTAGATTCCGACGTGCGTCTTTTTTTCTTATTTTTCTTCTTCTTCTTATTATTATCGTTTTTCGTCATATTCAGGACTTACTTTCTTCATTAGCTAAGAAGTGTCCTTATCTCTTTGTGCATGTGACATAGGAAATCAACATAGCTCGCACTTCCATCACCCCCACGATCTTCTACCAAGAAATGTCGCATCACCATTTCGAGCTTTTCTCTTTGTCTCACAACCGTCAACTGAAATTGAAATAATTAGAAATCAATTTCATATAAACTAAAAACAAATTATTAAACAAGGCATAAATATAAATAATGAAACGTACTCTCATGCAACGATGTCTTTGCGATCTAACTGTTGTTATTATTTCTGTAAGCCGTTTATTCAGAGGAGTATCCAAAGTTGGAATAACTGTACGGTCGACATCAACTTGTCCTACAGAAGGAACACCAAACACAGCTTGCACCCATTGAGGAGAGAGGCCGAGCCCCAGCCAGAGGAACATGTGGATACCATTTTCTGAAAAGTTTCATAGATTAAAATAGTGTTAACATTTTCCTAGGACTTATTAAAATTCAGAATAGATCGTTAAACGGTTTGATTTGTATCTAAAAATGATCTCTAATGATCAAAAAGCATTATTTTTGGTCCTTTTTCTCTTTCTGTGAAGATGAATCTGTCCTTGTTTCGCCATCCCGTATTTAAAAATGTTAATACATTAGCTATTTACTAGTTTGACTATTTACCTAAAAGGTAAGCCCCATCGTCTGTGAATTTGTCTATTGAGCATCGAACCATTTGCGGTAATTCAGAACTTTGCGGATCTATATCATGGAGCGGTAATAGCCTGGGGTAAAAGTATGCCACTGATGTTGGTATGTCCATTGTTGTTACCGCTTGCATAACGAAAGATCTGTCATCAATGGTCATATCAGCTCCTGTAATAAAATATTTTAATAAATATCCAAAGTTGTAGAAAAGAATAGATAAAATCTATTCGGATAACCATTGAAGACACAGTCAAACATCTCATCTTTTCTTACCACCAGAAATAGCGTCGCTCTTGAGAATGCTGTTGGCATAGAGAGGTAGGAGCTTCATACATTCTGGTAAAATCAGTTGACCAGCGCTGGAAGGAGATGCACAGTGTTTTCTGTAGACCGCAAGCATCGTAGCGCATCTTGATATCAGATTGTCTTTTACTGCCTTGGGTGATGCTTCAAGAAGTTTGAAAACGCCTGTAAATAAGGAGCGAAATTAATGTTACAGAATTTCTGAACAAAAATTATCAGAGTTATAGCTTTACGAAATTATCTAATTTATTAATAAACTGCTCACTTTGTTTAGAGAAGAAGTTAACTATGGCGTCAAGATCACAGGCTCGATACAGCTCTGCCATTTGCGAAGAGGTCCTCAGTCCCAAGTTTATTACTCTCAATCTTCTGACTCCACCGCACGATGTGTACAGTAGAGCTGCTTGGATGAAGACACCTTCTTCATCAGCTAGTTTGTCGTCATGTTTAATTTCGATTGCAACAGCCTGGAGAGATCAAAAATCGTTTCAATTCTTAACTGTAATTAAATTCCTGATATATTTTAGCTAAGACGAAACCAATGAGGCTCTAAACACCTTGTGGGAATCTATACTGGCCAACTCCATGTCCGTAGTATTGGACATGAAAAAGTGACCGTAGAAATCTGTTGCTCTGACTCCAGTCGAAGTACGAACTCGCATTATTGCGTCGAAGGCTATCGGCCGTTTAATGTTGTTTATTATGTCAGTTATTAGTCGATCTCCGTCGAGGTCAGCCTGCAATGATAAAATTAATTCATGAGCTACTGTAATTAGGTATTTAAATAAATTTTATTCCGTCATTTAATCAAGGGAAATTATCATACCTGGAAATATGTATATTTGAAAACTTCTCCGCCAGTTAAACGCGAGACTTGTCCAATGGTCGCTATATCTATGTAAGAATTATTAAAGACGAATAAATCCACGCTGCATCCTGCCCCGACACACTCTTGTCCAAGATTATTATACACGTTGGTTTGAGGGGCTGCGACAAAGAGGATAACAAAGTTAGGTACATTCTAAGAAGAATGAGGCAAAGATTATCCAACCATATTATATACCTAATATAGTTTTTTCCTTTTCGGTTCCTAACAGCTTGCGATCATCACGATTCTTCAACTTTCCAGGCGCTTCTGCTATCGGTAGAGTAGAATGAAACACTATCAATTTTCCAGTGCAATCAGAAGCCTAGAAATTGGAAAATAATTAAGATTTATTCGAAGCTTCTATTCCCTTGAGTTGCTGTACAATTTAGGAATAAGGTATTCATTTTTTATCCACCTTGAGCGCTTCCAGCCCAGCTTGAATAGCAGGTCCAAGAATGGTTTCTGTTTCCCTAGTCTCAGCGAACATGGCTGGAATTTGTGCCATAAGACTGTCTATGACGGTTTCACTTTCTTCTGCATCGCATAAAAAGCCGTCTAACAGAGGCATGAAAACTTCCTGTACGTCGCCAACTACCATCATTTGTGGCTGAGCCAGGCATGCTTTGATATTGTAGAAGTGAACGGTGTTGTTATACGTTATAAAACCGACTTTCATATTGGTTCTAGTTTGGCCTGCATCGATCGGAAGATTACGGACGATTCTCTTCATCTCTGAACACAGTAAATGCACCAAACCAGACTTCATGTTGTTGTATGATACGTCAATAACGAATATCATCGCCGGTGGTTTAGGGAAGTTGTTATTCTGCAAAGGAAATACGATTATTTATTATTTCTTATTTCTCATTGCTTATTCCTCCCTTCTCAAATTCCACCTCAAGAAAAAATCTCAAGCCGGCTACTCACCCTGCAGTAATCTTTAGTAGCTACAAACTCATAAGTTCCTAAAACTAGCTCGGGTCTTTCATAACGATCCATTCTCTGCCCGGTGTGATCTAGGTGTTGAAAGTACTCGGCAGGGACTGAAAAACGTGATTATATTCATACAATATCTTAAAATTGTGATAAAAACTAGACAAACTCATGAACTATTCTTCATTCGTTTATACCTTCCGTAGTAGCTTTGCAGAACATGCATTGAAACCGTCTACCAGCGTCTATAAACTGCATGAATGGACTCATGTATGCTTTACAGCGTATACAACGCACTGGTCCAACTTCTCCCATGTCTACTATCGGTGGCTCGTATTCTCCTTCTGCAACTTTAGCCATTGGGCTGATTATGAGACCGAAGGGAACGCTGGTCTGAAATAATAATCAAATATAAAATTTTATGTGCAAATTTTACGACTTTTCGTCGATTTTCACATCCCAAATTCACCTGCTTCATTATATCGGTTGTTGTTGGAATGGTGTACATGGTGGATCTGATGAATCTTGGTGAAGCGTGTCCCTGGTCTTGGGTAGTAAAAGTAGTTGTAACCAGAGGAGGAACAAGTCCTTTTTGATTAGTAACAAATACCCCGCCCTTGGTGTGCTGATCATCCTGCATAACTTGAATCTAGAAAGAAATAAGCACGCATTTAGAATGCTCAAAAGCTCATCTAAGGAAGAAGAAAGAAGCCTTGGTTACATCCAGCTTCCCAACTCACAGGACTCGGCATTTGATCGGGATCCAATCTCCTAGCTTGTTGTGGCTGCATTCCAGGCTGCATCCCAGGCTGCATACCAGGCTGCATACCTGGCTGCATACCCGGCTGAAATCCTGGCTGATAACCTGGTGGTCCTGTCGGTGCAGCTCCTTGATAAGCGCCTCTTTGCCCGGCGTACATGTCCTGGAAAAATTATTAGAATAAAAATAAGCAGGTCAAACTTCTCGGTGAATATTCTTATGCGAATATCTTACAGGCTGAGCAGCATATCCTTGTTGCTGGTAACCAGGCTGTTGATACGGAGGCATGGACCCAATGGGCTGCCTGTTTATTCCCTGTTGTACTCCGCCCGGAGGTGGTTGTCCAGGAAGCGGAGGTCCAGCCATGTACTGCTGCTGTTGTTGACCCTGAATTTGTTGTGCATTAGGCATATGAGTGCCTATAGGTTGATTCGGACCAGGCAAAGGGGGCCCGCTTAAATGCTGCTGCATCTGAGGTCCCGACGAATTTATTTGACCTGGCAGCGGAGGCCCAGACAAATGCTGCTGCTGAGACCCAGGCAAATTCTGTTGCGGAGGTCCAGGCAGATTTTGTTGCCCTTGCATTTGAGGTCCGGGCAAATTCTGTTGCCCGCGCATTTGTGGCCCAGATAAATTCTGTTGTCCAGGACCTGAGAGCCCCTGTGGTGGTACGGGCAAATTTTGGTAGCCAGGTTGAGGCTGGCCGATAAATTGCCCCTGGGAATTTGGCGCCGGTAATTGTCTCTGGAACTGAGAACTGGCGGGAAGGGATTGTCCCTGAGGTGGAGGACCGGGAGGCTGAGAAATAGGAGTAGAAGCTAACGGGCCGGGAGGAACGGGGCCCGGTTTTCCTATCTGTGGTCCGTCCATCTGACTCTGTGATCCTGAATCTGTAATTTATAATCAAACAGTTTTTAGATTTGGTTCAAAAAAAAAAAAAAAACAGAATCTCAGATAATTACCTATGAGAGATGATGGCTGTTCCGGCTGATTATTGTAGCCGTTTATATTTGTCGATTGCGGAGGCATTCCTGGACTGTTTTTTCTCACTTGAGGAGGGAAGCCCTGTTATAGAATTCAGTTTGAATTAAGAAAGTGATCAACGAAATATTGATAAAGATATAAATCAGGACTCAGATGTTATGGAATCTTACCGCTGACGGAGGTCTTTGTTGATTTCCTAGATTAATATTCGACATTTGATTGACAAGATTATTTTGATTGTTCTGTGGCTGTCCCATGGGCGGAGGAGGTCCTTGAATAGAGTTAGGCGGTGGTCCTGAACAAGGATATTTATTAATAAACAAGAATCAAAATTATGTAGATTATTCCACAGATTAATCAATCGTCATACTGTTTCCATAGTAGGGAGATTGCTGTTGCGATAACGGTGGTGCTTCTTGCATCGGAGGACCTTGGGCCTGATTCTTTGCCGCAAAACCTGGTGCGTTTTCTGAACCGTTAAACTGAGGAACCGGGGGAAGGTTTGCATTCAGTCCTCCACGAGGTGGACCGTTATTTGGTCCCCCATAGAAAGGAGGAGGTTGTTGCTGCATGTATTGGGGGTTCATCTTTTATCCTATTCAAGCATAACAGTCAACAGTTAATAAAACAGTAAATACATTGTTGTAGAACATAAATAGGCCAACAAATCTCGGTCTTATGTCGTCACCCTAATCTCCGTCATACTTTCGTCATCATTTTTTAAACATCATTAAGAAACGAGCATATGGGAGTGAAAATTGTTTTGAATATATTTAACGCAGTTTCGGGATATAAGAATATTCTTAAATTGAAATTGGGTAATAAATTACGCAGATTTCAGTTTTCTGCCAAATACATCAACCGATGATAAAATTCGGTGTTTTATTTCGGTCTTTACATTTTTATAGAAAAACATTTGATACCTGCAGATTTAAGCATGGGAATATTTCAGAATTTTTCCTCTCGAACATATGGTGTTTGCGATAATGGGATACGGCCGATTTATGTGGCCGAAGTTTGACCAATAGAGTCGGGTATTATTTCGAGAAAAAAGTAGTCAAAATTAGTCGGAGAATAGCGTATTAATAGTATGATAGCGTTTAGATATAATATGAAGAGTTATTGTGACATGGTAAATCTAGGGTGAGAATAATAATGGGATATATTGTGACGAGTGAAGGGGGTTTAAAATTTTCATGAAAATCAATCCGTTTATAAATATATAAGAGTTTGAACGTTATTAGAAACGTTATAGTTGGGATAAGTTAACGCTATTGTAGTAAACTGAGAAACGTCATATTTATGCATCGGAATGAACGGGTACAGGCCATTTTGTATATATTTCAAGTTTTCGGTGTTATAAAATGTGGAATTTCAAATGTATTATCGTTAATAAAGGCTCGTACTTACGTTGTATTATTACACATGTATTTGAACCATAACAAATAAGAATATATCAATAAATGTTTACAGTTAAATAGTATAAAACGTATTTGAGAACATGAGCAACTGCTGCCTGTGCCACGTAAGGTGACACTACGCATGCGCCCTGCGCACGCTCACGGACACGTCATTATTAAATCTGGGCCATTCAAGATTTACTATATTAATCGTCAAAAATCTGGCAGATTTTTTATTTAAAGAATTTGTGAATATGTCTAGATCGTTTATTCAGGAATTGGGAAATTTTAGAATGGGTTTTTACTAGGCTATGATTTCGTCATATTAAAGAGAAACCCTGTATCGCCGCTCGTGACACTCGGACTTAACTACATATTTTGGAAACGTCGTTTCTCCGTCGGTAACGTAGATTTCGCGCGAAAATAAAACTGAACTATTTTTAATGTCTTATCTCTACGATTCATCGATATGACAAACTCATAAGAGGAATTCCGGAAATCGATTACTCACTACCTGTTTATAATAAGATTGTCAAATTCTTTTGAATAAAATAATTCCATTATCACATGTTATCGCTTTATTTCCGTACAATCAAATACAATAATTGCTTACGTTAGTAATATAACAAAAACTATACTACTCATCTTATCGATTCACAGATAATTCATTATTACGTATACAAAATTCTGATTTCGTCAATGCAGTCATTTAATCACCCAATAAAAAATAATCAATCACGAATTAGCATAATTCTTCTACCTACTGCGTGCGTGCTGACGCATTTCAATGTATAGATATAGATCGAGGTATACTTCTGATATTTTGCACACGATATATATAGGTATATGTATGCATGTATGGTATTATATGTATACCCGTGGTAAGGGTATAGGGCCTCTTTGTATTAGTGAATGGATATACATCTATGACGTCACGAAGGTTAGCGAGCTTTTGAAAGTGGCCCATTCTGAGGAAAGCGCGATCTATGAGGGTACGCTTGCGCCCTGATAACTTCGCGTTGCGAATTCTGTAGTCAACCTATTTTTCACTGCCCGGTAATACATAGATACTACGACATTCGGACATAAGGTACCGAAATTTCGCTTTACGATCTGAGGTGTGACAATAATAAGAAATAATATCAAGTAAAAGTGATAAATATATTATTGCATCTTTAAACTATATTAAATACATATTTACATATATGTACATATATGTAGTACATAATATTATACATCACGTTGAACTGCGCATTCCAAACTGTATATACATATAGGTGTATATATATATATGTGTTAATAGGAAGGGAAAATACATTTCCGCATTAATATATATATATATATAGATATATACATCAGCAGTTGTAAAAATAATTATATTTATTCTATGTATATACATAAACAATTATTATGTGAGGTATTTCGATATAATTCTGTATATTCGCAGTATATAGGTATTATATACATATTGTATACATGCGGAAATCGACAAAATTTTAGAGTGCAACAATAATAATGTATATATAATGCCCCAGTAATGTATGATAGCTGAATCCTTATGTAATAATATGTGAATTCTAAATTTGGTAAATCAAAAAAGAAAAAAGTTGATAATTACTATCGTTTTAAAAAGAAAAAAAAGTTAATCAATATATTGTATTTGAAAATGATAAAATAAGTGCAGCTGTACTAGAGTGGATATACTATACATATATTTACGTATATGTCGTCGATATATTATATCGCGTGCTGCTATAAAATTGATGAAAAATAATTTTTATGACTAATCGTAAAAAGAGCAAAGTTCAGAGGCACCTGGTGCAGCAGTTAACTAGTGTGACCTAATACGTGTATTATATGCCTTGGGCAACGTCTACCTATATGATGAAATTACAGCTGTTAGTTATTGAAACGGACTACTGTTGGAGGAAAGCTCTCCTTAGGTAAGTAACAAGATTGAAAAAAGAGAAAAGAGAAGTAAAAAAAAAAAAACAAAAAAAAAATGAATAAAAAAGAAAGAAAAAGAATCTGTAAAATTATTATGTGCGTATACTGAAATCCCATAGATGCAATTAGGTAGTTAGGAATGTTTATTATATAGATCAATTTATTATACATATATAGTTATAGATTTATACAGTAGGTATACATATATTTTCGTCATTAATACTGAAAAAGAAAAAAAGAAAATAGAAAAAAACATGACATATCGAGTACGTTATACTCGTACGATTACTTTCTAAAATCAACTGTGCATATATGATTATATAGTATAAATGTATTGAAAATTTTGTATCATAATATAACGCGATTAAGATTTTGCAATAAGTACGCGCGAGCTTAATAATGCATTAAATATTATAGAAAATAGTACATTAAATTATGAGTTCGATAAACTTGAAACAATAAATTGCAAGCTTTCCTATCAATCGTGACTCGTGAGTTTATATTTTATTATCATCGCTACCTTTGTCTGCAATTATTTCTTATCTATATATTTTATATTCTTTGGTTCTCTATATTCTATACAATAACGTGTTCGTAAATCTAATAGCTATTGCTGCATTTATACGTATTTAGCGATATCTAATAATTGCACATACTGCACAATGTGCATAATTCCCAGCGGTACTTGCGCCTTGCTGGGCGCAGTCCACGGAGTTCATTCTATCGCTAAACATATGCATATAACAAGATTCGCGGTCGAAGGGAGATTAAAAAAAATCACCAGTCGGTAAGGTAGATTTTCTATCGCTATTAAATGTGTGTAGTATGTATGTTTGTATGTATGTATGTATGTATGCATACGTATGTATTACTACGCCGTGTTTATACTTTGATAGACGAATGATAATTTTCTATTGTTTTTTATAACTTCGAGTTAAAAACGTAGTATGTATATTGAAACTTTTGAATCGTGAAAGTTTTTTTTACTTATTGTACGCTTGGTGTGTTTGATCTTGACCGGTATGAAGTTGGCACCGCAATCTTCTGTCTCCTTCTATCCTGCGTGGTTACATAGGGAAGAAAAGAGACAGAAGACTGTTGGGCTAACTTCATACCGGTCAACATCAAACACGTTTAGTACGTATTGTATGAGTGTGGAAAATTTGAAATGGTAATGCGTTTGTAATCTACCCATGCCGACCGACCGCCATGTTTACTTTTTTTTTTAACTGTCATTTTCCGCGTCATTCGTATGAGTGTACAGAGACCCATACATAGGTATATCTACATACGAGATACCACCTAAATAACTCCGTCCGTTCGCTTCGCGCCGATCGTGAATACGCCTCCGACTATTCTGCAAGATTATCATCAATTTATTCCAATAATGGAATGGCTTGATCATCGTATAACATTAACCGGTGGATACTTCGTGGAATTATTTATCAACCCGAAATATACGCACTACTTCGTTTCGTCTAGATGCTAAAACGGTCATTTATCTACCCGAAGTTGGTTAGTTTAGTTTCGTGTTCTTATTTTCAGAGTTACTACTCATACACTATTCTCTTCTCTTCCTTACGCCGCCGTATTTTATTACATTATCTTGAAACGTGTCGTTCTTTTTCTCACTCCTCTATTCCTCGCTTATCTTCTTCTTTATTCTTATTCTTATTGCTTCGAAAACGCAATATATATAATATAGACGCAAACATATTATCAAGTGAAATAAATAAATAAATAAAGTCATAAATATATAAATAAATGATAAAATGATCAATTATCGAGAGTTTCAACTACGAGCATTCCATTACAGTGTGCTAAAATCCTAGTGTATATATCAGTTAAAATGCATAAATTGAGGCTACCTGTCAAGGTCGAATTACCCACCGCGTTGACAAGGTATGAAAAAGCCTTACTAACAGGTATTAGTAATGGATAAATAAATTTTAAAGCATGATACGTATAAATTTACAATTTTATTAACTAAAACTCAATATTGAAACTAACCTCTATTTTAAACGCGTCCGTTAAATGTTAACATCGAGTCGTAAATCTGTTAAATTTAGTACGACACGAACGTGATTAACTATTTTCATTTTTTGCAACTTTTACGCAGTGTATAGTTTTTATCACTTAACCAAAAAATTATTCATTTTCTTGTTTTTTTCTTCATTTTTTTTTTCTCCAAAATATTTCATAATCGGAGTCGATATTCAAACGATTTATCAACACCTAATGGAATGTCTTGCGAAATTTTGTTTTTTGTTTTAATTTTCTTAATTTTTATTATAATTTTTTCGTTCATCAAATAACAATCACTCTGATAATCCAGTTTCTTATGTAATCGCAAATCCTAGATCTGCGCACAGATTATTATGTCATCATTGCCGTACCTGCTATCTATTTTAAATGATAATCAATTACTTTTGGATTAGTGGGATTATAATATATTTACTATTGATAACATTGAAGTACCATTCTCGTGTCAAATATATATATATGTATAAAAAAAAAGCCTTTCTTCTATCAATCACCGCAAGATATCACCCAGATAAGATTATCATATTCCAAAACCAACGTCTATGTGATTTATACCGCAAGAAACCCTTTCCCTATTTTTCTTTATGAAATATGGAAAAGATTCACCTTTACATTGAAATAATCATTTTCTCTCACTAGTCTAAATATTCCTTCTATTAGCAATCATTTTTTTTTTTTTTTTTACTACGCTTCTACTTATCTTATCAGTCCATAGTTAATCCAAAGCTAGTATAACCATCTTCAATCTCTATTACTTTAAACAAATATTGTAAAGGATTGAGTGTGTGTGTGTTTAATACACGTTTATAGAACGTGTTTGCATTTCTTTGTTGCATACTACATATATTTTCTACATGTATAAATAGACGGTCAACAGATGAATTTGTCTAGTCATATTATTGTATGCCTACTATAACCAGTATTACATATTTTTGTCAAAGATCATCTAATATGCTCAAATCTACCCTCAATCACTAATTACGAGGAAAAATCATCGTCCAAAACTGATAGTGACTCACACAGTTTGAAATAATCTATTTCTAACGGCCTAGATACTCTTCTGTTAGATTAAAACACAGCCAATTTGTCATCGCTATAAAAATGCAATTCAGAGGCACCGTTATTTGAACATAATAATGTTTCACAATACTTCTTATTGCCGATTTGCCCTTTCACTTGATCTTGGCAAATTGATTCTACAGACACGGAGATATAACCAGCTAGTCGGTCCATTGCTGGTTTGTCTCCCTGTGTTTCATTTTGTTTTTAATCAATATTTGATCATTTTCTTATCCAATGATCGATTTTTAAAAATTCTATCAGTTCTTTACAATATGAATAATACTTGCAATCTGTAAAAGCAGACTATCGATAAGACAAGACCTTTGGAAGAGAAAATATGGGCACTCCTCTCCCATAAATGACTCATTAAGTTAGTATCTCCGTGGACGATAAGAGGAAGAAATTTTCAGACCTTTTAAAATCAAAGGACTGAATCCTTACGCTGATAAAAAGTACCGGTATAATTTCCAGGATGGTATTGGACCCAAAAACAACTACTCTGCACAGTGATTACGGAAGCTTTGATCGTCCTTTGGGCGGAGTTGAAGGACACGAAAGAGACGTTGAAGCTGGAGTGGATGGAACTAGTAGTGGAATGGCACAGTCAAGCGATGTTTATCAACGACAACCACTTCTTCCCGGCGCTCCAACAAAGAGCAAAGATAAATGGGGCGGAGTTAGCAGTAGCTCAGACTATTACGAGGATGATGAAGACGACAAAATAGACGGTCTTGGACACGTCAGACATCCAAATATCCCCAACGGTTCGGGCAGCGGTATAGTAAAGCTTGATATACCTGCGCCACTCAGAGAAGAACCTCGGTTTCCTAAAGAAAAATGGAAAACACTTTTCGGTAAAGATAAACTTGGTCTATGTGTGTTTTCAGCGAATAATTAAAAGATATAAAATAATGCTTGAACATCGATGATTGTTACTAACTTTCTACTACATTTTTCTATCTTATTACAGCATTCTTTTTTATGGTTGTTAACTTCATACTGACAACTGCATCCCTTGCCATGGTACACGAACGTGTACCGGATCGCGCGACCTACGGACCTCTTCCGGACGTCGTTTTGGACAATATTCTTGCCCAAGATTGGGCGTTGAATGTATCTGAGATTTTAATCATGATATGCTCTAACTCAGCGATGGTTCTTATCATTTTTCACAAACACAGGTGATAAGATTTCCTCAAATCTCTTTTTTGATCATTCTTAATTAACTAGTCAGACACTCTTTTCACCTCGCTGGTTCATATATTTCAGATTCATCGTATTCAGACGGATATTTCTGCTGATGGGACTGCTGTACATGATGCGAAGCGTTACTATGTATGTAACTGTTCTACCAGTTGCTAGCAAGACATACTTTTGCAGTCCTAAAGCAAACAATTCAAGTCCATTGCTAGTTGCGCAGCGAGTATTGCAGCTCATCTCCGGTTTTGGATTATCTATAAATGGGAAACACACATACTGCGGAGATTACATCTACAGTGGTCACACAGTCGTTTTGGTACTCAGTTATCTTATCATCAAAGAATGTGAGCAGAAACTCTTTTTACTTATCAAATATATACATTTTTTCTATTAACTTATTAACTAATTCAATCTAATCACTACAGATTCTCCAAGACGATGGAAACTCGTTCACTGGACAATAGGATTAACGTCACTCGTCGGCGTAATTATGGTTTTAATTGCCCATGGACATTACACTGTCGATATACTTATAGCGTACTACGTTACGACAAGATTATGGTACATCTATCACACTTTAGCAAACAACTCGTATCTGAAGGTGAGTCAATGTCTTCTCCCTCTCTAATCTTATTTTGATCTGTAATTTATCGATGTTTGTAATCGATTTCTTATTTATATTTTTCATTGATGACTAAATGTGAAATTTAGACCCTTATATTGATACTTTTATTATTATTTTACAGCAAAATGGACCAAATAACTTCCTAGCTAGACTCTGGTGGTTTCCAATGTTTAGATATTTTGAGAATAATGTCGGTGGTACAGTTCCAAGACAGTATGATTGGCCTCTTCCGTGGCCTAGAAGATTTCTTGCCAAGCATCCAAACCGAGACAGTTAATACCTGCCTGATGAGGTGGTACATACGTCACTAGGGTGATATTTACTCTAATTATACATATATACTTTTAGGTATATTATAGGAAATCTCCCTGGAACTGAAATAAGTGTACAGAAAACAAGAAAAAGAAAGAAAAAAATGATAACTTTTCATTGTGTGAAGTAAAATATTTGAATATTTGCTGTTTTGCAACTTTATTAGAAGAGTAGTCTAGTTTGCCTAGATATTTAAAAACCGGTGTTTCAATAGCTAATTTTTTCTTTTTTTCTTTTTCTTTTCAATCTTATCTACATAGCTGAAAAGTTTTCATCGTTACAATTCAATCCTATCGCATAATAGTAGGTAATAATTCAAATGAACAATGCGATCTACATTTTAATTTTAGTATTGTAGCTTATAAATAATTCGCAAACACTCCACTATTAAATGATAGGATAAATATGATGCGTGTTAAAAGCGATAAAAACAAAATGATGAAAATGACAACAAAAAGAAGAGAAAAAAAAAAAGAAAAAGAAATATATAGCAAATTGTAAAAATGAAAGTTTAAGATTATGGAACTACTATGTATAAAGAATACCGTTTGTAGTTTATAAAAATCCTTCCATATTCCGAGAATGAAATGTAATATTAAATGCCATCGATTTACTAGGCAACTATGAGTGCTTCGTGACTAGAGTATTTGAAACATAGAACGCATTCGAGAAGATGAAATAATTTAATTGATCAGTATGAATTAACGCCGCAGTTTAATTAACGTGTTTATCGATTAGGAATAATTTTAGCAACGCCAACAAACTTGCGTACATATTATTATTATTATTATAATTATTATTATTATTATTATTCTCATTATTATTATGATGATGATTATTATTATTATTACTATTATTATTATTATTGATAATAATTATTTCCTATAAATTATTGCTTGATGATCAAAGGTCGTGAAGTTGAAATTTTTGTCTTACGTGCATATTATAAGTATTCAGTTTGTGATATTACTAATTTGAAAAACAAAATATGCCGTATGAGAAATGTGTATAACTATTTCAAACAAGGTCTCGCCGTAAATCATATGAAAAAAAAAAAATAAGATTGTCTTTACACCGTATCTTATTATTATTATTGTTATTATTATTATTATTATAAAAGTTTAAAAGAAACAACACAGTGTTAGTTTTTTTGAAAAACAATAACGATATCTATTAGTAATCGAAATTTTAATTTTAATAATAATAATAATAATAATATACGGTATGAAGGAACACGGCCTTCCTCGAATTTACATATATATTTATTAATTATTAAGTGTTTTTGCCAATATTGAAAAAAAAGTTACGAATCTCTATCTATTAGTTACATATTTGATTTTGCAGAAACTATTTTGCTACAACAAATGTATCTCCATTGTAATAACCTTTAGTTATTATTTCATATTGCGCAAAACTGTTCTCTTTATTATACTATAGTGTATATATATATCTACTATATATATATATATATATATATTGTTGTTATACTTCAATCAATTTATTTTATACTGACTGTTATCATAGTATATCTGCAATACAAGCTTCTTATGATTGAATCGATTTTTACGATTACATGAATCTCCAAATGTAACAGCTGATATTTATCTTAGAAAAAAAAGAAAAAATAACGAGAAGTAAAATAGAAATTGAGATATACCTAATATGATTATATTGAATTTCATTTAGATTAAATAGAGAAGAATTGAGGTAAAAAAAAAGTTCAGATTATCTAATTGTTTTCCACTCGTTGTTCTGGTTCTACAGTTTAATTATTAGCTTTATTAAAATTTATCAAACGTTTTCCACGACGACGGACAACTCCTTATAGAAATATATTCTTCACAAATGTTAGCTTGATTTTATTTTATTTTTATTTTTTCTTTTCTATTTTTTAATGAAGCTATAAATTTTTTTTATATTTCGTAGCAGATATAAAAAGAAAAGAAACAAAAAAAGGAAAAAAAACTGGTTACCCCTTAAATTTAGCCAATAAAAGCTGCTGCTTTCTCTATAGTAATAAATATACATAATAATATGCTAAAGAATAAAGCTAAATGTTTAGAGTGTAAGTAATTGAAATTGAAATTGAAAGAGAAATTAAATTTTTGGTATATGAACACCATTTCTAATTAATGAAATGAGGAGTAGTCATCGGTGTTTTAGAAATAATGAACGAACTATATCTAGAACAGAAACAAAAATAGTGAAAAGGAAAGAAAAGAAAGGAAATAAAAGAAAATTGATGATATTACATAATATATTAGAAGTGCATATATATCTATATTTTTACATGTAGATATTTTTTGGAAAATTGTTAATATACCTATATATATAATCAGATTTAGAGCAGTGACAGAAAAAAAAAAGGAAATTAATCACACGTATTGTAAATAAACATATACATATAAAACATTATAATTATAAAATAATAGCAAAAGCTTTCCATAAAAGGTTCTTGTTGATGAATCGTAAGAAATTTTTTCTTACTGTTATCCCCGGTAGTGTTTTGATATTCATAAAAAATTGAAAAAAAATATATATAGTATATAACTACACAACTGTAAAATATTATTGAATTTATGCTATATTGTATTTCCGTTTGTTAACATCTACCTATCACATTGTACATATATTTTTATAGTTATTTATAAGCTATACTATTTAATAATTATACTATAGTATACATATATAATTAAAATAAAACAATAATATAGTATATGATCCTTGATTTCTCTTTATGATATTATTATAGGTATATATAATATACTTATCATTATGTATTTATGGTATTTATTACGTTTGTCATCAATTTATGTGATAAAGTTATATACATATTATATTAGGCATACTTCATACATATATATACTATACATCTATTATTTATATAATTATCAGCGTATGTATAGATCCGAGAAGATACAGTGTTATTTTTACCAATTTATTATTATCGAATAGTTGAAAAATTTCTTATAAACTTCAATTTTCACAACGAAAAATAATTTGAATCTGTACATTTCTTTATGTATTTAGATCAAAATTTCATCAATATTGACGCAATTATTAAAGTTATGTATACCAGTGATGAAATATTTTTCATATTACTACTACTACTACTACTACTATTATGTGTTGTTCAATTAAAACTAAATATTATTTTTCATTGGAAGAAAAATTTCATTGTATTCAAAAATTATCTTATGCCTCGAAAAATGAATATCAAAGTTTGAAGAAAAGAGAAAAGAAAGAAAAAAATTTTAAAATTAAAATAAAATTGTATAATTGTTTTGTCCGTATTGTACGATGGTATACTCTGTAAATGATTCATTATATATAACAATAAAAAAAAAAAAAAAACGGAAATATAAGTATAAACTAAAAACTAGTGTTTAAAATAATATTCGAATTCTCGCGCTACTTTCTGGACTTCCATAAAGCGGAGAAATAGAAGCACGAACAAAAATTTGACCCCTATATTCATTTTTTATTTTTTTTTTTTGTGTTGCAATACAATTTTTCACTACCTATTCAGAAACTGAGCAGAATGAATGTCTGTTTGCTGTAATTTGTCATGGCATTTGTCATTTTTTTATTCTTTTTTGTTAAAAAAATCTAAAATTTAGAAGACTTTAAATTTTGAAAATAAAAACTATCGCGAAAATGAACCAGCATTAGCCACAGCGTTTCTAATAAAAAAAATACTGTGATGAAATAATTTTATTTTAGAATAGCTGAGCGATTATTTGATGTAATATAAATCGTCGAAGACCCATACATTGAGTCATTACACAGAGTTAAAGTTATGGGGGTAGACGTCACATGTAAATTCTTTTTTATTTATCCTAGAAAGTGGATTGAAGCGATTAATTACATTAGTGGAGCAATTATTATTGAAACGAGGGAAAAAATTTATTATAAATCATTGCAAAAAGAAATTAACTATTAGTGAAATTCTGTAGAATTAGTATTCGTATTCCACAGGTTTTTTATACTTTTTCCCGACTCAGCCAGACTACGCTGGGATGAAAAAATGTAAACAAAGAAAAAGATTGAATAATCGAAACCGTCGACACGAAAAATAAAATAATAATAATAACCTACGTTTGCCACCACTACGAGAATATATAAAGCTGCGTATTACATAATGTAATAGTACCTGTAGCTTTATTTCATTGTCAGTTTATTATTCTTATTTTCTGTTATTTAGTTTTATCATTATTGATAAGATTCAACTTCTGCATTATTTCTATAGTACCATGATTTTTTCGAACTAGAAGCATCCCAAATTATAGAGGATAATAAAATATGACAATTCAAGTATAATAACGAGTTTATAGATTACATATTGCGAATTGCGCCGAAACGCTTAGTCGTTAAAACAACTTATTACTGGTCTTATAGGCCCAGTTGCGAATAGCGCCGAAAGTATTAGTTGTTAAAACAACTTGTTAATGGTCGGCGATCAGAGCCGTGTCCCAACGAGCACACAGCCCAGGCTGTAGGCCTCCAGTGGCGGTTCTCTTCCGTGGTCTCGATGGTTCTCCGGTGGCTGCTGATCACATAATAACGCGCGAGCCACCGCGCTCGTTGTTATATAATCGCGCTCCGGCTTAGCTGGGGTTGAGCTGGGCTGCGATTGGCTCGCGGCGTCATGGAGGGGATACGCGTTCGAGCCAGCTAAGCCGGAGCCCGATTATATAAAGGCGAGCGCGGTGGCTCGCGCGTTGTTATGTGATCAGCAGCCAACGGAGAACCATCGAGACCACGGAAGAGAACTGCAGCCTCGAGGGAAGTCAACCGCCACTGGCGGCCTGCAGCCCGGAGGGAAGATATCCGCCACTGGCAGCCTACAGCCTGAAGGAAAATAACCGCCACTCGCGGCCTACAGTCTGGAGGGAAGATATCCGCCACTGGCAGCCTACAGCCTGAAGGAAAATAACCGCCACTCGCGGCCTACAGCCTGGAGGGAAGATATCCGCCACTGGCGGCCTACAGCCTGAAGGAAAATAACCGCCACTCGCGGCCTACAGCCTGCCTGTCTAGTTATCTTTCTATTTATTCAAATCCTTTTTCCATCCAAATACATTAAAGGGTATGCTAGCATCGCGGATCGTACTTCGGTCTTTCTGCCTGTCTAGTTATCTTTTTCTGTAAATCAAATCCTTTTTCGAATACATTAAAGGGTATGCTAGCATCGCGGATCGTACTTCGGTCTTTCTGCCTGTCTAGTTATCTTTTTCTGTAAATCAAATCTTTTTTCGAATACATTAAAGGGTATGCTAGCAACGCGGATCGTACTTCGGTCTTTCTGCCAGTCTTATAGTTCTCCATTCTCTTAAATATTTCAAATAAATTCATTTATAAATAAAGTAAAATGGCGGGCTGCAGCCTGGGCTGGCTTACACGGCTGTTGGCGTGTTGGGACTCTGCTATAATCGCCGACCATTAACCAGTTGTTTTAACAACTAAGCGTTTCGGCGCAATTCGCAAAATCAACGGAAATCACAATCTCGAAATATCAACGGACATAACCTGACTCGGTTGCAAGGATGACAGTATACCGGCCGATCATACAGATGCGATGTCAACGTTGAATTATATAAAAGGAAAATAATACTTTTAAATTTATTCTATTTTTTCAATTTTTTAATTTCTATTATATTCTATTTTTTTTTCGTTATTTTCTCTTTTTAATTTTAATATTTTTATTTCATTCTCCTATTTTTCTTTTTGTTATTTTTTCTTTTCAAATTTTATATTGTAATATTTTTATTTGATTCTTCTATTTTTTTTTTTTTTATTATTTTCCAGTGATATACAATATTTTAATTCGATTCTTTTTCTTTCCAACGCAGACGGCCAAGCAGAGACATTTGAAGTTAATTGTTCCCCCGTTACTTCTTCTTTTTCTTCTTCCTTGTGGCTTTATCCCCGTACAGCGGAAGCTGGGGCAAGTGCCTATCCCCCGTTAGTTGACACCATCAGTGAGTCGCATGATTTTAATGAACATGTTTCCGTTTATTTGATTATAACTATGATTCGAACCAAGTTCTTCCTTGAGTTTCTGTTATCGGTTTTTTTTTTTTTATTATAGTTACTCGTGTCACCTGAAAGATTATATTAGTGAGTTATTGACATAAAAAGTAGACATATCCTCCGTGAGTTTCCAACAGAAGCTCAATTTGAATTTTGATTATTTATCACAATTTAATTCGCGATTTATAGAAGTGATTTCTTTAGGTTTCAGTAATATGAGTTCGAATATTAATTTATGATGAACTCGTCTCATTATAGCATCAGGTAGTCGGCTAATTAGGTAAAGCACGACGTAGACATGGGAATATTTAGATAATATGGAAACACGCGACGAATAGATCTATCTTCTTTAAGTTTCAGATTTTAGTTAAAGAAGGTGAACACGAATAAGGCTTCGTGACATTATAGTTATTCATGTACCGGAAATTAGTTCGAATATTCATTTTATTTACTTCGCGATTTGTAGGAGTGTTTTCTGTAATTTGCAGGTATTAGTTCGAATATTCATTTCACTTTATAGGCAACGAGATATCAATTTATAATTCTTGATTTTCACTAAACTTTTCTTCACTAAATTGTTAGTGAATTCCAACTATTCGTAAATTAATTTTCACAGGTAATGAATTTTGAATTTACAATGTGTCACGAGTATTGGCAAGGATTATTTGTATACATGCACACGAATTCGCAATCCAATGTATTGTAATGAGACACAATGAGGTATGTCTATTCCAAGCATTATTCGGAGACACGCGTGTGAATTCACAAGACATTGCCTCTGTAAAATTATTTTTACAAATGGTTCAAATTTACTAACATCTTAGTGAATTCAAATAGAATAAAACTCAAAAGATTATTCGAAATTTATAGAATGAGCTTACCAATTCACTTTTGCTGCACCATATTCGTAATTTTACGAAACTTTTGTATATTAGATGTTTGTAAATTCTCAATTATTTTTAACAGTGTATCTTTTCGAATAGACTATCATATACTCATGGTACTTATACGACTTTTTGTTAACTGAAGTTCATACTTCAGATGCATTGGGTGAAATACGAATAAAGCTTTGTAATATTAGAGTAGATTATGATGCCTGTCCGTTTCTCTATGTTTCATGTGTGTCTGCAAGCTGTCGGCGAAGCTGGGACAAGCTGCATCTGTCGAGGATCCTGGGGAAGAAGGAATGAAAACGAATATCCGAGTACAAAATGCTAGAGATGCTGCTGAAATGCATAGGAACAGATTCCAGAGGCACATGATACAAATCCAATCTGCGGGTCTAGAAATCTCAAAAGACTGATGAACCGGAAATAAAAACTGTATGGATTACTCGGGTCCAGGAATCATGAGGTCTGGAGTCCAGAGATTGAGGTGAGAATTGGCATGCAATGACCAATGTAATGTGCTTTGGGTTATACATATATATTCTAGATAGATTTGAGATAAAGTGGGTAAGCTTTTTCTATAAATTTCGAAAGAAATTCATGATTTTCACTAAACTTTTCTTCACTAAACTGTTAGTGAATTCCAACTATTCGTAAATTAATTTTCACAGGTAATGAATTTTGAATTTACAATGTGTCACGAGTATTGGCAAGGATTATTTGTATACATGCACACGATCTCGCAATCCAATGTATTGTAATGAGACACAATGAGGTATGTCTATTCCAAGCATTATTCGGAGACACGCGTGTGAATTCACAAGACATTGCCTCTGTAAAATTATTTTTACAAATGGTTCAAATTTACTAACATCTTAGTGAATTCAAATAGAATAAAACTCAAAAGATTATTCGAAATTTATAGAATGAGCTTACCAATTCACTTTTGCTGCACCATATTCGTAATTTTGCGAAACTTTTGTATATTAGATGTTTGTAAATTCTCAATTATTTTTAACAGTGTATCTTTTCGAATAGACTATCATATACTCATGGTACTTATACGACTTTTTGTTACCTGAAGTTCATACTTCAGATGCATTGGGTGAAATACGAATAAGGCTTTGTAATATTAGAGTAGATTATGATGCCTGTCCGTTTCTCTATGTTTCATGTGTGTCTGCAAGCTGTCGGCGAAGCTGGGACAAGCTGCATCTGTCGAGGATCCTGGGGAAGAAGGGATGAAAACGAATATCCGAGTACAACATGCTAGAGATGCTGCTGAAATGCATAGGAACAGATTCCAGAGGCACATGATACAAATCCAATCTGCGGGTCTAGAAATCTCAAAAGACTGATGAACCGGAAATAAAAACTGTATGGATTACTCGGGTCCAGGAATCATGAGGTCTGGAGTCCAGAGATTGAGGTGAGAATTGGCATGCCATGACCAATGTAATGTGCTTTGGGTTATACATATATATTCTAGATAGATTTGAGATAAAGTGGGTAAGCTTTTTCTATAAATTTCGAAAGAAATTCTTGATTTTCACTAAACTTTTCTTCACTAAATTGTTAGTGAATTCCAACTATTCGTAAATTAATTTTCACAGGTAATGAATTTTGAATTTACAATGTGTCACGAGTATTGGCAAGGATTATTTGTATACATGCACACGAATTCGCAATCCAATGTATTGTAATGAGACACAATGAGGTATGTCTATTCCAAGCATTATTCGGAGACACGCGTGTGAATTCACAAGACATTGCCTCTGTAAAATTATTTTTACAAATGGTTCAAATTTACTAACATCTTAGTGAATTCAAATAGAATAAAACTCAAGAGATTATTCGAAATTTATAGAATAATTGTTTACCTTGGTTGAATATAGTCGACTCACCTCGTAGTAGAGAAATATTTAAATAACGAGGACCAGAATTTAAAGGTTTGAAAATAGATACAAGGGTAGATTGCTGTAGGCCTAATTAGGCATCACATTTATTTTCTAAACATGTAACATAATTCAATATTGGTGATAAATTACACCAGAGTCTCAAGTATTAGTCATAACAATTAAAAGATTGAAAAATCTATCCATACATGCACTGGTGATACTAGCTTATTGACATTCTTGATTCTGTTGAAAATAGTTAAAAGTTTATACCACATTTAAAAATGGTTTAGAGGCAGGCTTACAAAATTAATCACAAGAAATATTTTATAATGAATTTCATACAGATGTATGAACATAATGACAATTAGAAATTCTTTGCTATACTAAGTTGCGAATGTTTGCTTGAAAAACACATAATATTAATCTATCCAATGTACCCTATGTTTATCTAGTTTTCATCTTCACAGGCGTTTTTCATCGAGGGAAACTAGTTCCTGCCTATCTTCAACAAAATCTCCTCAAAATTCATCAGGACAGGGGATTCACACCAGGGAGTGAAGCAGTCCAAGCACCGGGGGAATGACCGCAAGACAACTCTGCACCGCGGAGTATTAATAAAATAGCATAAGCAAATAGTTCGTAATTACAGTTCTTTTTGAATCAGTTTTGGTAAAATCTGGCATCTAGTCTAAGAATCGATTCCGTTTAAAACGTTGTACAGAAAACAAGCTGAGCTGGTTGCCACTGATTTTCAATGGGTGATAAATAACGAAAAACTTAATTTTAATAATTTCTACGATTAGTGACAACCACAAGCTTTTATATCATAACATCTGCTGCCCGCTCTATGTAACATTAAAATCAACGTCCTACGTCCAAAGTATCGGGTAATTGAATAAGTAATTTCATTAAAAATGTAATCAGTGTGTTGGGCCGTCAACGCCGGGCCAATTATGTTGCACCTTATTATCATTATTAGCTTGGTTTTGAGTTTATGTTATTATTGTTGTTATTAAGGCCCTTATCAAAAATAAAGTTTGTTTTGTTTTTACACGTTGACCCCCGAAAGACCGTTGTTGAATTCTTGAGTACGCCGATCGGCCGCTCGGGGACAGGGCTTTAAATACCTCAACGAGGCAGAAATTCCACCAGTCCACAGAAAACCTTTGAAAGTAGAAGTTCGATTTCGGGAATATATTAACATAAAATAAAACCTCACGTGTCCAACTATCCGCCAGTTGTTTGTTTTCTCTCTTCTTATCTCCCCGCCTATATCTGTCTTGAACACAGTGATTCGCAACACTGCAAGTATCCATGTAATAATAAGATCGTTTATGCAATAAACATGTATTATTATAGTAAATTGGCGCATTCTTGAATGAATATCTCTTGAAATTGTAAATCATTGATCGATCGATTTATATAAACAGGTTGCAGCCGTCTGACTTCAACTCCTACTACTATTCCCTATAGAAGTTGAATACGGTGAGCTGGTGATTGTGTTATGAGAATATTAAAGTGATAAAAAAAAAAGGTATATGTGTTTGTAGTCGCTATCTATTATTCATCGTCTTCTTCCTATTCTCTTTCCGTTTTAATCGTTAGATAATTTTACTTTGAGTTGTTCTTTTAATTGTTTGTTCGTTCGTTTGTAGACATCGCTAGTTTTGATACCCCCTCGCGCAGCAACTACTCCATTGATTCATAGAGAGCGCTGGTCGCGTATTATAGTGGTGCTGCACAAATATGCGGACAAAAAATTTACTACGTTTTCTGAGAAGCGCTCGTTTATGAATGAAAAGATAGTGGTGCTGCACAAATATGCGGACAAAAAAATACTACGACCCTTTCTTTATATTCTTGGAGGCGTGGCAAATAGCTCATTGATAAAATTCTGAATAGCAGTAGAAAAACTACTAACTCTTTATTAGATTCATTGATAGAATGAAAGATAGTGGCGCGTGGAAATAATGCGAAGAAATTGAAGTGAAAAATTTATTATAAATCATTGCAAAAAGAAATTATGTTGTGGGCTAATCTAAATGCATCTTTTACCAGATGCAGGAAGAAGGCACACGTCTTATTATACGGTACCCGCAAATCTTTTGTGCATTTGTAGTTCTATACTTGCCTAACCGGCCTAAACTGACCTACGACAATGGCGTCCCCCACCCCTCGCCATTCGTAGGTAAGATAAATAGGCCGTGCGCGATGCGGAAATGTTCAGTTACTTGCGCGGCCTCATCGAGTGAACGTGGGTGACACAAGTCGAGGAGATTTGCGGCTCGGGAAGGCTGACATCAACGGAGGCACATTAGACATGAGTGAGTTGAAAACAAGTTAAATTGTATTCAATACTTTTTCGACAAATTTCACGCGTCTCGTATTTTAATCGTCGAAGTAAGTAACCGTTGAATTGCTACCAGCAGACTTTGATTATAATTGCAGATATTGTTCATTTTCAAGTACATTCCATTCATACCAGCGAATAAATGTGCGAAAATCGAGATTTCTTACGAACATAACTTCTCGGACCTGTTTTTAATACAAATATAGTGGGCGAGAGAGTTTCGTTTGATAACTTCGCGATAATTATCCCATCATCCCATTATATTATCGGCATATAATTCCGAGTCTCTCGCCCTGTAGCGTCGTTTTTTTGATTGACAGGCATACTTCGCGACTCCGAAGGGGAAACTAATTTGTCGTGTTATTTCGAGTTGACAAGTATTTTTCGGGAGAATACTCGTTCCCCGATTTATTCTTTTATTCGATTCTTTGACAGCATTATCGGTCGACGGAGATGAGAATGAACATCGCTGATACTTGAACTGCATAGATCCTGCGTGCCACTTGGTCGGAGATGGACGCCAACCAACACTGCCGGGCTAGTCCTGGATTGACGGTCGACCAAGATAATGGTGAGCTTTGTATTATATTAGCCAAAGACCCAATTTAACTATAAATGTACATATGTCCGGAAAACAATCATTGCTGAAACATACTTCGCGATCCAATACAGATCTCGGACGGATTACATTTGCAAGTCTATGTACCACAACATTCGTCGGCCAAGTAACCGCGACGCTCACCCTGTATCTTTGCCTCAGCACCGGGGCCTGCGGCTTGCCTCTGTCTCCCCGTATACGCCAGAAACTTTGACGACAACTCGGTTTCACTCAGCTGCAAAGGATACGATACCGACGCGAAATAATATACCTCGAGGTAAGATATTGTCCGTCTCGTTATAGGGTAAGCCTAGGAGAGAAAGCACACTTAATTCTTGGAAATAGCAATAAATTCTCTCTTTTTAATGACAAGCTTGGAATATGATTGATAGATCTCGAGAGAATATGTTTACCTTATTGAAATATAGTAGACTCACCTCGTAGTAGAGAAATATTTGAATAACCAGGATCAAAGTTTCAAGGTTTGAAAATAAATAGAAGGGTAGATAGCTGTAGGCCTAATTAGGCATCACATTTATTTTTTAAACATGGAACATAATTCAATATTGGTGATAAATTACTCCAGAGTCTCAAGTACCAGTCATAACGATTGAAATATTGAAAAATCTATTCATGCATGCAATAGTAATACTAGCTCATTGACATTCTTGATTCTGTTGAAAATAGTTAAAAGTTTATATCAAATTTAAAAATGGTTCAGGCAGGCTTACAAAATCAATCATAAGAAATATATTATAATAAATTTCATACAGATGTATAATCACAATTAGAAATTCTTTGGTACTTAGTTGAGAATGTTTGCTTGAAAAACACATAAACTTAATCTATCCAATGTACCCTATGCTTATCTAGTTTTTATTTTTACAGGCGTTGTTCACCGAGGGAAACTAGCTCCTGCCTATCCTCAACAAAACCTATTCAATATTCATCAGGACAGGGGATTCACACCAGGGAGTGAAGCAGTCCAAGCACCGGGGGAATGACCGCAAGACAACTCTGCACCGCGGAGTATTAATAAAGTAGCATCAGCGAATGGTTCGTAATTACAGTTCCTTTTGAATCAGTTTTGATAAAATCTCGCATCTGGTCTGGTCTATAATTATTTTAAATTACTTTACTTTACAATTACTTTTACTAATTAAATCGAGTTCAATTAAACATTACCAAACTATTGGGTAATTGAATAAGTAATTTCATTAAAAATGTAATCAGTGACTCGTAACACTGCAAATATCCATGTAATAATAAGATCGTTTATGCAATAAACATGTATTATTATAGTAAATTAACGAATTCTTGAATAAATATCTCTTGAAATTGTAAATCATCTATCGTTGAATCATTTTCCTATGTCCTTTCCTTGCCTATAAGTCGAAAATCATGAAAATCGCATGATTTCATAAAGCCCCGAACAATATTAATATATATAAATATAACAATATTAATATATATAAATATAACAATATTAATATATATAAATATAACAATATTAATATATATAAATATAACAATATTAATATATATAAATATAACAATATTAATATATATAATATAAATAATAATGCGCCTTGTCATATGCAACCCGCATGCCATTCGTGTAAACGGAAGGGCCCATGTTAATTTTTGTTGCCTATTTGGTGTTTTCCGAATGCCTATATTCAGGCGTATTGTAGTAATTCAGAAAAAAGGTCGAAAAAAAGGTTCTGGCAGTTGATACCTTATTTAAGGATTCGGATTTCTGGCAGTTGATACCTTGATTTTAGTCGCTTTGAGATGAGATATCAAATGCCAGAAAATCGACCAATCAGGAGGCTGCTTGAGCCAATTTAGGCTCAATTTCTCGAAAAGGAGCCTCCTGATTGGTCGATTTTGAAATTAAATCAAGTTACGGCGCTACAGAGGCTAGCCATCAGCAAAATTCTGGATTTCTGGCAGTGGCTGGATTTTCACGGCAGCAATTTACTGCGGCAGCAACACGTGATTAACAACGAATAGCGTAGGTAAACCACGTGGTTAACAACGAATAGCGCCGCGGCAGTAAATTGCTGCCGTGAAAATCCAGCCACTGCCAGAAATCCAGAATTTTGCTGATGGCTAGCCTCTGTAGCGCCGTAACTTGATTTAATTTCAAAATCGACCAATCAGGAGGCTCCTTTTCGAGAAATTGAGCCTAAATTGGCTCAAGCAGCCTCCTGATTGGTCGATTTTCTGGCATTTGATATCTCATCTCAAAGCGACTAAAATCAAGGTATCAACTGCCAGAAATCCGAATCCTTAAATAAGGTATCAACTGCCAGAACCTTTTTTTCGACCTTTTTTCTGAATTACTACAATACGCCTGAATATAGGCAATCGGAAAACACCAAATAGGCAACAAAAATTAACATGGGCCCTGTCGTTTACACGAATGGCATGCGGGTTGCATATGGTGAGGCTGACTAATATTTATAATATAAATAAATAGTACTAATAGTAGTAAATAAAATTTATAAATAGTTCGGGGCTTTATGAAATCATGCGATTTTCATGATTTTCGACTTATAGGCAAGGAAAGGACATAGGAAAATGATTCAACGATAGATGATTTACAATTTCAAGAGATATTTATTCAAGAATTCGTTAATTTACTATAATAATACATGTTTATTGCATAAACGATCTTATTATTACATGGATATTTGCAGTGTTACGAGTCACTGATTACATTTTTAACGAAATTACTTATTCAATTAAAATAGTTTGGTAATGTGTAATTGAACTCGATTTAATTAGTAAAAGTAATTATAATGTAAAGTAAGTTAAAATAATCATAGACCAGACCAGATGCGAGATTTTATCAAAACTGATTCAAAAGGAACTGTAATTACGAACCATTCGCTGATGCTACTTTATTAATACTCCGCGGTGCAGAGTTGTCTTGCGGTCATTCCCCCGGTGCTTGGACTGCTTCACTCCCTGGTGTGAATCCCCTGTCCTGATGAATATTGAAGAGGTTTTGTTGATAGGATAGGCAGGAGCTAGTTTCCCTCGGTGAACAACGCCTGTGAAGATAAAAACTAGATAAGCATAGGGTACATTGGATAGATTAAGTTTATGTGTTTTTCAAGCAAACATTCTCAACTAAGTACCAAAGAATTTCTAATTGTGATTATACATCTGTATGAAATTTATTATAATATATTTCTTATGATTGATTTTGTAAGCCTGCCTGAACCATTTTCAAATTTGATATAAACTTTTAACTATTTTCAACAGAATCAAGAATGTCAATAAGTTAGTATCACTATTGCATGCATGAATAGATTTTTCAATATTTCAATCGTTATGACTGGTACTTGAGACTCTGGATTAATTTATCACCAATATTGAATTATGTTCCATGTTTAAAAAATAAATGTGATGCCTAATTAGGCCTACAGCTATCTACCCTTCTATTTATTTTCAAACCTTGAAACTTTGATCCTGGTTATTCAAATATTTCTCTACTACGAGGTGAGTCTACTATATTTCAATAAGGTAAACATATTCTCTCGAGATCTATCAATCATATTCCAAGCTTGTCATTAAAAAGAGAGAATTTATTGCTATTTCCAAGAATTAAGTGTGCTTTCTCTCCTAGGCTTACCCTATAACGAGATGGACAATATGTTACCTCTGGGTATATTATTGAGCGTCTGTATCGTATCCCTTGCAGCTGAGTGAAACCGAGTTGTCCTGAAAGTTTCTGGCGTATACGGCAAGACAGAGGCAAGCCGGAGGCCCCGGTATCGAGTAATACCTAGATACAGGGTGAGCGTCACGGTTACTTGGCCGATGAGTGTTGTGGTAGTACATAGACTTGGAAAAGTAATCTGTCCGAGATCTGTATCGGATCGCGAAGTATGTTTCAGCAATGATTGTTTTACGGACATACATTTATAGTACAATTAGGCCTTTGGCTAATATAATACAAAGCTCACCATTATCTTGGTCGACCGTCAATCCAGGACTAGCCCGGCAGTGTTGGTTGGCGTCCATCTCCGACCAAGTGGCACGCAGGATCTATGCATTTCAAGTATCAGCGATGTTCATTCTCATCTCCGTCGACCGATAATGCTGTCAAAGAATCGAATATAAGAATAAATCGGGGAACGAGTATTATCCCGAAAAATACTTGTCAACTCGAAATAACACTTGTGTCACCCATGTTCACTCGATGAGGCCGCGCAAGTAACTGAACGTTTCCGCATCGCGCACGGCCTATTTATGTTACCTACGAATGGCGAGGGGTGGGGGACGCCATTGTCGTAGGTCAGTTTAGGCCGGTTAGGCAAGTATAGAACTACAAATGCACAAAAGATTTGCGGGTACCGTATAATAAGACGTGTGCCTTCTTCCTGCATCTGGTAAAAGATGCATTTAGATTAGCCCACAATATAATTTCTTTTTGCAATGATTTATAATACATTTTTCACTTCAACTTCTTCGCATTATTTCCACGCGCCACTATCTTTCATTCTATCAATGAATCTAATAAAGAGTTAGTAGTTTTTCTACTGCTATTCAGAATTTTATCAATGAGCTATTTGCCACGCCTCCAAGAATATAAAGAAAGGGTCGTAGTATTTTTTTGTCCGCATATTTGTGCAGCACCACTATCTTTTCATTCATAAACGAGCGCTTCTCAGAAAACGTAGTAAATTTTTTGTCCGCATATTTGTGCAGCACCACTATAATACGCGACCAGCGCTCTCTATGAATCAATGGAGTAGTTGCTGCGCGAGGGGGTATCAAAACTAGCGATGTCTACAAACGAACGAACAAACAATTAAAGGAACAACTCAAAGTAAAATTATCTAACGATTGAAACGGAAAGAGAATAGGAAGAAGACGATGAATAATAGATAGCGACTACAAACACATATACCTTTTTTTTTTTTATCACTTCAATATTCACATAACACAATCACCAGCTCACCGTATTCAACTTCTATAGGGAATAGTAGTAGGAGTTGAAGTCAGACGGCTGCAACCTGTTTATATAAATCGATCGATCAATGATTTACAATTTCAAGAGATATTCATTCAAGAATGCGCCAATTTATATAATAATAACTCTGCGTATTGACTAAATGTATCGGTATTCGACGATTTATATTACATCAAATGATCGCTCAGCTTTTATAGTTCTCTGGCTACGATCGCGGTGATCGAATCTCGACTATACTATACCTACCTAATAGTTACAAGAATTTCTCGATTCTAATGAACTATATTTCGTATTTCGGAGTTTCTATCATCTAGACTTGAAAATTCCTGAAAAATCGATTACTTCATGCACTTCAATAATTCGAAAGATCTTGAAAAAATGAAATAAAAAAAAAATCACAGAACAGAAAAGGCCAGAGGATATATCAGCAATTAGTCTCCACGGAAACCAGATCGATATTCACCGTCAATAAGCAGCCTTGACGTTATAATTCTTTTCTTTTTTTCTTTATCTATCTCTTTTTACTCTTTTTACTGCTTACCCGTGCCCGTAGGTACTACAGCTGTACATCAAGCTGATCTGTATGAAAATAACGATGACTCTGATCCGCGTTAAGTATCTCGGTACGTATTATGTTTATCTTTGGCAATGACACAACAAGGTCTTGATACCGTATCTGGGGTATGAAGTCGAGGAAGATGGACCAGTTTCGAAAGTTGAATCGTATACGATTTCTCAACACATCATATAGTAAACAAGGAAAAATAATTTGTCAAATATCTATAAAAATACTTGTATTGTAACTCGCGGTGATCCAGCTTCGCAATTCGCAATTTGCGATTCACGTTCTTCGATTCCTAATTTATAGAAAAAACCGTGGAGACCCGTGGGACCGAATCGGCTATAAGTATCGTAAACGGAAACCCCAAGGAATTGATGGTCAATATTGACTGCCCGATAGGAGTGATGATTGACTACGTTCGAGAAACCGCTTCTCTCGAAGGTGTTGATCGCAATACTTGTTCAATTTATACGACTATCATTTATTTTTCAAATTTCTTTAAACAGGAGAAATTGATTTATGCGAAGAAGCGAATAACCAGATGAAAAATCTCAGTGGTTTTCCTGGATGGACCAGAGGGACGGAGATTTTGGTACCTGGTGTCTCCTATTTCATCATTAAGATCGACCGTTGGTATATTACAATTTAATTAACAATACAAAATCGTTCATATAGCATCATGGCTATTTTTCAAATCACTTATTTATTTGTTTAATTATTTGCGAATTTAAAGGAGACCCTGAAGGCCGTATTGCCAGAGTTTCGCCAATGGTTGGTGGAAAGTCTGGCAAAATAGCTGCTGATATAATGTCGAGAATTCAAGCACCCCAAGCAAGACAGAAGTCCACTTCTCTAACGGGTAAAATATTCCAGGATAAGATAGGGGGGAGAAATAGCCACCAGGAAAAACGGAGTAAAGTTGGTAAACCGGTCTCAAGGACAAAGGATGGGCAGAGAAGATGAAGATCCATAAATAATATGCTAAATGATCTAAAAATGTATATTGAGGAAAGAAAAAGCCAACGAATCCAATGGAATTCGACTCCTTATTATTGAATAAATATTAGCCTTGTCATACAAATCCAAAAAATTGGAGGCATCATACAGGCCAAGAAAACAAGATTAAGTCTCTCTCTCTTCTCTCATGTGAATAAAACAACAAATACAGAAATAATAAATCTCTAAATCGTTATAGAAGGTCGTCTTTTATCTCGTCGAATTTAGTTCTATCAACGGGACGTAGATGATAGAATTTCCCATGTCTACCAAGACCTTGATCAAATTTTTTAGCCCCTTCGGCACCTTCCTCCAACAAAAGATGTGAGGAATGGTCTTTTTCGTATTGCAAAGCTTCTTCTAAGCTCCTAGATGAATAAGATGCATTATGAGCTGAGGCTCGATCCGCGAGCATAGATCTCTGTGGAAATTTCACCAGGCATTGTGCCAAGTTAATGGCTTGTCCCAGGGCTGGAAATAACAATTCAGTATCTCAGTATCATGTCTTTACTTCTCCACTCGCATGGATGAATAAATTCTTTGTTTAAGTCTTTTCACCCGTCCCACAAGCAACAATCCTGTTTGCTAAACCCCAAGAGAATGCTTCCTCAGCATTGATTGCTCTGCCGGTAAGAATCATGTCCATTGCTCTAGAGTAGCCAATCAGAGCCGGTAATCTCACCGTGCCACCGCCAAGGGTAGGGATTCCAAATCTTCTATTAAACACACCGACTACTGCAGACTCCTCTATGACTCTCATATCGCACATAAGTGCCAATTCAAGACCAGCTCCTACTGTGTAGCCGCTCAAAGCAGCTATCATCGGTTTTTTAGACAAACTGATTCGGTTCGCCTAAGAAAAAAACGAATCATTTATTTCTGCTGTTTTTTTTTTCATCTCATTGACATAGTTGCTGAAGAATACCAATGGTCCAAACTGCGGCATGTTGTCTTCGCTCTCTCCGTCATATTTGGCAATATCTTTGAGGTCATAACCGGCGCAAAAATTTCCTCCAATTCCGTGGAGAACAGCAACAAGGGATTTATCGTCCTGTTCAAATTCGTCGATAGCATCTGATAGATTTTTAGCCGTAGTACAATTTAGAGAATTTTTTTTTTCCGGACAGTTTATCCCTATCTTTGTTATTTCTCCTAGACTTTCGACTATAATATCTTTATCTATGAATTATATTTCTATTAAAATAACGAACAACGTATAACGTTTCATCGGAATAATATTACTTGCCTTTTATTGACTCGCTCAGTTCTATAGCCGCGGCTGGTTTGGAGGTTAGAGTTCTTTTAAGGCCGTTTATAACCTCGCGGTTTATTGACACCGGCCAAAGTCTCCACGAAAACATCTCAGTCAATTCAAAGAATCAAATTTTCTATCTAGTTAATACCAATTCTCAATTTTTTTTACACGGAATATGAAGAAAATTATCCAATTTACGGCGTCAACAATACAGACATGTCTGAATAGAAATGCTATTGATATATAACGCAGTGTTGCCAATTCTGTATCATAACATAGAAGATATGATAGAAATCTCAACGCTAGACGATGATTTTATCCAAGTTTATCCACACACTCATTCAAAATATCATAAATACCGTAATAATAATCATAACAAATGTCTAAAAAACGAAAAATCACAATCAATGAATGACCAGTTACAATTCGGGTAATTATCCGCATGTTGCAGTTCTGACGGTGACGCTTGTTACATCATCGACGTTACGTATTTTTGAAAGCAAAGAATAGAATGATACTTTTAACAGGTTTAATGATAATTGAAGAATTACTTTTTTTTTTCTTGTTTCGCATGATAAACGTCTATGCATATCGATACTTTATGTAAATTATTTATTTCTACTACGTCCCGATGAACTTTACAAATTTCTTTATAATTTGATACATAATCAGGTCTTAGGTGATTTACAAATCTTTGATTTCGCATTATTTTGTCAATAATTGCCGTATCCATATTACTATGTATAGAATGATCCAACATTGAATATAGATATTTCACAAATTAGATATAATAAAGAAATAAAATGTAATGTAGTTGCTTGAACGTTTGAAACGTCTACAGATAAAGAAGACCGTTGTTGTTTTTCGTTTAAGCATAATGCATAAATTTTATTTCTCTGTTTTATCGTTAATCGCAATTAATTATTTATTAGTTAATCGTGAGTTATACAATAATGTTGAAATATCGACTAGGTACTACGCGGCTTAATTATTAACTTTATTTTTTGCTCCATGTACTTGACGCGAGTTACTAATTTTTCTTTTTCGCTATACTCCATGTAGGGAACAAGCACTATTCTGTACCCTTTGGCTTCTAAAAGTTTAATCATTAGCGAATATATACCTAAGGGCTCTTCTTTACCTCGACAAAAGTCGTTGTAATGAAGAGCGATCACACCGATTCTGAAAAAAAGCACAAACAAACATATAAAAATTAGATTTCAAACTCCAATAGAAATACAGATTTTATATATACCCAATTTCCAAATTTTTACTTACCTCGTCACGTTTTTATGCTTTTCGGTCGCCTGGTCAATCGGCAATGGATTGCATTTGTCATCCACGTAGCATTCGGCATCTTTAAAACGAAAATTGATAGAAAGTTAAATTGAAATGTCGAAATTTGTTTAATATAAAAAAGAAGTTGAGAATTAAAATTTACCCAAAACGAAGCCCATGCCAGTATTTATATTACTGTTTAAGCAGGTAGTCAATGGAAATAAATTCGAAAGAGTATCCAACACAGAAGATACATAGGTTTGTTTATCCTTCGATCTTTCCATCACAGTACTAAGTTCCAAATCATCAGCGAGAAAAGGTCCTTAAAAATGGTTCAAATATTTCTTAATGAAGTATTTCATTTCGTCGTTATAATTCCGCTAAAAAAACTCACCCTTGTAATTTGGGATGAATAATCTAGCAGCTGCATTGATGTTGAGCAGTTTCACCTTCCGAGGTAGCGTCAAACATTGCAAATCTGTAAATGTTCATCAGTTTTTACTATGACCACAAATTCCTGATTCTCCAATAGTAAATAACGTCTCAAACTACCTGAGAGTTTTTGAATGAAAACTGAATCAAGGATGGAAGAAATGTGGACGGGATCTGCAAGTCCTAAAACAACTGTTGCCCAGACAACGTCCAGCCATACTTCAGAAGCTGGTAGATCAGCCTCTTTCAAAGGCTGTATTAATGTCTGGAAGATACAAGAGTTTACGTTTATTTAAATAAATAAATCAATGAATGAAAGATAGATTAGCAATCATAGTATTAATAATAAGAATCACTTGATATACCTTGTGCAATGCTTGGGTATTTGCAGGTGTATGCGCTACAGTGGCTAAAGTTAACAACAAAGATGTAATGTACTGTGGCCTCAATACACGCTGCTCAGCTATTATCCATTCGCACAATAAATCCAAAAGCTCAGTATTTTTATACCGCAGAAATCCCACAGATGTTAACACAGAACCAACCACAGCAGTTCCCTCGTTGCGAGGGATGCATTCGATCAAATCTGCGCTAGCTCTCTCTAGCAAGACCTGAAATTATCAATTATTTAAAGGTTTTGAATCAAATATCGGGTCGAAAGAGACCCAAGTAGTTTGAAATGTCTAGAATTTTACAATTCTTCATCTCCCGCAGCTAGAATTAGTAAGAATCATTGATCATACTAAAAAAATCAAGAATCTTTATACTAGTTGTCTTTAAGACGAATATTCGCGTTTCAATCACCTCGTCTGGAAAGTTGAGTATAGCCATAGCGTACAACAAGTCAGCACATTGTTTGATATTCAGTTTATCCACGCTGCGAGCAATGTTGAAAGACAGAGACCTGAGAATGGTAGTAGATCTTCTCTTCTTTCTAGCAAGTGTAGAAAATACCTGGAAAAGGATCAAATTAGAATTCTATAACGTATTTAAATCCCATTTCCATACAACTCACCTTAATCATTTGATTAAGTGATAAAGTTGAAACAAGCTTAGCGGCTTCATCGTCTCCAGTGAGTCCAAGAATGGTTGCTAAATCCCCGTGATTATGATTCTTGTATTTATTAAGTCCTTCAGAATGCCCGCCCAAATCCCCCTGATTAGGTTTCTTGTTCTTATTAAATCCGTCCTGACTCCCTGCCAACTGTTGACATAGTTTTAAGAACCTGGGGTCTTTATCAAACTCTGATAAAGCCGTCTTTTTCTTGTTCGTCCAGTCCGAAAGTATAGACATAATACTCAGCGCGTTGCGCCTCGATATATCACGGCTTGTCGCTATGGTCAATAGCTTGTCAACGGACTTTGCAGCGAAGATCTCATTAGCTACGGTAGGATTTACCGCTGCTACCGCTGGGGCCAGACTCTCCGCAGCTTCATTTTCATTCAATATTGAAGCGAACGCTGCCTTTACCAGCGGATTTCGTATAGTTACTTTTTTTTGACTCTCTTTCGGACTGCCGCTCTCTTGGTGGGAAACATCCTCGGACTAAAATGAACGGATTTTTGAATATAATTTTTGTTTATCTATTTATTTATTTACGTTTCTTTTATTTATATTATTACAAACCTTGTTTGCGATCGGAGCAACGTCAGGACTAGCTGCAGTAGAACTACTGACCGTTAACAATTGCTGTGTTTTAAGTCTCCAAATAGTACGAGGAGCGAATCTAGCGACTGCGTTACACATGGCTCCGCCAAATTGTAACATTGCCATTAATCTGTAACGAAATTTATTTATATAATATGTTTGAACGAGATGGGTTGTAGAGAGAGAGAGAGAAGTGGACTAGAGGTGATTATGAACAGGTTAATATTCATCGGATTTATAACTGACACGTGACCTCGAGCTGTTTAGGGATTTAACTACTTTATATAATCAAACACTTACACTATATTGACAGGTCTAAAATAACACTATTAATTCAGAGTACATATGTATTTAAATATTACGATTTTCAATTTATTTAATCATATTGAGGTTAGGCGGCCGCAAGACCGTCGATCACGGGTCAAAAGGAATCACATAGACACCTCACTAGTCACTACTAAAATAAAAATCACACCAATTGCCAATAGCGGATTAGCAGACGAAACAAGATGGCGTCCGTGAACGAAGACACAATATTTGGCATTCTTTATTTATTTCAATAAAAACGGGATCTTTACATATGCAGTTTTTCATTTATAATGAAAACTATTCATAATCTACTAATTTTGCCGTATTTTATACAACATATGTGACAACATTTTGGCATTCTTATTCAACATTTTCCTAATTCGACTTTTCACCGTGAGCGTTCACATTCCGTGTCAGTCTTTCTTGGCATTTCAGTATTCCCTGGTCAAGGGAATCCAAGATCCCACCAGATTCCCAGCCAACGAGACAAGATCGTTGTGTTGTAGTTTCCGAGTTACATCTTCGTGTATTTAATAACAATGGTTTTATCATGAGCGTGAAAAGTGTTTAAAGAAATAATGCCGGCTCAAGAAATAGCGACACCTCAACCACCGGAGGTCGAGGATGCCGCACCGTCGTCTCAACCGATCGTCGGCATCATATACCCTCCTCCGGAGGTTAGGAGTATCCTTTACCAAAATACAGTTTATTTATTTACCATTAATTGCCTGATCATGATTGATTCGTTCATTTTATTCTCGGCTTATTTCTGCCTTCAGTTTATATCTCGCTTTTTTAGTTTTTATAAAAATCCAAAATCTAACCTCCAAAACGAATATATGATCGAACTTTCAGGGGGATGAGTCGAGCGTGTTCGAACGAACCGAACGAATAGTAAGTTTTCTTTTTTCCTCAAAATCAAAGGTCAGTCTATTTATTTTTAAGAATTATTAAAATACAAAAAAAAAAGAAAGAAAACCTAAACAGAAATCCCACCTTATTTCATCCTTATAAAAAACTGAACAGATATCGTTGATAAAACGGCCAGTTTTGTTGCCAGAAATGGGCCAGAATTTGAGTCTCGTATCCGTCAAAACGAGCTTGGTAATCCAAAGTTCAATTTCCTGAACTTTGGAGACCCTTATCACGCCTACTATCAGCACAAAGTAAAAGAATTCAAAGAGGGAAAAGGCCATGAGCCAGTGCTTGGTCTTGGTGTAGGAAAAGGCGTGAATCTTACCGCTCATCAAAAGCAACAAGAAATTCTTAAGCAAGTTGAACAGCCTTTTGTTCCCAAGGATCCTCCCGTTGATTTTGAATTCATTGCAGATCCTCCATCTATTTCAGCGCTGGATTTGTGAGTATAGTTCAAATTTGTTTCTTCCTGCTTTTTATTTCACGTTTTTTGACTAATATTAGTGCGAATTTTATTCCAGAGACATCGTCAAACTCACAGCTCAGTTCGTAGCTCGTAACGGTCGTCAATTTCTAACCAATCTCATGAATCGTGAGCAGAGAAATTTCCAATTTGATTTTTTACGTCCACAACATTCTTTGTTCCAATATTTCACCAAGTTACTTGAACAGTACACAAAGGTAAATAGATCTGAACATAAAGCGGTATAAAAAATTTGAAGAAAATTAGAATATAATCTTTATCTATTTTTATATCCTGCCCAGGTACTTATTCCGCCTAAAGATCTACTCCCTCGTCTCAGAGATGAAGCCTCTAACATGGATAAGATATTGGAACAAGTTAAGTATCGCGCCGAATGGCTGAAGTACCAAGAAGCCCAGAGGCGAAAGGAGGAGGAAGAATTAGAGCGAGAAAGAGTAGCCTACGCGCAGATAGATTGGCACGATTTCGTTGTTGTAGAAACTGTAGATTATCAGCAATTTGAAGTTGGAAATTTCCCGGCTCCTACAACCCCGGACGAAGTTGGAGCTCGGGTTTTAATGCAGGTGAGAATCTCATGGATGGATAAAGACTTATGTGGTGGACAAATTTCTTAACATTAATCTACAATTTCAGGAACGCATAGAAGAAGGGGAAGAGGTAGAAATGCAGATTGAAAGTGACGGAGATGACGAACTACACTCAAGAGAAGGCGAAAAGGATCGGGCTAAGGACAATAACCAGGTGAAAATTTATCAAAAAATGATCAGGCTTGTTAGATCATTGCAGGAACAATTGAGAAAGCAACTTTAAAGCCCAATATGCTATTGAAACGCTTGAATTTCAGCCATGGAATGATTATTTGTGTGCCATATTCTTAATTTCTTATGTTTCTAAAGTTTCAGAAATTTTAAAACTTTATATTTACAGGTCCAAGATATGGAAGAGGATTCCAGTGATGACGACGACGTTTCTCCTCCTGGAGATTCTCACAGAGGAGGTAGAGACCCGAGACATCGTGACACTATGCAACCACCGCCGTTACCACCAACGCCTGGTAACGTTGTCGTCAAGAAGGGCTACGATCCGAAACAACATGGTAATAAATCATTCGAAAATATCATAAACCAATAATATTTACCATCGTATCTTTAATTTCGCTGAGTCTAACAAGTCTAATTTTACACAGCATCTATGAAGAACACTCGACCAGCTCCTCCGGACGAATATTTGATATCTCCAATCACCGGGGAAAGAATTCCGGCCAGTAAGGTCCAAGAGCACATGAGAATCGGTCTGCTTGATCCTCGCTGGGTCGAACAGCGTGATAAACATTTGGACAAACTGGCTCAAGAGACAGTCTTTGCTCCTGGAACTGCGATAGAAGCGAGTTTGAAACAGCTGGCTGAACGCCGTACAGATATTTTCGGTGTCGGAGACGAGGAGACAGCTATCGGAAAGAAGATAGGTGAAGAGGACAAGAAAAAGGACGATAAAGTGACCTGGGATGGTCACACTTCGAGCGTGGAGGCCGCCACTCGTGCTGCTAGAGCCAATATCACTCTCGAAGAACAAATCCATCAGATTCACAAAGTCAAGGGCCTGTTGCCTGATGAAGAGAAGGAAAAGATTGGACCTAAGCCTGCTAATCGCGCTGCTGAACTCTCCCATATGGCTGCTGCCGCCTCAAAACCTCAAGCAACTCTTAAAGCTCCGCCAAAACCACCCGCGCCAAAGCCAGTTCCGGTTCCTACTCAACCACCACCGCCTAGTATGGGAATGCCCAGCATGGGAATGCCGCAACCTATTATGCCACAACCACCTATGATGATGATGGCGCCTATGCCACCCATACGACCGCCACCGTTGATGAGTGAGTTTGAAGATTCTGCTTGTATTTCGTATTTGAATCTGGTCTCTGAATGAAATGAAGAGAAACTGTTTCTTCTGATTGTAGAATCGTGATTTAATTAGCTTTTCTGGTGTTTCAGCACCAGCTATGTCGCCGTTTATGCCAACTCCGCCTCCTATGCAACCACCGATGCCAAGCGGAGTAAGATTTTTAATATCCGTTATAATTTGGTCCTATTTATTCTCAGATGTAAAATATGCAAAGCTATTTTTTTTCAATTGAAGTAGATATCGACTTATTTGTATGCCTTGTCAATTTTTATGGATTTTATTACTGGTAATAATCTAGATGGGTATGAAGCACCCGGGAGAGCCAATGGAAGATGAACCTCAAGCAAAGAAATTGAGAACTGAAGATTCGCTGATACCAGAACAGCAATTCCTGGCTAGAAACAAGGCGAGTGTTATTATTTCTGATTCATTAACTTGTTGTTAGTTTAGAGTAGAGTTTTGACGAAATAATCTTTCTCCAGGGTCCTGTCCAAGTCAATATTGCTGTACCAATGATGACCGAGAAAGCTGAATGGAAACTGAACGGTCAAACTCTAAACATCACGTTGCAACCCAGCGATACAATCGCTACAATGAAAGCGAGAATTCATGAGCAGACCGGGATGCCTCCTGGGAAACAAAAGCTTCAATATGAGGTGATCTTTGGGTTTCAAGTCATTATTCACCTATTTATAGAGTTAGGAATGTTTAAATGAATACATAACGTCTTTGGTTTTAAAATGAATAATTTTAATATCTCTTTGATATTTTTTCAGGGAATGTTCTTCAAGGATAGTAATACCCTAGGGTATTACAATTTAGCAACAGGTAACGTGATTAATCTTTTACCAAAAGAACGTGGTGGAAGAAAGAAGTAAAACGTTTAATATGAGGTCGGTGTTAAATTTCTGAATAAAAATAATACTTCAAAAATTTCTTTTTTGAGCTACTACAACATATGTTACCCAAAAATATTTCAATACTTCAAATATGAGATTTTACATATACTGGTTGTATAAGTGTCAATAATTGTAACAGTAATGTCCCTGCGAAATAAATATCTATACTATAAGATATAAAATAACGAGAAATTGAATAAACAGATATTGTGTAAATCTTTTTTTATTATAACTTGTATTAAGTTAACACCCGTATGGTATAACAATTTAACAATTGATTAAAAACTGATAAATGCTATCGGAATTTTCTCCTTTACAATGATTGTCAATTAAATAAAAGGCTTTTACTAAATGTATTATTATTATTATTCGCGATTAAAAACACCTATGTAGGTATACCATTTATCACTTTTGATGTGGAATGTTTTAGCTAAATTCGTTAGGAAAAAAAAAAACTGCATATCTATATTAATTTCTCTTCTTTATTTTCTTCTTGATTCTGTTTCTTCAATAGATCGTCAACGATTTTTCTGTATCTGACGATCATCGGTTTATAGATCTGAAAAAAATGCGATTTTATAATATAAATAAAGAAATTAAATTTATAAGAAAAAAAAAATCTCAACTCACTGCATCCGCGTCTTTGTAAGGCTGACACAACAGCTTATGATCTGGTAAAGTCTTTGTTATTTCTTGAAAACTTTTTTCTCCACGTAGTAATCCATGCTTTGCCTGATAAGCACCACCCAGCATAGCGGAATTAGCTAATTCCTAATAAAAATTAGAAAACAAAAGAAAAAAAAAAAATTACAAAATAAAACAAAACGATTTTTCTTTCTATTTTTTATTTTTTCTATCTGGAAAAGTAATTCAGTAATCATTAGACTCACCGAGACGTAAACCGGGGAATTGAAAACGTCCGATAGAACTTGAAGGATCGCTTTATTATTAGACGCTCCACCGGTCGCTATTATACGAGTGTTGGAGTCTGATAAAAAAAAAAAAAAAAAGAAAAAAAATGTTATCATTTTTTCCTTTGATTTTTTATATTCGGCTGAATATTAATTGTATAATATTAATAAGCTGACCGATTTTAAATCCAAAATCTTCAGCGTGTGATCTGCGAGCTATAAATTGTCCCTCGATCAAAGCCCGTACTTCAACTTCCTTAGAACTGTACCGATTTATGTGATCGTTAGCCTTGTTAAATCTATGATCACCGTTAACGAACGGAAGTATTTCTTGAGCGTCGTAGTAGAGTCCAATATTTCCAAAATTACCACGTGGTGTGCTTTCCAAAAGTTCGTTAAAAATTTGCCAAGATCCTTCGGCGGCGCTGTCCCTTATTCTCTCGCGCGTTAGAGATCCGTTTTTAAAACTTTTGAAAATAAGAAAAATGGATTTTATAAAGTTTTTTGCTTTTATATATAAAGAACAGGATTTTTAATACCAAAGCAGAGCCATGTAAGCTTTGTCTTCGAGCGGATTGCACAAGATGTGTCCATCGATAGCGGTTCTATAATTTTCAAGCCATAAAAAGAACGTGTCGCTTGTTCCCAAGCTGCAAGCTACGTCCCCATCTTTTAGTCTCATTCCTGCAGAAGAAGGAATAGAATTTTTTTTTTTTTTTTTATATATACAATTCGAAAACGAAAGAAAAGTGAAGAAAAAAGTAGAAAATTGGGATTCTAAGATACGTATTTCACCCACCAATCAAAGAGGCAGGATTATCCCCCGTGAAAGCAATCACTCTACATTTATCATCGAATCCAAATCTCTCGATAAAATATTTAGACAATGGTCCCAGATCGGTGTACGAAGAAACGGGAGTTCCGAGTCTGTTTCTAAGATCTGGAGCGCAGGCCTATAACGATTAAAAGAAATTCAAAAAAAAAAAATCGGTATATTTTTGATAAAAAGTTTAGGGATTTTGATAGACCGTTTATTACACCTCTAAGAGTTGGTCTGACCAATCCTTCGTCCTAATATCAAGAAGGTTTGTTCCTGAACCGTCCGATAAATCGATAGCCGCAAAATCTCCGAGGAATAGTGAAGCAGCGAAGCTACTGACCAGAGATATTCTCTAAAAAAAAAGATATAAAAATTCAATCCCGTGTATTTCTTCACAGTATCTATTTTTGTATTTTTTATTTTTTGGAAGAAACGTTTGATAATTTTATTAATTAGGTCACACCTAGTGTACCTCGGTGCTAGCGTAAGCATCTGGTTTGTAGCGAGCTATTTTAGCTATTTGGGGACCAGAGAATCTCTCGTAGGCTCTGGATCCTGTTATTTCTGCTAATTTCTGAAAAACGTATACATGTATGTATATGCATATGCATAGGTAAATTTAAAAAGCTTATTAATCATGATTATGTGAGTTCAGAGCGTAGGTATAACGCCTATTTACATATCTAAGGTAATTGTCTAGCCGTCCGTTTATGCATATAAAGTATAATTAAGTTGATGATGGTTAATTTCGCAGAAAATTGTGCGGCTGCACCAGCTACGGAAAGAAAGAGAGATAAAAAAAAACACACAATTATTCTAACTCAATTCGAGTAAATAAAGGATTATTTAAATTACTTGTGGACCGCCCACTGCGTCCTCAAGGATTCTGCACTGTTCAGTTGTGCTTGAGTCCATCCAAACCGGAGATAAATTAATAGTAAAAAAAGTAGCTAGTTGTTCGTGTAAAAATTTATCTGGATCCAAATTTCTCAGCTGATTTCCGCTTCCTTTTCCCCAATAGACAGTACCGTGTTGCTAAAGTTGAGAAGAGCGAAAAGGATCGTTAATATATTTTTATTTTTTCCCATCTCGATTGCGAATTGAAAATAAAAGATATCACCTGTGCGCTACCCGAAATTGCAGCTACTTTTGAAAAATCAACACCACAAACTCGAAGTTTGTCAAGAATCATGTCTAGCGCTTTGACCCACATCAGGGTCGGCGCCACCTTGAGTAGCGGCTCTTCTTTATTCTGAATAACACCACCGTAAGTCCTGGAATATGTCGATCGAATGTATAATATTTTTTTTTTCAGAAGAAATGACGGTATGGATCAACTCGTTTTCATTACGTTACCTAAATTCTGGTAAATCATTGTCGAACTGGACGCTAGTTTCGTGAAGAACGTTCAATTCCTCGTCTACCACTACAGCCTTCAACTAAAAAATAACGAAAAAACATAACGAGATATTAATTACTTCAAAGTTTTATTCCAAGTTAAAAGTGCAAGCTTTTTAATAATTCTACACCTTCTTATGCCAACGCGGTGATCTCATCGCTAGTCATTCGTACAGGTATAGCAAATTCGTCACCTAGTAGTAGCTTTGAAATCTAAGATTTCAAATTGCGTCAGTTGTATTTAGAGCTAAACTACGACTGTCATACGTGTGAAGATATTAGAAAAGAAGAAAAGGAGTACAATTGTTAAAAATAATCATTACTTCTTCTTCGGAACAGATAGAAGGTTTGAAAAAAACCGCGGTGTTTATAATTCCCATATTGCGCATGCGCATGCGCGATTTATTCGATCACCTGTTCTATATCACATGTGTGCGTAAATCTCTTGGTTAGTTACCTGACGTAATTTGTATAGATATAAAACTACGCCAAGGCAAGGACATCTAGATAGTTTGTATAATGTATAAGAATACGACAAGCTGTATAGGGGACCGCGGAGTGAAATTCATTCATCATTTATTTTCCTGGCTTTCATCCAGCCCTCGGTTTCTCGTATATGATGTATAATATAGGTATATATATTTTTTCTGCATAGGTATAATAAAAATAGTAACTAAATATAATAAATAAGTGAAGAATATTGTTCTCTATAAAATCCAGTATGATATGTTATTATACTATATATAAAAAAAAAACAAAAAACGAATCAAAGAGAGTGATTGTGTTAGGTGATTATAGTCAGTCGTCCATCTTACTGATGTATAAACTCTTCGTGATTCATAGATAAAACAATATATTCTCTCTCTCTCTCTCTCTCTTTCACACAGGTATGAAAATATATTTATATAGTATATTACACTGTGTATAATATATAATATTATATTACACTATGTGTGTATGTGTGTCTGCACATGCGCATGAGATACGGTTTTATTTAGAGTCTCTAGAATAATACTGCATACCAACATCAGTGAATTAATTTCATAGATAAGGATTCCGCATTGTATATATGTATATTAATATATAATTATATAAGTAATGAAAATAAGACTGTAAAAGACACACATACATATATAGACATATACGTAAAGTTGAGAATAAGAAGAAGAAGAAGAAGAAGAAGAAGAAGGAGCTTATCTATAATTGTTAAATAACGGGTGGTCGAAATGATATCATATAGTTTGTAAAGATTCTTGGAATGTGAATATTAAATCGTTATAGTAACGTCATGTTTTTACCTGCTGCGTGCTGAGGTCTAGACCCAGGTAGGTTGATTTCAACTCAGTCTCCATAGCTTTAGCTGCACTCATTTCGCCCGCCGAGGAATAAACGAAATGAAACGAATATGTAGTGAGTGTGTGTAGGTAGTGGAGGCCTCACTCGTCACCGCGTGTGCGCGAGAGAGGAGAGTTGAACGTGGCGTGGAGAGTAGAGAAAAGAAGAAGAGAGAAAATAAGCAAAGAGTAAAAGAAAGGAAAAGAAAGGAAAGGAAAGGAAAGGAGAGATAGAAGGGCACGCGGTTGATCGTGCTATTCAGACTTTGTTCTATCCGCTTCCTCTTGCCCAGGTAGTAGATATAAAGGTAAGAGAGCGAACGAACGGTGTATTCGTAAAGGTATGAGTCGGTGCACTTCGCTAAACGGACACTGGAGTATAAACTCTGTAAGCCTCACGATTGTCGTAGTCGTAGTCGTAGTCGTAGTCGTAGCCGTACCACAGCTATGTAACGTAATATAATGGTAGCTACTAGCTGCTGGAGAGCGCGGTATGATTCGAAGGTTTAGGCGCGCGATTTCGTAACTCAATTTACGCGTTATATATATATATATATATATATATATATATATATATATATATTCGATTGATTGAATAACCTAAGATAGTATAATACAATACGTGTATATACACTGCATTAACTGAGGTTATAATCTTATCTGAACTTGATATTTATTGCCTGTTTTTCAGCCACATATATACTGATATGATTATTGCGTAATTTAGATGTTCAGTTAGTTTACATATAAACGCAACGTTATCCTTTTTCATTTCTTCAAAAATTCTATAAGAATCATTTAGAGGTATATAGATTTTCACATACATACATTATATGTATAGAAAATTCAGTATTACTAACAGCGGTGTAAAAGACTGTCGCTTTTTTTCTCTTTTATACTATTATTACCTACTCGTTCGAAGAATTATGCGGAGGCTTCTCTTCAATTCGTATGCTAATTTTGACCGATCAGGCGATCAAGCTGCTGCTCTTCCCCTCTATTCCCCTATCGTTATAATATACACGATATTATAGTGTCGTGTAGTATAAAACCCCCATTTTGATGCTGAAAGATGGCACAAAATTTGTACGAAAAAAAAAAAAATTATCGAATTTTTAATGAAAAACCTGAAGAATATAAAAACTTTTCGCTAATATTATTCCTTCTATTCGAGATTCTTATTTCTTATTCTATATATTGTATATTACGATATAAGCTGAAAGAAGAAATAAATCTGTGTTCATAGATATGTATATCAACTAGATATATATAAATAGTAAATAAGACATGTAGTTGTACGTACGTAGGTAAGCAGTAATGTTATATTAAAGAAAAAAATATTGGCCAGAGTGACGCTAGTCTATGACATGCGAGACGGTCTATTAAAAAGCAATATCACCAACACATCGGGCTAGTGTACGAGTCGTATTTTGACTCGATGGCGTTAAATAGTTAGCAGGTGTTCACCGTCTCTAATATTAAAAATTGTAAAAAAAAAAAAAATGTCATTTTGGGGGCGGATTTATAACTAGACAACGAGCTGGTGGTACCTACGACGAATAATGTGTATGTAATACGTCGACAAACATTGAAAAAATTTTACGAAGCAATTTTTAAGTAGGTATATAGGTACTCTTGTCATCGAATTGGCCAACGTCCAGTTACAAAAGTGATGGAAAAATGATTTTCATGAAATAAAAAGCAAAGAAAAGAAGAATCTAGACAAATAGGTTGAGGATGAGGAGTATGGAAAAAAATAAATAATAATTCTGATCGTCAAATTGTCGAGTAAGAAAGAAGCTTAGGTAATTATAAAAAGTCTAGTGAACGTTTGAAACGACTTATTTCCTTCGTCGATTCGTCTATGTAGGTAGATACCTAAGTTAAGAAAATTGGAGTCTGCGGAAATATCCGGATCTCGCACTACATAATATCGCATTATACGTATGAAGTGGGGTGGTATGGAGGAGGTCGGGGAGGGTAGGGTAGGGTAGGGGTAGGGGGTGTAGAATATAGTTTTCCCCGAGGGGTTTGAGTTGTGTTACGTTGCTGAATGCAAGGGGTTTGTTTGCGCTGTCGTTGCCGCCGTTGGCGTCGCCTAGGAGGGTGCCGCGAGGTCTAGCCTCCGGCGATGCTCTTGCTTCGTAATCGGAGGGACGGACAGACGTAAGGCAGTACGAACGGACAGAGAGACGCGGACTTTGTGCGGCAGGGCAGGAGGGTGCGGAGACTCAGAAGACCGACGGAGCCATCCGCGTCGCCTGAGACTGAGACTAAGAAGGGGCGCGCGTCTTAGTTCGTCTCTTCTTCATTTTTCACTGACAACATGATTGCACGAAATGATCCGAGGACCGGGAAACAAATATACTATACATATGTATAAGCCAGAAGAAAAAAGAAAAAAATCTTAGATACATATCAAAATGAACTCACGATAGAATAATACCTACGTATAACGTATATCTCTTCGTATTTAATAAATAATAATCAAGTCGATGTGATTTTCTGATAAATAATAATAATAAGATTGGAATAAACAGTCGTTTTCTCCATCAATTTTGAAATAAAAATCAAAAAGCAGAGACCAAAAAAAGATAAGGGTAGATCTCTTCTAGACGTGAAAAGTTCACGTATACATGAACGCGTAAACCTTAATGGGCAAAAAGTTCCATAGCTCCGTTAGCGAAAATTGCACCCGCAGATTGCGCTTTGTGAGGGACGGGGGGGGGAGGGGGTTGAGGTTGAAATGAAGAAGGTATAGGTATAGTATCTACAGATGCATTGAACTCGACATACTAGATATCTAGAGGTGGTAGTGGTTGTCGAGTATAGTTTGAGGGGGTAAGAGTATCAGTTTCGATATTGAGGGTGAGTATAGAGGCGGCGAATAATATGATAACGTAGTCAGTCCGCCTTGTATAGTTGATAGTGGAATGAGAATAGAGGGTAGAGTATAGAAGGAATGGGATATGTTAGCGGCGTCGGTGTTGGCGTCGGCGACAGCCAGCAGAGTCCCGTCGACGCCGCGACGGACGCCCCCGGACAAGAGGACGAGCGAACGAATGAACGTAGGAAAGTATGGACGCGGATGAACGCGCGGAGGGAGCAGCAGTAGGGCGCCGCCGATCTACCGACGTTAAAATCGTAGCGATATGTATACCTAGCCAAGTAAGGGAAAGCGGTGACTAGGACCAATGCAGCAGCAGCAGCAGCAGCACCAGCATCAAGGATACAGTTCTTCTGCTGGCATCGTCGCCCAGCCGGAGCCAGGAGCCAGGAGCCAGGAGCCACCAGCCACCCTCGACGTCGGGCGTCGTGGCGCGGCATGGCATGGCATGGCGTGGCGCGTCGTGTCGCGTCGCTTCGTGGCCTCAGGACATGCGGCTCCGAGGATCGGCGCCAACTGTTTTGATGCCTTGTTACGCGAGGGGTGCTTGATAAACAACAAGATAGAGGACTTAGACAACCATACCCCCTCTTCCCATCCCTAACAGTCGTAGTTGTCTTCATCTTATTTTACATCATTAACAATTGATACAACTGACTATGCGGGATAGCCACTTGGGACAAATTAATTCAAACCCCTTATGTGTTATTGCTCCATATACATTAATACATGCGGTCTTAACTTAATAACGTTAATAGCGGTTTTATAACTTCCGCAAACCGGAGATAAATTTGGAGATAATTAATGGTTGATTTAAAGCTTAGAAAATTTGCGAAAAGTAAGACTTTCTTCGTCATATGGGGGACTGGGAGGTAGAACATTGTTTATGATGTTGGGAATTATTTCTCTCTCGATTATAATGCCTTGTAATAACTGATACTATCCACGGTTTCCCATTCGAGTTAATTAAGCGAAAGTTTAGATTCCCTTTTATAAAAGTTGCGAAATAGATGAAAGTGGATGTAATAAAAGGATGCATAGTTATAATTGCATATATACATATATAAGACAACTTAATCCCGCGTATACCTTACAGTTTTTTTTTTTTTCTTTTTTTTTCTATAATGGCCAAATCTGATCTAAGTTAACAGTTGGACTGACAATAATTGTCTTGGCTAATGTGACAAGCTACGGTAACTTAGGCGCCTTACTTACATCCGCACTAATCCTTAAGTTTGCTAAGAACCTGTCCATAAAGATTAGATTCCTATATATATATACCCGTGCCTATACAAAAAGGCACACATGCGGATGTGTATAACCGTGCTGTAAATCAAATCTAAACAAAACAAATAAAATAGTATAAGACGTTTTTAGTATGGCGCCATAGAAGAATCCCCTTTCTATATAGTATATCTATTTGTAACACTAATTGTTTCGCTTTTTCTTTTATACTCTTTCATTAGTTTTTTATTTTTTTTTTTACTATTTTATTTAGAATTAATGATATAGGTATTATATATATATATAACTATATACGTACAACGAGCCGCATATGATGCTACGTCAGCGAATCGAATTGACTTTACGATCGATAAACAAAGTTTTTATTATATTCTATAAATTTTCTATGTTATTCTTTTTCGTTTAGTTTTTTTTTTTTTTTTTAAGAAAATAAAATTTCTTTTGGCAAGGTTCGTTAGAGTATTAATATTCTTACGGCATTGATTCTTGATATATATATATATATATATATATATATATATATATATATATATATAAATAAATTGTGGAAGAAGAGAAAAAATAAAATAAAATAAAAATAAAAATAAAAAATATAAAACACGAAAATATATGGAATCGTTGCCAGAAACTACGAATGCAATATATAGGTATAATAAAATAGATGAAGGTACGGCTATAGCTATGGGTATTATACATACCTATATACCTTTTCGCGATTGGATGGCATATAGAAATAAAATTATTTTAGCACCGTTGGCAGAGAGCTTATGGGTTAAATTTTACCCCGAAAGGAATATTCAGCCTCTCAAAGGTTTACCCCCCACCCCCCGCGAATCTTTTATACAACGTATTTATATCTCTTATACCAATTTGCTTGAACTTTTGCATAGAGAGCCAAATATCGACACGCTAGCCAAAATTGATTTCAATAAGTATCTACCAAAGTATATAGTATATTATGTATCGTCAAGTTTTCGTTTCTTATAATTCTAGATAGGCATTTTTTTTTTTTTTAATATTTTTTTTAACGCGAATGATACAATTTAGTGTCTCTTTTAATATATACCCGTAAATATATATAAATATATTTTATCCCAAGTTTATATATTGGCATAAGAATTTACGAAGTCACTTCCGGTCTCGTGGAAGGGCTTGTTAAAAATATTTGTCCGACTGGTCGGAGACGAAGTCTTTGGATTCGTCTTTCGCCGATGTATGCAAGCGCGGTTAAAATATTCGTATTTTTCTATGGGGTGAGGAGTAGCGGATATAGAGTCCCAGCTCTCATCCCTTTATTCTTTATGTACATAGGTATATAGTATGAATTCACCCAAGACTCGCATACCAGCCTCTGGCGATCGGTCGCGGTTTCTACTATATATACGTGCTGCGTGCTGGTGGTGATGGTGATGGTGCTGCAAGCTAGCTAACGAAAGAAGAGACTCAAGTCAGCTTCAACGGCCGCATCGCGGATCACTAATACAATTTCAGATAATGTATAGGTAGGTATGTAGTCCGGGTATAAACTGTGAACGCAAACATCCCTATGGCAATAGCATAGCATAGCATAGCATAGCTTCGGAAGATATCTAGCCCTCCCTTCCTCCCTCCCTCCCCTTCGCGTTAGTAGGTATATAGAAATAGCGAGCTATACGCTCTAGCGCGGCATCACGGCGCGAGCACAGATACAATAAATGGCGTCAAGATCGGCGTCGCCAGAACCTGGCGCGCCAGTTGTCGCGAATCGCGGCACCAGCCTCCCTTACAAATAGGGGCGCACTCGCCCACGCGGCCAGTAGCCGCAGACACCGTGTCCGTCGCTTGACGCTCATCTCTCGCGGGTGCTCTTCAACTTCGGACAAAATATTGAATATTATTTTCACTATTTGAATGAACGCAGACAAAAATTTATGGCAACAACTTTTTTTTTTCATTGTATGAAAAAGAAAAAGAAAAACAATATATAAATAAACTAAAAAAATAAGATATTCTTCGTCAATTATAATACTCGAAGTATTTCAATCCTGTAGGATCGTTGAAAATTTTCTTAAGAAGTTAATGTTTCTTGCTGTTGGAACGAGTCATACAAGGAAATATACCTGAAGTAATAAATAATTTCTCATTGTTTCAAATATAACATATACGCATAGTTAATAATTAGCTGGTATTTAGATTAATCAGCATCATTTTTTTTTTTTTTTTTCAAGTGGAAATTTAAGTATTTATAAACAGTGAAGTTATTGGTGAAAATAATATATTTCGGTTTAAATTTAGCACTGTCTATACCTACTAGACTGAATTTTTGATTGGTATAGAGACTGAGTTGGTTATATAGTAGGTATTACGGTATAAAGTGATCCCAGTGAGCTAAAATCAAAGATATATCGTTAAAGATTGTAATATATAGGTATCTATTTTTATTTATATTATAACATATTTTTCAACATTATGAAAAAAAATTGCCTGTTTACGCAGATATATTATTTTTATTTGGAAAAAAAAAAAAATAACTTTATACATCATCATCTTATCTTATCTTATTCGATGGATAATTTTTTCCTCTACTTTTTAACTCGGCGAAAAATTCGCGCCGAAATTCGCCCTCCCCAAAGAAATTCTAGGCTTACATCAGTCGCGTCTGCGCGTTGATATAGGTATAAGTAAACCTTATATAGGTTCTGTCTCGATTCTCTCGTCGCGACGTGCTCTAGGAGCAAGCGCGTGTATATTGCAACAAGTAGAATCGAGAACAAAGCGGGAAAAGGGATAGACCCATGAGTGGGTATATAAATGAGTTCAAAGAAGCGAAAGAGATCTCGAAAATTTAAAATCACACTTATCCGCGTTAGTATATGACTATAGAGTAGGTCAATTGATGCATAATTCTTATTTGAAGAGTTTTATTTCTTTTTTATCCGCCTAATTATAAAACGCGAGACATTAAATAAACCCGTATAGTTTTTCCTCGTTCCTTTTAACGCTGTTCATGCAAAAATGACAAAACATTAGAACCGTATTTTGAACATGTATTTAATATAATTAAATAAAATAGTAAAAAGATAAAAGTCAGATATTATACTGATATAAAATTTATTAAAAATCGAAGAAAAAGAAAAGGAACGAGAGAGGGAGGAAAAAAAAAGGTAGAATAAGTATATAATGATCGTGTAGAGTTCTGTTTTCGTGAGAAAGAATGGCTGAGCCTTGAAGGCTAAAAAAAGGGCAACTATTTCATCATATAGTATCGGATATAATGGGGTTTTAGTTGTTGTTCAGGGTAGCCGAAGGTAGAACTTTGGCCCAACCTATGGGGAAGAATAAAAGCCGGAATATAAAACCAGAGAAAGATATATAGAGTGAGGAAGAGAGAAAGAGTAAAGACGAGCCCCTCTCCTCTTTTCGTCCCACTCTTCTCGATCCTGCGATGTTAAAAGAGCAAGAGACGGGTGGGCGGAAAGCGGAGAAGGCGCTGGCGCCTACAGCGCTGAATTGGCTGGCGCCAAGACCGACCCGTCCGACGATATCGCACAGGAAGTTACAGGCCGCACCTGTCCTCCGTCGTTGCAGTGTACAGGCAGTAAGGCTGCAGGCTCACCTTTGCAATGCTTTAATAAACTATAGGATATGCAGCTGCAGGGATGTTTTGGCGATTTATAGTATAAAAAATTGATGTTCATTGTATTTCTAGATAAACGAAAATTGGGATAAAATTTGAGAATTTTTGAGGATATTCTAGCCGACGTATATGAGGCCTCGTAATGCGTATATCTTTAGCGTGGCGCCGTCGCGCGTTCAATGAAAGTGCGAAGAATGCGAGTTATTTTCAAGCTTCTAAAATAGAACGTTCTGCACCGCGGAAAAGGAACGAATCCGCAAACGTTTCGAAGTTTCGTTTTGCGCTTTGCCTCGGTAAAAGGAATTCCCATTAACCCCACAACGATTTGTAACCATACGTTACAAATTCCCTATTCTAGATAGAATGTCCCGTACAGAGAAATAGAATATAGACAAATAAAAAATAATCATCTATAATAACGGATAGACGATAATATGTATAATGACTTCTTTGATACAGTAATATTATTTACTCCTCATAAATTTAAATCCTCAACAAACTAGGCTGCAGTTCTTGTTGCTATTATTACTATTACTATTATTATTATTTTAAAAATCAAAAGATGTATATTTATAGTGTTTATGTAAGTAATTTATCGATTAGAAAACCGCGACTGAAGAATATTATAAATTATAGTAAAACGCAACGTGGGGGATTATTATTAATAAGAGCGATTAATTAATCTGTTGCAGAATATTGAGCTACAGGTGCGTCACACCGTTACTTCTTAACAACAAACGCGGTAAGTATTTGCTACCGATATATACATTATATGCTGTATAGTGTATAAAATATCTATATAAGTGTACGCGTTAATATATACCTATATATATATATTTATATATTTATAGAACGCGGTTTATCTACACATATAGAAAAACCATTGTATTTTGTATTATTGTTGAAGTTGGCGGAACCGCGCTTTGTCATTTAAAACCAGTCGTGGGTGTTCTTTTATATGATATCGTGGTTGAAATTCGTCTTGGAATGTTGACCCCCAGTGGGACAGGCGCTGGCGCTTCGTAAGGAGACGCTGGCGTCTGTCTAGCCTACGGCCTCCCCCGTCAACGGGCGAGTCCACCTTCTGTAGTTTGTTGTAGATGTGTTCCACAGTGATTGGTATTATTAACCGAGTCAATTTCGTGTCTGATAATATTTCATCTTATATCTCTAGTTGTGAAGAATAATTATATTCAATTTTATAGTTTATTAAAAGCCTGTTAAATCGCCAATCAATATTATCAATATAACCTAAAATATAATCAGCGGATTATAAAAATATATCGAAATATAGTTTGTAGATAAATTTAAATCGTTCCGTATACAACGGAACACTCGAGGCGCCTACCTGCGCGTTATTCAGCGCCTCTACCGTCAACATTGTGAAACATTCACGCGGCCATGTTTAACAATCTGCCTTGTGTGTTTAGTATGCCGTGGTCGGTGTATCGCGCTGCAGAGAGACCAAGAAGGAGTGAAGTATGTGTTCATGACGGATACCTCGTGCGACGACGATGACGACGAAGACGAAGACGAAGACGACGGAAGAGTAAAGAATAAGAATAATAAGAAGAATAATAATAACTATTACCGTTGCCCCCCACACCCCACCCCACCCCCCCCCCTGCCATCGATGTTATACGTAACTTGGTAATGAAGTTAAAAATAAATAAAAAATAATATATTATAACACTAAGATTTCAAGCTACGCGGACTATAAAAGAATTATACTAGTAAGTAGTTGTTGCACAGTGTGTGTCTAATAAAAGAAGGCTCAAGGATATTAATAATATTATAGAATATATATGTTTTATCGAGTTCTTATGTGTGAATTTAATAAACGTGTTACGGAAAATTTTATCCGATAATAACTTATTCGAGAAGATAAATGTAAATAAGAAAAATAGTTGGAAGTTTTTTTTTTTCTTTCTTTTTCTTTTAGTTTCGTTTCGTGTTTTTTTGTTAATAGAAAAGAAAGAAATCCAAAAAAATAAATAAAACAAACAAACAACCTTTGCTCTCTTTTGTATAAGTAAAGAAAAATATATATATATATATATATTTTAATAACAATGTGACGAAGTGACGAAGTGGTTGGTTTTTTTTTTTTTTTTTCTCCTCGTCGTCTAAATTCATATGGTGTATTTAAAAACAAATAAAAAACAAGTTTTAAGAAATAAATCGAGAAAACAAGTGACAAGTGATGAGAGTGTTAAATGTTAATTGGTGATAACGAGGTAGTAATAAATAGTGCTCGATACGATATCGGAATAAAAGTGTTGTTATGTGGTGCCAAAGCGGTGGTGACCAACATCAGCATCAGCATCAGCATCAGGATCATCGTAATCATCAACAGCATATAATAACGGTGCAAACAACTTGCGTAGAATTAAAAGCTAGCTTTGGGGAGTTTCGCCACGCACGTTGTTTGACAGTGATAACCGTCAGGTAGAATAAAAAAAAAAAAAAAAGAGGATTGGTAATAATAGTGTGTTATTGATAAAAAGTAAGAAAGATATTAGTCTGCGAAAAAAGAAACAATAGTTTGTGGTTTTTTTTTTTTTTTTTAATAAAAAGATTTGAAGTGCTTATAATTTTAATGCACAGACGTTCGAGTAACTTACGCATATTACGAGTACGCGGCGCGATTCTACTACTCGTAATATTAATCCACACGTAAAACACTCTTATAAATACTTATAGTACCGCGTCCACGAACACAGTAACAGTGTTAGCCCGGAGCGGTGGTGGTGAGACGGAGAGCGGTTAACTAAACCGAAATACATAGGATAGGATAGGATAGGATAGGATAGGATAGGAGAAGAGAAGATATCTGTTCAGAACTCACGAGAGTGAGAAACACTGAGACACACGCATCAGCGTGGCTCCGCGAGCCCCTCGCTAGGCCTCGTCGTCGCGCTACATGCGCGATCGGTTAACCCAGCATCGTTGCTGCCGCTGCTTCTGCCTGGCTGTTGCTTCTGACTACGGAGCGTAAACCGTGAACGGGCGTTTTCTACTATCAATATATAACAAGAATTAATCTTCTCAACGAGTGCGGGACGTAGTGGATATATATTATTATTATTTTCTATTTACTTTAATAATAATTATTATATTATTATATTTTCATTTTTATTTAGCACGTTTCAAAGACAATATACAATTTTTTTTTTTTGTTTCTTTTATATTGAAGTGTGAAATAAAAATTATCGAAAAATAAAAACAAAGTAAAATCTATAAAAAAAATCAAAATCAAATAAAGAAAAAAAAGATACGGTGTGACAAATATAAATAATATTTTGATTTGAAACGCGGTTAAAAGTACTGGCCCCCAAATGCACAACCGGGAAATCCTGTTTCATGTTCATGTTCTGGGGGAAACGGACTTCGTACACTAAACGTCTCCTTAAGGCAAAAGTCCGCGGGGAGCATGAAACCGAGTGTGAAGCTCAAGAGAATCATCATATTGTCCGAAACCAAAATTCGCCCGAATCATCATCATCGTCGTCGTCGTCGCCGTCGTCGTCGTCGACAAAACAAAAAAATAATACAACAATTTGCGGTAACCAGAACGGTTCTTGTCACGCATCTTCATCATCATATTCGTCTGGTTCTGCCGCATTGGCCATAATCACCGATGATATAAAAACAAACGATAATAATACCGAGCTGCAGCGTACAGCTAGGTGTAAAGAGTTGTTAAAATCTCTTAAGGAAAATCAACTTGAGATGTTGTTAACGGCGGTTGAAAGTTACGGGGCTAATTTAGGCGCCTGTGTTATGGTTAAAAGGCGACGTCGTGGTTCAGATGTGAATATAGACGAGGAGGATAATAATTGTAGGATTATAAACGGGGATGAAAGAAGAACAGATTCTTTGCAGATGCAGACTACTACGTCACAAGAATTGGATATAAATCCTAATTATTATACGCCGCACCATCATCGGCATCATCATCATCACCATCATCATCATCATAATAATCATAATCATAATCGACGACAGCGACAATGCAATATAAAGGATAATATGAATCGGGATGATAAATTAAAAGAACGACAGAGAGATTACGAGGAGAATATACTTCTTGGTGATAGAATAACCGCCACTACAACAACCACAACCACAACCACAACCACAACCACAACCACAACTAACCAAAGGAGATCGAGGTGTTCTACAAACAGTACGGAACAACATCCGGTCGATCCTCATCTTTTATGTTGTCAAATTTGGCGGTGGCCAGATCTCACTAATAGTTCCGAACTCAAGAGACTTCCAGTCTGTCATTCCGCTAAGGATCCCGTTGACATTTGCTGCAATCCCTACCACTGGAGTCGACTCTGCAAACCCGGTGAGTTTATTTTATTTTATTCATTTATTCATTCATTTTTTTTCTTATTTTTCAAGAAATATATATGTATATCCGTGTGAATCGGATTTAAAGAGAGAGAGAGAGAAAAAAAAAAAAACCGAAGTGAGGAAATATAACGGAATGAGAGATATTTGGTCTTTAGCGTATTTCTGTTAATTTTCATATGTAAAGAGGTTTCAATATTTTGACAATTTCTTTTTATCCTCTTCTTCTTCTTCTTCTTATTTTCTTACAATACGAAACTATACATGATTAGATACTGTTACGTTTTTTTTTGATAAATATATATCGTTACATTCAAACTCATTCAATTATAGGTAAACGTAATTATTCAAATTAGGTGATTTTCTTCTCTTTATTATACATCATTTTTATTATTATAATACAAAAGTAAATTACGGCGGTTTCGTAATTGTAAGAAAAACAAAGTACGAAGATAATATACGTATAATAATTTGTCAATGTCTATTTTTAAAACTATTTTATCATATCTTCGAAGAGAAATTACTCACTTCATTCGTTACGTGGCACAAAAAATTTCGCCTCATTATCGCTCAAAGAGGAACAAAAAAAAAAAAAACAGAAAAAGGGCAGAATCGTTGAAGATACAAATTTGCCAAAATAAATGTAGATATACGACGTTGGGTCTAGACTCTAGACTCTAGACTCTGAGAGACTGTGTCTATCTCTAGTCGGAGTTTTCTATAGAGCCAGAGATTTCAAAGGATGAAACTAATATCAACGTGTCTTATTGTACTTTGTCATAAAAGCTGCAGCTAAGTTATTATATTACAAGAAACTTAAAGATTATAGAATTAAATTGCACATATGATACTTTTTTTTTTTTTTATTAAGGAAGTTCTTAGTCGACTAATAATCGCAGAGCATTATGGGTCACGTAGACTGGGCACACCGTTCAACTGCCACTCATAATCTGCCCAGTCTGTGCCACCTATGAGTTTTGTGATCGGTCAATTTAGATCTTTACCGTAGCTCGGAAATTATTGGGTTCTCGAATTTCTGGTAAAGAAAATATAGTCTTAAAATTTCGGAAAAAATTCTTCACCCTCAAAATATGAGTCTCAACCCTCTTAACTCGAATCACTTTGTATATAAGTTGGATATGCATTTAAAGAAGGTGATCGGTATCCAAGTCGCGTCGCGTCGCGACGCGGTTGTAGTCGTTGTTGAGGGAGAAAAAGAGAAAGAGAGAAAGAGAGAAAGAGAGAGAGAAAAGCCGGCGGTGGCACTTACCAATAGCCGCACAATCAAAGTTACGGGGCAGAAGGAAATGAATCTAAAAATAAATCTTATATTGGGCGGCGAGTCAGGTTGTCGGCGGGTTATGAACGGGGGTAGTGGGAGGGAGGGTCGGGCGACACGGCGCCGTTGGAGAGGGGGTCGTGCCGGCGCCGCTGCGTGTCATTGCTGGCGCCAGCTAATTGTCGAGGCCAGCCAGCATAAGCCAACCGTTGATGCTGACCCAACCGCGCGCAACGCAACGCAACGCAACTTAACGCAACGTAACGTAACGTAACGTAACGTAACGTTCGACGAGCCTTCTTAACCGAGACTTTTAAACACCCTATTTTCTTTATGATTTTTTCCATCCCCATTCTCAGGCTTCATTGCATATAGGTACCTATATACATATATAAAACCATTCATTCATAAGATTGATTGATTAGGTCATTTTGATTCGAGTCTTTTTTATATGTGTATTAAAGCAAACCCATTTCGTTAGTTCTGCTTTTTTTTTTTTTTTATTTATTTCATATTTTATAGACTATATAAGAGTCGCACGACGATGTCGCAGGCAGCAGAATGTCCGGTCTGCTCATATATCTGTGCCGCGGCACTTTTAATTAAATTTATTTTTACCAGTATAAACGGACTACTATACCGTCCTTCGCGCGTATTTTATACTATATAAATATATACCATACACATGTAGGTATATATAAATGAATAAATTGCTGTCTCGTCGCCACCACCACCATATCACCACCACCACCACCGCAGAGTTGCAATAAAATCGTAACCAGAGATTCGAGATAACAGCACGAGCTATTGTGACAAATACTAAATTATAAAGAAAAAAAAAACGCTAAATAACTAAACAAAAAAAAACTGGGTAAAAAAAAAAATAGTCCGTCAATTAAAAGGCCGTTGCGCGCATCAGGGCAACAACCCGCCGCGATATATTCGTTCTATAATATGTATGTATACAAGATTTACTCCAAATCCTACGCGTATCTTGTTTCAGATTTTAAATTCCAGTTTATGTATAAAAAAGAAAAAAAAATCGGTACTAATTTTTTTATTTTTATTTTACTCTATTCATTGGATTGTGTTCAGATTATTATTTAATATACAATCTTTTACGGATATACACACACACACACACACACAAATTTTTTTATATCTTTCTTCACACAGACAGAAATATAGGTAGAAGTAGTAATTGATGAAAAAGAACAACGGAAAATTGAAAACAAAAAAAAAAAAAGAACACTAATGGAAAACGAATTATTCATGTGTGTTTTTGAAAAATTACTTCACGTCGCCTCCAAGCATGTGTATATTAATACAACCTTACTTTACCTACATCGCTTATGTAGGTAATTAATAACGTAGCACTTATCTCTAATTAGATGGTTATCTGACGCTGCTTTCAAATTACATCCATGTGTATAAGTAAGTAAAAAAGAAAGAAAGAAAGAAAGAAGGAAGAAAAATAGATGAGAAGAAAAAAAAAAAAAGTAGCACAATACGATGTACTCGGTATACTGACTGCAAACTTTTGATATTCACGTCAGATGAGGATTTCGATACATCGAAAAAGAAACATGTATTGTACGAGAAAAAAATAAAAATAAACTAATAATAATAATAATAATCTGAATTTGATTTCAAATGAAGTTGAAATTATTGCGAATCATATTATTTGTACAATCAATGGATATATATATAAAATATTTCTTAATAGTTCTCGCAGCTATTTTTGCTGCTGCTGTTGCTTGTTGCAGTAAGAATTCTCGTACCTACATATAGGTATCGTATATCAATATTAGCAACGCGTAGTGCAGATCAGATCGTCGATGCAGGTTTAAGTTAGTCTTTTTTTTTTTTTTTTATCTTATTTTATTTTATTTTATTTTATGTAGTTATAGTCGGCCGTTGTATTATTTTATAAGATCTGAGTTGAGAGACTTGATATATCCTAAAAGGACGAAAAATTCTGTACCGGTTTTACCGATCTAATAATAGAACCTCCTATTTTGGACGGAATACCTTCTAACGGGTATCGTTCTTATTTCACACGCGTATATATACATATGTATACTATATACAGATATATAGCTATATATACCCATAAAATAATTTATTATATTCGCGTACATATATGTAATGTACAAATTGTATATAGTATGTATTATATTAACGCGAGTGTCCGCATGTATAATAATTATTGAATGAACTGAAAAATTCAATATCAAATTCAAACTTTTATTTTCTATATATTATAAATCGCTTTTGTATTTAATTTTCTATTATTCAATTTTTATTTAATTTTTTATTTTTTGTTACAGAGTCGCCGCCACCCCCTTACTGCCTTATCGCCGATAGGTTAAGACCGGAAGGTGAGTTTTAACGAAAATTATAAAAAAAAATCTCATATATTATATAATAAAATTTATAAATGAAGAGCCCTATTATGAGTATATCTATACTGTTCACGGTTCTCTCAGTTTATAAAATAAAGCAAAAAAAAAAAAGAAAAAAAAAAAAACGACGTTGTGCCTCCAAGTTTGTCGATTGATCGTCGTGAGTAGTAGGTTGGTGGGTAGTTATAAAAGTATAGGTATAGGTATATAACATTCCGTTTTCGGTTAAATCGGTCGCCGCTTGTATAGCCTTCGCGCTTCATCTTTCAACAACCCATAGGCACCATGCACGAAGCGTTACAAATCGCTAGGTATAGGTATAGGTATAAAGTACCTATACGAGTTCTCGTATGAACTAACTGATGCACTGCTGTTACTGCAATTGATAGTCAGGGTTTTCGGAAAATTAGATCGCGCGGTATTTATATTCATATAAGAAACGTGCAGTCTATTACGTTACATACTTTTTTCGTTTCGGTATAAAAAGGAGGCGAAAAAAAAAATTCGAAATTAAGAATACCTACGGTTCGAAATTGCGAAAGCTAAAAAAAGCCGAAGGGCCAAACCTTGAAAACTAGAAATTTACATATGCATTTGAAATTCGGAACTTCAAGTCTCAGCACCAAAATAGAATAATATGAGTAAAAATAATGGTAAAGCGTTACCTTATACGTGTTTTTAAGATTCTTATAAATTCTTTCCCAGCAGCAGTAGCAGCAGCAGCAACGCAACGCAGCTTCTTTACTTTCTACTATATATCTACAATATATATATATATATGTATATACATAAATGTGTATATTATTGAAGTTTGAAAAACAACGTTCTCGCCTATTTCTATTTTTATTTCTATTTCTATAGCTATATCTATCTATAAAGAAGACTCTCTTCCATGGGATTATCACATGGCATAATCATACGATATATACACACATCTATACCGAACGAAGGACAAAACTTGAATCAAAACGCCCGAAGCAATATACTATAAGCGCGCGCGGTCCTCTCGATCACTATAACGCGCGGGATCGTATAAGCTCTACAACGTTATAATACGCGCGTGTTACCGGGGTCAATATCTTTCTTTGATAGCACGAGCTTCTGCTGCTGCTGCTGCTGCTGTTGCTGTTGCTCGAATAAAATCTTCTATATACGGTCTCGCGTTATACTGTCGTCTGATATACTTTATATTAAATCTTTATATAACTATACTATATATATATACATCGTAATAGGTAATAGGAATGCAACGAAAAGTAATACCTATGTAATATCTATATGAGAGCTAAAGACTCGTTACGTTTTTTTTCTTTTCTTTTCTTTATTTCAAATTCATTTTTCTCGTATAATAAGTTCTCGTTGAAATTTTTTTCTAAACCTCCTGTACATGCAGTGTATGTATAATAGTAACGGAGTACTCGTATCTTTGATGCAAATTGTAACAACAGCAGCGTGGGGCGTCTGTCATCTGGTTATCTCTATATCATCTCTTCTTACGTTATAATCTTTTACCTGCTTCACTAGAAATAGTATATATATTATATATACCTATATACAAATATAATGCACTTTTAATACCCATACCAATACCTATAAATATATACATAGTATATACACGCGGCTCTCTCCGTTCACGATCAGACCCCCGCCCAAGCATCACGTTTGCTATGTAGTTGCAGCGTAGCAGCAGCAAGCGCGTTCCCCGTTCAAGTTTCCATCGTGTTTATAGAGGTATAGGTAGAATACTCGCGCTTGGCGCGCCGACTACGTCCTTGATACTTTGCTCTGCCTCTCTTTCTCTCGCGCTCTCGCATCTTTTTTTTTTTTCTTTTTTTTTTTCTCCGTCTCTTTTTCTCCCGAAGGAAAATGAGGACGATGAGAAACGGGAGAAGAAGAGAAGAAGAAGTGAAATAACGTCGTGGCAGCAGCAGCAGCAGCAGCAGCCACTCGACGGCATCTCCTTCGGCACAGCTACGACCGGGAGTGGCTCACTGGCATTCCAAGGTTTCCTTCTCGGACCCGTTGCTTTCTCACTAAAAATCCACCGTTTCCGGATTGGGAAAATTGCTCGTTTACGAGAAAGAAGGGTGATGGATGGCCGGCTGGCTAGGGGGGAAGCGTATTTTATATATATATTTAAAAGATTAAAATATAATTAAATAATATAACGAGCCTATAGTAGGTAAGTTTTTTTTTTTTTTAGTATTATAGAAATATAAGATATCGTCGTGATCCGGGCGTTTGTCTTTACATGTCCATGGAGTCAAGTCGTTGTCAACGTTCGTCACCATGCAGGACGGAACGCTTTTGCGGTATATTAGGGGAACTTAAAATAGATTTTAGACGTTCTAAAGCCTCCGCTGGTTTCTCGTCGTGCGTCTTCCCTCTCTCTCTCTCTCTATTTCTCTATTTCTCTCCAAAATATATATATATTCTGGATTTTTAATATTAATATTATCATTATTAGTTATACCTTAACACGTATATCGCGCAAAGATCGGCGTAGACAGACACCTAGAGCTACAGGCTAGACTATAAAGACTTTCTCGCGATAACAGGAAATCGCGCGCGCGCGCGCTCCTCCCTAGGGAAAGAACGAGACCCAAGAATCTCGAAAGAATGCGACCGACCGACCGACCGACCGACCAACCAACCGACCGACAACCGAGGCCGGACCACTTTATGACGTCAGACTCTTCTTTGGTTAATGAATCTATAGTCTACCTGACCACGTACCCATATTCATATAATATGTAGGGGGAAAAAAAATTTAACATATAAGGTTTTCATTTATTTTGTTAATTTTTTAAAAATTATTATTATTATTATTATTGATATTATAATAAATCAATCGATTCTATTCTGCTATGCATACGCGGCGGGGACAGCGATTAGTTAGTTCTATAACGTTACGCAATATACTATATTATATAGCCGCGACCGCGGTAGTTAGTTAGTTAGTTAGTTGGTTGGTTGGTTTAGTTAATTCATAATATATCAGCCTATAGAATCATAGAGTGAGAATAGTTTTGATTTGAAAAATTCTCGGTATTATAAAGTCAGCTATAACATACGGAACTCAACCGCTTTAAAGTCACCGTTCGCATATAGTATAAGATGAGAGTAACTAACACTATGTCACGTCAAAATAGGCACGCCTTTCGGTAGGAAACTGCCGCTGGTTGCTGTTGCTGCTGCTGCTATTGCTATAACGTTGCTGACTACACGATATGCGGTGATATCGCGAGAGAAAAACAACTCAATGCCAATTTCAATAATCTTATATACATTATATAGTATATATGTATTTTTTTTTTCTACATTCATCCTGTGGTTTAAGATTTTTTAAAAATTTTTTCCTAAGGTTATCATTTCTAGCATCAGGTTTTTTATTATATTTATTAAACTATTTAATTTTTGTGATTTTTAGATCGAGCACCCAGCGAAGGAGATGTACTTCACCGGTACAGAAACACTAATTCACCGCCACTTCCTGGTTCCCTAACTACAAATGGCGAAGGTATATATAAAACGAAAATTATAATATCTACACTTTTCTTTTACGTTGTTTCTTTTTTCTTTTTTCTCTTATTTCTTCAGATATTTTATAATTATACAAGTTTAAAGGGTAAACGTTTTATGAAACGGAAGACATAAGAAGCTTCGCAAAATCGTGTATCTATAGTGTATACCTACTATATACGAACAGACCAAACGATTTTAAGATCGATTAAACATATTACATATATATGTATACATATGTATACAACCATATAGGTACAGATGTATAATATTTATGTCCAGATTTAGCGATGAAAACAATTTGCTTTAACAAGGCCAACCAGCTGAGCGTAGAACCACTCTCTCTCTCTCTCTCTCTCTCTCTCTTTCTATCATTTTTTTTTAAATTTTTATTGCATTTTTTTTTATTCCTTTATAAATAATTCGCTTCAAAGAAGTGAGGATATAAAAATGGAAGTTTAGCACCTATACCTGATATTATGTATGTATACCTACGTACGTACGTACGTACGTATAATGTGCACGGAAGATATATACGCGGTTTAATCGATTGTCATTATTGTAACTCGATCACAATCAGCAAACATTAGTTTCTATATAACGCGTTACACGTATACCTATATTATACATGATACATCGTCCCGCAGGTATAATATATTATATACCCCTCTCCACTCACTATATATATATATACAGAGATGATTCCTTGAAAGTTCACAGTCAGTCACAGCCAATTTGACACAACCCGAGTTTTTCGTCTGTTTTTTGCAGGCTGGCTATCCCCTTTTTAATTTTGAATTGTTAAAGGCCGTCAAATGATTTAAAATGAATAAAATGTGTAAATAATTAATTTAATTATTCATTTGTTCATTCGTTCATCCATCCATCCACCCATCCACCCATCCACCCACCCATCCATCCATCCATTTATCCATACATTAATTTGATTATTTATTTGATTATTTATTTATTTATTCATTTTAAATTATTTGACGGCCTTTCACAATTCAAATTAAAAAAGGGATGGCCAGCCTGCGAAAAACAGACGAAAAACTCGGGTAGTGTCGAATTGGCTGTGACTGACTGTTAACTTTCAAGGAATCATCGCGGTATATATATATATATGTGTGTATTTGATTAAATATTTCCTCAGCAGGCTTAACGCAGAAACTTAAACAAGCATAATATCATATATATGAGAGAGAGAGAGAGGTATAACAAAAATTGACAACGATGTGCAAGTTAAATTTTCTTCTCATCGTGACGATATTTTTCTAACGCTCGCAATTAGGGTAGTCCTTAATTCGGTCATATTCGAATTTCAATGCTTCCATGGACCAAAACGTATCCAACTATATAGAAAAAAAAAAAAAAAATATTTAGTAAAAATTCCAGGTTTCTATTTCAATTCTAAGTACTGCCCCCCGAAACTTCTAAATTTTTAAATTTAAATAACACATAATGCTTAAATATAGCCGAGTAAGTTTGAGAATTGCGTTGACTGAAGAAGAGAAAGAAGAAGAAGAAGGAAATATATTTCTTAAGAATTTTGTTAATTGATATAATTAGATTTCGGTTTTTTTCTTTTTTTTTAAACTTTTCCTTCTTTTTCTTTCTTTTTCTATAAAATTTTACGCCGCGCCACCTGCTGCGCTTGACTGCAGTCTGAAACGCTGACGTGAATCATAATTATACCGCGCGGGGTACGTCATGTGTCGAATCAATAGAATCCCTGCGAACACGGCGGCCGCGTAGTAGTATAATATACAGGTATACATAGGTGTGTACGTCCAACATACATATAGGTACCTATACCATAGTTTGAAAAAATGAAATAAAACTAAAAAAAAAGAAAAAAAAAGGCTTGCGCCTGCAGTTCATATAATGCAAGAAAAACGCATTCTTTTCATTTTTATACAAAATACAATAGAATATAATATAAATTATAAACTACCTGAGATCTTATTGTTAATAATTTATTTTATTGCGTGACAGACGTTAATATAATAGTTAACAAAAATTTGGATAATAAAGTTGAAACTTCGTATCATAGATATCGTTGCAATACAGGTAGTAAAAAGTTCGCTTTTTAGGTATACATCGAGAGTTCAAGACCGTGCACCGTCGCGACGCTCCGTTCTATGTACTTTATAATACTCTTATTCTCAGTTTTGTGGTATTAGTGAAGCCGGCCGGCCGGCCGGTAAGGTGGGTGGCGGCGTGGCGTCGCGACGCGACGCGGCTCTTTGGCCGAATGGCGGTACGCGATTGGGAATGGGAATGGGAACGGCAAGGGGGCAGGGAGGGACGGGGGTGAAAAGGGGGCCAGGGAGGGTAAAGAGGGGGAGGGCTGGCGCCAGACAGCTGCCGCATGTGTCGCGACCTCGCTCGGCTGCCCTGCCGCGCCACGCCGCGCCGGTTTGCCTTCTCCACTATCACGACCGCTACTACTACTACTACTAGTACTACGACTAGTACAACTACACTATTACCAACGTCGCGTTACTGCTGGTGCTGGTGCTGGTGCTGGTGCTGGTTCAGCTATATTACTACAACCACACTACCATTACCACCATCAACTACTTTATTGATTTATTTTAGTCAAGTTTCCACACGTATACTATATGCCTGACTATATACCAACATATATGATATAACTATAGTATATATATATACCAATATCTGTATATTATATATAATATTTATGTACATATATTATATTATGTGTATATAAATCTTCTTTTCTTTTTTTTTAATTTTTTTTTGTCTTGCGTTATTAGACGCGGGTTACATATACATATACATATATACATTGATATTGTCGCGCGTCTTCTAGCATCGAGTGTGCGAAAAACGACTAGGAATTGTTGGAGCAACAGGTTGCCTTATTTCGCTCCCTTGTACATTCCCGAATCTACTTTTCATGCTTGGGATGTTAACTAGTTGGTCGAGGGGATTAAGATTGAGTCTTTTTTTTTCCCCTTCGCTCATAGTTTTTTTTACCATGAAAAAAATTGTCCGAAATTTTATCGAAAATTAAAAAAACAATTTTTATTTGATTTTTATTCAATTTGAAATAAATCGGATAAGAAAACTAGAAAAAAAATACATATATGCTACATTATTTCTTACTTACTTACTTACTTACTTACATTATGAAATTCATTACCTGAAAACAGCGTGATTCGCGATTAGAAATTCGTATCAGATATTCTATGGGTCTTTATGTACACCAACTCGTGGAATATATCGATCCACGGTCAAGGTCAACCGGACTGGGTTTCGTTTTGTTAAAGGGGATGTTTTAGGATCTTCATCCCTTGATTCAATTAGTACGAGTCTTTTTTCTTTTTTCTTTACTCATTGCTTCTGTCTATTCTTTAGTGTCATTCCATTGCGTTTAATTTAGAGACGGTGAATGACTTCTTTTTTTTTTTCACAGGATGCGGAAAAATTCTGTATCGTGTTTACTCCATAGGCATATGTGTACATATGTTTACCTTATGTATGCATAGACGTGTTTCTGTCTCTTTTTCTTTTTTTCATTTTTCCGTTTTATTTAATTGTATTATTTTCTTTTTTCTTTCATTCTTTCATTCTTTCTTTCTTTTTTCTTATTTTTTTCGAGGCTCGCGGAACGCGCGTTTGATCGCGGAATGCCTGGCGTTTGAAAGCTTGCGGTTCACCGCTCGAACGAGTGAATGTCAAACACTCGAGCAAATCTCTCCACGCAAGGAGACAGTGATTAACCTCAATGCGTTGCCAGCTACGAAATAGACGTTCTTTACGAATAGCAAACTACATGCCATCCGTCAACTCGCTATTTATTTTATTTCTATTTTTATTCTTAAACATTGCTGCACTTTCGGAACAAATAAAGTATAAAAATAAAAAAGAAAATTAAATAACTTTGAAATTTTATTCAAAAAAATTATAATATATATATCAAAATAATGGTAAAAATTGATCATTTACCAACAAGGTACATAAGACATAGATTTTTCTCTTTGATCCGCCACTATCTACGCCTATGTCGTAGGTCACAGCCTTACCGCAACATATAAAGGATAATCTTACAACTCGCGCGCCCTGATGCAGCTTCGCGTTTCAATTTCACCGGATTACCGTCCCCTATGTATACATATGTTACATCTATGTATTTCTCACACTATATAGTCCGTTTTGCTGTCGCAATAATTGAGCCATGTCTTATATATTTAAATTAACTTATATATACCTGTATTCGATCTGTTTATAGGAGTTCAAATAAGGGGTAGGAATTAAGTCATTCGGTGTGCATTATTAAATTTTTCTTTTTATATTTTCTTTTTGAATTTATATACATATAATAAATCGTTCACTCGTTGATTAGCAGCGGCTGACTATAAACAATAAATATTATCCGATCTTGTAGAATTATTATTATTATTATTATTATTATTATTAGTCTCATTTGTTTTTCACATTTCTTTTTCGTCATATTTCTCGTAATGTTGGGAGCGTGGGAGTGGACTACGTTAACTCGCATGACGCGTGTCAAAACGCACGTAGGTACTCATTTATTAATAAAAAATCAATGTGAGATAAATAGATGCGAGAAGAAAAAAATAAAAAATAAAAAATAGGAAAAAGTATCAGAAAATGTGACTTCCCGTATAGTGGCAGATATTATAACGAGTGATAAAAAAAATCTAAATACGTGTATGTATATATATAAATATTGTAGGTATGGCATACATACGTTAGAATCGCGCGTGCTCTCGACGTGACGTACGCGTATTGAGAGGTGAAAGCAAACGAAGCCAGGCGCGCGACACGCGGTGTCATCAAAAGAGAATCCGTATGTTAATTTCCCGGTCTGGGGTGTAATTTGAATGAGAACGGAATCACTTATCTTCGGCTAGACGGTGCGTTTAAATGACGAAGAAGAGAATAAGAAAAGAAAAGAAGAGAAGAGAAGAAAAGAATAAAGAAAACGAAATGAGGAGAAGCGAAGGCCGTGCCGACGTGCTGTAGCCCCGCTCGTGCCTCTCTTCTCAGTATTTTGCGTCTCTCGTCTCGAGATAATCTCGAAATAATATCACCGACTGCAGAACAAACAATTTGAAAACAAACTTCTTCTCATTCCCTCATCATCATATCATATCATATCATCATCATAACATGTGTCATAACGTTACATTCGAAAAATTAAACAAATTATGCCGTTATATAAAATTCTAATAAATAATTCGCATAAAGATCATCGGATCAAGCGCTTTTCTCCGATCTAAGGAAACAATTTTAGGTATTGAAAACAAAAAAACAAAGAATTATCATCCTCCGTGTATTTCTTTCTTTTTTCTCTCTCTCTTATTGCCTTTTCCTCCTATCTCATATTCCAGTCAGTGAGTTGGTATTAACGAGCCTTGCCTCGCCCTGGCTATAAGGCTTGCACACAGGACATGGTCACGTTATATAGTAAAATCTGCCTCCAAGTTAAAAGAGAGCCGAGTAGAGCGAGTCAAAGCAAAGAGGTTTTGTCGCGACGTTATAGCTATGGAAAAGGAAGAGGAAGAGGAGAAGAAGGTGGAGGTGGAGGTGGAGGTGGAGTGTGCGAGTTTTCGTGTATCACACGAATCATATACACAAGTATATTAAATACGTGTGTGTGTGTTCCACTGTATACCTATGTATACATATAGGGGTTCAGCGGTCTGGCAGAGTAAGTAAAGTGAGGGAGACGGGGGGGTTCTGGCTAGGCGGCGCCCGGTATGTGGCGCCTTCACTGGCGTCGGGCCATCTTTTATTCTGCCATTACAAAGCATCAACACGTTTCTTATGGACGCTTCGTGATGGTTAAAAAGAGACAGGAGGGGTACAGGGGTACAGGGGGTACAGTAGGTACAGTACAGTGCGGTGTATGGTACGGTACGGTATATACGCACTGCTTTTCCTTCTCTCAAATCCAAGGTAGAAAATTCATACGCTCGAAAGGTATTTGTTTGATACTTTACGATACGTAGTCAGAACGAGTCAGGCGCCACGGATTCAATACTATATATATATATATGTATACGCTTATTGCATATTTTATTTTTAAACGCAATGATAGCCGCTTTATAATAATACACATGTGTATACATACATACATACATACATACATACAAATGTACTTATGTAGCAACACGTATAACAATTTTTTCTCATTATTTATTATACAAACGTTTCGAGATCGCCCATTCATATCCAGTGAACAAATTTATACTCTCTCATGTGTAAAAAGAAAAAAAAAAAACAATTTATTTCATAATAAAACACTGCCATATTATATTCGCTAACCTTCTATTTATTTATTTATTTATTTATTTGTTTAACAATGTATATGAGTACATGGTAACACGACGATTGCACGAGGCGCCAATGCAAGGCATCGCGTCCGGCGCACGACTCCTTATCGGAGACAAACAGAGCTCGCCTCAAATTGTACGGACTCGCCCGTATCCGTTCAGTCGTCGTCGTCTAAGTCGCATCTATCTTCCTGTTGACGTTTTTGGCGATAGATATATACATATACACATACCTATCTTTATCTAACTATCGCGTATAGGTGTATATATGTACATACCGACATATTATATCTACCTACGTACCTATCTACCTACGATCTATACATATCTATATACGTTACACGTTGCATATCTTGATTCTTTAGAAATACCCTGTCGCGCCTTCTTACTATCGTACATTTACATATACATAGATATTATACACACGCGTAGCTATATATTCTATACCTTTACGCGCTAGCTCGCTCTCTCTCTCTTTATACTACAGGAAGGCCGTTTGAAGGACAGCTGTACCGCTGCTGAGGACAGAGGAGTAGGTATAGGTAGATTAAACTCGACGTTAATCGAGGCGCGGGTTACGCGCTAATTATTTTTTTTTTTTTTTTTCTACACAACTTATGTACGCGACTTTAGAATTTAATAAGATATTTATTTATTATATATATTAGAGCAAATGGTTTTTTTTTTTCTTCCTGTTTTTTCTCATATTTAGTTTTAAATAAAACCTGAACACATGCGGAGCCGGTATGTGCAGCAGGCATGAGAGAGGCAAGTCTGACGGTCGGATTCGCCCGTACGTGTATTTTCTAGGCAGACAAACTTGCGGGTTTTTTGTAGTAAAACCGTAAACAGTGAGTAACCGTTTAACTATTCGAACGCAAAAAAACAAAAAAAAAAAAACAAAAAAACAGTCTGATACGTTATTTGGGCCAGATATTCACTCTCGCTTTCTTTACTGGCGAAAAAAAAAAACAACGAAAGAAAGAAAAACTAATAAGATGCTTCGGAAAATTCGTACGAACAAAAAAATTTGGTTTCTCCCTCTCTCGTCAATTATTTTTACTTTAACATATGTTGTTTACAATTTAATGAAAAAAAATAAAAAACGTAAAAGATAGAAAGAAAGAAACCGCGGCGTTCGTTCACATCAAACAGATAATACGACGGGCGTAAGCGATTGTATGCTGTGATTATAATGAAATTATAACGCCGATGATTTCCATAATATATAATATAATGTTTTAATAATAAATTTAACCATATGCACATCCCGTTTCATCGAGTCGCTAAATATAAAACATTATTTATATTTCTGATTAATTAGAATCTATTTTTTTTTTTATTTTTAATAGAATTAACTGTAGAATTATAATATAAAATAAGAAGAAAAAAAAAAAAAAGATTCTTAGAGATTCAATTTCTAGTCACGATCAAGTGATACAAGGCGAGGCTGCAAGGCGGAGACGCCTTTCATTCTGTCGTCCGCCTGACCCGTAACCCGTAACCTCATCACCTCTAACTTCCGACCCGTTATCTATTAGCGTTCTATATATTATATTGCTCGTCAGGAGATGAGTATGTATGTATATATATATGTATGTAGATTCTATGTACGGATTAAATACTATTTAACATCCGCGGAAAAGAAAAGAAAAGAAAAAAAAAAAAAAATTAAAGAATCTACCCAATACTTAAGTTTCGCAATTAGTATTAGCAGGTATAGTTAATCGAGAGAATCTATAATCGGCGTGATATATCTCGGTAAAGATGTATACTCTTTTTAATTATTACCGAGTATAAAAGCCAACAGCAGCAGTTATTCTTCTCAATTTTTATACCTGGATTATTATTGATTTGATATAAAGGATAATAACGATAATAATTGCGATAACGCGTATCTTGTATGACGTTACCAAATAGATAATTAATTAATTAAGTAGACGTTGATATATATATATATATATATATATATATATATTTGATACGAATATAACATCTTAGTTATTAAAATAAAGAATGACAAAAATTTACGGTATATAATAAAAGAAAATTGCTAATGTATTAGATGATCGCGTTATTCTTACATTATATAGGTATAAAATACAGATAAAACGGGGGTATACATGGATGTTTACATATCGTTGCAGCTAGGATCTCACGGGCTAGACTCTATAAAGCTACTATAGGTACTGTCCAAATACGCGAGTATTTGAATCAGTGTTCACACCGCGACGGTGTATACGGTACGCGAGACGGGACGGAAACGGACGGCGACGCGTCGTTGGCGGCGGCATTGCGGCGCGGCGTCGCGACGGGCGACGTCCTTGCCCCGCCGACATGCTTGCCGTTTGCCGCTTGCCGCCTGCTTGCCTGCCTGCCTGCCTGCTTCGTTTGCTGCTGTATAGCTTCTCGCGGAGCTACGCCGGTGACGTAATCCGACCGATAGCTCGCAATCTTGGCGCCGCGTTAACTCGTAATATCTATTTTTATCCGGTTAGGTTTCTCCCACTGTATATACCAACGTGTGTACCTATATACCTACTCGATCGCCTACCTCTATACACACCTATCTATCTCCCTAAACGACCACGACTCACTCCTTTACTCTCTTATATACACTACTACCCACCTATGCAACTTCCCACCCAACCGCCTAGCTTGGAAACCCATATAACCACCTAGTAGTTTCTTTTCTTTTCTTTTTTTCTTCATTTATTTACACTTTTTGTAAAATAGCCTTTAGGCAATTTCTATATACGCAGTTTGGATACTAAGTGGTTGCGTTATTTTACTAGTTTCGAACAAATTTTGGTATATTGCGCGATTCATGCATTTTTAATGACCGACTGACTGAGTGAAGTAAAGTAAGTCACTTATACTTACTTACTTATCTAGTTGGTCAGAGTTTTGTTGCATTAGAAGTATGGCACGCGGGCGTTTAGTGGACCGAGCCTAAGCTCGCGCTCTAGCCACCCTGAAATCATCGTTAACGTCAGAAAAGATAACGGTTAGAGAGAAGAGAAGACGAAGAAGGAGAAAAAAAGACTTTTATACTATGCGATAATTCACGAGAATTACGTAGTTGTGGCAATTTATGAAATTCATACTAACGCTATACCTCTTCTCTTTGCTGATTCTGGTATTATAATATACGATATAGTAGATTATGGGTACCGCGGGTATCGCTGTTATACAGACCGAATCCTCTCTCTCTCTCTGTCATATTATAGCCTTACTCGTGTATACATATCTACGTTAAACCCATATTATATATTAGATCGTGTCTCGTGCGCGAGAAACTCTGTCTGAAAGCGGGTACGTCCAGTTAACCTTTTTTACGGGACAGGATGAAAATTATAAGATAATTGCCAACGAGGAACGAGATAGTCACTCGTATGACGGCGATATATATATATATGCAACAACGAAGAGCCGACGTTCGACGCGGCGCGGCGGAGCCGTTACAGCGTGGGTTGACCTCCAGACGCGGATGGAGACGCAAAGAACTCGGACGAATCCGTCGCGGCGCCGTGTCACCCCTCGCAAATTTTCATCATTTCAATTTTGGTTTTCGAATTTGTATTTTTGTTTTATTTTGTTTCACTTAATTGATCGAAATTTTCGCTAATATAAAATGGAAAGAAGAAATCCTCGATGTGTATATATATATTCATTCATATAGGTATAATTATATATCGTATGAAAACAATACATGCTGAGTGTAGCGAAAATTCTATAGGAAGGCAACAGGTTGCGAGAGTCGACACCCCTATCCAAGTTTTTTTTTTTTTATTTATTTTTTGATGGATGGGGAAGTCGGTTAATAAAGCTGATATAGGGGAGATCTCGCAGGACCATTTTAGTTCAGCAACAGGTGTCCCTATATAGGCGATTTCTCACCCCTGTACACACATATATATATATATATGTATGCGTTCTGTTTATGCCGATGTATGTGAAGCTCAGATTAACAGGAGAGTAATGATAGCAGTAAATATTTTTCTCCTTTTAGTTTTACGGTGAACATTTTTCTCTTTTTTTCTTTTTTTTTCCTATTGAATGATCAATTTTATAAATTGGGAATGAAAAACGTGAAAAAAAGATACAAAACCGTTGAGTTCAATGCTCCGTTTTTCCTAAGCATAAAAATTTACGTATTTATCAGTAAAGGAAAAAAAAAAAAAAACCACATTATTCTCGTATCAAAGCTCGACGATTCGTTTTCCCAGAACCGCGGATGTAATTCGATTCTCACTGGTATATATATATAAATATATATATAACTATCATTCGTTCAGTAAACTGAGAGCTTAGTAACAATAGCGTTAGTTATTAATAGGCTTTGTAATATAAGAGGAGCATTCAATTATGATTTTTAAATCAATTGGGTCAACAGAGTCGAGTACGCCCGTACCATCCACGATCAGTAAACACATCATATTCCGAAAACATTTTAAAGAAAAAAAAAATTCAAATAAATTTAAATAGAATGAAACAGAAAATCTCCTTATTATTAGGATATGAAATATCGTCAATTTTCGCATCATACTCTCGTTTTTTTTTTTTTTTTTTTCCGGACTTAATAATTCATTCGATCTAACTGCATCAGCGACAAGTGCAGCAGCATATTGCATATAGTAAACTGATAAAATAAGGTTTTTACTATATCTTCTGCGATAAACGCACGGGTCCAGTTTCGTTTAATAATCTACTATACGCGTAGATATCAGATCGTATCGACCTTTCATTATCGGATTATCGGGATTATAATCCTGTACATACACAGATATATCTGATTGTGTCATGCTACTTGCTTACCTACTGATATATAATACACAGAGTTATAAAATTTAGAAATTAAGAAATTTACTACTGCTACACGTAGTATATTATAATATTATATCGATGATCCGTTGCCTCGTGGCAAAACAAGAAGAAGAAAAAAAAAAAAAACAATAATTTTGGCAGACGTTCTCACCCTCACGTAACTATTAAGGCGTCGCGACGGCGGGTGGCGTACGTTACAGTCCTATAATACGTTTCAAGCTAGAAACTATAGAAGTTTTTGTAATCGCATAAGGTCGTCGGCACACGGGGGACTATAATACAGTATTTATTTTCTTATATATATAAAAAAAAAAAAAAATTACCGTCATTATTATTTATAGTTTTCAAAATTTTATACAATTATATATATAATAATTAGGTAAAAATGTATTTTTTATCATTTCAGATTTATCGGAACAAAGGGAATGGTGTACCCTGGCCTACTGGGAACTCGGTGGAAGAGTGGGTCGTCTTTATCCGGTCGAACCGTCGACGGTAAACGTCTTCGATTCTCTCTTAGACGGCGACGGTCTATGCCTATCAAACCTTGCTGAAAATCACTCGACATCTCCGGCTATACAAAGGACTCGTAGTAAAATAGGACTCGGTGAGTGAATGTTCATACAAATACAAATTTCGATTTTTTTTTTTTCAAATTCCATAAAACGTAGGAAAATTTTGACGTAAGAAAAGAAAATAAAAAAATATTTAATTTAATTTCAGGCCTGATGTTGAGCCATGAATCTGACGGTGTGTGGGCGTACAACAGATCAGATAATCCGATATTCGTTAATTCCCCAACCCTGGATGACCCGGAATCAAGAACACTTTTAGTGTACAGAGTACCGCCAGGATTTTGTTTGAATATATTCGACAGGGTAAAGACTTTCCAACAATCGTACAGCATACAATCTTCAAATTGTCAAGGTGCCCAGAATTTTGCTAGCGGTCCAGTCGACGTAAACTCCGTCCGTATAAGTTTCGCTAAAGGCTGGGGGCCTAAGTACTCAAGACAAGAGGTAACCTCGTGTCCCTGTTGGCTAGAGGTACTATTAGCACCTTGTAGGTGATCCCTAAGCAGCTCATCAAAACCGTTTCTTCGTACTTTGAAAAATTTCATCTTAATTATTATTATTATTATTATTATTATTATTATTAACGTTATTTTTCTCTCTCTTCTTTTCTTTCACTATATTATACATACGCTGACAATAACTTATTTCATTCGATCCAGCGATTGTAAATATAAGAAATAAATAATTATACATATACTATAGACACGTGATTTCTTCTTACAATATATATATATATATATATATATCTCGGATTAAAATTTGTATAGCGTTGTTGTTGTTCTTGTTGTTGTTGCTGTTGCCATATTGTACATCCTTTTTTTTTTTTTTTCATATTATTATTATTACTATTACTATTGTTAATCTTTATATTGTTATAGTATTATTACTTGTCTTTCTTTCTTTCTCCTTTTTATATTTTTAAATAATATTTGTTATTATTACTATTATTATTATTAATTTATTTTTTTCAGTACCTATACATACATATATAGGTATATATACGATATAGATACATACGTATATAGATTTGGTGCACTGTGATATATACCTATAATTATAAAAGAGCTTGTTTACGCGTGGATGTAAATTATTTACACATGTGTATATATATACTATGTATCATATGTATGTATAGGTATAAAAATAACAATAATTATAATAATAATAATACGAAATCAATATATATTTCTATGCAAATGGAATAGACTGAATATCGAACTATATATTATACTTTATATATATACATACCCGATATAATTCTTTCGTTTTTTTTTTAATTCTTCAATTTTATTTATTATTATAATATACAATCACTTTTATATAGTGTAAAAGTGTAAGTTACTTAATTTGTGTATATAATAAATATACATATCTGATATGTATATATTTATATATTGATTAAATAAATATCGATAATTATTATGGTATACATATATGTATATGCATATTATAAGAATAATTGAATTAATTATTATAATCAATATTATAAAGACTTTCAAAGATTCTAAACTGAATAAGACAGGATTTTTCTTTTTTTTCTTTTTTCGGGCTATGTATAAATCATACATATATGGTAATCTTGATTCAATTAATACGATGACAAATTAGCATTATAATAAAAGTAATTCTCTTCAATTTTTAATAATTAATTTGTGAAAATTGTTTTATTTTATATTATTAGTAAAAATGAAATTGAAACTATTGGAATTCAATTGAAATAGAAAAATGCAAAAATACAAAAAATACACATTAATTTTAGAGTAATAATAGAGAGGAGAAAATATTAGAATTAGGTAATTAAACGTCGAATGTTTTTTCGAAATTTCGTCCGTTACAGTCAATTATTATATATTACTTTTCTATCTTTGTTATTAATTAGATTTTTCAAAATTTTATGAATAATGAAGACTTTCATTTCTTTTGTAATTCTATACATATTTTGGAGCATTGAAATTGAAATTGAATCCAACGTTATCTTTACCATACGTACACACATGTATACATAAAACGACATACATACACATACACATACACACCTCTTCGTGCCTATAAAGTGTTTAAAAAAAAATCCAGTAAAAGGGAAAAAATGAAAAAAAAAAAAAAAAATACGAAAAGCAAAGAAAATAAGAAACAAACAAATAAATTAATGATAATGAGGTAAATTAAAATTAATTTATATTTAACTTGGGATAAGAAAAAAAAAAAAAAGAAAAAACGAAAAAAAAAAAACAATGCGCTGGCGAAAGATTCTGATCATTATACGCATAAGTGTAATGCAAAAGCCTATACTACGTTTATTAATTATTATAACAACCATCATCATCTGTCTGTATATAGAAATATATTATAATATACTAGTATGTATGTATAACTGCAGTACATAATTATATAGAGAAAGATAGAAAGAGAAAAGAAATTCATTGATATTGATAGATTTTTTTTTTTTCTGTTTTTTTTTTTCATTCTGTAGATGATATAATATAGAATATATTGGATTTTATAATCAATAGTCAAATTTCTTTGATACAATATTTGTAGACAAATATTATTTATATTTTGTATAAAATAACGATCTAACGAAATGAAAATCAAATCAAATAAAAATCAAATTACCAAACCACACACACACACACACACACACACACACACACACAAAATGAAAACTGAAAAATATACACCGTTAATCAACTATTATACTGTAATAAATCATGTTGCGAATAATAATAGTGTTATATACGCATATAGGTATAGATTGTCTTACGATTATAATATTAAGAATTTTCATAGGCCTGCGATACAGGGTGGCTATAATTAATGGCTTAGCAAAAAAATAAATAAATAAATAAATAAATAAAGATTAAATTATGAATAAAATATAACGACAGATGTACGATTTATATTGAATTTTTTTTGTTTGTTCTTTTCTCTTTTTGTTTTCCACGTATTTATATCACATATTGTATACATATACTATACAATTATTATTTATTATAGCATGTTTTTCTTTTCTTGTTTGTTTTTTGTTTTATTCTTTTTTGATTTTTATTTATTTATCTATTACTTGTTCATCAACAATGAAATAACGAGGATGATCTGACAATGACAATTCGAGAAAAACGTCGAACGATATGACGAAGTAAAATTGTAAACGACGTGGGGAACGAGCTAGTTAGTTATATACCTATAGGGATCATGTCTGTGAATACATAGTGCCTTTTATTATAGCGTTCACTGTTTCATTAATTAAATAATTAATGAAAATTAGTTAATTATTTAAATCAGTAATAACTACGATGTTCCAATCTCAAATGCGATTTGTAAGAAATAAAAAATAAATAAAGAACAGAAAAACGAAAAGAAAGGAAAAAGAAAAGTAATAATAATGATAATAATAATAATAATAATAATAATAATAATAATAATAATAGTAGTAGTAGTAGTGTTAATATTAATATTGAATGGAGAAGTTAGTAACTTTAATACAGATCTTGGCGTGTTTAAACCTATTTAAATATCAACAGCAGCAAAATTGTTTATTATTATTAATATATATATATATTTTTTCCAATTTTTTTCCCACGAAAAAACAATGATGTAAAGAGGAAAAGAGGGGGGAGGGGGGAGTAGTAAAAATACCTACTTTGTAAATGAATGAGAACAACAAACAAACAACAATTTTCAAAATTATTATTATTATCGAAATTTTCTTATTAATATTTTATATGTATATATATTTTGAATTATAATGTTATTTTATAATAAATCGCATTCAATGATCGTCTCTATACATACGCATATATTATTATAGTATATATATATATATATATATATATATATACCTATATAATTATTGTATATAGTTGTAAAGAAAAATAACAATAATGAAAAGAAAAAAAAAATTAAAGAAAAGAAAGAAAAAGAAAGAAAGAAAGAAATAGAACAGAACAAGAAGAAGAGAAAAAAAAATGAAAAAAAGAAAACGAAAAAAATAGCTGGCATTTATAATACCTATGTAATATATACCTAATATAAAGCAGAGAATAAAGAAATTCATTTGAGAAAGGTGAAAAAAAAAAGAGAGATCGATAAGCGGAAATGAGAAAAACCGAGGAAAAATAAAAATAAAAAAAAAATAAAAAATAATTAGTAATCAATAATAATTATAATAAAATGAAATAGAAAATCTTTCGACCATTGCAACGTATCGCGTATGAATATTAGGGGCAAAAAATCAAAAATCATTATAATATAATATTATATGATTATATTATATGATTGATTGAAAAAAAAAAAAAAAGAAAAAAAATGTATAACTATAATAGGTAATACCAGCTACTATATCGGTAAAATGAAAATAAAAGTTTATTCTTCATTCACGCAATATTATAAATAATCTGTAATCTATAATCGAAAATATAGGGTTATATAAATAGAGGGTGAATTTTCTCCGTGGCCCTTAATGATTGCTTTTATATACAATAAACAATTCATTAATAAATCTAAAATTATGGTAAATAGTAAAGTGTCTATTATTAGTTTCGACAAGGCAACATAAATTTTCGTTCATTATATAGATAACACCTTAAAATCCAATTAAATAGTACTACTATACAATAAGTGATGATTTTTATTCTGAAAATCACAAATATAAATAGAACAACGCGGAGTCTCAGCTGATTCAAATGACACCCTCTCTTGAATCCGGAAAAAAACTCATCCTGTATATATATATAGACGCGCACAGATATATACATACCGCATTGTAATACGTGAGAGAGCTCTATAATATAAATTTATTGTATATATTGTACATAATAAACTAATATTATATAATATACACTAAAACAGGTAAATACACACGTACACCCATACACACATACATACATGTACGCAGACACGCGCGCTAATAGGCATATTATAATTATTTTATGCTATAGTGATAGTGTTAATATTAATGATGTTATTAATAATTATAGTAGTAATAATAATAATAATAATAATAATAATAAAAACAATAACAAGAATGAAATAATAATAGTAATAGTAATAGTAATAGTAATATTAATATTAATCATAGTAATAATAATAATAATAATAATAATAATAATAATAATAATAATAACACTATACAGGTATCTCCCGAAAACTTATATATTGTAATAACTGTTTCAAATATCACTGTATTAGGTATTCAATTCCAAACGAATAACAATATTTCACATTTTAAAGTGATGTATCAAAAGCTCGACATGGGGAGTACTTTCATTTTTACAAAAAAACAAAGGAAAAAAAAAATTAGGAAGAAGGAGAAGAAAAAAAAAATATATAAATATATATACGAAATCAAACATTATTTATTATCTATCATTTTTGTTCTACGCCTTGTATTATATATAGATATAGATATAGATATCTCTCTCTCTCTCTCTCTCTTTTTCTCACTGCTGACTTTAGTGTCAGATTCTTTCAAAAATATTATTATTATATATATATATCGATTTAATCATCAACGCCTGTGGTAAGTATACGATAAAAAGAAAGAAAAAAAAAAAAACAAAAAGGCAAGAAAAATTTAATAATTTAATAATTTGACCACTTTTTGTACGACTTTTGGAAAATCCGAACGCAAAATAGAGAACGCAAAATCACTAGGATGATATTCATTAATTTGTATATGAGATAAATCTAATTCTATTTCTTATACCTTATTATACTATACTTATATAATTGAAATTTATATAAATTTGAGTAAAATTCATGCCGAAATTATATGTGTTTATACATATATATAATAAGCAATATTTTTCATCTACTAAATTATTGATGTATAAACAACCCTACACTATGGGGTTGAATTGAAGTTCCAAATCTTTAAAACTTTAAAACGGTCAAGATTACGATCTCGTTCAAAACGATTTTAAAATTTACAGAAACGTTAGAATTTAGAATTCTAGAATTCCAAAATATCGGAATGCAAACAGCTCAAAGATACGAAAATTTCGGTCTATCTCACAGTACGTTAAGACTTCATTTCTAATCGAGATCCTCCTTTGTCATAAATAATTTATAGGATTTTGAAACTTAGTTTTTAAATTTGTTCAATATTTTCTTATTTTATTTTCTTTCTACCGTTCGAGACTTTTTTGGAATATGGAACTTCAATCTCGGTCCCGATACTATATTTATTCTCACATATAAGTATATCTATATATAGATGAAAAATTATTTAATACTCAATATACGTAAAGTTTAATTTAGGAAAGTCAATTAAAGATAATATTCGTAATATTAATAATTATAATTAAATAACTACAGATCACATTCTTGTAAATAATCATATGTAAATTCACACTAATATTTTACACATATAAATCAACATTTGATTATCAATTATTATTATTATTATAATATACTAAAAACTATCAAATGATAATATATTGACAGTCTTATATAATTCTGTAATGAAAACAATTATTTCTTCCGAAACAAACAAACACAAACACACACACACATCCACACAGACAAATACACAAAATGACATGACAAACATATCGAAGAATTTTCAGGCAGATGTAACATCGTCAATATTTCGCCGAGTGAGAACACCTTTTTTTGGTATCAAAAAACCGAGCAATCCACCGACTGAAATGAAAATTAATAATAAGATATAAAAACAATTTGACATTTTTTTTTTTTTTTAGACAATTATTATGATTAATAATATACTTACACACAACTACACCACCGACTAGAAATATCGGCACACCACAATTTATATCCAGGAGTAAACCGAATAGTAAATTACTTACTATGGCACCAATCCTTCCCGATAATGTCGCCAAACAAATAGCCATAGCGTTTACATTTGTCGGGAATATGTCGACTACTACACTACTTAAAACCATATTACCCGTGGCTATAAAGGTGGAGAATAAACAAGCGATTATAAGATTTTGGCTAGCGGATCGTAGGAAGTAAATTGAACAGCCAAATATTCCGGAAAGAACCATAGTAGCGACTGGAAAAAGAATAGTCGGTGTTTAGAAAATCTGAAACTTCAAACCAGGCCCCTTATTTAAAAGAAAATAATTTTTATTTATTTTTTTCATTGATCTCTAATATTTCCTAAATTTCTTATTTTCTTACCTGGCATCGTGCGCCGGCCTAAACGATCAGCCAAATATCCTGAAGCAATATTTCCAAGAAGACTTATAGCATTCACTGTCAAAGTATTGATGAATACCTTTTCGTCTATTGTACCAATACACGACGTTACTACGTCGAGATTTTTTTTCTGCATTATATCATCCGCGATTTTATTCGGAAATAATGAAATTTCGGTATAATCGGTCATATTTCGGGTTTGTGTTATCGCCTGGGCTACTGCAGGCTCCGATATTTCTACTACGAAAGAAGCCAGTTGGCATACCGTCACCGTTGTGTTAGGATGCAATTTATAGTACGTTTCAAAACGGTTGAAAAGCTCTGGCAGCCACAGACCGAGACCGTAGTATCTTAAATAGAGAGAAAATCTTTGAATTATCATTTCGTCGTGATTTTCTTAGTCATTCTAAGCCAAACGCTATTCATTTTCAACCAGTTTTTAATTGACTTTTTAATTTTCTCTTCAGATTTCGAACGATTTTTGATTACTTTCATTCGCTTTATTGATCAAATTTATTCCATAAATAATTATTAAATTGATCAAGGTGCAGTACGTACCCAAACATATTGGCGAAAAGCATGGCTGAACAAAGAATTGCATATTTTAAAAGCGGGGGTGTGAAAAGGCAGCATATCTGCTTCCATATACTGATCAAAATTTTTTTTACAAAATTTTTGCTGTTCTTGTCAATGCAGCCTTCTTTGTTTACGGTAGATTCGTCATTGAGAAGAGTTTTTACCTTTAATTGCGATAAGGTTTGTTAATTTTTTTTTCTTTTCATCAGCTTCTATACCGTACAGAAAAAAAAATAAGAATTAAATAAAATAATCCTTATTATTGTCGAAGAAACTCACAGGATAATCGTGAGGGCTTTGTCCAGTATTTACGACGTATATACTTCGCAGAATTTTCAATGCGTCTTTACACTTTCCTTGAGAAACAAGGAATTTCGGACTCTCTGGAAATCGCATAAGCAAAATACCGCTGACAAGAGTAGGGAGACCGAATAGGGCGACGAATAATCGCCAAGAGTTGAATAGGAGCCCATAAATTCTTAGGTCAAAAGTAAGCGGTATGATTATCCAAGCCACACCTGAAAAGCAATATTATATTTTATTTTATTTTATTGCAAATAAAAATCATTTGATATAATTATGAAACTTCTTCGATTATTAATAATCAATCAATCGTTTAACAGACCTGGAAGCACCAGCCATGCAAGGGTGAAGAAAAATCCAACGTAACATATACTTTTGGCACGTTGTTTTTCGGAATGAAATTCTCCCAGGTAAGAAAAGACGAGACTTCCTGGTGCCCCGATACTAGAGTGGAATAAAATCAATGTATTTTTAAGTTTAAAGAAATTTTTGATTTTTTCTAACGAGATTTTACTCACACAAAACCGTTCAAAAATCTAAATGCGAAAAGGATTGGAAAACTTTGGGACAAACTGGAGATCAGAGTGATGGTACCATCGGCTAGCAATGTTCCAACGAGAATATTCTTTCTTCCAAATACATCGGCGATTATTCCCCATAGCATGGCACTCGCTACACCACCTGGTACAAGGATCTTTTCATTTATTAACGATTGTGTAACAACTTTGAATTTTTTTTTTATCGTTATATCATTACATTCACATTGAAATGATTTTTTCTTCTTCTTTTTTTTGGCGTTTAATAGATCCTAATGAAATGATACTTACCGGCTAAAAATGCCACGTTAAGTAATCCCTTCTCTTCGGATGATAATTCGAGATCGCAGGCTGCCGATGGCAGTATGTAAGCATTGAGACCATTTTGGAAACCAGCTGACATGAATATCAAACCACATAGTAGAACGAGCTCGTAGTGATACCTTCCGTACCCTACAGATCAAAAGGTGAGAAATAAAGATCTGATCTGTTATTAAACAATGAGAAATTTGTAATAAGGAATGATAAATTACAATTTTTTAGAAAATTATTCCCATTATCTCTTCGTTTATTAAAATTTTGCTCATTTTTCAAACAGACTATCTGATAAAAAAAAAAATATACGTTAATATAAATAACTTACCGCATAATATAATGGCTTTATTAAAATCCACTGTATCGTCTTTCGTCCTTTTAGATTTTTCTACAAAAACGAATGTTTAAAAAGTTTTTAACCACTGATGAATTTTCGATGAAATTTGTCTTAAAAATAATAATAATAATGAGGAAATGAGATGCGAGCAGATGGTGCATCGCGTAATACACTTCTCAATAAACAATAGGTATACAATTGAAAAAAATGACGTTCATTCGATAAAAAAAAAAAATGCACAGAATAATGATCACAATATTTTATCTATTATAAAAACCGACGATTTCCGAAGTTTTTTTTTTTTGTTCATAACTGATAGTGACTGGTAGAAATTCACGATGTACAGGTTTTAAATTTGCTTATTATTCAATATTCCTCGCGTTCGTTATAAATATTGCAATACGTTCAGAAATATTTGCCATATTCATTTCGTTCTATATGAATTTTTGGAATAAAATATATAGTTCAAAGTTCTTTTCCCCTTTTTTTTTTAATAGCGGATCGAACTTCGAGGCGATAAATGTACGTCATGCGTTCATTCGACACCTTCGAGTATGTGAAAATCTGCAGTTTAAGAATTTCGCAAATTTCAATATCAGCGATTCTCAGATGGTTGAGCAATCGATCAAAGCGATGAAATATCACCGAGTAAAAAGTGTTTCAATTAACCGATACGAACACGAAACGGTTTTCATATAATTAAACGAAAATTGTTTATAATTAAAAAAAGAAAGAAAAAAAATACGAATTGAATCGTTTATCCGTGACTCACCGATAGTGTAAAGCGCAGGTTGTTCAGGGGGCTGGATTTGTTCTATGGGAATAACGCCGTTGTTATTTTTTATCGGTCTAAAGGATTTTCCGTTATTTGAAGTGGCTTGGTCCATCGCCTGATAAGACTGTTGTTTATAAGAGAACCGTCTTCTATCGTACCTCGGCGATACCTGGAGGAGCGAATAATAAAATACTGTTCGAAGTCAACGTGGGGCGGTAAACGTCAGTTAAAATAATAATTATGTCATGCGCGGAGCGGAATTATTCACCGTCCCTGTCCCCGTTCTCGTTCTCGTCATCAGTTGCTCCCTGTCTTAATCAAACAAGACTTTTCACCTTTGATTAGCGGTAAATTTTTCTTACGCATTTCACCTTATTTTTATAACCGCTAAACATATCGTCGTCTATTCTTACAGTGTTCGAATTTCAAAAGTAACAATAGTGATGGGAATTAGGGATAGAATGAATATAGTAGACGTAGGTGTATATCGCGATTGTGGTAATCTTTGTTGACACAAATTATTGTCTAGAGATAATTATCGTAGAATTTCATTTTCGAAGAACCAGATAATTATCTACTTATACTTATACTTATACTTATCTTCGGTAATTTTCCAACTAACATATTGTTTATAATTATTATCGATATCGTGCCAGGCGCGCGAGTAAACTTCTGGCTTATTGCATTGCGGTAACGTCACCTTAATACCTATACGTAAAAAGCTGTCGAAGACGTAGCAAAATCGATTGAATCGATGAGACTAAACAGAAAAAAATAAAATAAAAAAAGAAGAAGAAGAAGAAGAAAAAAATAATTCAAGAAAACACTTGCCATTACTGCTATGCGGTTGTTCGAATGCATTTAATAAATAATGTTTGGAAGTCAACAGGTGTTCGAATCATATTCAAATTTTAATTAAATCGCCTATATATACCGCACCGTTTCATTGCATACGAAGTATCCGAAAATCAGTAGTAATATGAAATTAATGATTTTTAGTCATGACTGAGTAACAGAAAGAAAACTTTCTTACGCATCTTTATATCTTTGAATAGAAAAAATAAAAATGAAAAATATAACTCCTACAGGTAAATAATGGATTCAATTTCAACTGGATAAACTATACGGGATATCGCCGAATCATTGAACAACTGATTACGTTTGTGAAATTGAAAAGTTTTAGGTAGGAATTTTTCTTTTTTTTAAACGTTACTCATTTTTGATCACCTAATACTTTCGTACTTTTTATAGCATCTGGAAATTATATCATACAGACTTCTAGATCCTATAGATATATTGAACTGAATAACGAATAGCAAATGTTATTAAAGTTCTATACGATATTTCGAATGTAATTGTTGAAAACTTTTTTTTGTTACAGTATCGTGATAGTTGAATATCGGCATCCGAAAAGTAAAAAAAAAAAAAAGAAGTACAGGCAAAATTCAGAAATTATTTCACACACAGACACACACACACACACATGTAATATAACGTACCTTAGTTTTATTTTCGGAATCAGTTGAGTGGTAGAAAATATGCGTAACTTCTTTGGTATCTAAGTTAGATAATAACGGAGTTCTGAGGCTCATTACAAGACCAGAATCGTTATTTGATATCTTAATCGTTAGATATGTTAATAGAAATTATTCTAACTTTCGTGAGATAATTATTAATCTAAATGACTTAAGAAGAATTTTCAAAATTTAGTAAGTTAATTCTCTTACAAAACGAGCCTCTCGTATTCAGAAGAAGACTTTGTGATCTCCGGGTCGATGGGTGCCTTGTACTTTATTGTCAAAAGTCGATCAAATCCCGTCTGCAAGATCTGCTTAACACTACCGTATTTATAATTACTCGATATTTCTCTACCACCCAATCCTCTGTGCGGCAAGTATACAAGTATATTTTTCTCATCTAGTTACTCGCAGCTTCACTTCACCTATACACATCCACATATCATATGAGTAGGTGTCTACCTATATTTTTTATATTTTTTATATTTTTTTCTTTCTTCCTTTCTTAAAGCGGATTATCAGCGTTGCGCAAAGTATCATCGCGACTCGTGCGGGTGGAAAATTCTTTTTAATTATCCTATAGCCGTTATTCTTGATTAAACGCAATCGGCTACGCAACATTTGCAATACATTGGTCCATAACAGATATCGGCAAAGTTCGTTGTGCAGGATGATTAAAAATTCTTAATTAATGTCTCTAACGATTGAGACTTTTCCATTGTTTTATATTATAGATTTCACAGCTAGGCAACAAATTATCCGCACATTTTTTAGTTTATTACTTTCATCTCCAACCAAACTATTTCACGATTGAAACAAAAAAAATAGTAATAATAATAATAATTGAATCTAAAAAATAAATCATATTTATTTTACCATTTATTTTCATACAGTATATATATTTGCATATATTCATGCATATATCTGCCAACAGTTTCACCGGACGCTCGTTAATGAAATAATCTACTTGTTCTGATCCAGATAGTCTGGTAGCAGTTCTATTCCAGCCTGCCAGTCATCCACTCATATAAAGTATATCTATAATTGACACCATGGCGTACATTAGTGAGCAAACACTAGGTATCCTTCGATATCGAATATACATCATGTGTGGAATGTAAATTGAGACAAATGCTTGCGAAAATATAATCGAGGAAGTATTACCGTTCTCTATTATACAAATAATAGAATATTTAATATATACTATACTAGCGCGTTAATATGCTTCGCATTTCTTTTAGTTGGCATGTTATTTTTTTCTAGTCGAATTAATCTAATGTCTTTATCTTTTAGTTTGATTCTTCGTTTTCTATTTCAAAATAAATTCAGCCCATTTTTTTGAACTCATTCTCTTCTCATTTAGAGTGTGTAGAGATACTCGATTGCAAGAAACGTTGGATTTGACAATTACGCGAAAAAAAAAAAAAAAAAAACGCCAATGTTTGTTCTACAAGGTGCGGTACGTTTGTACTAAGTTCGTTCACAGACCAATTATGATACCGAATCGATCCACTTATCATTATATTCTACTGATTAGAGCTATTCGCGTATTATTTTTTTTTTTATTGGCGATCGGCCGAAGGGCACGATTCGTTATATGAAGATAAAGTCGAAATAACTCCTCGCCAATTTACGAATAATCTTAACAATCTCCCAAATTGAAATTTCCGTTTTGATTTAGGAATGATGATTTCTTTGTTATTTATAAAAATATATTGGCCATATAGTTAACAGGCACGATTCACAGGAAAAAAAACAACATCCCTCCAATGAATTCGAAATTGTTTGGGAAACACGTCTTCAATGTTTTCAACATTTGGTAAGTTTTATTTGATTTTATAAAAATCATGAAAACACTCGTCCTTCTTTGTAAAATTGATTATATTAAAGTGGGATCTTATTTTAATACGGACGTAGTTGGTTAAATAATAATACTCCTATATGCCAGGAAGCAAATAAAGATACTCGACCAATTTATATTATATTTTGCGCACATGCTTATCAGCCGCCTGACGATCCGAGACTTGCTTTACCGCGATGTACCTGGAATATCACCCTGTACATGCCTAATATATTTTTATAAATAACAAATAAATCATCATTTCCCAAACTACAAAAACATATTCCTCAACTTCCTCGAACAATTCCCGAACGATTGCATCCATAAAAAATTAAATTGAATTTATTTGCCTGCTAAGTATACGGAGCCGTACGCTATATACTGAGCGATACCGACGTTACCGGTACACGGTGTTATCGGCAGAAGATAGTTCGACAATGCGACCGTGAGATGTCGCTATCATTTGTCGCCCGCTGGTAGAACTTACCGACAAGGGACACTGACCTAGGACAATAGCACAAGAGTGGTATGATAGTGGTGCTGCACAAATATGCGGATAAAAAATTTACTACGTTTTCTGAGAAGCGCTCGTTTATGAATGAAAAGATAGTGGTGCTGCACAAATATGCGGACAAAAAAATACTACGACCCTTTCTTTATATTCTTGGAGGCGTGGCAAATAGCTCATTGATAAAATTCTGAATAGCAGTAGAAAAACTACTAACTCTTTATTAGATTCATTGATAGAATGAAAGATAGTGGCGCGTGGAAATTATGCGAAGAAGTTGAAAAGAATTACTGATATTTTATTGCATTTATGTTTGCATTATAGGTATGTCTGAACAAATAGAAATAAAGCAGTTGAAATAAATTCACAACTACCCAAATCACTGAGATGTAAGCCAGGAATCATCCGGTATAAACATTTTCAATAATAATTTTTTTATTCTTTGTTATTAAAAATGTAAAATTCTTATTTGATTTATCCTAGCAAGTAGATTGAAGCGATTAATCAAATTGGTGGGGCAATTATTATCGTCCCCACCCCGCGCCGCGCGACGGTATATACCAAGAACGCCGGGCGCAGCGTTCAGTCATCTTCGCGGCATCCTCGAGTAAAGATCTCTGTCACGTGTCGAGGAGATTTGCGGTTCGGAAAGGCTGACATCAACGGAGGAACGTTGTGGACATGGGTGAGTCTGCAATATTTCGAACAATATTTTACGACGGCAATAAATAATCGACAATTTTCAAAGCTTGTTAAAATCAAGTGAAATTGTATTCAATACTTTTCCGACAGATTTCACGCGTCTCGTATTTTAATCGTCGAAGTGAGTAACCGTTGTATTGCTACCGGCAGACTTCGATTATAATTGCAGATATTATTCATCTTCAAGTACGTTCTATTTATACCAGTGAATAGATGTGCCAAAATCTAGTTTTGAATACAAATATAATGCGCGAGAGAGTTTCGTTTGATAACTTGGCGATAATTATCATCCCGTTATATTATTGGCATATAATTCCGAGTCCCTCGCCCTGTAGCGTCGTTTGTTTTACAGGCATATTTCGCGACTCCGAAGGGGAAACTAATTTGTCGTGTTATTTCGAGTTGACAAGTATTTTTCGGGACAATACTCGTTCCCCGATTTATTCTTATATTCGATTCTTTGACAGCATTATCGGTCGACGGAGATGAGAATGAACATCGCTGATACTTGAAATGCATAGATCCTGCGTGCCACTTGGTCGGAGATGGACGCCAACCAACACTGCCGGGCTAGTCCTGGATTGACGGTCGACCAAGATAATGGCGAGCTTTGTATTATATTAGCCAAAGGCCTAATTGAACTATAAACGTATGTCCGTAAAACAATCATTGCTGAAACATACTTCGCGATCCGATACAGATCTCGGACAGATTACTTTTCCAAGTCTATGTACTACCACAACACTCATCGGCCAAGTAACCGTGACGCTCACCCTGTATCTAGGTATTACCCGATACCGGGGCCTCCGGCTTGCCTCTGTCTTGCCGTATACGCCAGAAACTTTCAGGACAACTCGGTTTCACTCAGCTGCAAGGGATACGATACAGACGCTCAATAATATACCCAGAGGTAAGATATTGTCCATCTCGTTATAGGGTAAGCCTAGGAGAGAAAGCACACTTAATTCTTGGAAATAGCAATAAATTCTCTCTTTTTAATGACAAGCTTGGAATATGATTGATAGATCTCGAGAGAATATGTTTACCTTATTGAAATATAGTAGACTCACCTCGTAGTAGAGAAATATTTGAATAACCAGGATCAAAGTTTCAAGGTTTGAAAATAAATAGAAGGGTAGATAGCTGTAGGCCTAATATTAGGCATCACATTTATTTTTTAAACATGGAACATAATTCAATATTGGTGATAAATTACTCCAGAGTCTCAAGTACCAGTCATAACGATTGAAATATTGAAAAATCTATTCATGCATGCAATAGTGATACTAACTTATTGACATTCTTGATTCTGTTGAAAATAGTTAAAAGTTTATATCAAATTTGAAAATGGTTCAGGCAGGCTTACAAAATCAATCATAAGAAATATATTATAATAAATTTCATACAGATGTATAATCACAATTAGAAATTCTTTGGTACTTAGTTGAGAATGTTTACTTGAAAAACACATAAACTTAATCTATCCAATGTACCCTATGCTTATCTAGTTTTTATCTTCACAGGCGTTGTTCACCGAGGGAAACTAGCTCCTGCCTATCCTCAACAAAACCTATTCAATATTCATCAGGACAGGGGATTCACACCAGGGAGTGAAGCAGTCCAAGCACCGGGGGAATGACCGCAAGACAACTCTGCACCGCGGAGTATTAATAAAGTAGCATCAGCGAATGGTTCGTAATTACAGTTCCTTTTGAATCAGTTTTGATAAAATCTCGCATCTGGTCTGGTCTATAATTATTTTAAATTACTTTACTTTATAATTACTTTTACTAATTAAATCGAGTTCAATTACACATTACCAAACTATTGGGTAATTGAATAAGTAATTTCATTAAAAATGTAATCAGTGACTCGTAACACTGCAAATATCCATGTAATAATAAGATTGTTTATGCAATAAACATGTATTATTATAGTAAATTAACGAATTCTTGAATAAATATCTCTTGAAATTGTAAATTATCTATCGTTGAATCATTTTCCTATGTCCTTTCCTTGCCTATAAGTCGAAAATCATGAAAATCGCATGATTTCATAAAGCCCCGAACAATATTAATATATATAAATATAACAATATTAATATATATAATATAAATAATAATGCGCCTTGTCATATGCAACCCGCATGCCATTCGTGTAAACGGAAGGGCCCATGTTAATTTTTGTTGCCTATTTGGTGTTTTCCGAATGCCTATATTCAGGCGTATTGTAGTAATTCAGAAAAAAGGTCGAAAAAAAGGTTCTGGCAGTTGATACCTTATTTAAGGATTCGGATTTCTGGCAGTTGATACCTTGATTTTAGTCGCTTTGAGATGAGATATCAAATGCCAGAAAATCGACCAATCAGGAGGCTGCTTGAGCCAATTTAGGCTCAATTTCTCGAAAAGGAGCCTCCTGATTGGTCGATTTTTAAATTAAATCAAGTTACGGCGCTACAGAGGCTAGCCATCAGCAAAATTCTGGATTTCTGGCAGTGGCTGGATTTTCACGGCAGCAATTTACTGCCGCGGCGCTATTCGTTGTTAACCACGTGGTTTACCTACGCTATTCGTTGTTAATCACGTGTTGCTGCCGCAGTAAATTGCTGCCGTGAAAATCCAGCCACTGCCAGAAATCCAGAATTTTGCTGATGGCTAGCCTCTGTAGCGCCGTAACTTGATTTAATTTCAAAATCGACCAATCAGGAGGCTCCTTTTCGAGAAATTGAGCCTAAATTGGCTCAAGCAGCCTCCTGATTGGTCGATTTTCTGGCATTTGATATCTCATCTCAAAGCGACTAAAATCGAGGTATCAACTGCCAGAAATCCGACTCCTTAAATAAGGTATCAACTGCCAGAAGTTATTTGAATGGATTTTTTTTGCCGTTTTTTTCGAGTTGTTTCAGAGTGTTTGTCATACCTTTTTTTCGAGCTGAATTCCAAGAATTCTGGCTTTTTTTTCTAAGTTCAATACGCCTGAATATAGGCAATCGGAAAACACCAAATAGGCAACAAAAATTAACATGGGCCCTTCCGTTTACACGAATGGCATGCGGGTTGCATATCGTAAGGCGGACTAATATTTATAATTTAAATAAATAGTACTAATAGTAGTAAATAAAATTTATAAATATCTCGGGGCTTTATGAAATCATGCGATTTTCATGATTTTCGACTTATAGGCAAGGAAAGGACATAGGAAAATGATTCAACGATAGATAATTTACAATTTCAAGAGATATTTATTCAAGAATGCGCCAATTTACTATAATAATACATATTTATTGCATAAACGATCTTATTATTACATGGATATTTGCAGTGTTACGAGTCACTGATTACATTTTTAATGAAATTACTTATTCAATTAAAATAGTTTGGTAATGTGTAATTGAACTCGATTTAATTAGTAAAAGTAATTATAAAGTAAAGTAATTTAAAATAATTATAGACCAGACCAGATGCGAGATTTTATCAAAACTGATTCAAAAGGAACTGTAATTACGAACCATTCGCTGATGCTACTTTATTAATACTCCGCGGTGCAGAGTTGTCTTGCGTTCATTCCCCCGGTGCTTGGACTGCTTCACTCCCTGGTGTGAATCCCCTGTCCTGATGAATATTGAAGAGGTTTTGTTGATAGGATAGGCAGGAGCTAGTTTCCCTCGGTGAACAACGCCTGTGAAGATAAAAACTAGATAAGCATAGGGTACATTGGATAGATTAAGTTTATGTGTTTTTCAAGCAAACATTCTCAACTAAGTACCAAAGAATTTCTAATTGTGATTATACATCTGTATGAAATTTATTATAATATATTTCTTATGATTGATTTTGTAAGCCTGCCTGAACCATTTTTAAATTTGATATAAACTTTTAACTATTTTCAACAGAATCATGAATGTCAATGAGCTAGTATTACTATTGCATGCATGAATAGATTTTTCAATATTTCAATCGTTATGACTGGTGCTTGAGACTCTGGATTAATTTATCACCAATATTGAATTATGTTCCATGTTTAAAAAATAAATGTGATGCCTAATTAGGCCTACAGCTATCTACCCTTCTATTTATTTTCAAACCTTGAAACTTTTCAATTATTCAATGTCAGCCTTCCCGAGCCGCAAATCTCCTCGACTTGTGTCACCCATGTTCACTCGATGAGGCCGCGCAAGTAACTGAACATTTCCGCATCGCGCACGGCCTATTTATCTTACCTACGAATGACGAGGGGTGGGGGACGCCATTGTCGTAGGTCAGTTTAGGCCGGTTAGGCAAGTATAGAACTACAAATGCACAAAAGATTTGCGGGTATACCGTATAATAAGACGTGTGCCTTCTTCCTGCATCTGGTAAAAGATGCATTTAGATTAGCCCACAACATAATTTCTTTTTGCAATGATTTATAATAAATTTTTCACTTCAACTTCTTCGCATTATTTCCACGCGCCACTATCTTTCATTCTATCAATGAATCTAATAAAGAGTTAGTAGTTTTTCTACTGCTATTCAGAATTTTATCAATGAGCTATTTGCCACGCCTCCAAGAATATAAAGAAAGGGTCGTAGTATTTTTTTGTCCGCATATTTGTGCAGCACCACTATCTTTTCATTCATAAAAGAGCGCTTCTCAGAAAACGTAGTAAATTTTTTGTCCGCATATTTGTGCAGCACCACTATAATACGCGACCAGCGCTCTCTATGAATCAATGGAGTAGTTGCTGCGCGAGGGGGTATCAAAACTAGCGATGTCTACAAACGAACGAACAAACAATTAAAAGAACAACTCAAAGTAAAATTATCTAACGATTAAAACGGAAAGAGAATAGGAAGAAGACGATGAATAATAGATAGCGACTACAAACACATATACCTTTTTTTTTTATCACTTTAATATTCTCATAACACAATCACCAGCTCACCGTATTCAACTTCTATAGGGAATAGTAGTAGGAGTTGAAGTCAGACGGCTGCAACCTGTTTATATAAATCGATCGATCAATGATTTACAATTTCAAGAGATATTCATTCAAGAATGCGCCAATTTACTATAATAATACATGTTTATTGCATAAACGATCTTTATTACATGGATACTTGCAGTGTTGCGAATCACTGTGTTCACGACAGATATAGGCGGGAAGATGAGAAAAGAGAAAACAAACAACTGGCGGATAGTCGGACACGTGAGGTTTTATTTTATGTTAATATATTCCCGAAATCGAACTTCTACTTTCAAAGATTTTCTGTGGACTGGTGGATTTTCTTCCTCGTTGAGGTATTTAAAGCCCTGTCCCCGAGTGGCCGATCGGCATACTAAAGAATTCAACAACGGTCTTTCGGGGTCAACGTGTAAAAACAAAACGAACTTTATTTGAGATAAGGGCCTTAATAACAACAATAATATAAACTCAAAACCAAGCTAATAATGATAATAAGGTGCAACATAATTGGCCCGGCGTTGACGGCCCAACACACTGATTACATTTTTAATGAAATTACTTATTCAATTACCCAATACTTTGGACGTAGGACGATGATTTTAATGTTACATAGAGCGGGCAGCAGATGTTAGGATATAAAAGCTTGTGGTTGTCACTAATCGTAGAAATTATTATAATTAGGTTTTTCGTTATTTATCACCCATTGAAAATTAGTGGCAACCAGCTCAGCTTGTTTTCTGTACAACGTTTCAAACGGAATCGATTCTTAGACTAGATGCCAGATTTTACCAAAACTGATTCGAAAAGAACTGTAATTACAAACTATTTGCTTATGCTATTTTATTAATACTCCGCGGTGCAGAGTTGTCTTGCGGTCATTCACCCGGTGCTTGGACTGCTTCACTCCCTGGTGTGAATCTCCTGTCCTGATGAATTTTGAAGAGATTTTGTTGAAGATAGGCAGGAACTAGTTTCCCTCGATGAACAACGCCTGTGAAGATAAAAACTAGATAAACATAGGGTACATTGAATACATTAAGTTTATGTGTTTTTTAAGCAAACATTCTCAACTAAGTACCAAAGAATTTCTAATTGTGATTATACATGTGTATGAAATTTATTATAATATATTTCTTATGATTGATTTTGTAAGCCTGCCTGAACCATTTTTAAATTTGATATAAACTTTTAACTATTTTCAACAGAATCAAGAATGTCAATGAGCTAGTATTACTAGTGCATGCATGAATAGATTTTCCAATCTTTCAATTGTTAGACTGGTACTTGAGACTCTGGAGTAATTTATCACCAATATTGAATTATGTTCCATGTTTAAAAAATAAATGTGATGCCTAATTAGGCCTACAGCTATCTACCCTTCTATTTATTTTCAAACCTTGAAACTTTGATCCTGGTTATTCAAATATTTCTCTACTACGAGGTGAGTCTACTATATTTCAATAAGGTAAACATATTCTCTCGAGATCTATCAATCATATTCCAAGCTTGTCATTAAAAAGAGAGAATTCATTGCTATTTCCAAGAATTAAGTGTGCTTTCTCTCCTAGGCTTACCCTATAACGAGACGGACAATATCTTACCTCGAGGTATATTATTTCGCGTCGGTATCGTATCCTTTGCAGCTGAGTGAAACCGAGTTGTCGTCAAAGTTTCTGGCGTATACGGGGAGACAGAAGCAAGCCGGAGGCCCCAGTATCGAGTCAAAGATACAGGGTGAGCGTCACGGTTACTTGGCCGATGAGTATTGTGGTACATACACTTGGAAAAGTAATCTGTCCAAGATCTGTATCGGATCGCGAAGTATGTTTTAGCAATGATTGTTTTGCAGACATACATTTATAGTTAAATTGGGTGTTTGGCTAATATAATAGGAAGCTCACCACTATCTCGGTCGACCGTTGATCCAGGACTAGCCGGGCAGTGTTGGTTGGCGTCCATCTCCGACCAAGTGGCACGCAGGATCTATGCAGTTCAAGTATCAGAGATGTTCATTCTCATCTCCGTCGACCGATAATGCTGTCAAAGAATCGAATATAAGAATAAATCGGGGAACGAGTATTATCCCGAAAAATACTTGTCAACTCGAAATAACACGACAAATTAGTTTCCCCTTCGGAGTCGCGAAGTATGCCTGCGTCAAACAAACGACGCTACAGGGCGAGAGACTCGGAATTATATGCCGATAATATAATGGGATGATGGGATAATTATCGCGAAGTTATCAAACGAAACTCTCTCGCCCACTATATTTGTATTAAAAACAGGTCCGAGAAGTTATGTTCGTAAGAAATCTCGATTTTCGCTCATTTATTCGCTGGTATGAATAGAATGTACTTGAAAATGAACAATATCTGCAATTATAATCAAAGTCTGCTGGTAGCAATTCAACGGTTACTTACTTCGACGATTAAAATACGAGACGCGTGAAATCTGTCGGAAAAGTATTGAATACAATTTCACTTGGTTTCAACAAGCTTTGAAATTGTCGATTATTTATTGCCATCGTAAAATATTGATCGAAATATTTAAAACTCACTCATGTCCACCGTTCCTCCGTTGATGTCAGCCTTCCCGAACCGCAAATCTCCTCGACACGTGTCACCCGTGTTCACTCGAGGATGCCGTGCAGACCACTGAACTCTGTTACATCACGCACGGCGTCCTTAGCTTACCTTTCCGCGGCTCGGGGCGGGGGACGCCATTGTCGTAGGTCAGTTTACGCCGCTTGCGCTATTGGTTAGGCAACTATATAGAACTATAGAACTGAAAATGCCGCAAAGATCGGCGGGTTGTGTATAATACGGCGTGTGCCTTTTCCCTGTATCTGATAAAAGATGCGAGATTAGCCCACAACTTAATTTCTTTTTGCAATGATTTATAATAAATTCTTCTCTTCGTTTCAATAATAATTGCCCTACTAATTCAATTAATCGCCTCAATCTACTTTCTAGGATAAATAAAATAAGAATTTTACATGTCAATTGTAGCCCCATAACTTGAACTCTGCGTATTGACTAAATGTATCGGTATTCGACGATTTATATTACATCAAATAATCGCTCAGCCACTATATACCTACCTAATAGTCGAGCGGCGAACCTGATAATTTCGCGCACATGTTTATCAGCCGCCTGACGGTCCGAGACTTGCGATACCGCGATGTACCTGGAATATCATCGTCTATAATACTTCTCAGCAGCTTCGACTTACCGCATTCGGTATATGTATTCACTATCTACATATTTTACATATATTAATAAGTAAATAGATATATATTATAATAATTATAACACATATTCATATATAGATGATAACAATATATCGACATATACCTATATCTACCCAGTACCTAAGTATACCCGTCTGCAGATCCTTGCAAAGGGTTGCCCTGTATATAGCAGCTGAACCAGCCTTGCGAAAAGCCGGCTATATATTGCAATTAAATTGCAATAGCAATGGTGATGACGAGAATCAGTCAGATCGTGAGTTTGATTAACAAAAGTAATAGTTATAGTTGACCTTAAAAAAAAAAAAAATTCGACGTTGGTAGTTTTCTATATAAAATTAAAGAAATGTATATTTTTCTAGTTTATCATGGAAAATAAGAGTGAGGTGACTGCATTAGATACATCGAGTGGTATCATTCGTTGTGGCAACGCGACGTTTAAGCTGCGATATCTACAAGAGGCATATATAGGTAGATAGCTATACGTATGCAGCAATCGACGACTGAGGATTGACGACCAGAAGATCATGGTGATCACGATATATATAATATGTATACGAATATATAGTATATGTGGACGTATGTACACGTTCGTCTGCATCAGTGACACGCGGGTTCAGGGTCATCGGCCTCTGTCTAGTACAGACGCTGAATACGCACTGCAGCGTCTGCTGCAGACGTTACGCTGATCGAGCATAGCTAATTGGAGGTAAATCCTACACACGTATAAATAATGTATAGATAAGTATATATGGTTGTGAATGTATTACATATACGTTGTACTACTTATTTTATAACGTCTGACGCATCGTATCTAATATATATGTAGTATATAAATAAATAAATAATTTTAATCTCGATCTATAAAATATGTAATATATAATACTATGTAATATTCGTCGTGAATTAATTGATATTAATAATTGTCGGATATATATATAATTATTTAAAACAATAAATAAAATAGGTATACTGCATGTTACACCTACGTATATGAAATTAAGGAGATAATTTGCAAAACGGAGTGAAACGAGAAACAAGGCCGTCAAGCTAGGCGGATAAATTGGAATTGGTAATCAACCGGATAACTAAATTAATAATTTAGGCTGATTATCACGAGTCGGTTATTAACTCGTCGACACAGATTTTCTAATATAATACTATACACACAGATATACAATATTTACCAAAAATATTTCTATACTGTATTATTAGAATGAATAAACTAGTGAAATAATTAGTAATTAATCAACGTATTCAATCAGAGTCTAATAAAAATTAATTTATACAACAAAGCCTTTTCATTATTATTATTATTATTTTTCATTTCTTTTAATGCAAATACCAGATGTAGAATTTCCTTCAACAATCAGTTTCGTTATATGTATGACTCGAGGCGCGTAGTTACGCGTGTGAAATTACGCTATATAGATGAAGGATGATACAGCGGTAATTTACCGAGTAATAAATTACGGTCATTTCACGATCCCTATATACACACTTACATACATACGTATATAGGTATACTTTATACCGAGATTTCGCTTTGCATTGCATTGCGTTGCGGTGGATCGGACTTAAACTGAAATCACAGAGCGGCTTGCGGCAGCGTAGCACCAGCACAGTAGAAAGGGTCGACGGCGATGCGGACTAGCGCGAGGTATTCAGGCCGCAGCAAGGCCGCCCGTGCACTACTACACGGCTTGGGTGCGAGTAAGCGTTCGCTAAATGAAATGTAGGTTGTTACATGGCTTGAGGCGGCCCAACCTCGCGTCTCGCGATACATACATATATACCTATAAGCACATATGTATGTATATACCTAAAGTAAGGTATATAATATATTCTGTAGGTGATATTTAAAGAGACTAATACATATTTCAAGATATTATTATCACATATGTATATGTGTAGGTATATGTCGCGCAATTACGCATGAAAATATATCTACATAGATATACAGGTATATATATTTAATCGCGCGATACAGTTTAGCGAATAATTTGCAAATACTGTGGACCTCGTATATGAGGTACATACATACATAGGATATGTGGATTATAAACGAGTGAGTAACTGATAATAACCCGCGGTTTAGAAATCGGTCCTAAGCCGTCCATGCACCCCTTCACTAATAACGACATTCCGTAGAGTAATCTATAAATATATAATCGCGTAAACCATAGATATATATATATATATATATATATATATGTATATGTATTTGCTGCAACCGCTGCAACGATCGCGGTTATCGCTTATCAACGCGTTACGATGTCAAATAGATTTTGTTACGTTATATTACGGTATACCTATTACCTACGTATGGGTAATGTTATGGTAGAAAAAGGACCTATACGCGGGGAAATAATTCCGATATCTTATAACGTTTCTATTATATATTATACGAAAAAAAAAATATCACGTTGCGTAAAATTGACGGATTATTAGTACCTATTACTTTTTTTTTTTATTGTTTTCGCTGACGACGAGAATATGAGATTTAGGGAAACTATTTAAGTTTCTAAAAATCTTCTTTCGATTAATTGAAATACAATGAATTTTATACAGGCATAGATTTGATATGAAATATAATATTCGTTCTAAAGGATCGCAAGGTCGTTGTATGTAACCTTTTCAATTATACACGATGAAAGTTTTCTCGTTAAGTATATGATAAAAAACCTCATATCTACTAGAATAAAAAAAAAAAATACATTAACGTCTCGGAATGATCATACGGACTGATTATTGTCAGCCAGTGTATGTATAGGTAGTACATAGAAAAAAAAAAAAAAAAAATAACTACTAGGTTGTCAAATACGGCATTTGAAGAATGCTTGAAGCCGTGCGGCTTTGCGGGCCTTTCAATTACTTAATCAAAGTACCAGCCAGGTATATATGGGGCATTCCACGCCAACTCGACCTGAGTCTGACCCTCGACCCCTTGGATTTGGTTCTCAATTTTTCATATGGTTATTCCATCTTTCGAAAGCACACTGAATTTTTTTTAGATTTTTTCTATCAAATTTGTTCAAATAGAAAATCAATTACTTAAGGGAAAAATCACATCGAAGGACATTTTTGAAAAATCTGAAAAAATTCTCAAAAATCCTGTACTGGATTCCAAGAATTTCGTTGTGTGGATCAGAGTGGGCCGGCGCTTGCTTCCATCTGTCATTTGCGATTTTCTGAAAAAAAAAAAATAGACGCAAAAGTCAGTTCACTGTGGGCAGTTAAAATAATCTCAGAAAATTCTGAAAAATTCGGAGTTACGTATCAGAACGTTCAAGCAACTGCTCACAGTGCACTGACTTTGGCGTTTATTTTTTGATTTGGTTTTTTTCCAGGTAATCGCAACGGACGGTAGAACCGAGCGCCGGCCCATTCTGTTCCACGGACCGAAATTTTTGAAATCGAGTACAGGATTTTTGAGAATTTTTTCAGATTTTTCAAAAATGTCCTTCGATGTGATTTTTTCCTTAAGTAATTGATTTTCTATTTGAACAAATTTGATGGAAAAAATCTAAAAAAAATTCAGTGTGCTTTCGAAAGATGGAACAACCATATGAAAATTTAAGAACGAAATCCAAGGGGTCGAGGGTCAGACTCAGGTCGAGTTGGCGTGGAATGCCCCATATATATACCGGATAAACGATCTCAGTCACGGATTTCTACATGTGTTAGGACTTAGACACACGTATGTGTATGACTACCTTTTCCTTTTTTTTTTTTTTTTATAACGACATAGTATAAAAACTTAAATACACCTACCTATTCTAGACACTTATAGGAATAGCACTTCACGGTAACTAATTTGACGATCAATTAATCAACAATTTATTTTACCTTCACCGATTTATTTCTTATATACACGTGATATTTGGGTGGAGAAAGGGAGTTGAATTGAATTTTTTGTTCAGAAAATCCGAAAATTTTGGTCTATTTATATCGGGATGTTAAGACAAAAAAAAATAATTCATTCTAATCAAGGACTCGCTTTAAGAAATAACTTCGCGATGTCATAAATAATTGATACGATTCTTGAAAGTTTCGTTTTTCAAAAAGCAATTCTCAAGACGATTAATTTGACCACTTGTTGCTTTTGATACGATCTATACAACCCGAGTTATTGAACACTGAACGAATTCACGCGTGAATTTGAAATTCTCGTTTATTAGTACCTAAAGGAAATCGATCGACTGATTTCGTATAAATAAATCGTATAATCTCTATATAGTCTGACTGTAGCATTTGAAACTGTATAGAATGTCTTTCAGCTAGCGGATAATAGCAAACGTTGAGCCACTCCCATATCCTCACAGCATCTTCCTCACAGTTCTTTCTTTTCGCATTTAGTTTTCTTCTTCTTCTTATTATTATTCTCGGAGTATTTGCCGATGCAGCGTTGGGTTGTGGAAAGGAGTAAAGTTGATCTTGGCGCGGGTGATCGTTAGTGACTCGTAACTGGCTAAACCTGTCCTGTTAACTTTAGCAAAGCTGACTTGCGGGCAATGGGCGAAGGCGAGTCAACGCGTACATAATACTAACTAACCACCAAGAAAGCGTATTCTGAAAGCCTTGTAAATATCTAGCCGAGGACGACACACCAAGATGGGCGAGAATCATTCCGCGTTGCAACAGAACCCGGATTTTCTCTCGCTTGGTTGCATTAGGTACAGAGAATCCGCTTCTGCAGCATCCGCCTCTATATCTATGTATATCGCGATATTATCATTATAATGCCAACATACCTATATGAGAATATGTGAATGCGCATATCTTCTCAGCTACGTAAACGATTCGAATGCAAAACTGCGACACTATAAGAGAATCGAAGAGTTTCGATCGCGCGCAGATAAAACCGTCTATATTATATTGAATTTGATAAATAAACCGATCTTTAAGGTTTAATATTCTGCAAAAATTGGTTGCATGCATATAAGCGAGCAAGAAGGCGTCAAATTTTATTCCTCGATGTAAAAATAAGAAAATAAAAAAACAGCGAGAGATAACGAAATCTGGTTATTTAAGTAGATCGATTCAGACACGGGCCAGTGGAGAACCCGAAGGCGTATACATATCACGCAATACGCAAACTAGATATAAGCGTGTGACACGCGTTAATCTGTAACCGTAGCGCATGTTTACCCTTCTAATTCCAAACTTTATACTATAAGTTTAAAAACTCTGTGTTAAATTCCATGTTCAGAATGAACTTCACCCGTATATATTTTATCCGCGAAAAAATAAAGGGGGGAACAAAAAAAAAAAAATAATAAGAAAAAATTAAAGTAGAAGAGAAAAAAAAAAAAATAAGAAAATATTATTCCTACCTCGTTTAGCGTCTCAGAGGGGTTCGAGTGACGTATTACGTCACAAAAACGTTGTAAGAATGTGAAGTAATAAAAGGTTTTTTTCTTTTTTTTCTTGGTTCTTTCGCTCGAACGAACGATAGGTATAGGTATAGTCAGGTTTGGCACCGGCAGCTGTCACTTTATAAATTCAATTTCACTGATGTCAATTCTACAGCTGTGTAGAAGTTATAAATGTAGCGTAATAATTTTCAGTTGAAAAATATCAAAAATAAAAAAAAAAAGGGGGGGGGGGGGGGGGTGGATAAATTTAATAACAATAATAATAATAATATAATATAATAGACATTGTCAAGGTAAACGAGTAAACGAGTCGAACATAACTACGCTATTCGCAATTCTATACCAATTATACGGTATATATAAAGCGAGGGGTGGTTTCATGCTTTCTTATATATACCATCGCGTTGAAATGAGATTCAATTTATCTTGCGGATATAAGCGAAATGCATAACTCGCTGAAATAAAACTGTATAGAAATGAATGTATAGAAATGTTCGTATCTTATATAGGTAATATATAAGTATGGGTTTAACAAGTATCCGCGATTCACGCATAAACTATCGTTTTTATTGTCAGCGAGCTGATTGCAGGTAGAGAAACTACTCCGAGAATACTTTTTTCTCTAGTAAAACGTCTCCCAGAATCCTTTGCCTATTGAGCTCTCGAATTTTTGGTAAAGGTAAATTTAGTCTTAGAATGTATCCTCGATATATGGCTTGCTGAACCTGAATCACCGTGTATATTCATCTGTAATACATATATCAAAGTATAAAGACACGAGGAGATGTATATGAGACGGTAAACGTATTTCTTTATCGCGTATATGGTAGCTGTATGCATATACTTATATGATCGTATACTTACTCGTGCGCATCCTCATAGCATTAGCTTAGACGCTTTACCTTATCTCGAATGTTCTTACCTAATAAGAGTAAAAGTATAGTTGCAATTTACATCCTGTATAGAATCTGGCTAACGGGTCAACCTATACACGCGCAATTTAATCTGAAGGTAACGCGTGTCTGTGAGAAAGAAGAAACGATGTTGTACTTTCGTATGAGAGTGGAGAGAAAAATTAGAAATAAAAAAATAAAAAAATAATTGAAAGAAAAACACTCTTTCGCATCTCCGTTGAGTAATTGTGAATTTAAGTACCTATGCGGTATGACTACTTGTGTAGTACTACATATATAAATGTATTATATAGGTATGTATATCGTTAGCTGATCGGAGAACAAAGAAGGCGGGCAAAACTTTCGCTACTATACGTATAACTAATACTTCTTAGAAATCTATTGCAACTATAATTCTCAACTCGGCCTCTATTATGCCCGATATCTTTTGAAATCGGTTAAATCTATGCCAAAGAATATAAAGATGCCTAACTTGCAACCGCGCGCGTGTTTAATACCGTAAAGTATTATCCTCGCTGTTAATTCTTCTGCAATTTATATTTTCGCTAGAAAATATAATGTAGACGTAACATAGTGTGGGTAATGTATAATGTATAGTATAGATAATTACGATACACTGCACAGCGTAATGTGCGTTTCGATTCAATTGCAGATCGTCGATATGTAGGTGTACATGTACATTTATATGTAAGTAACGTATGTATACCTACTAGGTATACGTAGTACATTATGCGCAGCCGTCAGACCCTAGGTCTTGTCCTCCTCCTTCTTTTTCTTCTCTTCGATATAGTACCTATGCTGTGAAACTAGGAGGTAATTGACCGGAGGAAGACTTCTGACGTAAATATACAGGGTGATTCAGTTTGAGTGTGTCAGATTTTTAGGATAGATTACCTGCGAAAATCTAAGACTAAATTTCATTTACCAAAAATTCGTGGGATAGATAATTTCCGAGCTACGTAAGATCTTAGTTTATCAATCACAGAGCGTATAGATCGCACAGACTGGGCACCACTCATCGTCAATCCAGTCTGTGTCACACTATGAGTTCTGTGATCGGTAAACTACGATCTTCTATAGCTCGGAAACTATCGGTCTCCCAAATTTTCGGTAAAGGAAATTTAGTTTCATAATTTCTCAAGGAATCTGCCCTCAAAATATGGTATGCCCAACTTGAATGAATCTGTGTGTGGAATAAAAATGAATGAAATGATTGATCAGCCGATTAGTAAATCCAGTTTTAAATAGTTAATGGCTTGCAATTATTGTTAAAGGTTGAATTTGCGCTAATGAATTATAATTATATTCATTCTACGTATGTATTACAAACTACGAATGTATAAAGTAGGTACGGGCTCCCGCACGAGCTATTTTAGTAATCAAAGTAACGGTTTTAATACGTACCTAGATATAGTGTTGTATAAATGTAAGTAAGTAGATATTCACATATTATACCATACCAAGTATACACACCTGTCAGTATATATTATATATATTCATATATACACAATTATCTACCATGTATGGATATGTGTATAAATTAAAGCGATCAGCTCAAAAGTTGAGTAGTGAATAAAATTTGCAGTCCAGTTGGTATTTATTAATTTCTATTCAAGTTTTACTATCAAGAAATAGAAATCGTTATAAGTACATATATTATTTATTCAATTTATCAATTGACTACGACACCTATACATTTACTCATTACTTACCTGTCAAAACGGAAGTGTCGAGAAACATAATTCGAATAATCATAGGCGAAGATATAGTCGTTCGAACATCTGATAAATAATAATGAAAAAATAAAAAAAAACATACTTGAATTTAGACTAATCATCACATATAATTTACTTTCACAAAGATAAATTATATGGAATTAAATATTGGTATAAATTGGGTTCGACATAATCATCATACAATTGAAATTCTTATAGATTCATATATTATATTTATTTTCAATTTTTTCCCTTGTTTTTTCTTTCTAATAATAATTGTATAATACGGGAATATATTTATGGGAAAAATAAAAAAGGAAAACTAAATTAACCAGATATATCGACTCTCTCTCTATCTCTCTTTTTTGAAACTATACTTATATTTATTATCATCATTGTATCTTTAATTATTACTACGAATATGATTCAACTTAATTTATTCATATCAATAATTTATTGTTATAATAATAATAATAATTATTATTTTTTTTTAATAATATATTTACGTGCGGTTAATTGATGCGCGTGCGTCCTTATATATTATATCGATGCAGCTGGAGGGATTCTGTGCGATGGTATTGCACCTCGGTGTAATATATAAATATATATTTATATAGATATATGTATTAATAAACGTTTTACACGTATTATGGCCAAGCCATTAAACGATCACCGTATAGTATATAGAATATAGATATACCTATATACTAATTATTATTACAGTAATACATAATAATTATATATTACGATATTGTATATATTTGCATATATATTTAAAAAAAAAAAAATTGCATTCATATATCCATGAAAATACGGGAAAAAAAATGTACATAAGTATTTTATATTATTATATAGGACGTGGATATATCTAATCGCGTATATCTCAATATTCACGACTACTGTATAAATGTATATATACGATCGAGAATAAAACTGATCACTGAAATACTACTACTATTACTACTACTGCTATTACAGATACGTATAGGTATATATACCTATATACTAAAGGTAATAAATACTGTGGAACGAAGTAGCCTGATCTTGAATGAAATCTGAACGTAGGTATATACGTATAGAAATATAGTATAAAATGGGTTGAACCCATAATCCCTCCGCAGCTTCGGCGTACCTTATCGTATAGTATTATTCGCATCGACGCTTCTTCTTCGCCTTATCTTATAGGTACAGACCATACACCCTATTACGTTCAAGATATATATATATATATTTTTTTTTTTTCTTTTTCATTTCGTATAGAATTACGATATGATATTTGAGAAAGAAAAAAAAAAAATCAATCATTATACTGTGTATACCTATATAAATGAATAACTATAGGGATCTGGACCACGCAGATTAATTATAACGGATTAATCTTTATAGTATATCTGATGAATATACAAACGCACGCGATTGATAGTATATTTGGGGTTTAAATAAATTTTCATCGGGTCACTCCCTGAATAGATTTTAAATAAATAAGAAAAATAAAAAAAAAGAAACCCTCTTAATTAATACAGATTTTTATTTTCATATTTTTACCACTGACCATAGGCGATGAACTCTTTCATTTCAGATACATACAATACGTTACGGGCTTTATACTTCCAGTAAATATTTTATCGCAGAATCATTTAGATCATATTATAATTTACCTACTAGTGTGAATAGTATATACTATTATAGTATAGGAAATTATTATAATATAATAAATCTAAATCGTATAGTTATACTAAAAACTACAGACAAGAGTCTTTACTTATACTTATATATATATATATTTTTTTTTCTTTATATTTTTAGCTGTTGTATACTATCAATTACCATGTATCATTTATCAGTATAATTTAGGCATTAAATTATTATATATATAATACGTATATAGATAAAATGACAAGAAAATAAAAAGAGAGAAAATTATAACTAACTGATGAAGCATAATACCTGATTCTCAGACGTAATTAAAATTGAAGGAAAAAAAAGTGAGGAAAAAAAAAAAAATAGATAGAAAAATAAAAAAAAATTCTATCGTCGACGCATGTATTTATAATTCATGCAACCTTTTCCTTACGAGTGACGAGGTGACTTAATAATTATGATTTATTATGAATTAATTATATATAATATCTACATATACTTATATAGGTATATACATACAGATAGGTTAATCATAAATCGTCATGTTCTTATTCCTGAGAGACCTGCAGCGTTAGAAAGTAAAGGTTTTTTATTCTTCGCTTTAAACGAGAAGATTCATACATATGTAAGTATGTTTTTTATTATTTACACACACACACACACACACATTTATATATATATATATTTATTGATATAATATTTATATTAGTACAGCGACACGTGTTTTAGTTATTTTGATATTGCGTCTTATATGTACATATACATTGTTCATATATGTATATAGGTATACATAAGTAAATGACAGTATAAATTGATGTTACTGTACGATCATTTTAATCATATAGTATATAATACCATAATTATATATGTAAGGTAGTAATTTTTTTGATTATTTTCATTTTTTTTTTGCATCAGTATTCTAAGTACTATGCATCTTGTTTACCGGAGAAAAATATTTTCAATAAATTGGAAAAAAATTAATAAAGAACCAATCATATTATGCAGATAATTGTTATTAAATAACCAATAAAAACATACAATTTTCATGATATAATAACAAAATTGTTGTTCATTCTGTATTTTTTTTTTCCCCCTTGCTAAATAAGCCATGCAGCCTGAAAATCACGTCGTTGATTAGTCACTCTTTTATAAATATTACATCGCACATCCGCGTTTCTCATATTCCCGCATATATACTATATAGTGTATAACATATTGTCCGTACAATAAATTATATCTTCCCGACAATCAGTAAATCGTATAGTAATTAGCTACAATACATTAACCGTAATTTTAATACAGTTCATATATATACTAGATTTTCCTTATCCTTTTTCATTTTATTTATTTATTTATTTATTTATTTATTTCTCTTAATTTTCTTCTTATCAACACTACATAAAAATCATCTGGGAATAAATATGATTAGTGCCTGTTTTATCGGACCCAGTCAGCACCTAAGAGGCCTAACAACAATAATTTAGGCCAATTTGTTGTTTTTATTTTTATTTTTATTTTTAATCCCCGATCTAATTACCGCAACGCAAGAATATAATAATCAGGTGTGCTGTAACATCTCGTCTTTATATTAAATGTATGTACATTTACTCATTGACGCACTATTCATAAACACCTTTAGCTTCTTTTCTTTTTTTCTTTCCGTCTTTTGATTCACGCGATTTACTATTATTCATATATAATAATTATAATAAATAACAAAATAATTATCCAAGATCAAGGTAACGAATGATGATAGATTTAATTAGAATTTTATCATATTCTATAAGAAATGAACGGCTATGTAAAGATGAAAATCGTTTATATAGGTATCATGTAAATGAATAAAAATGTTCATATCACCACATGCGAACGTCTATATAATTAATAATTAGTCACCCGTCATATATAATAATTTTATATATATATATATATATATATGTTTATTTTTATCAATAATAAATATATGTACGTGTGTATATACTTGGACCGTGAACTTTTATGTGTACGTCAATCCTCGTCGTCTTGTCGTCATATATAGATATTCAAATTTGATCATTAATCACTGTTTTACCGTTTAAATGAATAATTACCATTTTATTCTTTAACCAAAGAAAAATTTCCTTCTCGTATTTCCGAGATGTAAGATATGTGTGTGTTTTTTTTTTTAATTATTATTTGGTCTAATCAATTATTCGACAAAGTTTCTCATTAATGTAAAACCAAGTTTCATTAAGCGGTCTCGTAGCTTTTCTCGACAACTTATGAATGAGAGAATCGAAAGGGGGATAATAAAAAACTACGAATAAAATAAAATATATAATTTCCTTGTTTTTGTTTTCTTGAATAATTAAATCCCACCATATATCGATCGTTATTCCCTGTAAAAAATTTTCATATACTTTGCATCATTTCTTGTGAGATGATTAAATTGATAATAGATAGAATTTGCATGTATGTATATCTGATATAAGTGCAGTATCTATACATATATCGTAGAGTCTGCATATAATATAATATGAGCGGCGAAGAACAGCATTAGTATAAAACCTGGTGAGCGCGATACCTGAAAAACCAGTTTGCAATGTTTTTTTTTTTCTCTTTTTTTTCTTTTTTCCACTAGGTCTTACTTTCGCTTGCTACGATGCCGAAGGGAAGAGTAGTGTAGTGTAGTATCCAGCTAAACTAGTGAACGAGCAAGCGAGAGAAATAATGAACGGGGTCACTAGTCGATATCGAGAAGTTAGATCGTATAGTAAAGATTCGTATTATATTCGTATATATATACAGAGATGTTCTGTGGAAAGTGGTCAGTCTAATGGCGGCACGATTATTTTTTTTCGCGAATGACAACGCTGCCGCTCGATCACAGACAATCGATCTACTGATATTTTATATGTCTGTGACTGATAATAGACGACGTAGCGGTAGCTGTCACGTCGTAGGTTAAAATGAACTGTCATATTACAATATTGTGTAATTATATTGTAATATCGTTCATAATACGACGGTATACGATACTATTTCATAAATAAGTAGTACTCAATTGTTAAATTAATTACAGATGTCAATTTCTATTTATTTATAACATTAGGTTATAAATAATTATCTTGGTGAAATTTACGCATCTCGGAGTGATAAAGTTAATTAGGCAATAGCATACGAAATTGATTCTTTATGAATTCATTGCAGGTGTGGATTTCTGTTTATTTGCTACATTATTTACAACCGTGCATTTCGTCGGTGACTGACTGATCCGCTGCATCCCTTGGACAAGGAGGGTTACGAACATAGCGATGTGAAAATCATTCATCGAGCAATATAATATACAATATTGTGTAATTGAATTGTGATATCGTTCCTAATACAACAGTTATCTATTTCATAAATAAGTGGTCATGAATTTTTGCTTTATTCTACACAGCAATCAAATACACAATTGAATAGATTTACAATAAGAACAATAATTTCAATTAATTTATTACTCGATGAAACTTGAACACGCATTGATGGACTAACACATCACTTACGCAGGACTATTTTCGTACTTATTAGGCTGAGAAGACATGTAGAGTATTGTTTTATTCAGCAAAGATGCCTCGTAGGATGGAACACTTTCACTGAATCAAGGCGAATATTGCTCGTTGAATGATATTCACATCGCTTTGTTCGTAACCCTACTTGTCGAAGAGATGCAACGGGTCAGTCAGTCATCGAAGAAATTCACGGATGTAAATAGTGTAGCAAATAAACAGATATTCACACCTGCAATGAATTCATGAAGAATCAATTTCGTATGCTATTGCCTAATTAACTTTATCACTCCGAGATGCGTAAATTTCACCAAGACAGTTATTTATAACCTAATGTTATGAATAAACAGAAATTGACATCTGTAATTAATTTAACAATTGAGTACTACTTATTTATGAAATAGTATCGTATACCGTCGTATTATGAACGATATTACAATTTAATTACACAATATTGTAATATGACAGTTCATTTTAACCTACGACGTGACAGCTACCGCTACGTCGTCTATTATCAGTCACAGACATATAAAATATCAGTAGATCGATTGTCTGTGATCGAGCGGCAGCGTTGTCATTCGCGAAAAGAAATAATTGTGCCGCCATTAGACTGACCACTTTCCACAGAACATCTCTATATATATGTATATGTATAGCGAATGAATTTATATTTATAATAGTAAATTTTATTAAGTAACCAATAATGGAACGTAGTAAATTTTGCATCTTCTCTCTCACTTGTATAGTTATATATAAAAATATAGCTATAATCGCAATTCAGTTATTAAATAATTAAAATATTATCTAATAAAGAAAGTTATGCAAGGAAGAAAGGAAAAAGAAAAAAAAGAAAGAAAGAAATAGATAGAGAGCTAGAAAACAAAAAAGTTAGAAACATAAAAAATAAAAAAGATCTCATACAGTTTTTTTTTCTTTTTTTTGTATCCCAAAGCTTTTATTTTCGTTTTATATATACTATATAGGGGATGATGACGGTGTAGTAGTAGCAGCAACAAGCAGCAACAGCAGCAGCAACAGAAGAGAGACCGTTGGGGGGGAGGTATGGGTCATGTTTTCATTTTCTTATTTTTTCTTTTTCATATATATATATACTTAACGAATCGTTGTATATAATTATTATCTGTATATGTATATGAATATAATTAATATCTATAGATATACATTTTTAGGTATAAGTATCGAAATATTAAGTCAAGGGTTATAATTGTTCGGGTATTATTTTATTTTATTTATTTTTTCTTTTCTTTTTTCTTCTTTGTTCATTGGATGATGGTAAGAAGAAAGAAAGACAGACTCATATAAATATATATATGAACGATATTGAGGACGTTTGCGATTTGTATATTATTACAAGTTTTTCATTATTTTGGTACAATAGGTAGTATAGGTGTATACATATTATATAATAGTTTCGTTCGTTCGATCATATATTATATAGTATATAATATATATTCAACATATATACTATATATATATATATTTAAATATGTAAAGATATATCGGAGTAACGCAACGGCACAAAATTCAGGCTGCAGTGTGCGCCATTCGCGTGATAATAAAAATTGGTTCAGTATGCATATGTGTGTGTGTGTATGTGTGAGTGTGTCTTTTTTTTAAATTCATTTTCTAACATCGTTAGTCAAGTTGCACAACCGTAGTATATTCTTTTTATTTTAATTTTTAATTTTTAAATTTTGTTGTATTTTTTTTTTCTGCTTATTATTGATTAATCAATATTAATCAATACTAATAACGTACGTATAGTATAACCTAAATGAAATGTGTTCACAGCCACACATTATTATACAACAATAGCTTTATCGCCCGTTATACAATCTCCACCACTTCGGCAATCATCAATCATTTATATTAAAAACATACTTTTATTTATTATTTACGATCTTTATTACCGTAATATATTTTATTTTTCATGTATACACACACATATATATATATATATATATATATATATATATAAACGTGTATATGCGCGACGATAGGGTGAGAACAGGGGTTTTGATATCCTTTTTAATGTATTTTTGTATCTTTCTTTTGAAAGTTTTGTTAGTTTTCCTTCTTCTTTTTATAAATTATTGAAAATTTTCTTGTTTTATCTTTTATTTCTTTCATTTCATCATTATACTATACATTTTTATTTTCCGCCACTATAATTATCAGCGGATCTAATAATTTTGTTCTTTTTTTTTTTTATTTTTTACTTTTTATTATTATTCTGTTTTTTTTTTTTTCCTTACTTTTTATACGTGTGTATATATATACGTATATTATGTATATTATATATAAACCTACACTCTCTGGCTCCTCTGCGCCGTCTCTCCAGTCTTCAGTTTTCTTGTACAAGTCGCACATCGCATAATTCGCATTTCGCAAATCAACGAAATTTCCTTATATTTGATTTTATTTTATTTTATTTTATTTTCATATCGTTTTAACTTCTCGTCTCTGCTATACTCGCGGAATGACTTCGAAAATTTGTATAAATATTAATAATTTTTTTGTGCCCTCCCCCCCTCCCCCCAGCCCCAGCGTACGTACGTGTGTGTGTGTGGGTGTGTATGTATGCATGTGTGTGTGTAAGTGTATCCCAAGTCGAATAAAAGAGAGAGAAAAAAAAATTAGAAAAACAAAATCATACAATAATAGCAAATTTATTTTGTATTATAGGTAGTTGAGGAACCACGGACATAATCATCAATCAATCAATCAATCAATCAATCAATCAATCATCATCATATAATATGTGGTAAGTTTCTACTTCTTTTTTTTGTTTTTTTGTTTTTTCTTTTCAACTATTATAATAGATATTACATACGTTTGGACAACACTGATAGTTATAGTTATATCTTCTATATATTCAGTTTTAGGCACAGCACACTGTTTCAAAGTTTTTCAATAATAGATTTTGTAATTTTATACATATATATGTATATAATGTATTTATTATTATTATTATCTTTTTTTTTTAATTCATTTCTTTTCTTTTTTTTTTTTTTTAATTATTTTATGCTTTATTGTATATATATATATATATATATACGTATGTATAATAATAATAATAATAATAATAATAATGATAATAATAGTAATAATAATAGAAATGTGTTCGACATTTAAATGAATCATCATCATCATCATCATAATCATAATAATAATAATAATATATTTCGTCTTGTTTAATCGAAATCGAGTCAAGATATTACATATACCGTACAAGCACGTGATATAATCGTATATTCATTCGCAGTTTATTATAACGTCCCAATTATAGGATTCTCTTATTATTTTTATTTTCTTTTTTTTCTATTTTCTATTTTCTTTTCTTCTTTTACCCATTATACATAGTATGGTATATATATATATTTATATCGCAAATACCAAGATTATAATAATCAACGTAATTGTCATCGGTGCAATAGGATAGTTAGTTAATTAAATTTAATAAGTTTCATTTGTATTTTTGTTCTTTCTTATTTTCCTCATTTTCTTTACTATATTTTGAATATATATATATATAACTTTCGTCTCTTATCTCTTATCTTTTATCTTGGCAACTTAAATAACCGTATTTTCGGTTATATACAATATTTCATTAATTATTCGTATACACGTATTATTCAATATGTGTTCCGTTTTTTTTTTTTGTATTTTTTTCTTAATTTTAATATTTTTTTATTTTCATTATTATTATCATATTATGTAGAAGAAAAAAATATAAAAAAAAACAAATCGCAACGGTAATCTATAATATGAGCGGATCAGAGACTTGAAAATATCTAACGGATTACTGCAGTTATATAATTATTATTATTATAATTTTATTTTTAATATAATATATATATATGTATATATAGTTACCATGAAAACTAATTATCACCATAGTAGTCGTTATCTCGATATATAATATATATGTATATATATATATATTACCATCGTCCTTATATACGAATTATTCATCATATTCTGCACTTGTTCTCGGAGAAGAAGGATTCGATGTAATATATTAACGAAAAAAAAAATAAAAAATAAAAAATTATTGTTCTGGTTTTCTCAATCTTTCTTTTTTTATTTTTAATCTTCTTTTCTCTTGTTGTTATTGTTGTTTGTTGCTCCATTTTATTCCGATCACGATATATACTTTATACTGCCGTTACGATTATCGTTTATAAACTTTCAACTCGGATGAAAAATAATGACGATATATATAGTATATATAATTTTATAATCATCGGTTATTAAATCGCGACACGTTGATGTTGTTTCTTGTTGTTATTATTATTATAATTCATCTTCTTCTTCTTTTTCATCATATCGTCGTTGTCGTGTAAGTCTTCGTCGTTATTAAGGTATAATAAAATATATTTATTACCGCATCACGACGAGCATGCCATCCACGAATTGCAAGTGCAAGTATAACACGCGGCTGGTATAACTGGTGCGTAATAATAACCATTCGCGTAAACGAAGGTAGGTGGTGGTCCTGCTGATTGGGGTGGTGGCTGGTGTTGGCTAATCAGTCGTTGTTGTTCCTGACAGAATACCTGACAGGCAAGATTTTCTATAAGTAATAAAGTCTGCCGTCTTTCATGTCCCATAAGACATACGGTTGATTCTTCTACGACACTATGAAGAAGCATTAGATACTCATATTTTAACGCCTCTTCTTGGGGTCCAACAAAATGATTCCACAAATAATTTTCAAGTTTTGCTCTCTGCTGTGCAATGTCGGGAAAGTCTATGAAGAATCTCGAACACATGTAACGCTCAAGTGTCTTAATATAATCGGGTTGTGATGCACGGTACAATCTTACCAATAGATTACAGTACTTTAGTAAACCACCGCCTCTAATCTCCTCCGGGTGTCTTGTGGATATTAATTTTTTATGAAGATGATAAAGTGCCTCTTGAAAATCGCCGTATACAGATTCACCGACTACTGTTGGGTAGAAATTTTCACCAATTGGTAATTTACTGCACTCGTAAAACAATAGTAAAGAGTCCAATACAATTTGAAATGAATCCACCGAGAATTCAAATTGCCTTCTCATAGTGTCGACAAATTTTAATTCAACGTTTCTATGACCACCTGAATTTCCTAACGATATAAGGGACCATCTATCACCGTCGTTGTTAACCTTAACCATTTTGCTAACGTATGCTTCCTTAAGACTACAAGTTGTTATACGTTTTCGGCTAACTCCTTCCGGCAATAGGTGTAAAAGTGAATCAAGTACCGCAGATTTAACTTTATCATAATTTCTACCGCTTGTTAATTCAACGGCAAATATTAAATCCAAATCGTTATATGGTTGGGATTCTGTAGCTAATACATGGGATGCTGCACCGCCGTTTAAACGTATATCTCTGACCCTCATACCAGCGCCTCCGTTGCTAGGATCAGCTTCCAACTTGCTACGAACAACGGTGACTAAATCACTCAGCCTTACTTCAAGGGTTGGAAAATTCCCTCGACCATGTATAGCGACTACTTCATTCATTACGTCGTTTAGTCTGCGAACTTGTTCGAAACTTAAGACCGCGAGTCGCTGTTGAGGATCTGGACATTCAGGACTATTGTTTGTCGTACTGCAGGTATTCTTTTTCGTTATAGTAGTCGTAGCTGTTGTAGTATTTGTTGTTGTTGTTGTTGTTGTTGTTGTCATTGTTGTATTCTTATTATCGTTTGTTGAATTGTTGTTGTTCACTTGGCAAAGCGACTCCATCATGGTAACCCGCCTTTGGCGTTCCTCGCCAATATCCAAAGAGCCACACTGGAACAGTAGAAAGAGTCGAACAGTTCGTTAAAAAAAAATATATGTATAACTTTTGATTGTTTCTTTTATTAATAACTTTTTTAATTTGTTTGTTTTTATTTAATTTTAACTCTTTTCAATCGTCACACTTCACATGCACACGTATAACACAATATATTATACATATCAGAATAGTATAGCAGGACGAAATATCAGATTATTTCTAGTAGGTATTCTAATTGTAGAACTTTTTTTCTTTTTTTTTTTTCACTTATTATAAATCAATCCTCTCATGACGGTGTTATTTATTTATGTATATATGTTTTTTTCTTTCTTCTATTACCTATCGAGAGAAAAAGTTCCTCTTCTTAGCGATGAAACGAAAAGAAAAAAAAAAAAAAGGAAAAATAAAAAAACACACACAAATTAGAAATATTGTGATATTAATTACATTTTGCGGAAAAATTTATATAGTTCGAATTTTCTTTAATTGTTTTTTTTTTTTTTATATATATACTCAATTATATATTGCTAGTTAAGGGAACGTACGTCACACTTCTCACGAGACGATCGTCAATGAGTACCGCGAGAAAGAGTAGTAGACATCTAACTGCTCTGGCTGCAGGTAGGTAACTCGCGATTGAGTGAAAGGCGAGTAAAGGTAGAGGTGGAGGTAGAGGTAGAGGTAGAGGTAGAGGTAAAGGTAGAACCAGCTGCTGCGCACCGCGAGAATGAGAACTGCGAAACTTCCCGAACGTTATCGAAGCGAATCGACCTCCACTACATAGAAAAGTCTTTGACTGTATACCTCCTAGTACATATAGTATATGTACAATGTAATACATATATATATATATATATACACTCACTCTCTCATCTCTTGCCCACGCCGACAGAGCGACTCCTATGACGTCACGAGGGCGAAAATGCGGGGGCGTTTTGAAACCGACGTAGATATATAGGTGATTGTATATATGTATGAGTTGATGCGGGGGCGTACTTCGTATATAACCCATATAAATATAGGTACTGGAAAGGATAAGAGAAGAAGGATGAGAGAGAGAGAGAGGAGAAGTTTATGTATAGAATAGATTCACGAGAGGATGATGTAGATCTGTTAGGTATATATATATATATATGTACATACTTTTAGGTATATGCCTACACCCACGCGGACTTTTCTCCCTGGGAGGAGAGAAGGATATGGTACAGGGTTGGCTCGGAAAGTAATATCGACCCGCAACCAGGCTTCGTTACATTACCTATACCTCTACCTCTACCTCTACCTCTACCTAGCTACCTAGCTACCTAGTCCAGCTATCTAAGTCCTGCACCGATACAGATATATAGTATAAGGTATATAGAATAATTCCAACTCCGAGGAACCACGACGTGACTAGTTGACTATACACATATGTCGACCTATGTACATATCCCTGTTGCTCTGTCTCTGTCTCTGTCTGTTTTCTCTATCTAACTAACCGCGTCGTGTCGCGTCTGCAAACGGGGCAACGAATAGTTCGCGATTGACTAAAGGTCACTCTAACGTATCCGGAATTATTACCACGAAACTACGAACTGATATAATATACCATATTTTTTATACGGTATTAAATTATACATAAAGAATTTTTTTTTAAATTTTTTCGTTTGTCATTTCAAATTTTCATTAATTATTTGCAAAATTTTGGAATCGTCTGAAACGATTGCGTAATTTCAACCGTTAGAAAAGTGGAAAAAAAAAATAAATAAAAATTCCTGTTCAAATATTATACGTTTTATTATACGTAATGAGTATAATAAACTGTGCACAGCATATATCTTTGAGTTATGACTCACGATCGACGATAATTAACATCATTAAAAATGTTCCCAGTGTAAGAAAAAAAAAAAAAAAAAAAATCTCGCTGGCAATTATTTATATTTGTTATTTTATACACCGATCTGTGAGACCGAGAGAGCGAGAGATTTAATTAATAATTACTACATGGCGCAATATCAACGAATATGTATAAAGGCAACGGCGAGTTGAGTGAAAACGAAACGTTTTATACGCTCTTTAAGTCAGGAGACAAACCGCTTCACTACTATATAGTATAACGAAAGGGGGTCATGTCTGCGGAATGCCGAGGATGTCCCAGTTGTTTGCGGGGGGTCGTCGTCCCGGTCTGCGTGACTTTGAGATTGAGAAATCGGTCGGATTCGAGTAATCGGTTTCATTTTTCACATTGAGTTTGATTTTTTATATTTTTAATATCGAAAATCGATACTATCATCAGCTTTCAGACTTCAAAGTCAAAATTTCGAAAAGATAAAAGAAAAAAAAAATCAAATCAAATCGTTTGATGCAAATAGCAGCCAATAAAATAGACGATAGATCGAATTTTCGAGTAAGATAATTTCAGAGGAAGGATGAAAAAGAAATAGAATTTTTATAAAATTCATTTCTCGATTAATAAAGGTACTCGTTTATTACCCATATGGCGATGTGTGATAGACCTGACTGACCTGACTTAACGAAATGTAACTAACGTATACAATTATACATATGGAAGTCTACATCCGAAATTGTGACGTCAATGAGTTGAGGACTTGCGTGTTGAAAATTGCATCGAACAATGAGTCGTGTTTCATTTCCGGTAAAAAAAAAAAATACTTCACAGACTACATAGGTGTGTATGTATATTATTCACATATATTTTATCTGTGTATGTAATTAGTAAATGTGTTGATTAATAGTCACGTAAAAAACGCCATTGATAAAAATGAAGGTGTAACACGCACGAGGACGTCGTATAAACTTGTTATACACGTGTGTGTGTATAATTACATTTTTTTATATACATATGGTCAATCAATCAATAAATAGATCGATATAAAGCTGTGACGTTCTCGTGCGGTCATTGATCATTTACGTGACGTATAGATGGTAAGTCTTTAAAAAAAAAAAATAATAATAGGTATAATAATCAAAAATTCTCATGGTTTAACGGATTATATAAACTATTGTGAAAAATTTAAGCCGGAAGTTCGACTAATTTGACAATTCTGACAAAAGCGAATAATTTTATTCAGATTATCGTGAATAGAATGCGAAGAAGAAAAAAAATTTCGCTCATTTGTTGTGAAAATTTAATAAAAAGGGTAAAATAAAAATTGACCGTTTAGGGTTTTGAAAAATATCTTCAAATCTGATGATAATTAAGAACGTTATATTATATATGGTTCGAAAATCGATGGAAAATTTAGTAAAAATTAAAATTAAAAAAAAAAAAAAATTCGTAACTTATAAACCTGTAGGTCATAAACGAGGGTGAAAAAAAAAAAAAAACGGTAGAGGGAGGAAACCTCACAGAAGCTGTAGGAAGAGCTACGCGTTGACCTTGGGGAGGTTGGCCCTTGCGGGCTTCGCGGCATCGTTTTGTATACCCGCGAGGCGCGATGGGATTAAAGAATTTAGTAGGTACTACGTACCTTGGATACCTACTATAATTATTAAGGACCCTCCTTGATCTGATCATTTTCGAATTTTAATGTTCCCATGAAAAAAAAAAAAAAAAATGGAACCAAAGCTACAGGTTCCTGTCTCAATTCTAAATACCGTTCCAAAGCCTTCGAATCCTGAAAAAAATTTCTCATCTCCAAATTGTGATGAATAAAATGTTGTCGTTAAAGGTTGATAGTATAGGCAACAAGTGTACGGAGTTACAGTTCAGAAAATCGACAATGCGATAGGAAGTAAAAAAATAACTCCAAAGTACCAAAAATCGTGGATTATTTAAATGGGAAAGTACAAAAGGCTTTTGGGCAGTACTCAGAATTGAGATAGAAATCTGAGGTTTTGGATAAATTTTTATGTATATATTTAAAAACGTTTTGGTCCGTGGGATCATTGAGATTTGAATATGATCGAATTGAAGACTATCCTAATTATACCATGTTGAAAATATGAAGCGAGTTGTTTTTTCTTATCATTTTTTCAATTTTTTTTTTTATTTCATTTTTTTCATACGTAAGCGCGACGCATGGTACACGATGGTAGTTGCCTACTCTCTGACGTCAATTTCCAGTTACTTTCAATTAACGCTAGATTTTTTAGTCACATTAAACCCATGCGTGTATATAGGCGCACGTGTTATATATATATATATGCGGCTAGAGATAACGAGAGAATATACCATGTATATAGTATATCTTGGTTGTTACTCGGGTACGGAAATGAGGAAGCAGGTATAATTGAATTTACGCACCGATTACGCGATCCTAGACGTACGTGATATAATTTAAGAAAACCCTTAGTAGGTACTTCTAGTTACGCATGTAGAAACGAATAAACAGTAAAAGATTCGATTATCCTGGAATTATAATTCTTATTATTTTAATTTTTTTTCTGAAAACAAATTGATCGAAAATGATTCGTGTGAAAATTAATTTCATCGAGATTCAACGTATAACGGTAAATTCAATTTTAACATGTGATATAGAAAATATTTACTCGGATTGTGATAAATATTTGATGATGAGAAAATTTAACAACGTTAATATAAATATACGTTTATATCCCCACACGCTTTGAAGTTGGGATTTATTTTTCTCGCTTTAATATTATATATACAGGTATGATATAACTGTATAAGATGTTTTATGGATGAAAAGGAAAGGGGACGGAAAATTCATCTGACATTTCAAAGTTCTTTTACTCTCAACCTTTCGCGTATTATTCCTCAAGATGTACTATATGCGGTTATATACATATATATAGAAGAATAAAAAACGTAATAGTCTTGAAGAAAAAAAAAAAAAAGGTGTCATTTACGCATATTCGCTATTATTATCTCCCTGTATTATTGTTTACTTGAATATTGTGCATAGAATTGCATGATAATTTTACTAGGTATAACTGCATATGGGGTAAAATTTTCATCCAACTTCAATATATTTTTCTATAATTACGAAATTCAGCCTTTTTTTTTTTGTCTTTTCTCGAATTACGAATGAACTGAAATTCAATATCGTTAACAATAAGTTCGATACGTCCATCACATTCATCATACACGAATGTTATCACTTGATATGACGTCGTAGTTACATAGTGAAAAAAAAAAAAAAAAGGATAAAAAATAAATAAAAATTGAAAGTGAAAACTCAGCTCTATGCGATAGCTTTTGCATCGTCGGCTATAACGTAACATATCTATCGCCTCGTCTGCTTTCTAAGCATCTAATTACATCGACATCAATTTAATTAGTTACTATACTATAAACGCGATTTTAATATTGATAAATAAACGAATCGAAAATATACTTCTAGTACCTTATAAACGAACGTAAGAATTTTTTTTTTTTAATAATTACAAATTATTTGAAAATATATGTTACGATCATCGGACTCTATACTACGACTTTATAATTTCGTATTGGATGGTGGGAAATAGTCAAGGCGACGCAACATCGCGGCCTTAATCACACTTGCATACATACATACATACATGTATACACGTATTAGATTTTATACTCCGCAATATTACGCCGGGATGTTTTCGCAGGCTTAGAATTATTCCTATACCATATACCGCTATCCGCGGTTCGAGCAGCCGGCAGGCAGATGATTACGATTATGTAACATCAAACTGATTATTCCACTTCAGCTATAACACACATAATATTCCATCGGTCATAAATTTCTCCTCCATCATTTTGCCCCCTCCGGTGAAAGAATATATCGAGAAATAGATAGAAAGAAAGAAAGAGAAAGAAGGCTAGTAGTGGTGAAGGTGGAGGTAAAGGAAACAAGAAGATAAGAGAATAGAGAGAAAATATCTGTACCAATTCGTTCGAGATATGTGCCGGAACTAATACCAATATCCTATGCAGCATCTTTACGCGTGAATCACTTCCAATCATCTATCTACCCACTCAGTCAGTCACTCACTCACTCACTCATTCATTCGGTACTCTGCTCTCAACGGACACCCTGCGTCCTTCGTCCTTCTGGTTTCCTATGGTTATACGTCTGCACCTTGCCACCTACTTCGATTTTCCCGGGCGCTAAACATCCCACGCAAAATATATACGTGGGCGATATTTTGGAGGGGATATAACAGTGACTCGCGAGTGACGTCAGACGCGTCAGAGATATCTACCATACCCGAGAAGAGAGGAGAGGAAAAGAGATAAAGAAAGAGAGAGAAAGATAGAGAGATGAAATATCTATACACGGTAGCTCAAGTTTAGCGGTCCATATTTTAACTGTACATAGATTCCTTGCGGAATTCTTATACTAAATTTTCATTTTCCAAAAATAGATTGATCGAAGCATAATAAGAATAAATAAAAGGAATGATAATGGTAATAAGAAAAAAAAAAAAAAAAATCTCGTGGTGTATAGATTAGATGATAAAATTCTCTACCTACTGTAGAAATGTAACCACAATTTTTTCATTCATTAATATTATTATAATACGTGAACTTTAGAAATTATTAAGCATATGCGGTTCGATCTCTGACCTTTTTCTTTTCTCTCATACATACATACATACATATAGTATAATACGTTGCAGCTGCTGGTTCTTCTTCTATGGTATAAGATAATTGTTTTCTATACAATCTGAAGTGAAATAAAATAAAATGAGAAAAAAAGAAAGGTAAAAAAAAAAAAAAAAAAAATTAAAGATAAGCAGGTGTTGATGGCAGTTAATTACACCGAGTTATAAGTACGTACCTATAGCTACTAACGGAGCTATTTAATACGAGCTTTTCCATCTATAACGTAACTACATAGTACGATTAGTCCTCAGCCTTATAATGACTTATCGATCTTAAAGAGTGATAGGTTTTTTTCTTTTTTTTTTTGTTTCTTTTTCTTATTAGGTATACGAGAAAATTTGTTCGTTTCTTTATTCATTCATTAATTTATTTATTCATAATACGATTATCGACCTAAAAAAACTGATTATTTTCTAATATACATCGCGATTGCGTGCAAAATATTCATTATATATTGCATATAATTGCGCAACTTGCTTTATGATATTTTTCATCGTCGTATTATCACCACGACTAATCGTCAATAATAACGAGATATATCAATTATTTAATACACACATACTTATGAGGGATGATTCATTGTCAAAATCAATACATGTATTGATCAATGAATGAATGTGATGAATTAATTCAAGATTGATTCTAAAAGAAAGAAAAAAAAAAAACGAAAGAGAAGAAAAGATCAGAGTGACGCGATACGTTTAAAAGAATGGAGTCACACACGTCGAGTTAACTCAACTTTCTATTATTTCCGCAAATTTCGTATATTTATATTTAACAAGTACCTATACAAGCTATACCGTATACGAGATGATGATAATACGTATAATAATGCATAATATTCAGTGAGATACACGTTGAACATCAAACTTGAGGTTATTACCCAGTACGCAATATAATACGCAAATATATGTAGATGTATATAGTTATATCGCGAAGTATATTGACGGTGCAGTGTACTTGCTGTATGGATAGTTGCACTCAACACCCTTATAGGAGGGTATGGAGATGCATGTCACATCGCTCCTGGAAAACTACTATCGATGCTATACCTATATTTGCATAATAAAATTCGCAGAGGGATGAATGAATAACAAATTTAAGAAATTTTTTATCCGCATGTATAATAGATATTATGTGAAATATAGTATAATATTTATACAAAAGAAAAGGGGACGAAATGCTGATCCTTTTCCTTCGCAAAGAAAAAAAAAAAAAAATCTATCTATACGAAGTAAAAATTGTGTATTGTCAATGGGGGGGGGAGTGGTATTGGAAATAGCTAAACAATTTTTGTACGTATTATAATTGTCTATACAATATCCTAACGATGAGACTCGTTACTAAAGCAATTTATATCATCTAACGATCAATTTCACCTCAATAATATGGTGTGTGTATGTGTGTGTGTGTGGGTGTGGGTGTATACGTATATAATATATACCTAAGTATCGCAATTCGAATTATTTTCACATAGAAATTGATTTAACGATCCTATTAATTTCCCATACCTCAGAGCTCCTGGACCCAAAACCGATTATCTCCATTATATCTATCGAGTATATCGATCTTGTTCGAAAACAACTGCCGTGATTACTAAAGGAATGTACTATATATTTCGTTATATGTATTTTCATTGAAAGAAAAAAACCAGCAATTAGTAATTAATCAATTAAATATCCGTTTCCTGTTCCTTTTTATTCTTGTAATTTTTTTATCTTTTTTTAATATTTTTCAATTGTTTTTCTAATCGTTGATCCTAAAGGACAAATTAACTATATAATTTCTATCCGGTATCTAGTTAGATATTTAATAACTAACGTAAGGTCAAGTGGTCAATTATTACAGTTATAATTATCTATGTAATAACTACGATTCGTTAAGACTCTCAAGGCTCACGTTTGCGGGTATATAGTAGTAACAAGCCATATATACTAACTAATTGTAAGCATAACGCTATTCTTTCAAGAAAAAAAAAAATATATACTCATACACTCCCGGAGATCTGCACGAGGATTATATATATACTATATATCATTGATATACATGGTGTATAAATAAATAAAATATAACAGAAATCTATGGCGAATATTGCGAATTATTTTATTACATACCTATTCTTTGATTGACTCACGTGTGGACGCTACGACATACTATACTATACTATACTATACTATATACATACTACTATATACTATTAAATGCTGTTCTCTTCGACACGCGAGTTTAGCAAGGACAAGGTCGCGGATAGACAATCCGCGCGATATGTGCGAAATAGTCGACAACTATAATTATATGTATAGGTAATATAAGTTACAGGTAACCGTTTCCGTCAACGGAATGATGATTATTATTATTACTATTATTATTATCTTCACGTTATTTCTATATAATTTCTATTCAATCAATCAATCAATCAATCAATCATTACTATATTTTGATGATGAATTCCTTGCGAAATTCTAAGACTAAATATCCTTTACGAAAAAAGTCGAGAACCCAATAGTTACCGAGCTATGAAAGATCGTAAGTATCGATGAAAGATCGTGACACAGACTAGGGTGACCATGTCACATATACGCTCTGCGATTAGTAAGCTAGGATCTTACGTAGCTAAAAAATTATCGGTCCCACGAATTTTAGGTAAAGGAAATTTAGTCTTAAATTTTCGCGAGGAATCTATCTTCCAAATATAGATCGCCTTATGTGAATCACTTTGTGAATAAAATATTAGCTAAATTAATTTTGACCGTGTTTATGAGAAGTGGTCCTCCGCAGCACGCGACGGTATTTATATGTACGTACTACCTAGATAAAACGTAGTACGTACGTACGACGTCGGTCATTAATTATGCATTATTACCTTATAAACGGCCGTTGCCTATTTCGGCTAGAGTGTATAATTTGAAGTTACGTACAATATAGGTACATGGATGTGTGTATCTATGTACTACTTATGGGCTAGAATGAATATACGTTATGCGAATAAGTCTATATGTCTATATGAGTAAAAAAGAAAAAAAAAAATAAGTAGACGCGGGATCAACGACAATTATTCGCAAATATAGGTACGAGATGAAAAAAAATAAACGTACGTGTGTGTAAAGTCGAATGCCTTTCACGTAGGAGATAAGCAGCTATATCATCGCGTATGTTATATGTGTCCTATGTATGTATGCATGTATAATATTGCATTTGCATATATATATATATATATGTATGAATGAAAATGAAATGTGAGCGAGCGAGTGAACAAGAGAAAGGTAAGAGAAAGATAAAAAGAAAGAGAGGTGTAGAGAATGGTACTGACTCTTCATAGTAAACCAGTTCCGAACGAAGTTGAAAGTTCCCTCACAGAGAGTTCAAAGACCGCATACGTACGAGGTGCAGATTTATATTTCATTATATCGATGGTATGATGGTCTTATGATCGTATACATTATACCAAACGTCGCGTCGCGAGATCGTAGCGATGTATGTATTACGTTTTTTTTTTTTTTCAGATGAAATTTTTACTTAGAAAGTAAGAACTATATATACAAGTATAAATAAATATATACCTTTATAGATGTATATAACATACGAATGTTAAATTAAGGAAACTCAACTTGTATGTACACTTGATTTAATCGACGAATTATACACGTGATATAATATAATCTAATATAATATTAGATATAATAATCAGTTGTGAAATAAAACTATATATAATATTAAAAAATTTTAATATCACTAGTTTTTTTGTTTTTTGTTTTTTTTTCAATAATATTAAAATATTATGTATTTATTTATTTATACTATATACGACAGAGAATTTTTCGATATTCTGTAATATACGCGTCTCTTAGTAATATTATAAAAACAAAAACAATTAAAAAAAAAAATTCCAAGATATGTATAACCAATAATAATCGTAAGTAATCCTTCTCACGATTAACAACGTGATTATAGACACATATATATATATATTTATTTATTTTTATATAGTTAACCAACAGATAATAATATATGGCGCGATATATGTTTGTCGGTACATAATATAATATATATATGGATATTGAAAGAAACGACGTTGTATTCTTATACGAAGAGATATTTTCAAGAAAGGAAGAACGTAAGGAGAGGAAAAAAAAAAACGAACAAAAAAAGAAATAGAAAAAGGAAAAAAAAAAAAACGAGGACAAATCTGCAGCAGTAATCGCAATCTCTCGTCGTATTATGGGCATAAGATTCCCGAAGACAATAACACGGCATAAGATATATGACGTAAAATGAATAATGAGATGACCATTAGCGAGAGTTTGAATGTATTATAGAGTATATCTACCTATATATTTATATTTATATTTATATTTATATTTATATTTATATTTATATGTGTATGTATATAATATGCACATAACACGTATCAGGTATAATAACGGTTCTTCGAAACTAGTCTATATTAACACAAATATGAAGAGATTATACGTCGACTATGTAACAGGCGAGACAAGATGGAAAACAAAAATTGTACGAATATAAATGAAATAATTCGTTATTCAAGTTATTGCATTTTAAGTTAATAATAATAACAATATTCGCTAGTCGAGATATATACGAATAATATATCTAATCGTGGCTAAATATACAAAAATATATGTACTATGTACCATACATAACGAAAGATAGGTGGTAACAGCACCGCGGGCTTTGACAAGTTATTAGATAACGTAGAGCCTGATACACACACACATATATATATGTATATCTATATATTCTCGTCATCGTTGGTGTTATGTGCTTTTACTTCTTTTCTTTTCTTTTTTTCGTCTTTTTATTTATTTATTTACTGAAACTAACCGAGTCATATACATGTATACGTATATCACCTAAATACGTACATATTTACGTATACATATTATATTAACGTAAGACATGATATTGTTATGTATGTAGGATGTATTGTCCAGTACGATGTTCGGGCGAGTCGCGGTAATTCAATAAAATCGGATTCTTGTAGCTTTTTTTTTTTTTTTAACTATACAAATGCTTGTACGGTTTTTCGATTATCATTTCCGAACCGGAGAGTTTAGTGAGTTATTCCATTATGTAGTATATTATATTAACGCGGTGGTACTGAACTTATAATTATACTTTAAAAATGATTAAACACTATAATGGTTTTTTTTTTTCATTTTTTATTATCATTTATCGATTATACACAACCCGTTAATTAAACCAATCTGAATTTCAAAAACATCGAATATAACGTGAGCGATTTTGACAATAAAACATGCAATATTTCGCCAATGAAACAAAATGAAGAAATAGATTAGCAAATAAACGAAGAACTAATCTGGTTATAAACAATCAATGAAAAATGAAAAAAAAAAAAAAATACTCCGGAAAATGATAGATAATATAGTAGATCTGCGACATCGCGACATCGCGACATCGCGGCGAAGATTCGAGAGCGTTGTACTGTACCACAGGCTAGTGGTGACGCCCGGAGCTTCTAGAAGCTATATAGAGAGTCTCGCGTATGTCTATAAGCCGAAGCTGCAGCAGGTGTCTTACTGCGATCAGATCAGAATTAGAATCAGATCCATAGAGACCAGAAGTAAAGAAATGAGTTTAGCCATGATCGATTCACGAATAGATGATGATGATAATAATAATAAGAGTTTTTTTTTTTCTAATCACATCCATTCTTTATAGAATCGATAATTTGTTACGACTGTATATATTAGTACACAGATCGAAACATATGGTCGTTGTACGGCAGCGATAGCAGCATAATCGAGTAATAATTTAAATAAGAATAATAATTGTAATAATTGTATACGATTGAAAATGTCCTTTTTTTTTTTTTGTTTCAACTTTTAATTTTGAATTTCGTTCTGTTGTTTTATTTTTTTTTCGGTCATTTTTCCCTCAAAGTTATTACGTTATACTTACATATAGTTTGACGCGCTTTAGCGAATCCTCAGAAGCGAAGCACTGGGCAAGGACTTGAAAGGATTCTCACTCCTCCTCCTCCTCCTCTTCTTCTTCTTTTTTTCGCTGTAGTAGTTTGTAGTCGTAGTATAATTAAAAATGTACCGCGTTTTGTTTTTTTTTTTTATAATTTATCGATGTATATAACAATAGACTTAAATCACTGTGTTTCAAAATACGACGAAAATTAAAAGTCTGTATATCTATAAGTTCTATACAAGTATATAGTAGTTGGGAATATAATAACGTTATTAAAACGCGACTATATAAAATTCAATTAATTATCAATTAATACTCGCACCCAATGAATAGTTAAAGATGCTCTTACTCCCTTTCCCTTTTTCTCTATCACCTCGAATCTCACTTTACTTTACTTTAAATCGTCGGAGTTTCGCCTTATCCTTAAATAAAATTAAAACAAAAAAAAAATTTAAAAAAAAACGCGAAAATAATATCGTTATAATCAGTCTCGTTATTACCATCTGTATATTATCTCCCTAGAGATATAAACGCGTTTAAAACTGTTTTTTTTTTTTTACGATAAACAAATATCTAAGTAAATTTTCTCCGAAGAAAAGACAAAAAGGAGAAAAAAAAAGAACAAAAAAAAAAGAACACCACTTCCTTGAAACTATTATTATTTTTTTTTTTTTTTTGTCTTTCTCTTTTCTTCTCTTCTATGTTGTATTTTCCTTATTTATTCTAAAGAAAGAAAATCTTTCTTTCTTTCTTTATTTTTTATTATTTATGACGATACTATGATTGCGGACGTACGGGTCAGTTACAACTACGGCGCACGACGACGTTGCTGCCGCGGCGTACCAACTGACACTGACAACTTCAACCAACGCGGTCTACCCGCCTCAGTTCTAAGCTAGGCTCGTGCACTCGCTGACAGCTAACTCCCACCTTACAATAACCGCTCTTGTCCTACCGTCCGTCCCACCGCTATACCACTTCGCCAACATTCCCTCCGCGAATCCCTTATCCTCGTATAGTTCAGTTTGGCGCCCATAGACCTGGCTCGTTACTCCGAGCTCCGAGATCATACATACATACATACGATGTGTGAGATTTACGAAGGTATATGTTATTATAGATACGTAGTTAGGGGTATTCGTATCAACTTATATTCATATGCATATACTACTACTAGCTAGGTATGAGCATATTGGATCGCGATCGCGATCGTGAACGCGACTTTCCACTGCACAGTCTCTGTCTACCTGACACATGCTGTACTTTGCTGTGCCGCGTTGTTGCGCGCAAGTAGTAGTAGTAGCAGCAGCAGCAGCAGCAGCAGAGAAATAAGTACGAAGAGAAGGAGGAGAGCTGCTATGACTCTATGTGACGTTCGACAGCAGTGCGCGAGAGAAAACAGCTGTTCGCTACAATATGCAGTATTATTATACCTGGCAAATGCAGCTGTAAACAATATTGAGATAATATATAAGTATAATAGTATTGTATATTAGCTATCGCGATATTTTATTCTATATACATATATATATTAATAAGTATACTTAATACTTATGCTACTATATGAGAATATATTTGTGTATGATTAATATACTTATACGTATCTATGTATTTTACATGCAATTGTGCAAATAAATTGTCGACTGTCGTACACCCAACCTCATGACTCGCAAATCACGCGTCTAACTATTGCCAACTCGTAACCGAATGATGATTCGTTTTGTATATATTCGCTCATTATTAATCACTGTGATGCTCATTTTTTATATATATATTTATATAATATTCATTAATTGATAGATAAATATACCGTACATAGCTATGTGAATATAAATGAAATTCCTTTTGTGTATTACACGTTAATAAAAATATAATGTATAATATAGAAGACTAGAGATGATTCTTTTATACGTATTAGTATATACGAGATTCTGTAGTGAGTATAAATCGTCTGTTAGATCGCGATCCTATCCAGGTAGCTAGGATATATTGTATTGTACGCGTAAAGTGATTAACGATTATCAATTATTATATCGATTTTCTATTCTACGCACGTTCTTTGCTTCACACGTGCGCATATCAAGCGGTCAAACAATCAGGGCACCTGTTGCCTTGACCTAGGCGATATTTAACGGACATAAGACCGCTATGTACCTATGATATTATATTATATTAGGTATATTAAATAAATTCATAATTTTAGATTCAAAAAATATAGAAAAAAAATTGTTTACTATTTAAACTAAATATTTTTCACGGTTTTTATTCTATTTCTTTTTACGTCTCTATCTTGTATTCTCATTACCAAATCTATTTCGGTATATGATAACAGAATTATCAAGTTGTATAGATTTATATGTATAGTATATATATACCAATATGGGAAGAATTGAGAAATTGGGCAACTAAGACATATGTGGGTAGTTATATGTATATAATAATGCGGTTTGACCAAACTGGGCCAATTAAAATCGCGTATAGGTATGTATTATACATATAACGATATATCGCGGTAAGGTATAGACCTATAGGTATATATATATTTAATATGTATAACGTTTATCGATCGGTGGGGAGCAATTGCGCATGGGGGAAATGTTCGTTTCACGATTATAGTATCCTAAGTGTACAGCTGGATTCGTATACAGAACACGGAGATCGAAGTAAAGTGAAGGTGGTGAATGATGACGTAACACATATATATCCCCCCAGACTAACAGAGACGCAGACTACGTGTGATCGCGGCCTTCAAGGCCGTTCGCTTTGCCCGGTTAGCGTCCAAAGTTAAAAGCGATTTAATCATTTACTCACATAGTTATAAATCTATATATAAACCATATATATATATTATATACCTTAAATATCAAAACACGGTTACATTAATTATCTCATTTAAACAAACACATTGATGATGATTATTATGATAATCAACATTTTTATAAATTTCCAGCCTTTTTATAAAAACCCAGCGAAAATTTCAGACTAGAATTTAACTTAAACAAAAATTCGTGGGACCGATAGTTTCCGAGTTAAGGAAGATATTAGTATGGGATCACGTAGACTAGGTATAACGCTCAATTTCTACTCATTGTCAGCCTAGTCTGTGATCGATAAACTAAGATATATTTTTTTTCTAATTTTTCGTTCATAATTGAAATATATTGCAAAATCAATGACATACACACGTGTATGTTATATAGCGTAGAACCTATATATTCTATGTAATAGTATATAAATTGTACTTTTACTCGGCCGGGCGAGAACCGCGTTGCGGGTGTATCGTAACAAGGCCGACAAGTTCTGAATCGAAGCCGCGAGCAGACAGCTTCGTTCAAGTGTCACGTTTCAACGGTCCCGAACCTCTCTTCTATAGGACGATGTGTTTTACCTATACTATATCACCCACATATCGTATATAGACGTATTGGTGTATATTATACTCATACTTACGAAATTATACTTATACGATCGAGTCACGCCGACAGATCTCGTCCACGTGCGCCAAAATAAATAGTTCAACTATATCGCACGCGGTATGGGTATAGAAAATCGTAGAAAATCTCATCTAAACCGAAAATTCAATTTTCCAAATAAAAATTGAATTGAAAAAGAAAATAATAACTAATTTACTGTGAAAATGATCGCATCTTTATATGATTATGAAATTAATTGATGAAATGATCAATTATTACCGTACTTTATAGACCTATAGGTAAAAGTAAGGTGCGATAGATCGTGGCTATGACTTTGAATTGTGATTTAATTGTAAAACGCGTTGGGGGCACTTTCTCGTCTTACGTATCTATCTCTATGGGTAAAGAGGTTGGCTAGTCAGTCAGTCAGTCAGTCAGTCAGTCAGTCAGTCAGTCAGTCAGTCAGTCAAGTCAGTCAAGTCAGTAAGTGAAGTCAGTGAACGACAAAGTGTCCCTGACCTCGTAACCCAAAACACGTTTACGAACAACTAGCGAATACTCATGCTCATTATTCTGGTGTAATAGGAACGCTCTTACTTGCCAACTCGTTAAAAACTCGACACAATCACCACGTCTTATGTATTTTATTTGTATATATATATATATATATATACACTATAATATATGGATATGGATTGATGTGTGGCGCGGTAACAGAGGATCTTCGTATCGACTTTCGGTTAGGTTCGATTACACCTTGATCGCGGTATGATATGACTTTTATCACGCGACAGCTACCATTTACCGCACGATTACCAAACAGATTATAGATATATATATATATATATATATATATATATATATATATATCAATATAGACGCAATACATATGGGTATAAATGTAGTAATACACCCTTAGCCTAGATTTCGTTTTGGAATTCAAATTTTCTACTCAAATCTGAATTATAATTAAAAAAAAAAAAAGAGAGAGAGAGAGGGACGAAAGTTTAATACAGAAAAATTGACGAATGATTAGAAATTTCGAAATTGATTAAACTATATATATGTAGTTTCGATTTTTGTTACAACGCGGTTTTCCGTAACTGGAAATAACACCAGGCCAACAAACTTGTTGATTTCAAAGCTCGTGCTCGTTACGGTCTCTTCCGTTCTAGAAAAAATGTTACATACATATACTACATACTCGGTTATCTTCTGTAAGTGATAAAACCAACCGCGAACTAACCGCGAAGGAATAGCTTTAGAAAAAAAATAGGAATTTAAATCATTCTTCATCAGTGTTTTTCTTTTTTCTTTCCTTTTTGTTGTTAAATTTAGAATAGACCTCTTTTTCATATCTTCAACGGAATACATAAATTCTACATACATGTATATATAAGAAAAAAAAAAAAAAAAAAATTAAACAAGTAATTTTTAAATTAAAGAAATGAGGAAGAAAAAAAAAATTGACTAATTCACGACACGTACAGTTAATTATAAACGAATAAATTAAATCAAATTAATCATACGTGCATTGTATGTGTTTCAGTATAATTTTCAAACCGTTAGACTGTTACGAGTTAGAATGTTGTAGATAGCAATGAAAATTATTCATATAGTCATTGATATAATATATTTAATGAATGAACATATCAAGTCATATGTGCAGAGAAAAAAAAAAGATAAAAAAAATAAAAAAATATATATATCTAAAATGATAAGCAACGACGAGCAAAATTTTCTCATACGTTCGCATATTATATATACTATATAGTATATTATTCTGCAATAATTGAGAAATTTCATTGACACTTGATAATATAATAGGTCGATCGATATGCGACCTTTCTAACGTTTGTTTTTTCTTATTTTCTTTTTTTTATCTATTCATATGCAAAATTGGAATATGAAATATAAATAAACTGCGAAACGTGTTTGAAAAAAAAAACATTACATTTTCTCGGTCTTTATACAGTCGTAGTACAGATAATACTTCCTACTTCCTGTATTATACCGTTAGCTACTCGTCTTTCGCTTTTGTTATAACTACACGCAAAAGATTTGCGTATGACAATTGTATATAAGTATATATATATATATATATATGTATATATATATAGTGGGTGAATATATAAGAGCGAGAAATATGTAGGTATATATCTAAATAATAATTTACCTAATCTATAATCATGTATTTATGCAATTCTCGACTGGTATATAGGTATATTCTTTTTTTTTCTTTTCTTTTATTTCTAATTTATGCAAATACTTCAAGATTGTGATATATACCTACATACAAACGTATTGTGGTAGAAGATAAAATATTTCCATATAAGTAAAAACCTGAAACGGTATAAAAAGGAATAGTTCCTTATTTAATTCACAATTTATATTTCGGCTCTTTTCGTCCATTGCAAATATTTTAATACTGATAAAGGCGAATTTATCGATAGGTTATAGGTAAATGTACAGTATATATATATCTACATGCAACGTCGTCGTGATAGTCGTGACAGATTCAAGGCCTGAATGACGGGAGTACGAGAACCTATTTGAAATTTGTTTTTCCTTTTCTTTTTTCTTGAACAGGTTGATGCTGTTCATTTTTTAATTTTTATTCTTATACACTTATTCAATCTTATTTTTTCGAATTAGCAATATTCGTTAATATCCAGTGTCTCATTGTGAATTACTGACACGGTGGTATCGTATACACCTACTATACGTATTACGTGTATGTTATACTATGTAAATGTTGAAGTTTATAATCATTCATTACGATAGTAATAATCGTTCTCAAAATTATTACGAGTAAAGTAATTAGCACACAATTTTTATCGCGTAACAATTTAACAGTAATATTAACTCAGTTAAATATTCCTTTTTTTTTTTTTTTTAAATATATATATATAGGTATGTATGTACATTTTGCAGCGTTTTTATATACCTATCGACAATAATTAGATACAACGATCGTGTAAATCTCACACTTCGTATATTATTTAAACAGTGATTAGCATACGTTAGTTAATTCTATACCTCATCGATACGAAGAATTGAAAAATTTCTAACAATTCACGAAATTCGCAAAATATTATTATCCATGTAATCTTTATATACATGTTCTTATGATTATCAATATAAAATCAAAAGTATGTAATCAAAATCGTATTTTTTGTTTTTTTTTTGTTTTTCTGCGGGCGTTTAAATGTACCGCATATCAGAGCCGCGATAGTATTATGAGACTTGTAAGATTATCTAACGAAATATCTACGTTGAAAATAATTCTTTATCAGTCGAGTTACGTCTATAATTAAACCAAAAAAAAAAAAGAAAGGAAAGGAGAAGAAGAAAAAAAAATAAATAATTCCTAGAACTGTTAACCATTTGACGCATATATATATATATATAGTTTTTCAATGTGGCAGCGTGGCCGGACGCTTTCGATCCGTACAAATTCCATCTTTCTTGTCAGTGGTGAGAGCCTATTTTTGTTATAAACAAAGCCAGCTATCCGGCTTCCAAGGTTATCCACCATAAGACAGCCAGCCGGCTCAACTTGAGTGAGACTCTACTTCGTGTCACGCTTCTGAAACTATATTATTTTTGCAACCTAACTAGCAGAAAAGGATATATGAATATGTGGGAAAGAAAAAAGGAAAAAAGTAAAAAAAGAAAAATAGAAAAAATTAAACGAAACGTCGGTTTGTTATCCGGTTTTAATAAACCAAACAAGGACCTACCTATACGGATATTACACACATATATATATATATATATATATAAATGTATATACATTTCCTATTTGTCGTAGACTTCCGGGTCTTTTATCGAATTGTCTGCCTGTAGATAATCAGAAACAGATGATTTTTTTCGATCCGTATTTATAATAAAACCAAAAACCCCATTACTACGATCAGGATTTCCTGGATTTGAAATTTTCTACTATACAGATTGTAGATATAGATAAATTATTATTTGGCTAGACTCATTAAGCAATAGTAAAGAGAAAAAAAAAAATCATACTGTGATAATATTTTGATAAGCAGAAGAGCATCAATTATTAATGAAGTATTAATTGTTTTCGAGAAACAAAAAAGATGAATAATTGCATTTGTATTAATTAATAATTAGTAATCTACTATATACTGCAGCGAGTATACAAAAATCACAGATTCAATGCTGCTGAAAATAGAGTATAAAAAACGTAGTATTTGATAGTAATTAAATCAATGAATGGATATAAATTTCGACATTTTACCATGAATTTTTATCTTCTCTGCCCTCAAGGTTCAATATACGTTATATCTATGTGAAACACTTGACTGCGGAGTGGTGAATGCGAAGTGGTATTCGATGGCACCAGAAATATGTGAAAGAGGTATTTTTAAAACGACGTTGGGTTAGGTTCGGTTGGGTTCAACCAGAGAGAATTCTTTCACATAAGATTTTCGAGTCTAAATCGTTGAGTTTCCTTTTCCTTTTTTTTTTTCTCTTTTTTCTATCTTTCGTTCGTTTTTTCTTCCGAGTTATTTCAAGGAATAAAGCTTATGCACGCTGAATACCTATACCCTCGTAAAGGGAAAAGTAAAATGTCCCAGGGAAAGCAGAGCAGCATACGTATAATAGAAATATATAAGAGATGAACGGTGTAAATTTTTTTTTCTTTTTTTCTCTACAGATCCTCGACAGTAAAGAAATTCAAAAAATTTCGCTCTATTTCTTTCAGGATGTGGAGACGAAAAATATTTCATTTTCATCGAGCGACTCTATTCAAGGAAAATCATTTCATCTACTTCAATCGACAACATCATTCATACGCGAATTTAAAGTTTCGGAGGATTATAGCGATATATAGAGATTATATCTAATTTCATACCATTTTCATCGAATTCAATTGAATTTGACTTTATTTTTTACCTATGTTTAATAATTATGGTTAATTCATTTAGTCTTCATAACGCACGTGTCTATAGAATTTATTCTATTGGTTGCTACTCGTTCTTATATGTATGTATAACTTCCTGTGTATCACGCGGTTTATCACTCGAACGCGGTTCTGAGATCAAACTTGATAACCCCTTCACGCGACGTCCACAGTACCACAACGCCGCAAAAATCAACCGATGAATGAAATAAATAGATGAAAGAAAAAAAAAAAGAAAAAAATCGAGAGCAGTGTCAGTCGGAAATTTCAACAAATCATCGTCATGCGTGTAGAATAGAAATGAAGGATGACGACCTTTCCAGAATCCCAAATTCCTATAATTAATTCTGAATCTTAATAATAAAAAATAAAAATAAAAGATAATAGCACCAAATAAATTTTGTTCATAATTATAACTCCAGACTATAAGAGTGAGTCTTGGATTGTTAGTTATTTTACTACCGATAACTCTTACTCTGATTCTATTTACATATTAAACACCTTAGGCTGATTAGACTAGCTCAATATATCAATAGCGAACTCAATAGGGAACTAATATAATCTATATTGTCGGCACTGGAGCCAAACTCTTCTTGTATAATCATGTGTATACGAATGATTGAGCAAGTAATGAATCTAGTTATTATTCTTATATATATATATATATGTGTGTGTGTAACATAAGTGCATATAGAAGATGGAATAGTTGCGAGATTCCGACCGCGCGATTTCTTTATATATACATAAAAGATTTAATCTTCTTTCGAAATTTGAAACGTAAGAAAGTTACAAGATGTTTGTGAATTTTACTGCTTTTGAAGTATCAATTAATGTTGTGAAAACAGTTTTCGTTAAATCGTTTAGAAATAACGCTCGAGATACATACATCTTGGTCCATCCTTGCATAACAAGTACCCGGAAGCTTGTTCACGGTATAATTCTAATTAATGTAAATTAAAGATAAAAAAAACGATATCGAAACGAAGAAATTTTATAAGCTTGTTTGATATCTCGAGTCTAGGAAGAACTAGAAATAATTTTAGAAACTCTGCGTTCTGTCTTCGCATACACTTTACCCCAATAATAATAAAAAAAACATAAATTATAAGATAAGTAAGATGTTTTAAGTAAGTGATTTTATTTCTACTACCCCCTAAGGCACAATAGGCATTTTCTTAGTTTATACAACTGCGTATATTAGAACTGTTTAGAAATAAAATAGAATTAATTACGGACCTTGAAGAGTTCATAAGATCGATATTTAGGTAGACTATTCAGTTATACCTGTAGCTTATAAAACTGTTAAATTATTATTAACTGTTCTAGAATCTGGTATACGTGAGTGAGAAACACCTGGACGATTAAGTACGAAACTATAAAGACAATTTTTTTTTTTTATATCCCGGGTATGGGGTATACGCTTATAGGGTATATCTATAGATATATCCAACTACCTATACGAATACATATGAACTTATTCATTATAGATCTCGACTCTAGACGCAAAGTCTTTATACAGAAACTCGTGAAATTATAACGAGAAAGAAAATTGTACCTTCATAGGTATAAGGTATAAAAGTTATAGGAAAACCTATACAGACTTCGACAGTAGGTCAGACGTTTATTCTCACGAGTATATACCAATTACTCGCAATACCTATATATCATATATCATATATAATATATCTATCGATACTATTTAATGTTATACCTACTTACTTCCTCATTTATTTATTACACATTTATCGATTATACTTTTACTTCCGGAGATTGTGCAGACTGCAACTCTATACTTGTGTCAGCTGCAGTTCGATCAATTCCTTAAATTGCTTTCACCGATCGAGCAGATACGACCTTTCCAATTTCTTTTTATTGTTTCTTATTATTTATAGTAAATATATGTACATCGGAATTTAACCAAAGATCCACGGTTGAAAAAAAAAAAATAAGTAAATAATTACAAATATGTATATGAAAAAACAAAATGAAAAGCGTGAGAGAGAATTACTGGAAAATGAGAAAAAGAAGGAGGCATCTAGTCAGTAGCTAGTTTCGTAATTTTTGGATCTAATATCGATCTGAGAATAATAATAAATAAAGGTAAACTTATTCCAGAGCAAAAGTAGTGTGAAGAACGTAAATTTGATACGAATAGTTAAAGAGGGTTATAAACTTTGCCGTTAGTTAAATATATATGTAGCTGATTATATCAATGAATGAAACTTACTTTAAAGACATATAAATCGAATCTATAAACCTTGACCTTAACAGTATAACGTGTATTTTATTTCCTTTAAAAAATCGAATATACTATATATATGTACGAGCACGCGGTATTCACTATTATCGCGTGATCTGTGATATTGTGGTCAAGTTTTTAGTCTCTTTACTACTACTGCTGATATTATACATATATTATGAACATATGCTGTGTTAAAGTGTGTATTATAAAGTGAGAAATCTCGCTAGTCGTAATATATATATATGTGACGTCACCCCCTTCTACTACTACTTCTTCGTTTTTCGTCTTCTTCGTCTTCATCTTCATCTTCGACTTCATCTTCGTCGACATTTGCGAATCGCGCGGGATTATACAGCGGGTATATAGAGAATATAGTAGAAACTTGCGATAAAATGATAGTAGGTACGTGTATGAAAGAGGAGGAAGAGCGAAGGGAGTTTTGCCGGGACTCAACGGGGGCCAAGAAGGCGACCCGACGCGACGCGACGCGACGAGACCAACGCGGCGGCATCCCGACGCCTCAGGGGAAGATCTAGGTCACTCACTGTTGCCTAGCAACCGTTGCTAAACTCCCACGCGCTGTGTCTACTATACCATATATATATATATATAAATCGCATCTATATACCTACGTACGCATTACTCAGAATGTAAGGTGCCTTTCTAATACACAATGATGCAAAAATGTTAAAAATAAAAATATAAAAAAACAAACAAACAAACATGGAAAAAACAAAATATAAAGAATTTTAATTCCTTATGAAATTCTAAGACTAAATTTCCTTTAGCAAAAATTTGAGGACCCATTAGTTTCAGAGCTATAAAAGATCGTAGTTCACCGCTCACAGAACTCACAACGTGGCACAGACTGGGTTAACGATGAGTGGAAATTGAGCGTTGCCTAGTCTGGCTTTGCGATTGATAAACTGTGATTTTACGTAGCTCGGAAATTATCGGTACCTCAAATTTTCTGTATAGGAAATTTAGTCTTAGATATTCGCGGGGAATCTATCCTCAAAATATTGCACGCTGATAACCCGAATCACCCGAGCTAGGGGGGTAGAATTACGATCTAGATTTAGGCGATCACGTAACCCATAGGATCCCGGATCCAGGACCAAGCAGCAGCAGCACCCATAAAGCCTAAATCTAAATTCCCCGAGCTGAGCGGTGGTTTATAGTAGTGAACTCTGACTTTTGACTGGGATAACGATCCGCGATGTTACGGGGTCGTGCGGAAATATAACGAAACGGGTGAAATTTCGCGCGTGTAGGTGTATGCCTATGGTATAGGTATAATTTATATCTACGTCTAATATTCTAAAATATATTTCATATATATATACTAATAGAATCTATACAATATAGAATTTCATAAGTAGCGGTGAAAGTTCTATCGCATTATCAAAGATGAACCTTTACAATAGCTCTTACTCACCTAGATACCTATTGTTTCGCTAAAAATGTCTATATATAGGTATGTAGGTATAGATATACGCTAGAGATATGATATAAATGTATATAAGGTAGATCTAAGACGAGGTGGGTATACCTCGTGAAAAAATTGTTGTAGAAAAAAGAAAATAAAAAAACTGTCCCCAAAAATTCTCTTTTTTATGATATTATTATTATTATTATTTTTTTTCCTCTCTTTTTTTGTCATTAATTTTCAGCTAAGTGCCCACTTTACATCGGTTCTGCCCTACATATATATTTATACGAAACCGCGAGTCTCGGTTTGCATTCGCATTCGCATTTGTATTTCTGAACGTATATAACATATATATATATTATATACTATATATAAGTGCGCAGGCGACTATCACGATCAGCTAAGAATCTAAGGCACGTCGGAAAGTAGCCGGGATTTATTTTTAGACTCGCAGATGTTGCAGCGTTAAGATCGTATAGGTATATACGCGGTGAGTAAGAGATGAGACAAAACGAGAGAAGAGAAGAGAAGAGAAGAGAAAAGGATAGCAGAGAGAGATAGAGAGAGAGAGAGTGGAATTCGCGAACGGGTTGAGTCGAATGAGAAACGACTGTAATCGTGGGATGCAGGAGGATAAAACTAACCATCTATGACAAATCGTTCAGCAATATGGATGAAAATTTTATTTACTTTCAGTTATACTTTATAATTAATTTGGTTATCAAAAGATCAAAATCTGTAATCTTGATAGCGTAGATTTTTATAACAGTCAAAAAATCGACCTCGAAATTTAAATAACTATAGATGAAAAAAGCAGCAAGAAAAAAGAAAAAAGAGAAGAAATAAAATAAAAACGATCAAAACTAAAGAAAAAAAATTTGACAACTGTACGTATAGCGAATTATATCGCGATTTCTTGCCGTCACGACGACAACGACGCGACGCGACGCGATACTATAGCTGTAACGTTTAAAGGTCGTGGCCAGTTGCCAGTCTTTTTAAGATCAAGATCTACGTTATATGTTACAAATTACGATATAAATATACATAAATACTTACAACTAAAGTATCTAAATGAATTCACACACTCATCGATTCTCTGGTGTCAAAATTTTTTTGAGAATCGATCTTTTTTCAAGCCAGAATAGATATGTAATCAGTTCAGAAATTTTTGTTTCCACCAGGAAAGAGGCTTCGGGGTTTGTTTTTATTTTTTTTTTCATCATTTTGGAATCGAATTGCGGCATAAAAAAAAAATTGGAAAAAATTATACGACCTTATGCAATCAAAATCGCGTTTCTGGTGTCTACTACTACCTCATGCCATTAGACACGCGATATAAATTTCTAATAAATCGATAAGATGAAACTCATACATATATGAATGGCGAGATAGAAGAGAGAGAACATAATTTAAAGAGGCAATATAGGTAAAATAAAATAATTAAAAATAAAAGAAACATTGTGCGATGATTAAATTGTTAATATAAGAATGACGATGAGGGTGCTGCACTATCAGAGAATTTAATTTAATATCATTTGATATACATATATACCGGACAGTGTATATATATAATCTCGTAACGATGTTCGTAATAAGCAGCTACATGTAGACGCTTTTTAAAAAAGCAGTAAACAAGAGCATCTTGGTTTATTATTTGCTCGTTTATCTAAAACGCTTGTGATAAGATAGCCGCCGTTCGCGGTTAGAAAAACCGATACAAACAGACTGATCGCGCGACGGTCTCGCGGTCGTCTGTAATCACCTCAGTTGATTATAAATATTGCATAGTATATACTATTTTTACATGTATCTTAATCATTATTGGAAATTTTAATAACTAGTTTGGATTAAAGAATACATATATCACTGATACCTATTATTATTATTATTATTATTATTATGAATTTTTTTTTTCCATTTCATTAATTTTTTGTGAAAAATAAAAAAGACCGGATAGTATGAATTTGTTTGACACACGTATACGCACATATTCCTATATAAATACTAACAAAAGTATTTTTTTTTCTATACCATTTTTGTTTATTATAGTATGTCATATCTATATGGTAAGAGTCGCAAAAATATAATTGCTTTTAAGTTTCCGCTTATTTATAAGTACTACAGTTGCAGCTGTGCGGATGTGAATGGATCGTACACCGCGTTATAAATATATATATTGTTGTTTGTTGGTTCGTTTTTTTACCATTTTTTAATTTTTTTTTTCTATTCGCAATATAGATATATCGCGAAACTATCGTAATCACTGTTGTTACGTGACAATTACCGTGATACTATAATTGATCGGTGACAGAATAGGTGAGGAGGGGGGAGGACGAAAAATGACTGGTCAATATATTATGTATTATACCTCTATGTACACATTTTTTTTTTTCTTTATATCATTGAAGGAATTATATATATTTTTTCTATATATGAAAAATGTATGTATTGATATTGTTGCTATCCTACTTTTTACACCTACACGTATAACTTTTTTTTATAATCACGATAAATTGATCATGATATTTACTCCAAAATATCCGAGATAATTAAAAATGAAAATGAAATAAATTTACATATGTATATTATTATCAAATTTATTGCTACCGTTGCATTGAATTGCTATAACTGCAGCATGCAGCATACATACAGTCACTTCTGACCAAAGTTCAAAACTATCTCGTCGCAGCGGCGCGTGTCCATGAGATAGAAAGTTATATTTCTTATATATATCTATATACATATATGTATATATGTGATTTGGACCCACGTATATATTTTTACCGTTCTATTATTGTCGTAGAGTAAAATTTGGAAAAAAAATAAAAAATAAATAACTCGTTTCATGTTACACGGAAGTTAATTTGCAATTCGCGGCTCGATGCACTCCGCGGAGGCTATAGAGCCATGCGTTTATTATGTGTAACCTACCCACCTATGTAACCTATATCTTAAAGTATGCGTGTGTTATTACGTACATGTATTATTATCGTGGAGGTGTAAGCTATGACGTCAGGGAAATCGATGTCCGTTGTAAAAACAACGGTTAATAAATTATTATAACTGCACGCGTTTAGCACATGTGACCACACGTCGTGTACACACGTATACGTAGTCGAAGACCTCGCAATGCGAGATAAAAGTCTGATCAATAATCATATGTACATGGAGAGAAAGATACTACAGTCTATGTATAATATCTTCTTTTTTTTTTTTTTATTATTCATTCATGTTAAAGTTTCGAATTTAGAAGATAAATTTTGCTACATAATACCTACCGTAATAATAAAATTTCACTACTTAGGGGGAGAAAATCTACAGATAATAAATTGAGAGAATTTCATCGCTTAAATGTACGTACATACATATATACATCGAACAATGGGAGAGAAGAAAAAAAAAAAAAAAACTGTCTTTCCTCTAGGTATAATAAATATTATATGTACCCACACATGTAACTACTTGGGGTACATACGTGTGTATATATATATAGATATATATGTGCTGATCGTTGGTGAAAGTAAAGCTTTGCAAGCTTGACCCTCGTCCACGCTTTTGTTGTTGGCGATTTGCCTCGAAGTAAGCACTTGCCTAAGTACATACGCGACTATAGGTACACATATTATACTTGCAACAAAGGAAAGAGAGAGAAAAATGTGAGGTGATCTATATTTTGCCCTTCTATACATATAAGTATATGCGTTTCAAAGAGAATATTCTACTGTAGCGAGAAATGAGTATATTTGTTCAGTGTGTAATAATAAAAAATGCGAAAAAATGCGAAAAAAAAATAATTATATTCGCTTGATTTGAAAATTTGTCATTATTTAACTTAGTTTGACGAAGAGATCAATCGAAAGTGAACCTATAATAATATATCATATATTAGAACGTGTTATAATTAGATTATAATAAAATCGTGTGGTCTTGCAGATCGAGTAATACGAATCGCATGATCGTAGGTACTTTCGATATAATTATTCTTATAATATCATAACCGCAGGCTGATATAATCACCGTTATGTATAAATATAGGTATAACTAACAATTAATTATTATTATCAACTATATCCTGTCGCGATTATTTATTGCCCATCAATTCCACCCTTCAGGGCTTAATTGTCTCCTCAACGTATAATTAATTTCTATAATATAAAATCCATTCGATTATTTAATCGTGAAATTATAAAAATAAGAAAAAAAAAAAATTGAAAAAAAATCTATAAATTTGTGTTTAAATAAAATTTGCCAAAAATGTGTAAAATCTGTTTGATCGTAAATTTCACCAATTATTATAATATATACTTTCACGGATGCATTAGCATCAGCAGCAGCATCAGCAGCTCGTTTTGATTTTTTTCTCTTTTCTTCTTCTACTTCTTCATGCATTGATTTATTTATTTATTTATTTATTTGTTTTGTTTTTTTATCACGATTGATTATCGTTCAAAAATTGATTTCGTTCGTTTATATGCGAAATGCTTGTTATTTATTTTTTGTCTATCCTTATCCATCGGATAAGATAAGATTGTATTTCGAATCTCTAAGTGAAAGCATAAATCTGATATAAAGAATTGAGATGATCCCTCATTTATTTGACGAGAAAATTAACATCTGTTCATTAATTATTGCAGCTGTTAATATAGCTCTGTAGTAATAAAATAAAAAAAAACATACCGAAGCAAAGTGGGTATAGGGAAAATAAATTCGAAGACCGATATTTAAAACCGAGACTCTTTATGTCAAATATGACTTTGCCGATTCATTCGAATCAACGACATCATGAATTCAGCGATGATTCCCAAATATATAAAACATACCATTAATTAAAATAAGAAAATAAGAAATAAGAAAAACAGCAAGAGATATATGTGCAATCTCCACAGTATAATCACGGTTTGAAAATCTTTCGCCGTGATTAATTAAATCATGAGTAGATTTTATAAATGGATTTTGATAAGTTGCTTTACAAAATGAAAAGAGAAAGAAGCAATGAAAAAAATGTAACGAGTAATGAAGAGAAAAGAGAAAAAAAAAAAAAGAAAAACATCGCCGCAATCGCGATATCAAAATATTAATGGTAGATTTGGATCTAACTAATGTGTTCTATAATTGATTGATCATCTCTTTCGATAGGTAAAAGGTAGATATAGGTACCTACGCTACGTGATGTTGGAAACATTCTTTCGATTAAATACCTATACTGATTTCATTTCTCCTAACTAATCTGCGCTAAGAACTGATTGTATATATTAATGATATATTATTATGTAAAATAAATAATAATAAATAATAACAAATATTGTAATCATTTTCATCATCGAACCGTAATTCATATATGCTATTTTTATCAATTTATAAAACGATATGATCTACCCTTGTGCAACCCAATTACCACAATCATGTATTACGTAGTTATTAAATTTATTTAATTATTTAATTATGTGTTTATTTATTTATATGACATGATTTTAATTAGGAATTAAAAATTTTCAAATTCCACACTACAAATTAAATACTACACGGAGTTGTTTCTGTTCTCCCAGCTGCAGTGTTAAACGCATCGAGTATTGCTGCAGCAGGAATATCTGCAGGGTGTAGTAGAAAAGTTTGAAACAGGTTTTCGATTTTTAAACTAAAACCTTGCTATAAGATCAGATTGAATCGAGTTGAATCGAGTTGAGTTGAGTTGAGCTGAGTTGAGTTAAGTTAAGTTGGGTTGGGTTGGGCAGTCTGGCCTTGCCGGTTTAACGATCATTGGCCATTGGTTTTCCTGGCTTAAAGGTAAGTATCTACACTACACTACACCTAACAACACACCGACAGACACCCGTTTATTCAGCTCGAAGTTCTTATTATATGCACGAAATATCAAGGCCTTTCCTTTCTACGGCTCGATTATCTCTTCGTTTGTGGTACACATACACCTGTACGGGGTAGCTAAACTATGTAATTTATATATATATATATATACATGCAAGAGATCAAAGAGAGAGAAAGAAAGAAAGAGAAAGAGAGAGAAAAGTTGCAGCAGAGAACATCTCGTCGTAATAAATTTGAGTAAAATGTTAAGAAAACAGGTTTTTGCAGTTTTTTATTTTCTTCATTTCTGTCTTCGCATTTACTTTAGTGGTTTATTAATGTTAATGTTCAATATTTCGGGCCTGTAATTACAATATTTAAATATAACTATCAAACTGATGGTCATTTATAAAATATAATAATAAAAAACGAGAGACGGGGGGTTAAAGATCAGATGCAGCTACATAAAGTTACGTCAATATTGTTTAATCGAATTAACAAAAAAAAATAAAAATAAATAACTTTCGTCATTCAACCTGCGTAATGATCGATATTTAGCGGAAGGTTATCATTGCCCTCTTTAGCCACGCAGTACGATATGTAAAATGCGTGGTATGCAATTTTAGCTGATTAATTAATACGAGACTGAAATAATAGCAGTTTTATAAATCTATAGGAACATCAATTCGCGGGAAAAACTTGCTTTTCAAAAAATGCATGTCACGCTATGAGTTCTGTGATCGGTAAGCTAAGATCTTACGTATAGCTCGTAAATTATTAGGATCTTGAATTTATCGTAAAGGAAATATAGTCTTAAAATTTGGCAAGGAATTTATCCTGAAAATATGACCCGTTTAAATTGAATAGTCTTGCATATAGGAGCTAATTAGTTCGACCTGTTTTATTATAATTACGAATTTTAGTATACAAAAAAAAAAAAACCATTGGCAAATTTTTTGATGAAATTAAAAAGCGAAGAAGACTTTTAATACTAAATATTATATATGCGACTGTAGTAGCTTGGGGGTAATAAGATTATATATTAGTCTTCATCACGACTTGTTAACGCCGATAATAGCCGAGATACGGTCAGTTGATCGTCTATCCATGCGTGCAATTTAGGCTGACTGATGTCTGCCTTTAGATCGGAAATTAGTATCTCAAAAGCTTAAATTATAAAAAAATAAAATAAAGAAATGATACTTTTATTCGAATGATATTATGTGATTTAACGTTATGGAGCAACTCGAACATTTTATAATATGTTATATCATACCTTAAACCTAGTAGACTATACAGATTTGAATAAATTAGACTGGTGAAGGTATATATATATATATATATATATATATGTATAATAATTTTGCGTGAAAAATATTTATTCATCGTGTTATAATAACCCCGCGGCCTTTTGCGAGGAATCTACTTTAAATCTTATTTTTTCGCCGATGAGAAATGCAAAATATGTAATTATCGACTATGTATATATGTATATAACGTTTTTTTTTTTTTCTTTCTTATCCTTCTTCTTCTTTGCAAACTTTTACTATCAACGGCGTACCAATTAACGTTCAAGTTTTATCGTATATAGCATCCAGGCCTATGAGACGAAAAAAGAAAAAATAAAATAAAAAAGAAAGAACCTAAAAATAGTATCGGCTTTATTAGATTCGCCAATTGGATAACGATATTAATTATTTTTCGTTCTATTTCTTTGATTGAAATTATTCATCGATACAAAAATATAAGACATACGAAAACTAAACGAATAGAACTAAGAGAATTGAGAGAAAAGAAAGGAAAAAAAAAATTGCATCGATTATGTATCGATGATATTTTATGACACGTTGATATAAAATTTATTATTGTATTTGTTACGTGTAATCGATGATAATTTTATATCAGATTTTAATTTTCAAGACAAAATTTCTTTATAATCTCTTTTACTTCGTTTCCTTTATTTTTATTCTTTTTATTTTTTCAATCTGTTTCAGACGAGACTATAAAGTATAAAATGTATAAAATGTATTAAAAACTTTGTCGAATATTGGGTAATACGTCTTTCAGTCATCCTTGACCGATCAACGTCGCCCGAGGCATAAGAATTTCGACCGTCTATGTTAATCTCATATAATATGTATAATATTATTGCGAAATTTTTAGTTTATTAGAAGAAAAACTAGATAGATGATATATATACTACGTGTGCCGTTGCGTGAAGATATTAGATACAAGTCGTTTTCATTTTTTTTTTTTTATTTTTTAGTTTATATTTAGACTCTTTTGGAATAATTTAATCAAATTTTTTTTATTAATCTCGGGGTCGAATAACTCGTAACGTATACGTTATTATAATCAATACGATAAAAATGTGACTATATAGTACAATTTTGATACATTTCAATAAAAAGATGCGATGTATTATATCTTTGTATATAATATAATATAATATGCCAGAGGGCAATGAATTCATTCATCCATTTAATCTTATTCTATTTTATTTTATTTCTTTCAAGTTTTGCAATATTTTCGAATAAAAAATTTGCCTCAAATTAAAACTTTGTCTTTTTTCTATATCTTTTCATACGATTAGATGAACGTCTTTGGCGTCTTGTTTTTATGCAATAAATTGCGGTAATAGAATAATTATTATTTAACTCAAGTGTCATTATTCTGAGATTAAGCCTTGTTTAGATGTATTACGAGTGCTTATGTGACTGACGAATGTTAGTTGAAATATAAGGCGGAGTCAATAAAAAAAAATACTGCCGTTACTTAAAAACTTGTAAACTAGCTGAATTCGAATGTTAAAAAAAAAAAAAAAAAATAGAAAAAGGAACAAGAAGCAAGAGTAAAAAAAAAAAAACAGAAGTATTCTTAATAACTCTTAAATACACATTGTTATATACACACATGTCTTAATTGGTTTTTGACGGATTATTAGGCAATTTATATGCAAATATATATCTCTCTATCTTTCTTTTTCACATATCAGGCTATTTTTATATCACAAACGAAACTCCCACTCCTCATTCAGTTAATTAACGACAATTAGACAAAGGATTGATTCGCGGTAATCAAACTTCATTATATTTTGCAGAATATGGTATAAAAATAAAATAAATGTTTTTATTTTTTTGAAATTCTTAAGAGAGTGAAAAAAAATTTACAATATACGTTATATCATAACGTATAGTATGTATATTCCTTTATCTTTTTCATCTTTTATCGTTATGTACTGCCTAATTATTATGCAACATGAAAAAACATTCGATTCGAGGAAGACCGGGGCAAGTGCAGCGTTTTTTTTCTTTGTTTTTTTTATCATTTTTTTCATTCATTTTGCAACACCTGATAAAAATCCGCCAATGAAATATAACCGGTGCGTTTAATTGATTGGCGAAAAATTCTTAAACCACGATTATCTCAGAGATTGCACATAGGTATGCATATCTTCTGCTTTTTGCTGTTTTTTTTTTTTTTCTGCTGATATAATTTATTGCTCAAAGGTGTTTGAATGTGCGTCGATACAAATGAATGATAATAAATTTATTGTATTCATGTTAAACAGTTTCTAGGAATTATTTCGATTCGTAATAGGTATATTTTTTCCAAATTTTTGACAAAAAATGAAAAATGACAAGAAAAAAACAAACAAACAAACAAATCTGATCAATCACCATCTGAGGTAACTACTTTGCCCCAGTTTTTCCTCCCATATCCACTACACGTATACACATAATACACATTTGTATAATAATTAACGCAGCGATATATATATACCTACACCTAGACATTACTGCAATATAATTAGGCGTTGGAATTTAGCCGGGACAATTACCTTTCCCGTAGGTGCGTATAAAGAACAAGGTCAGCAGGATCTTGCTGCATTATACATATATGCGATTGATATAATCGACGCCGAATAAATTTTATAAATTACCGGTGCAGGTTTTTTTTTTTTTTTTTTCTCTCTCTCTGTAGTAACGATTATTGGCGTTGATTATACATATACATATGTATACATAAGATAAATCCGGGAGTGATTCTCACGAACGAAATCAAAAATTTTTATAAAGCATCATATTTTCAAAGATAAGTGGGAATAGAAAAAAAAAATCATTATTGTGTTTAATTGCAGACGAATTATTGCGAAATTTCAATGGTGTTATCTGGCGATTTATGTTTTATGAAATATTGATAATATGGGGTATATCTGTGCATATCTGACTATCAATTAGAAATAACACCCGGATTTACCCTATACGGTTTATATATAAAGACATTTTAATGCCGTCGTCTGAGTTTCAGACGCATACTTTACAACCAATCAAGAGATAATTAGTCTGGACTGTAGATTCTATAGAGCCGTTTGGAATGTGGGTTTTAATTCTGTTTCCTTTTTCTTTTTCTTTTCCTTTTTATTTTTTCAATATAACACGTTAAATCGCTATCGATTTCAATAAATTCTCTGAAATTTTATTCAAACAGCTGATAAAAAATCAACGATTTTATTCAATACCTATACAATATATCTGTAGACGTTCTCTGTATATATACCGGAGATACCCACAGGACAAAAATATCACGCAACTCTTACCCACGATACTGCAGTGACATCGAAATTTCACTTTCAAGTTCAATATTTATAGTCGCGGAACAATAAATTACAACCGCAGAATTTTCAGGATTTAAATTTTTATCCGAATTTCTTGTGTATTAAAAATATACACACAAAAAAAAAAAAAAAAAACCGTCAAATTAAACATATCGATCGTACCCAAATTGCCTGAAAGTATTATACTGTATTATGAGGTTCTGTGTCTGTCCTCATCCTTCGATAATCTCGACACAAAAGGACGAATTTTTTTTCTTTTCTTTCACCTTATAGTCACGAAAATAGTCATCGAGTTAGTTCAAGGCGGTGTATAGTATAGAAAAACATATATAAGTATATATATACCTGTGTTTATAATACTAACGAGAATTATTTCTTGTCTCTTGTTTTTGCTATACATATATAAACTAAAGTCTTCGAATACTGTATAAGCAAAGGCTAATTCCTAAAAGGACAAAGGTTGATTTGAAATCATAAATTTCTATAGTTCTGATATTATTTAATTTTTCAATAACGGAAATCGCCTCATCCGATGTCCTCGCTGTTTATATTTGCTTAAATATTAAACGCTCAGGTATCCTTGTAGACACCCACGTACCTATATATCCTATCTACGATATACAAATATACGGCTATATAAATTTAATTTAAAATTGCGGAATCACAGTGTTTCGGCGATCCTCTTCAGATCAAGGAAGCGTGAATAAGAGCTTATGTAATTAATTAGTAGATTGATATATACGCAAAATATTTTTCCTCTTCGGTTGTGAACAACAACCCGGTTCTCAACTCGAACTTTAGCAGCGTTTTACATCTTTCATATATTTTTAAATAATAATATTTCGTGTAAAAATCAGATTTACTGACACGCGAGATGAATTCACCGATTGAAGAAAAACATCTGTCTGCACCTCTCTCTACTCTGCACTTGAGTAAACCCCGAAATAAGACTGATGGGGATTAATGCAAATATTATACAGATGCTTCTGCAATATGTGCATATAATATATGTATCATATATTTATATATACTCCGGAGTTCATTAAAAGTTTTAATATTTCCGAAAATATTAAAGTCCATTTATAATATCCTGCGTTATAATCTTCGGCCAAACACGTGCTTATAGATTCTGACGCTGAAAGGGTTAACGGGCTTTCGAAAATCGCGACTAGACGTCGATGGGTGGGAGTAGAGCGTCGCGTCGACGCGACGTGACACCCTTGCTAGCACGTGGCAATCGAATCTATAATCCGACATCATATTTCCGATCAAATTTATCTCTATTTATTTTATTACAATAATTAAACGCGAGCCCAAATGATTGGCAATATTTTTTTTATTATAAAATGCAAAACTTTGCTCAAACGGTATTTAAACCTCATTATTAATCCGCAATATACCATTTTTATTGATAATATATATCAAGCATCAAGGGGATGCAAAGGAAAAAAAAAATATCTGGATTTATACAATTCTAAAAAATTTGTTAAATTTTTTAGTACATCTTAAATACTGTTTTAATATTATTTCTATATTAATTTGACGGTCACATAATTTATAACATAGGCTTATAGAGTAAAGAAAAGATCGTTGACACACCCTAGACTCTAGAGGATGGATCCATCAATTGCTAAGTAAAATCAATTTATCCTTGGTCAGAGTCTAATTTTAGACTTGTCGTAAATATCGTATAATAATTTATACGTACTGTTTACCACACCGCGAAATTAATTCAATACTAGAAGAAACGAGTACCCCTTTATATCATATAGGACCTAGACTATCGATAATAGAATAAATTAACGAAAATTAGAGAAAGAATCTCGATCTGTATGAACAATCCTTGTTTTTTTTTTTTTTTCACCAATATACGCTCATATAAAAATGTACATTTCCAAACCCCGAAATTCACGATATATACTTCATATTCATTCTTCTCTTCCCAAATCGATCATTTCCATACCCTAGGGCGTGGGTGTATCCTCGCCGCGTCGATGTACTACGTATGTGTACGTATGCGTTAAGGTATGTGTGTGTGTGTGTCGGGTTCGTAGCACGCGGTAACCACGTTATATAACCTTACCTGCATCAGTGGTATAACCTCGGCGAGGTCGGCCTTCTTCTTCCTCAAGCTCTCTGCTACCTCATTGCCGGAATGACTTGATGCATCTTCGTTTCGTAGCTTGGTATCAGACTTCGTTATATCTTTGTCGTCGTGTATCTGTGCGACCTTCTCCTCTTTTTCATCATTATTTTTGCCGGAACTATTACTGTTTTGACTACTTAAACTAGACGTGGATTCTGCCATTTTGAAAAGGCTGCTTTCCTCTTTTCTTTGATAATTTTTAAGTATTTTCTTACGATTATCTGACCGTATAAGACGAGAGTTTTAAAATTTGATTTCTTTAAAATAGAAGGAAACAAAAAAAAATATTTTTTTTACGATTAGTTTTTCTAAAAAAAATTTCTAAAATCAATATAGGAAGTTAAAGTATCGATTGGCGGTTTTTAATTACGGTAAAAAAAAATAATAATACCTCAGGGGAAAAAAAAAAATCTTTCAATTTTATTGATTTAAAAATTTCTGATAGTAGTAAGATACGAATTTAAGAATTTGAGGTAAGCACCCACCACACGCCACACGCACGACAGTTGTAGAGCCGCACTGGGCCGAGATCACAGTACCAGTAACAGACCCGAACGAAACCTAGACCGAACGATGTGGCCGTTTTAACCGCTAGGCGGCCACCGTCGCGTCGTATAGCGTCGCGTCGCTTGGCTACCGACGCGACGCGACGTAGTTTTACTTTAAGATCCCCCTCTTGCCGCACCAGGGCGTCGAGACGCCGACGACGACGACTTCTTCTTCTTCTTCCGCGTCCTGAGGCTTCGGAGATTTAGAATATTGCCTGCCCCTATATACTATGATGTCACTTTTACCAATTAGGTAAACTACACAAGCTATGTACAACATCAGGTCTTGTTTTGTCAATTTTGTTTTTTCTTTTTTTTTCTATCTTGCGACTAGAATTCGAATTTATTTTATCAAGGGTGGTACAATATATCAACGATTTTTCTTTTTTCCACATTTTACATGAAAATTTCTTAGTTTTATGCATTTTCAATATCCCTCTTCAAATTTCGGCTGAATTAGAAAAAAAAAAAAATCAAAAAAATCAGAATTCGCTAAAGAGAAATAATTAAGGAAATGAGATAATTATTAATTAAAGTTGAAAAATTGATCTGTACTTCTGATAAACCGATAAATTAATTATCGTTCGAATCCTATGCCTAGATGTAATAATTTATTAAAAGATTACCTTCATAGTGAATTAATTGCTTATTTGTTTATTTGTCTGTTTTTTTTCTTGTTTGAATGATTTTTTGTAAAGATTTTTTTAATCACGATCTCTTGTTATTCTGCATAGTTAAATTAATTTACTTCTAAACAATATGCGTAGGTATGTATACCTATTCTATAAGGTTTCTATTCTGTCGCTAGTGGTTTTGATAAAAGCTAGATATCGATCGTCTTGTTGAAACAACTAACGTAGGTAAGTAACGGTTCGTTGACACTTCATGTACACATATCGGTGTGTATATATATATACACGTATACAGGTGGCCAACAGCTAATTATACAATTCCCTAAATGATTATTTATTCATTTGTTTTTACCTCTTTTTACACAATATCTTCTTTTTGGCGATTTAATAGACCGAGAGAGATATATTATATAGGTATCTGTATATACACAGAAACGTATAGGTATATGATAATGTTATTAATGATATATACGCACATATGGATACGTACGGGTATGATACCTATACATATGTATATTCATCATCGATATATATTTTAACGGCTAACTGAACACACGTCGGAAATGATTAAGGCATAGAGTGATTACGTGCTATAATGCGTGGGATTATTAATTTCAAAAATTATATACGGTTCCTTGTTGTTGATTTTTCGTTATTAAAATTAGATATTGACGTAAATCAATGAGAAGAAAATATTTGGAAATGTTGTTCGTTACGTATTAAAATTATATAGGCGGGTAGCTGTAAACAATATTTAATAAAAAAAAATCTATGAATGACTGTAGAATTTCATATACTATGTTTCAGTATTATAGAGATAATGAATTCTGTATAATTTTTAATCGTCTAGTCTATCAGTATTATTACCTATGATTCTGAAAACAACGAAGTGACGCGTTCGGAAAGAGAACCGCGGTTTATAATACTAAATTTGCAAGTCATTTCCTCGTTTTTGTATAGATATATGTATAGCGTATAAACGCGATATGAGTTAGCAGATAACCATATACTTCGGTGTGGTTTTTTTTTTTTTTTTTTTTTCTCAAAGCCGGTTTAACAATTTGCGAAACAATATATAGATTACGCATAATAACGCGAGATAAATCGAAATGAATAAATAAATGAATGAATGAATAAGCCAAATGTATCGGCTAGCATATTCAAAATAATATGACCAGAATTTCTAATCTTATGTTGCAATAGCACCACCCAAAACACAGCTCGTTATTTTTCATACCAATTTATGAAAGAAGTTTTCGTTCTATACGTAAATGTTTAATTCCGGGTATCGAGGACGCACTTTACTAGCGATTAGAATCAGTTCCCAACCTTGTTTTCAATCTTCTATACTATATTTTGTCAATTCCTTATTTTTACGTTAGAAAATATAAGTTTTTGTATTTTGTTGAACAGCGAATTCCAGAATAACTTAAACTGCTGGAAAGAAGTAAAATAGCGAGAAAATAAAGTCGTTTTTTTTTTTTTACTTCATCTGTATAAATACAGGCTGTAGCTACGATATATACAAGTATAGACACCGAGTACTCATAGATGTATATTTTTTTATCCGCGAAAAATATTTTCATTCAAAGTAAGTGTATACATATGTAAATATACCTATGTGTTGATAAAAAAAACGTACCGCAATGATAGAAAACAATTTTTACGTTTTTTTTTTTTTTTTGTTATGGCTCTTCGGAAACTATGAAGCGGGAATTAATCTGTTAAAGTAGATTAATAAAGTAGTGGGATGAGTATGGTTTAGCTTTGAAAACAAGATAAAAGCTACGAGTTTATCTCGTCATTTGTTGCCGAGGGAATAAAGTTTGGAATGTTTTAAGCTTGGAAATTTATGTACGCGTAGATAGGGGATAGGGTTCTTATAATTTAGGTATTTTGCTGTTTAATTTACGTAAATAATTGAGTAATTGAGTAAACTGTGTTTTGCTTCCGAATAGTATATATATATACCTATACGTCTGTTATAATAGCTTGATTCTACCACGTGGTTTCGATCTACTAGGAAACATAAATGCAACTGTAACTAAATTTCTCCTTAAAATAAAATTTCTAAATTGCGTCAAAACTCGACTCGATAGGTTTTAGATACGCTTCGAACCGTATAGATGTATAATATAACTAACTAACTAACTAACTAAGTATAAGTATAAGTATAAGTATAAGTATAGGTATACATCGCGTGTAACAGCGCTGTACAAATCGCGTATCGTATCAAAGGCCGATGAACGTAAACTGAATTAATTTACCGCTTTCTTGAGAAAGAATTTATATTACGATAATCTTGTTGCGATATCACTCACTTAGCTAAGAAGTTTTACTTATATATATATATCTATCTATCTATACCTACCTACTGTATGCACAACTGTCTTTAAATTCTGTATTCATATACCGTGCAACAGCAAAACAATTCTGCTGTAATTCTACCAACTCACAGGTTTAACTGCGGTTATAATTATTACATTTTTCCTCTTCTTTTTTTACTATTACACAAATATTTCAATTCCGATTTTATAAGAAATGTTAAAATTCAAAGATCGAATCTCTACAAGTCAGAAAAATATCGGTTTATTTATCGGGATATGAAGAGAGAAAGAAAATATTTCATTCTAATTAGAGACACTATTTAGGGAAATCCGTTTCGTTGTTAATTCAATCGATAAGCTTCGGTGTTCTTGTCTTCAAAGTTCCTTAAATCGATTCCATTGACTAGCATTTCCAAAAAGTGTGAGTCAGTAATATTGAAATTCTGAACTTCGACTTAATTGGTTAGAAAATTTGTTTAAAGCGTACATTAGAAACGGTCCGACATAATTGCTTTTACTACTCATACCTACTACTGCTTTAATGTCTTACGTCTATAACTGCTGTGTTGCAGTAGAATAAGACCGGGCCTGGGCGGCCCCCGGCTTACGCGTTAGCTCCGTGTGGTCGTATACGGTCACGTAAGTGGTACAGAATCGTTAAATGTCACTGCAACTGGGTTATATTACATATTACACCTTACATATTACACAGGCTAACGCCTAGTCTCTACAGTTAGTTACAAATTTAATAACCTAATCATATTTTTCGTATAACAAATCTACAGAAGAATACGATATTTCATTATTTCTAGAGAATAAGTGAAATTTTTTTTATTATACAATTTTTAAATTAATGATAAGGGAACAGATTCGGTGGTCAAAAAATTTATTTAATATTCTTATCGTGTAGATAAGCGCGAGGGCTGCGAAATCAAACTTTTAGTTTCAACGTAGATATGGGATGTGTGTTTCGTTACAATTTGATCAATTTTTTTTTTTACCCCTTTCTAAGACAGAAATTAAAATCGTTTCACATTTCGACAAAATTTTGAGGAAACATATTAAATTGATTTGATTTTGGTGCAAACCAATGATAAAGTTGGTGTATAATAAATCAGTTTTTGATCAAAACTGTATAAATTTATACGGTGTTGGCGTGACAGTACACATATATATGTCTCGTTGGTGTCGGTGGACAAACTTGTCTTGCGATATACTTTCTACCATGTGAATATATCGAAAGGATATAATAATTGCAGCTTGAGGGTTTAGAGAAAATAAAAGTAAAATAAAAATAAAATACAAAAAAATGGTAAAGTGAATATGAGGGGCGGCAGGATCGGCTTAGGACATCCAGATTTTTAGAGTCTGTACTATTCATGAAAACTAGGGATCGGGCGTGGTCAAAAATCAGTGAAATAAATTCGGTGCCAAATACGTCCTCGACATATGTTAGTTATACTCGACTCGGTATCAAGCGCCCGTTACTATTACCGCAAAAATCGTCTAATAAAAAGCCAACTGGTCGACCTTCGATATAGCTCTATACCTACACCTACCTACCTCCGTGCAGGAGACTGGCTTTCTGGTGGCCATAGTGTGGTTTTACTGCACTGTTGCCAACTTTCACGTATCATAATACACAGAGAAAGAATGTGGTTTCCCTTTCAAATTACAAAATACTCTCTGTATACCCCAGACTCATACATTCAACTATAAATACGTGAATTAATCGTACGGACACAAATTCTATAGACTTCCTCTAGCATTGACAATTTTTTTTTTTTTTTCTTTTTTTTCTTTTTTCTATTACACCTAAAACTGACCATCGTAGCGGTTCATCTCCACATATCTGCGTTACATATGTGTGCAAAAGGACAGTATTATTCCGTCCCCGATTTTTATCGACGATTTTGAAATAGAAAATGAAGAGAAAAAATGAAAAATAAAAATTTACAGAAGAAAAAAAAACCATGATGATGAAAAAAAGAAGAAATATTAATCTCCATCGAGAAAGAGAAGGTGCAGAAACTTAATGTCGCCTATATGCCTTTTGTGATAGAGTAACTAATGCAGCAGCTTGACTGACCAGTGTCCGGCTTTTCTGAGAATAAATACCACTGGGAAAATTGACTAACTGTAACTACGTATTATTTTAGCTATACGCTATTAAATATTTCGTCATGTAATTGTACAGCTATTTCTTTGACCACATATGAAACGATTTGTTATTGAATAGATCGGTTAGACGATTGTCGGATTGGAAATAGCGAGACACACCGGTTTACGGAATTTCTTGCCTGTATAGTTTAGTTTCTTTACATTAGACTCGTATAAGTAAGACATGGGAATTGAATTGCGACCTGATTGCGGGGAGAAGTTAATCAATTTTCTCAAATTCCACCTATTTCACCTTTCAGTAGGTAGCTATAGGAAAAAAAAAAAAAAAAAACATTTTTTTTTTTTAATTTCTCTGTTAATATAGTGAAAAATTTTAATTATCGTGATAATAAATCGCGATTAAATATACGGTAGTATAATTTTTGAGATCGTGGTGAAATATGACATAACAGGTGCGTTGTACAGTTTTAAAAATAACATTACCATGAATTTTTCATTTATAATCAAGGCTGAGGCTAATTTTTTATCTTTTTATTCAAATTTTATTATAATTTTCGAAACGTTTCAGTTATTCTCTGAATAATATACCCCAATTTTAAAAATCCCTAATTCGGCAATCGAGGTAATAATTCTCGTTTGAAAACAGGAATAATTAAAAATCTGACGCAGTATTCCCATATAATTGCAAGGTAAGGGAAAGGATGCGGAAGAAAAGTCAGACGTTCGATTCTATACACCTGAATGCCTTTTCTTTATGTTCGTATTTTAGTACCATTCTAATAAATGAAAATAAATAAAATGAATAAATAAGTAAAAATAAAAATAAAAAATGAGAAAAACAAAAATAACAATATAAGTAAACCAGAAGAAACTACGCAGAGCTGAAACCCACCTAGACAGAGAAAGTGTCCGCTGCTGCACTGTTGCAGTGCTGCAAAGTTCCGCTGAGCAACAGCTGGTCCAGAGACCAGATACCAGATACCAAAGCGACGACGACGACGACAGAATTGCGAGTTCAAACGCTGTTTGCCTCCAAAGACGTTAATTAATTCTCTATATATTCCTATCTTTGTGATTGTGATATAGGAATTGTAGTCGGACGCGTATATCTCGCAACAAGTGGAAATTAAGAAAATTATTTGAACGATGAAAAAATGAATGATTACAATCGCTAATGCAATGATTCTTTTTTATTATAATTTTTTCTGCTGAAAACAATTCAGATTTAGATTTAGATTCAGAGAATCATCGAGTTTCCCTTAAAAAAAAACTAGTTTCGAAGAAAAAAGAAAAAATTCTATCAATATTTCAGCCAAGCTGCCTCGGTATCCCCTACCCATCTACCTCTAACGTATAGAATGTTTTATCTTAAAGTTCACGTCCTTCGAGTAGACGACGACGACGACGAGATGCTTTCCTCATCGCGGATTTCTCCACTTCCTTGATCTACGTCAAATAGTTGATTGAGTGACTATCAAAGAAGGGTTTAGATGATGAGGGCTTTTAAAAAGCAATATTCGTCAAATACAGTATATAATAACGTAATTAATTTTGACAGTCAGACATTAATTCAGGCCGACTGACCACCGGAATTGGGCCATGGTCAGTAGGTAGATATAATACTTATATATCAGGTAGTATGTAGGTATAAGTCTGCTTGGTTTCTGTCTGTTATTAAATATATACATACATATACACAAATGCGAATCTCGTTTTCAGAGCAAATGCGTGAGAAGGTTTGCTGCTCCGGGCTGAATAAATACTAACTATATATATGTATATATATATATATATATGTATACGTACTCGTATATCCTCTTACGAAACATGCAGCGCATATTTTCACGTACTAGACAATTTATTTAATATATTCATTATGCAGCTGAGTTTTCTGTTTAATATAATATTTACACTATAATTATTATCATCGCGAACACCTTCCTCAAACTTGTATTACCTACTACTAGAGTTATTAAAGTTTATGAAAATGAATTTTCTAGATCCAGGTCAATATAGAAATCGAAATCAGCAAATGAATTGATAACAGAATTGCATGTTGTCTATTTATTAGCCCCATTCTACTAGTTATGTCGTTTCATTATTATTAAATATCACAAATTGATTATATCTTATCTCGTTTTTACATCGTATAGAAATATAGAGTGTAAATAAATTACTCTATAAGTTTGAAAAAGAAGAAAAAAAAGAAAAATTACGGTAATAATCACAGATAACATCATTGCAGATATTATCGTCAAACATCCCGCACCTAGATCCTGATTTATATCACCTGTACACCTACGTACACACAACGGGATTAAATTTTTAATTTATCTGTTTTTCATTTTCCATTTTCACGATATATGTAATCGAAATACTATATAAATGATTAAAAAAAAAAAAATAATAGATAATGTGTAAAGATGGAAGGAGATGAAATCGTGCAGGGATAACTATATATTATTTCTTCATTTATTATCAACGATGTATAATATAATTATAATAATTGATTTTATTTTTTATTTTTTTCCCTCGCATTCTAATGATAATCTATAAAACGAGTGATGAAATATTTGGTGAAAATTCATGTTTTAACGATAAATGTTTAAGTTCTGACGACCGAGTCTGAGTCTACGTTGTGGCAAGGACGTCCTTTCGAATCATTGACTTTTGCCGTTATAACTGCATATGTATATATATATATGTTGCAGTCACAGCTGTGTTCATATACTACGTTAGATAAATAATAGTACTTCAGAGGGCACCACTATTCACTATTATATAAGTTAGAAATTTTTATTATTCCTTCCACAGCTGTGCAGGAATTGCAATAATTACAGGACGATTTTTTCGTTTTTTTTTGTTGCCTTTCATTATCATATATATTCAAGTCTAAAATTATAATTAAAGAAGATCGAATCTTCCCAATTATTTTGGTAGAAATAAATTAAAAAAAGAAAAAGAAATAACAAAATAAATAGAAGGAATAAAAAAAAAAAAAAAACTTAGAAATGTTAATATTTTATTATCTTTTTAACAGCGTCAAAGCAACGCCATTTGTCAGGAAGATAGAACGGTTCGAATATGTGAGGAAACGGTGTGTCCCATCCGGTAATTCGTTGTATGGGTGCCTCCAAGCTGAGGAAACAGGCCTCCTATACGATAATTATATGTGATATAGTTTGTTTCTTTGTTATTCATTGATGAGAGGAATTATTTTTTTATTTATGCGTGCGGTTTTAATCACCGAATTCTACGAAGAGTGAAATGACGCGATTTCTAAACGTCACGTATACCGCGGTTTGCAGTTTTACATTGCGTCATTTGAGTGTTTTACTTTTTTCATTTTTCCTGATGTCTCATATGATTTACACAACACAAGAATGACACGGTTTATTATTAATTGCGTTATTCTTCTTCCTCGATGAGTCAGAATAATTGAGAAACACAAAAAAGTGTTTTTCTTTTTTTTTTTTCCAAACTCACTTCCCACGAAAGTTTATATTCAAATCAGTGGTTTTCCTTAGCAGATATTATAGACGATATTTTCGCGGATAATTCACGACAAAAAAAACAACTATGATCGTTAGATAGAACCTGAGACTGATGAGCCAATAGGGAATTAATAAAGCCTGTGTGGCATCGTCATTTACATTTTATCATACATTTTGCACAATTTTATTGTTCAGGATTACCGGATATCCCGTTCTACTAGGCGGTATTTCGATTTTTTCGTCCCAAAATTAGGTAAAAAAAAGACTGTCTTTTCGTTGATAAAAGTTTCCAGTTTCGATTCGACCGAAAGAAAGATTTCCATTTGAAATGTAAAAATGGTACAAATCTCAGGTATTGATAAATCCTGAAAATTTACCTGAACAGTAGCTGCAATTTCGCTCCCAAAACCTCCGGTCAATGGTGCTTCGTGGGCGATTATTAGTCTGCCAGTCTTTTTCACAGACTATAACAACAACGGGTATATATATATAGGATGATACGAGAATGGAGCTTTACTGGGTGTCAATTTTCATTAATATAGCAAAAAAGAAAAGCTTCGAGAGGAATGAAAGAGAGAGAGAAAAAGCTCACTTTACAGATCGTGTCTACGTCCCAAGGGAGGATTGTGACCAAGTCAATGACTTCGCAAGATACACCGAGCTCCTTGAGGGCCATATCTGCCACCTCGTTTAAAACGTGGACCTGGGTACCCCATCCAAGGAGGGTGACGTCGGTTCCTAAATCGGGAAATGTGATCAAGAAAGATAGAGAAAAAGAAAAAGAAAGGGAGAGAGAGAGAGGATGTGTGAGCGAATAGTGTGGAATATAACTGGATATATAAGAAAAAATGAAAAAAAAAAGAGGAAAAACCAGCTTTCAAGGAATCGACCATGTGCAGCTATAGATCTAAGCCTGACCTTTTCTCATTACATCGGCCTTCCCAAGCTCGGTTGTATATTTGCCAATTGGTACATCCTCCACTGCTGCACGGTATAAAATTTTTGGCTCAAATATTATGCATGGGTCTGGCTCCTCGACACAACTCATTAGCAAACCCTTAGCTTTTATTGGACCACGAGGTACTACTACCTGAATATCGAGATCGGAAATAAAAGGGTTGAACAAATCCATGAAGATTTATACGAATAGTTTGAAAACCTTGCGAACTAATTTCAAGATATTTAAAAATCCGTCAGATTCTACTACGTATTTTAAATGTTTGATAAAAATTTATAACCAGCTGTTTAAATGATCGCAAATATCGATACGATTTTTCTCATTATTTCATATGTAAAAAAAAATTTTTGTAAACGATAACACATTGAAATTTGTCAATGTTGCGAAATAAAACTGACCTTAAGGCCGGGAGTATGAGCGAAATATGCTTCGGGTGATTGTGAGTGATAAAGACCACCATGACCAACGGCCCCACAAGGTGCTCTTACGGTTAATTTTCCGCAATCGAAATGACCGCCACTGCGATACCTCATTTTGGCAGCTTCGTTAACAAGCTGAATAGAAGGGAAAAAAAAAAGGTGTTCGTTGTTTAATGATTCTTGTTGTTGGTTTTTTTTTTTTTTGTTCAGATTATAGAATTCGAAAGGTGTTTAATACCTATAGGGGCAAATATATGTATATATAGACTCGTGGTGATCAGAATCACGTACCTGATCAAAGGCGGGAAAAATGTAGTCAGCAAATTGTATTTCCGCTATTGCGGTTGCCCCCATGTTTGCAAGGCCAATACCAAAACCCGCGATTCCCTGTTCGCATAGAGGTGTATTAAAGACACGATCTTTACCAAAACGTTCCTGAAGACCCATAGAGCAACGAAATACACCGCCGAAGGCTACGTCCTCGCCAAATACGACTGTAATAAGATATTGCCGGAAGATATCGTTACAATTTGTACGAGGAAATTGCCTTTTTGACTAAGCAATAGTTATTCTTTTTTTACATTCAAGTTTTATTTCTATACGCTAATTAATTGTTTAAATAATATCATCGGGGCTTCTAAATTTTTTTCTTTGTTTTAAATTCAATTCATTTTCAAACTCATTTTTATTTATCTATATCTTATGCAATATTTGTTTATAATCAGAGCTTTTTCATTTGATTTCTCCCACCCCCTTCAACATTTGATAAGCTTGTAACCTTGTAGATTAAACATATGTACAAGATATTTAGAGTGATAAAAAAAAGGAAAAAGAAAGAAGACGAATAAAAAAAAAAACCTAAAAACCAAAAAAAGCTTATCACAAGGTTTTATGTCATTATCACCGGTTAAAAACACTCTCTTATGTACACACACATATATAGGTATAGTATTAGTATATATGTATATATATACGTGAGTTTACAATATTTACGATAAGATAAGAATTTTAATATCAATTAATCTATATATTCATTTCTCAAACCTAGAAGCTACACCGATTTCTCTTTCGAATATGTATTCATATACCTATTACTCTATACGACAGGATAGCCTCTTACCTGTCGATTCATCAGCTTCCATACTGAGTGCTAGACCACTGTTAATTGCTTTGAACATGTTCATCTTTTCCGTATCACCTGTGTACACGTTTAATAATCATGAGAGAAAGTTTCTACACGTTAACGATGCTGTAGAATCGTCGTAGAATTATTCTTTGGAAATAATATTTTTTTTTCCTATATATATTTTATTGTCATATAAGTTATGAGTTCAAATATTTATGAAATTTTGCTTTCTGTTGTAGTATATTTTATTTTTTCTCTGATTGCATATTTGCTTAATATATCGCGGTTATCATTCGAAAGAACTCAAACTCCTACCTCAAATAAACCCAGTTAGCCAACGACCTCGTTCCATAGAAAAATAGAAAAAAAAGAAAAAAACGCACAACAACTGACTAAGCAATTGATTAGCACGAATATAATAAATATAGGTAAACACGTCGTGTGAAAATCTCACGACGAAAGTTTGTAACGGTCAATAAAACGTTAGATAATTTACTTCGACTAGTTTAGAAAAGGAAGAGAAGAAAAAAAAAAAAACTAATAACATATTTTTCGATGTTTGAATCGGTTACATAAATTCTTTGAATGGTTTTTATTTTTATTGGTGAAATTGTTAGGGTCTGTCCTAGCAGTGGTATTAATTTACCGGAATTAGTTGGCGCCAATTCTGGCACGTAGGTGAAATGCGTTCTCCTGAAGGCATGGCTGCGTAATCGATCAGCGATTGACGCTGTGAAGATGATGTGTTGACGTAATCTCGCGTTTGAGAGAGCCGAGTAGAACTTACTAACAGCCATGCTCGTGAAATACTGTTCTGAGGTTCGTGTGACGCGCTGGCACTATCGCTACACATTATATTAACACACAAAGCGCTATCTTGACCCGGCTATACAGGGTCATAACCTTCAATAGATTTCGTAACACACGCTACTTGTGGTAGATATGCTCTTTAACCGCGTTCTAGTCTCGATAATAATACGCATTCAACATTTATCATAGATTTATATTGCGAATTATTTTTTTTTTTTTTTACTATACTATTATATCTGATAGAAATTGAAGAATAGAAAGAAATAGACAATAGGAAGGGTACATCACGCAATTAGTCTGCAAAATTTTACGAAATTAATTACAAATTAATTATAAAAACGGACATTTTTTATTTTATATAATTAAGAAATGGAAGTTCACACATTTTGATCAGAATAATGATAATCTATGACGTTGAAATATGTTATTTGGCAATATTTGTATCAGTTTTTTTTATTCTTCATTTTTTCAAATAGCTAGAAAAAATTCTATTCACTGTGTTTTATAGCTGAATGAATAAAATATTTCTTTCAAACTCCGAGGAAAATAGTTTTACTACAGAAATAAAAACGTTATCCTTTTAATAAATCGCCCATATATGTATATATGCTTAATCTACTTTAGCCTGATATTTAACTATCAGGAGTTGGCGGTGATACGTAGCATTCTGGTATAGTTTCTAAGGATTGTTTAGCCTCGAGCATTTGTACCTAAAAAACCGAAAAATTGTATAAAATTTAGGTTTCTTATTTATTTATTTTTTTTAAATTTCTAGATATCAAAAGAAGTCCAACGCACCCTTTGCCGTAAAGATTTCTCGTTAATAGCAGCTCTGGTAAGTAACAGTTTAACTTTTTCAAGCAATTCCGATTTGTGGGCTAACTGGTGTCTTAGAATACCAATTTCTCCTGAATTCTCATCGTCCTTGTGACTATTTTCAAGCATAGTTATCCTCTGCTCTGCTAATTGTAGGTCAGTTTCTAAGGCCACAACACGTTGTTGGGCTCTTTCGTATTGACTGTTCAACGAGGATGTGCTACCGGCGTTATTAGATCTGGCCTAAAATAATTGGGGATGAAAAACTTCTTCTATTTCATTTTTATTCAACGATTTTTGATTCGATTTATTTTATTTTTTTTAATTTTTGTTACCGTCGTTGTATGTGAATGCGGGTTGTTCTTTTTAACGCTCATTTTCAACCGCTTATTTTCGGCCTGAAGCTTTTCGATTACACGTTTCAGTGTGAAAACCGTCTTTTCCAATTCAGCGATCGACTTTTTTCCCTGATCTTGTGACGAGTCTTTCTCGAAAGATCGAGGCGATGATTCGGATGATTTTTCAACTTTCAAAAGCTCGACGTATCTGAGTGTATATTAGAAATTTTTATTTAACTCATACGAAAGACGAAGCTTAAAAAAAAATTTGGGAAGACAGAATCTTGTCTTACTTTTCTAAATGTTCGACCTTTTCCCTCAGTCTCGGTGTCTCCAAAACGATTCTTTCGATCTCTAATCGAAGCTCTAAATTCTCACTTTCTAACTTAAGGTTGTTTTTTTCTAGCACATCTTTCGTCGCTTCAAGTCTTTCCAATTGATCGACGACATACTCGTTTCCCTAAATACACAAATAGGCTAAAAACCGTTTTTCAAATCCGGATAAATACGTTATCAACAATACCTTCGTCACTGTTTCCAAAGCTGAGATTTCACGCCGTTGAGCTTCGATCTTTAACACTAGTTCCGAGGTGTCTGCGCTATCGAGACGATCGGTAAGTTCCCTAACTCTGCCTCTTAAAGTGATACATTCATGTTGAAGATCCTCCAGGACTTCACTATTATTCAAATTTCCAGTTCTAGCCGAAATACTACCGACTATACAGCCGTTTTCGCATCTCAATTTACTTCGAAGATACCATTTTTCGCGTTCCATACAAGACACTACGGCTCTTAACTTCTCATTGTTAATTTTAAGCTTGTTGTAATCATCAGTTTTTTCCTTTAATTTTTCTTTATATTTTTCGGCAGTTTGTTGCCACCTTTTCTGTTTGTCCCAAAGCGCTAATTCCTCGGCTGTCTATATCGAGATATTAGCACAATTTATGTAGCTTTTATTTATGTAATAATTTATCAGATCAAAAATTTCGCCACCTACTTTGAGCTTTTTGTTCTCGTTATTGAACTTTTCTCTTTCTAATTCGATCCTTAAGGTGTGTAACTCTTCTTCTAAACTTCGCGTTTTACGTTCAAGTTGAATTTCTCGTTGTGAGATTTTTTGCTCGTGAGTTTTTGACGCCATGTATCTAAGAAATATTGAGAAAACCTGAATCTATGGGTAGGAAAAAAAAAAAAAAATTGGGCATTGATTTTTAAAGAAGAATTTACAGACCTACGACTAAGCTGTTGTTTCAAATCGACGATTTGGCTTTTATAATTCTTCTCCTTTTCAATAAAAGCGTGCAATTGTCTGCGGGAAAGATCCAGCTGAGCTTGTAGCTGATTTGACTGAACCCTGCCAATGTTATTTGATATTTCCTGCATCTTAGAATCATGAGCGACTATTTGTTGCGTTACTGTATTTTTTTCAGCAATTTCCATTTCGTCCTGAGATAAGAAATTAAATTAGATACGAATTTTTTAAGAAAGTGAAAAAAAAAAAAAATCTTGCACATGATTTTTCGCAAATTTAATTTCTACCTGAAGCTGTTGATAAGCTATATCAAGTTCGTGAATTCGGTTATCTCTTTCCTGCAATTCTTTCGTCAACAAACTGTTCCCCTTTGCAAGCTGCATTCTATTATCAGATAATTGTTTTCTCAGCGTGTCAGCCTCGTTCTGCCACTTGTCACGCTCCTGTCTATAGCTTTCAAGCTCATTTTTATGCTGTTCTTCTAGTCTAACGAGTAATAAACAATAATTTAAAATAATAAACATGTGTTTCAACTGCACTCTGGAATTTTCTAAAATAATTCTAAACCCCTTAGAAGCTTGAAAGAACAGTGAAAGCTGAATAAAACCAACGAACAATTAATTCTGTTTGAATTCTCGTCAAATTTGAATCCTTTACCTTTCCCTCATGTGATCCATGTGCCTAAGCCTCTCCTCGGCGAGTCTATGCCATCGTTCTCCAAGTTCTTTGGAAATATTGAGATCAGCTTCCAAAGTAGAAACTCGCTCGTTTAATTTCTCAGCCTCTTCTTCCAGATCGATATTTTTATTCCTATCATTGATGGCTTTCTCTCTCTCAGGCTTCAAGGCCTCGGATGGATGAATGTAGTCGTTTATCCTGAGAACGATAGCCTCATGATTCCTCTCACAATTGCATAGGTAGTAAAAAAAGAAGAAGAAGAACAGCAGAACCTACTTTTGATTGACTTGCAATTGCATGCTGGCTATCCGAGCCTGAAGCCCTTTTATTTCGTCCTGTAACCGAGCAGCAGCTTTGCTATGTTCGTCTCTGTCTTCTTTGAGTAAATTTTGATATCTAATAATGGTTTCTTCCTTCTGTGCGACGATTTTTTGCAAACTATTAACCGTCGATCTAAGAACAATTTTATCAGAAGTCTGAACGTCGACGAGACTCGGTGGTTCGACTTTGACCTTTTCTACAGCAATTTTTTCCCTTTCAATTAAAAGAGAATCTTTTTCTTCCACTTGTTTGACGAGAGAAATAATCTTCGCTTGATACTCAGCGATCTCTGATTCACATTTCACAAGCCGAATCGATCTTTCGGATGCTAAAGACAAGGCCTGATTTAGCCTCTCGTTTAAAACTATTTGGGAATCGCGTTCAGGTACTTCAGGAATGTGGGAAGACTTATTCTCGGCGATAGAAACAAGGGGTCTTTTTTCTATTTGCGAATTCTCTACGAGGTCAACTTGTGTCTCGATCGAACGATTCTCTACCAAAGTTTGTACATGCACAGAATTTGTCTCTATGTTAACTACGGCTATATCAGAAATCGGCTTGTTAATTCCATCCTCTTCATCTCTACACGATTTATTCCAGATCTTTTGAATCGACACCATTTCTGACTCCATTGCATTTATAACAGATTCCTGAGAGACTAGCCTACCGTTTGCTATCTGCAATTCATTTTCCAGCTGATTTATCTGCCGCTTGTGTCTCAATTCCTGATAAAAGTTAAAAAAAAAAGATAATATATGAAGGATAGTAAAATCGGGAATATCCGGACGCTAATTTCCCCCTTACCCCAAGCATTGATTGCGAGGTTTCTGAAAAACGGTGTATCAGGTCCTGGACGTCAGGGCTACCGATTTGCTGCTCTAAAATATCTTTGAGTTGTTCAACGACGCGCAAACGTCCGGTAAGCAAGTCTTGTTGAGCTCTAGAATTCTCATCAATTTTCGATGCCTCTTTAAGAGATATTTCAACGGCTATTTGGTCGGTTTTTAATTTTTTAAACATCAACTCGAATCTCTCTAACGCAGTGCGTGACGTAGAACCGGCGTACTGACGTTGTAAAAAATCAACAAGGTGTAAGTAGCTTCTGGAATGATTAAAAGTCTTCGATTAAAATACGATTGAACTTTAATTTCGTATCGAAAAATGTCAAGGCAATGGATCAATACCTGCAACGAGCGTCGCATTGCTTTTGACAATCTCTTACGACCGCCTGGGAATCCTCGATCTTTCGTTTTAATTTGTCGTTTTGGTCTTGAAGATCGGAGATTTCACTTTGCAGAAAAATATTTCTCTTACTTGTCTCAGCCTCGATAAGTTTGCAGTTTGTCAACTCGAATCCAAGCCTAGCAATTATCTCCTTGTCTTCACTCACCGACTGTAAGTCGAGTAGCTGATGTCTTAGACTGTCCATCTCAAAGGTTTTCATAAAATTTTGTGCTGCATGCATCTGGGCTTCTTCGTCAGCGATTTTAGCCTTCCTCTCAATGTTTTCGTTCTCGATTTCCAGCGACCTAATTCTATCCTGAAATTCGCGTAACTGGTTCGAATCTTCCGGCTTCGAATCATTGTGCAACTGCGCTCTTGAGTATTTCGACAATTGTTTGTTCAATTGAATTATTTGCTCCTCTAATTCCGACTTGACTTTCGCAAACTGGCTGAATTCATTCTCGATTTTTGCCAACTGGTTCTGCGATATTTCGTACAATTTCGTAACGTGTTCTACAGATTTCGAATCAGCTAATTGCGTTTTTATGTCTCCGTGAAATTCTTGATCCCCGTTAGTCCCGCCAGTTGGTGATTTTGTCTCTTTATTTTTTGGCCCCGAAATTTCTCCCTTTTTTGCAAATATCACGCTATCTTCTAGCGCCATTCTTAACCTGATACAAACCTCGTTGTATTTTTCATTCAACTCGTTGTATTCGACCGAGCTGATTGAATTCGACAAATTGCTTTGCAAAGTTGCGATTTTGTTGTCCAAAATTTTGTTGGATTTTTCTAGATCAGAATATCGTTTTCGCAATTCGTTTTCCGAAGCTATTACATCTTTCTGACTGTTGTAACTTTTTGTCGACTCTTTGCTAAGCAGCTCTTCCAAGATTTTGCATTTACGGTTAAGAATGATTATTTGCACCGCGTATTCCGCGCTCTCCTTACACCGTTTAGCAAATACTTTCCTCACCTCGTCCTCACCGGATTCTAATACTTGCCAGTTCCTTTCGTATTCTTCCAAATGCACTTCTAGTCTCGTGATCGTATCTTCTAACTCGTTTTTCTCCTCGTATAATGTGTTCTTTTCTTTTTGCCACTCGGATCTTTCGAGGTCGTAAATTTCCTGCAAATGCGTCATTCCCGAAGAGTTATAAACCTTCGTTTCTCCTGATTCAGAAACCGATTCAGATGGGTCTTTATTCCTGTAAGAATTACTGAGCACTATCTGCTGCAAGATATCGTCCTTTCTCTGTAGTTCAGATCTGTAATTTCCATTTCGTACGGCTTACAAATTTTATTATAATTCTTTCAACGATTCTAAATCACTAATTCATACCTAATTTGTTTCAGCTGAGCACGAAGCTCGCTGTTACTCCCCTGCACCACGTTTAAACGACTCTGAAGTCTCATAGCCGGATGATACCAGCCAGCTAAATGCCGGACATCGAGTGCCTCTAAAAGTCGTTCCAAAGTTTCGGACTGAATTTCTACCGCGCAGGATCCTACGAAGGATTTCAACGAATAAAATATCTAATTCATAGAAGATTGTAACCTGAGGGAAATAAAATGAATGATAAAAATCACCATCCTGATTATGAACGCTGTCCAATATTTCCTGCATCCCTTTTCTAAGAGCTTCATTTTCTTCAACGACTATTTTAACGTTTTCTTTTATCCCCTCGATCTCTGTCATGTATCGATTAGCGACTTCCTCTCTTTCGGTAACCCAATCGTAATTAATTTCAGATATTTTTATCGGAGATTTTACGAGGTCAGTTTGATCGTCGGTTTCATCACGAGGGACAATTTCTCTCTCTGACAAATTTTTCAGCTTATATTTCAGAGTTCTTACCTGTTGATCATCATTAGATAAGATACGATTATTTTACCTAATACTCAACCGCGATTAATTACGCGAGATAAAAAATAAAATATAAAATCCTACTCACGTCGGATTTGAGCTCTAAATTTTCTTTCTTTAAAAATTCATTTTCTACTTTGATATTCTCGCATTTGAGCATATCCTCTTTATGCTTGGCCACGATACCGTCTACTGGGACCGAGTGGCTTGGTGATAAATCCAACTTTTCACTGGAATATCAAAATCCATAAAAATTCGAGTCATTTAAACCAGAATCGGAAATACTGAAAAACAATTACACCGCTTACCACAAAGCCACGATTTCCATTTCTTGGTTTGAATTTAGAATCTCCATTTTATTCACAATGCTAACTAAGTCCTCAACGTGTTTATCTTTTTGCTGCAATTGTTCTTTAGACGTTTTTAACTCAGCTATAGCTTCGGCTAGACCATATTCACCGTTTTCATATTTTTTCAGCATAACCAGCGCCTCGCAAAGCTAGTGAAAAAAATTATTTTTGCCAATGGGATCATTCGGAATTCTTTTTATTAAGCCTACGATTACTTACTTCCTTGCTTTTTATTTCGGCGTCATTTTCTGACTGAGTTAAAACGTTTTGTAAGCTCGATATCTTCTCGTTTGATTCTTGAATTTTCTTCAACAGATTTCTCTGCTCCTTTCTCCTGTTGCTTTTTTCCATTCTAAATAACAGTGAAAGATTTTTTTTGTTTTTTTTTTCCCGTTGATAATCACGCGAAAGTTAGTTAAACAAATTCGTGATACTAACTTCTGAGCATCTGCCTTTAACCTCTCAATAAGAATAGTGCTTTCATTCATCTCAGCGACTGCCTCAGATAGTTTACTCTGCAATTTCTCTATAGTTTCATCCCGTTGACTAATTACTTGATTCAAATAAACTATTTGAGATTTATTCTCGTCTCTAACGGAGGACAAAGACTGGGCTAAAGATTGCGATAAATTTTCTCTTAGTGCTAATATTTCCGCATCTTTTTCATCCAATATTACCTGTCGTTTAAATTATTTATTTAACACAGAAGATCTTTAAAATTTTTTAAAAATTGTCATTTATTCTGAACATATTGCATTGAAATTTTACCAAAGAATTTCAATGAATTCTTTCCCTTATTTTATACCTTCCATTCGGTGACACGGGCGTCAATAGCCGCACTAAATTCGTCTATGACATTATCTCTATCTAATTGTTGGCTAGTTATAGCCTGGATTTGTGTGATCAAAGCTTTACTCTCTTTTTCACGTGCTATTAGTTTTTCTGTAAAAAAAAATTAATAAAAAACTAATATACGATGTCGTTGAAAAAAAAAAAACGATGATTCTAATGACGTAGGTAAAGAATATTTTTCCTCGTACGTGTATACCTTTGTATAAAAGATTTTTTTCCTTAATAGAACCAAGTTCTTCGGTCATTCGATTCATCTGTATCGTTGCATCCTCCATTTCCTCTTTAATTATTCTTAGTTTTTCTTTTAGTGTAAAATTCTCATTTTCCATAGCCTGAAGCAAGTGAATTTATTTTTTTTCTATTTTACTATCTACACGTGTTTAACGAAAAGCTGATTTGATTTTTTTATTTCTTTTTTTTCTTCTCATTATGGGTTTAAAGCAAAACTACCTCGAGCTCAGACATTAGAGTAGCAATTTTCTCATTCTTTCCTCTGGCTACTTGATCCCCTGCCAGAAGCACGCTTTCGCCTTCTTCACGGTTGTTTACTAAATCAGACGCTAGGCCTAAGTTTGAAAAAAATTAAAGTTTGAATCCGAGTTATTTGAATCTGTTTAAAATTGGAATAAAGATTTCTCACTCTTTTTTCTTTTCGAAGATGATCCGTTTTTTAAATCTACAATCTTTCGATTTAAATCGTCGCATTCTAGGAGCAAAGATTCTACCTGTGATATAAAAATGTATAAAAAATGATAGTTTCTTTTTATTTTTGTATAAAATCGTAATTTTTGGTTTCTTATATTATTATTCTATTTTTCTAGGGATAATACCTGATTATCTTTATGCTGTAGCATTTCTTGTGATAATTTCATCAACACTTTCAGGTTATACATATCCTCTACGCTTTCAACATCGCAGGTTATCACCATGGGAAATAAATCTTCGATTTCTTGATCCGTCAAGGCTGATGCCTTCACGGATAATATCCAATCCCAATTCATACGAACCATTATTCTACTTGACTCAACTTAACTTGACTTTACTTAACTTAACTTAACTTCACAATACCTCGCCTCACACACTTTGCGTAACCCTTACAAGCGTCGGTTTGACCATCTGACATATTTTAAGCTTCTTGTTTATATGTTGGTTTAGTTTCTATGGAAACGCTTTACTCCCACTCTTATGGCTTATAACTACATTTGCTATAGTTCAAATCGATGCTATAGTATCGTTTCTATCTCATAGGGACGCGTTAAAGTTCAAAATTCGAACAAGGTCTACATAGCTGTTTAAAATTCTGAAAATTCGAAATCTTCTTAAATAAATTCGGAGCTTGAACCAGTAAAAATAGCGATAAAATAATGAGCTTATATATCACGTAATTGTGTACATATACCTATAATAGGAATTATTGTTACACAATTCTGTATTGCAAAGATAAAATTAGGTCTTTGAGATCGTGGGATCTAATGAAATCTAATTGGCTATACACAGGTGTGTATACCTATTTATATTCCATTTCTATAGTAGATATACGTCAGCTGCCATATCATTTACGAAATTTGAACTGGTGTCGCCATCCGACAGCGAAATATAGCAGACTTTCTCGTTTTCTTATTGTTTTTATTTTTATATTTTTTCTTATTTTTAGGTAATATTGTGTATATATATATACTTGTGCTGCCACTGAAGCGAGTGTCTCTTGAAACTAGAAGCACGATCGAGTGGTAAAAGTGTTACAAGGCAGCGGAGGTAAAATATTACAGTTTACCGCAAATTCTGTCTTATCGCAATTTCTACCACCGCTATTGATTAAATACCTACTCTGATATATAAAAAAAAATAAATAATAATTCAGACATACAATGAAATTCTTGATCACATATTATAGAGATCATAAATTCGGTTTTTAAACGGTTGATACAAATTTTGTATGGAAATCATATACAGTCGGCTCTCGCAATAGGGCCGCTCGCAATAGGGCCACTTCCCCTGAACAGCATTCAGCAGCTGCCCCCACTACTCTACCTGCCGGGAGTATCGTCGCGCTTTTGTCGACTACGCTCGCGATAAGGCCGGTAATACAAATGAAAATGAGTATTGGTGGGGGAACGGCGATTCCTAGAATTATCTTCCCCTACACCCCCATGACCGGCCCTATTGCGAGAGCCGACTGTATTGCAGGCTAACGTTAGTCCGATACGATATCGAAGGTGTGAAGAAGAATCTTAAATTAGGAGAGCAAAAAAAAAGAAAAACACAACGTGTCTATACCGCAGAAACGGATAATGTTCTGCAGTATATAGATAATGTACCTAAAATCGTAAGATTGGATAGATCTCAAGTGAGAAAAATTGTTATACTTTTAATTTCCGGTTAATATTGAAAAAAATAAATACTTATTGATAGAAGAAATAAGAAAGACACATTAAAGAGCAGAGATTTTTTTTTTTTATATAGCGTGGCGGTCGACGTCCTCTTCGGGCGCAGCTTCAACGACAACTCTGTACCACCACGTAGATACAGAGATGCGCAACGAAGCGTTTTGCCCATTCAAGTGATTAATTATTTGGCACTAGGTGATTATTTATACGCGATGTAATACGAAAACAATAGATATATAGCTAATCAGTACATTCAACGTTATTAGAATAATAGGTAATCGTTGATTCTGTATTCTACAATTATTTTTACGAAGAGATTATACAATTAACGGTCTGAATCGTAGTGCCATAGTTTAACTTAATCACTCGACGCTGTGGATTCAATATAGAAAAAACTTAGAAAGTACGGTTTTAAATTAGATCGCGTCCTGCCTACCCCACGCCTTTATGGCTTAATCCAAAATCCATCGAACGCGGAGACGATGTATTTAAGAAATACGGATATTTCGCACTCATGCACGCTCCTTTTTTCCCTCATAGGCGAAAAATGCTCGTATCTGTACCTAAAGCATTCACACAAACACATATATTCTTCGTCATTCACACCGTGGTGTAGACTTACTATATTTTATTTGTAGATATTCCGCTGTAGCTGGGAAAGAATTGATTATAATTAATAATATGAAGCCCTATTTTTTTTTTTTTCTTCTTAGGATACGTATGAGTTTGAAAATTCATTGAGAATAATAGATTTTCCTTAAAAAAATTTAATGGAATTGAATGAACGTTATGTAATTTAGATATAAATTTATATATAGGAGGAATGATAGTGATGATGTATATCAGCTGATTATAATTGAGTTTAAAAATCTGTATTGTGATTAAAAATCGAAAGCTAATGATACGAAATAAATACATTTAGTATATGTTACCGCCACGCCATATAGAAATAGATAATAGAATATTAGAAATGAAGAGAAAGAGATAGTTCGTATACAACGGCCATTCTATATCCCGATCGGTGCTGATGATAATTCATAGCATGGATCGATAGATGAACCGAGGAAATTTATATAGTATGCGAAACTCACCATCCTGCGGATCTCGGGAGTCGGGAGTCGGGAGTCCGGAGTCGGGAATCGAGATGAGCAACGGGAATGGTGAAAAGATGTCCGATGATAATCCCGATTGGCAATTAAACCTGGAAGAATATTGAAGTGCGAGTATACTATTGCACAAGCGGATTTTCTAAGAAAGAATATCATAATCACGTTGAATTTGAATGATATTAAAAAAAAAATATAAAAAATTAGAGTTTTGTGATCGATTTGACGCTCGAATACTGAAAAATAAGAACATACACATGGAAATATAGCCTCCGAAGCGTATAGGTATATTTGATTTCTTAAAAACGACAAGAAATGAAATTAAAAAGGACTCATCTACGTATCTTTTACTGTAGAATCCTTCCTGGTATCAATACTTCGATCAATAATCGCAATTCCAAATATACGGTGATCTTCTGCGTTGCACTGTCATCACTGTATCCAAATAAAGTATTCGAAAAAAATTTATAATACTAACCCGATTTAGAAATCTACAATTGCGAAATTAATAAACATAAAATAAGAAAAATAAAAAGAAAAAAAATAAGCCTGATATTTATATTCAACCGAAAAATTTGTGGCTGCAATGATCATGAGAGAAAAATAAATAAATATAGTAGATAAAGAAAAGAATTTTTTTCAAGCAAGGACCAAGACTCTTTGACTAACGCGATTGAATTGCTCAAACTTTTTTTATTAGACGAATTCACTTCACTTATAAATTTAATCGAAGATCTTCCAAATTGGAATTTATGATATTAGGTTATAAAAATTTACACAATATTCACTTCACTTCACTTCACTTCACTTCACTTCACTTCACTTCATTATATATGAGGTTATTAGAAAAATTTTTAACCTTTTTGAGGCTAGAAATTATTTATATCTTCTTAGCGACGTAAGTAATCCAATGAATTGTAATCCTTGTAATCCAATTGTAATCCTTGGGCTGCACTTAACCTGAAATAAAATCACTCGACTTTTCCCCCGTCTTTTAGTATCTAAACAATTGAGAAACGCGAGAATTCGAGAACGACGCTAATATAAAACAACGGGCGACGACTACCAACCCTAAAATTTGTAACGAAAAAATTTTTATTATTCTACTAATTTCTATTGTTTCTTACCGAAATTGATTAATAACGATTTTTTGATCGTCGTTGTTCACCCGAAACTCTATTACTATAATAATTAAACAATTCTGTAAACGATCAACAAGTATACCGGAAGTTTATTTAACCCGACTAAATCAAGACGCCATTGAAGCATCGCGTCCATTTCATCTGTTCGGTTATTGCCGTTAAGTTTAGATACTTTTTTCATAGAATTTTAACGGAATTATGAGAATCAGATTGTAAAATACAGACGGGGAAAGCCTCTAATTATATATACGACCGAATAAATACGTACACACTTACTCACGGACCGATATATTCATTATTTTATCGCGACAATGTATGAAGACAAAGGTACCGGGTTCGAGACGAACGGATCACATGACTAACCGGAAATCTGCATCTCGATATCGGATCCTCGAAGATGAATATCACTAATAAAAAAACTATCCTTATAAATTATGAATTGTAAAAATACAGTTCATCTATTCATATTTTTATGAATCGTTTCCGAACTTGATATACGCTAACTTTATCCTATTTCTTGCCAATGATTAATAATCAATAATCTCTCGTTCCCGAACGTAGTGGGGAGGCCTATATTTGACTACTGCGCTACGCCAATAAACATAAACTAATTGTTGCACATTACACGTCGATAATAAAGATCGATTGTTGTTCGATATTTCGATATTCTCTATGATAATTAATTATATCTACTTACGAATATGAACTTTAAGGAACAGTTGCGTAAGGCCTATAATTCCGAGTCAAATGAAGGTAGCCACGATGGACCTCTTGCATCCCCCTTGGTTAAGAAGATGATGGAATTTATTACGCGGATTATATAATTTATTAGACGCTATAATTAAATGACTTAATAAATGAACAATAATTATTAATGCATATATGAAGGAATCGATGAAAACATTTGGGAATTCTAAATGAATTGTTTGAATTATTAATAAACGATAACCCCCCTTTCCTTTTGATTTCCTTTTTTTTTTAAATCCATCTATGATCGTGATTACCAACCCTGAAGGCGAAGACTCTTAGAAAGTGAAATAGAAATAGCATTTTCTTATCTCCGTCTGATATGATTCGATGTTACTATTGGTTGAAAGAGGCACCCACATAGATGGCATGTGATTTTGACCTAGTGCCGCCATCCGACGGTTTTACATCAAAGTAGTAGCGCGAATTTAGTCATACTGAAACCGATTGGCTGTCATGAATTGTTTACGTTACAGTATAGACAATTTAAAATCTCGAGGTTAATAGCGTGAAGGCGGATCACGTCATATTCGGGTTCGCGAATTCCGCAGATATATTCTAAAATACGATTCTAACTTACATTAAACTAAAATAGTACCTATAATGGTTCGTTATGCCGCCCTCAAGGGGTTATACGACGTTGATAAAACCATCGGGTGCGGAGGTTTTGCCAAAGTTAAACTCGGCACCCACGTAGCAACAGGTGAAAAAGTCGCCGTTAAGATAATGGAGAAGACCGCCTTGGGTGTAAGTTTTCTGTTAATTATCATACCATTATTTATTAATCTCAGATTATATTTTAACAGTCGTATTCACCTCCACCTAACCTACAATCTACAACGCGATTCTATTATTTCTAATCTAAACCTGAACCTACTTAGTCTCTCTCTTCTATTCCGCTTTGAATAATTTATCGGTATTCGTTATTCCAGGACGATTTACCGCGTGTTAAAATGGAAGTAGAAGCTCTGAAAACACTCGCTCATCAACACGTTTGTAAACTGTATCAAGTCATCGAAACAGAGTCTCACTATTTTATGATTATAGAGTATTGCTCTGGAGGAGAATTGTTCGATCACATAGGTACGATTTTGTCATTTATTTAATATTTTTTCCTTTATTCATTACTTTGATAACAAATATTTATCAATTTTTCAATCTTGTGTTGATTATTCGTTTTTTGTTTTTACACATTTTACATCTTAGTATATATTTCATTTATTTTATCTTTAATTTTTCCAGTGGAAAAAAATCGGCTTAGCGAAGCTGAGTCCAGGAAATTTTTTCGCCAAATTGTTTCCGCCGTTGCTTATCTACATAGCTTGGGTTACGCTCATAGAGATCTAAAACCTGTGAGATTTATTTGTTTATTCAAAAAAACTAATTAGTCTTTGTATTAATTTATTGATTCATTTGATTCTAATAACTCTTCGTATTATTTTATTAGGAAAACGTTTTGCTAGACAGAATGCAGAATTTAAAACTCATAGACTTTGGTCTGTGCGCTAAACCTAAGGGAGGAATGCAGGCCCATTTATACACTTCTTGCGGATCTCCGACTTACGCAGCACCAGAACTTGTATTAGGGAATAAATATTTAGGTGAAAAAGTATTAGAATTTACATACTTTGTTCTGAAATCACAGTAATCGATCTTTGTTTACTCATTATTCTAATTTTTATAACGAAATACGGGGATAATTGATCATTTTTGTTTCTTACAGGGTCAGAGGTAGATATTTGGAGCATGGGAGTACTCCTTTATGCCTTACTATGTGGTTTTCTTCCATTTGATGATAACAATATTGAAAATTTGTACAGAAAAATTCTTGTTAGTAATATCTTCTACCTGTATTTTTACTTTACTCTGTACATCGAATTTTTTAAACTTATGAGAATGATTCTAGAGCGGAAAGTACGATGAACCGAGCTGGCTCTCTTGTAGCAGTAAGAAACTGATCAGATCCATGCTACAAACTGATCCAAAGAATCGTATAACTGTCCAAGAACTGTGCAATCATCCCTGGATTACAGCTGGATTTTTAAACCCTGTTGTCTACAACAAAAAAACAAATGTTAGAGTTCGAATTTTACTTATCAACGGCTGGATTCCTTAGAAAGTTCTGAATTTTACTATATTTCTGTTTCTTCACAGTTTGAAAAGGACGAAGAAGTCCTGGCCACCATGTCTGCGATGCACGGAGAAGACCGAGAGAATATTTGGCATGAATTGCTCGAAAGTAGCAGGACTGACTACCGAACGGCAACTTATCTTCTTTTGCTGGATAGAAAACAGCGAGGACTTCCTTTGCGGCTGTCCTCAGCTTCCCGGAATCACTTCAGAGGAAAATCGGTGAGATTTACAGCAGCAGAACAAAATTTACTAACTGATACCTGATTTATACATCGTTGTATACGTTTCCTGTTCATTTATCATCAACAATCCATTTTTATTAATACAATTTCAGAATGCCGAAGGAATACCGAAGGTGAATGGTGGTGTAGCAAATTTCATAACAAAGTTAGATCAATCGCCGCGGAGCAGGACGCCGAGGAAATCTCCAGTTCCTGATATAACTTATACCGTATCAGAGAAGAATACAGAAATTGGTAGGTGATTAGAATTCGGTTGCTTTTACCACCATATGATGATTTTATTCGCCTAAATGCTTATTCCAGATAAACCCAGCGCCAACGATTTTACAGAGCCTCATATTCCGGCTCGTAAAAGGCTGAGAAGTAAGGAGACAGACGACCTGCTATCACCGGGTGAGTTCAGCTAAGTTAAGTAAACTTCTTGAATGAATGAAAATTTCTTTATGTATAATGGCTGTTTAAATATGTATTAAAATGAAACGGGTTGAAATGAAGTTCGTGCAGGTAAGGGCAAAGGAGCTGGGGGTATGTGGTTTACTAAAAGTTTCAAACTTCAGCCACTGTAGAAGAGTTAAAAATATAGCACTGGTCACAGTCGGTGAACGGGACTTGGGATAATTACCACAAAGTCCCCAAACTTCTAAACAAACACAATTTAAAGTAAAGAATCTCCCATTCCAAGAGCCAGCCCTCCCCTCTGCATAAGATAAATAGTCCAGACACTGAAGTTTATTTGTTTTCTCATTCTCTTCCATTGTTCCTGATTCAGAAACGAATATATATTATCAGGATTAGTTGGCCTTTTCCTACTGCAACTGGTTTATTAATCTTTATTAACATCATTTACTCTATTTTCAGTACCTGCAAAGAAAATATCAGAGAAAGAGAAAAACTCTGCTACACCAACGACACCTCAGCCCCAAGACTCGAGGTGATAATAAAATAAATGCAATGTGATTCATTTTCGATAAATTGATGTTATTTTATACAATTTTTACAGAGATTCTCATCCCTCTACACCTGGAAGTGCCAGAAAAGTTATACTGGGATTAGAACGAGGTCTGAATCGCGTTAGGCACGTTCTCACACCAAAACGTCGTGCGAAAAATGAGAATCTAGATCCTGATCAACCCGCAATGCTATCTGGAAAGGTAATCGTTGTAGAATAACAACGATATCATATTTTACAGCGATTTCCATTTTCACAGTGATTTAAATGATCAATATTCGCTTTTCAGGGGCTGTGCAACGTTTCGTCGACATCTAGCGACTGTCCAAAACAGATTTTGGCCCAGTTAAGACGAGCTCTTCATCGCAAAGGGATAGCCTGCCGGCAAAAAGGGTAAGAATGAATAAATGATTGACCCCTCAGTTTAGATTTCGATATTGATTTCCGAAACTGACTAAGTTTCTCTCATTTTAATTCTTTCAGATTCATTCTTCTCGGAGAAACAGAGTTTATAAGTTGTAAAACCGATATTAGAAACGACAGAAACAATGCGAGACCATTTTCAGCACGAAGTGCTTGTTCTTTCGAGCTCGAAGTCTGTTTCATAGATGGTTTATCAGACGCAAAACCGCTAGTTGGTATTCGACGTAAGAGATTGAAGGGCGATGCTTGGGTGTATAAACGCGTATGCGAAGAAGTTCTTGCTCTTGCTGCTGATGGCTCAGAGACAGGATCCTCTCTCCCTGGATCAAACGTTGAATCTAATTGCCTTATATAAAATGAGGAACTAAGATTCCTTCAAAAATCAATACTTCTAACAATATATTACTGTTCGAATTTTACGCATGATATTATTATATTATAGTTTAAATACCAGATTCGCGCGGATGAATCGTCAACGTTCTTAATATTTTCGTTATTTTACATTCCAATGCGGGAATAGCTGCAGTTACATTTTTTTATTTATTATTTTTTTAAACGTTTATTTTTAAGATTAGTTATATTATATGAAAAATGGGGTGCGGGGGTAAAATTGTTGTACTATTCGATAAAGAAGCGAGAAAAAAAGATAAAACGAAAAAGAAAGAAAGAAAAGAAAACACAATTTTTAATAATCTATATGAATCTTTTTTTTGTCTTTTTCCTTTTTTTTTAATGATAGATCGATACATCTATACTTATAAGAAATAAAGTACCTTATTATTATTATGCGTCTGTGTCTTGTTAGTTAGCAATATGAATAAAAAATACTTATAGATTTTATAGCATAGTATTAGAACGAACGTTTTTCAATTCGAAACGTCGAATCTAATATTACGATGATATTATAAGATACTAGGTATAGCTATTGTATTAGATAAAGTAATTTAGTTTTATATATTATTATTATTTTTTTTCAATACCATGTATGCAATAATATATACAAATATAATATACACGAGACAGTGAGATTGATTTACTTATTTATTTATAATTCCTAAACCAGTTTTCGATCTTTATTACTCGCGAAATACAGGGGATTCATCTATTTTCATTATTTATAGAGAAATAACGAAAAATTGGAATTCCTTAGTATTTAGTTATATGAATGCAAGCTTGTCTTGTCTAAAAAACTATTCTTTCTTTTTCTTACTCCTATAATCAGAAACTAATCCCATTTTTTTCTTCTATTATTATTTTTCAAGTCCTATTATTTTCAGGATTTGAATATACAGTCTAGGAGCTGGCGCTACCCGAGTGGCAATTATATTGACTAACTTTGCCGCAACTTAGAGCCGCGGGATTTGATATGAATGAAACTATTTCATAGCTCGATTTTATTTTTTCTCACTAATTACTACGGCAGAATTATTCGCATCAGTGTTTAACAAACTTACAGCATGTTCGACTATTTCGTGAACATTTTGAATCTATATTCACGACTGTTGAATAAACTTTGAAACGAATAAAAATTAAAAAAGAAAGACTGAACTTCTATTCGCCTTTTAATATCCTTAAAGTTATTTTTCGAATTCTAGAACTATAGACAACTAATCCCTTGCAGTAATTATTCAAATATTACAAAATGTGTGAAAAATAAAATAAAAAGAGAAGCCAATCAATGGAAAAGACTGGAATTTGAAAAATCTCATCAAAGCTATTAAATAGAGTAGTCATGACTTTGTGTCGAGCAAGAGATATACTCGGATAAATTTTTTTTTTTTCGAACTAAATATTCCTTATACGAAGAATAGATGGGATGGGTACCTAGCCTCGACTCTCGAGTATGATATAATTATTCATAACGGAAGTACAATTAAGGAGCGGCGGCTGGCGAGCGATGCTTCCTTTCCTAATTACACTTCCGGATGAGTGGTCGTTATAGTTTATATTGCAGGGGGACGTTTCTCCGCCTCCTATCGCGGTAACGTGATCAAAGATTTTTGGGCACGATCGCACCACTCCTCAAAGACGAAGCTATACACTAGGATGGTCCGTAATTTCATGATTTTAGAATTCTAATAGTCCAATCGACCAGGACGTCTCCAAATATATTAAAAAAGAAAAAAGTTTGTCAAAACCCCAGGCTTCTATCTCAATCCTAGGTACCCCCCCAACTCTTATATGAATTTTCGTTGATTCTTTTTCTTCCGATTGCAGTAAAGCTCGGAAAAAAAAATCTGAAACTTGAAGAAGTGATAATGCGATAGGAAGTTAAAAAATAATCCCAAAGTACTAAAAATCGTGGGTTATTCAAATTTTTAACAGATTTTCAAAATGAACAATAATTGTTCCAGTTTTTATCGAATGATACAGACGAAATAAAAAATGTGAATGTTGGTTTCGTAGCACCTGTCGTCATTTAAAACAAAAAAAAAAAAAAAATGATATTTAAATAAATTGCTGTCGGCATGCGGAATAGGATGATAGCAGGTGCAAAATAGTGCTTTAGGTTTGTACGAAGTGGCATTGTTTTCTGAAAACGATGTCTTTTTGTCGAACGATTTTCTTTCTTCTTGTACCTAACTGCTCAATTATTGGTCAGCGAATTGCCTAGAGTCCTGGTGGTGTAGAAGTAGAGAGAAAATCGAAGCTTAGTCGTCGCATATTCCAGCGGGAGGCTTGAGGGCGAGGGGTTGAGCGCAAAGCGCAAAGCGCAAAGCTCGCGAATCATAAACTGAGAAAAGGTGTTCAAGATGTTTTACGTTGATCGATTTGTGGTGATTTTATGCCCTCGCCTGTCTATACCTGACCGTCTTCGGTTCCGAGTTCAAACAAGCCGACGTATTTTATATCTCCAGTAAATCCGACAGGCCGTTTCACATATTCCGTAAACTTTTCTTAAAGATAAAATTTCACGCAACACTTGACTCCTTTGTTGAGTCTATTTACGATCCCATCTCTAAAGTTACGATTTTGCTATTCAAACGACCGTACTTCGAATTCAAAAGTTCAAAACTATAATCCTCTCCAAGTATCGAGTAGCTAGATACCTAAAGTATAATTCCTCGTTAATTACTATTTTTTTTTTAAATTTTTTTCACGAATAAGGAATAAGAAGTTTAATGTATCGCGTTTATTCTATGGATTTACACAGGTTTATACGACTCTGTGTTAAACGTAAGTTAGCATTGTAATCGCGAAGTGCGAATCGCCGCGGTCTTAAATTCATCGCCTTAAAAGCCGCGGCTCTAGACACCGGGAATAAATGAATGTCGAACGACAGAAAGAGAGCTTTAAGTTATAGAGTATATCTACTATCACCTTGTAAAACTGGTTCCCTATTTAAACAAAAAAAAAAATGCGTTTGTAGAATTCTACAAATTCTATTCCTCTATAAAAATGAACAACTTTACTCGACGTTTTATTAAATGAAAAAATATTTCATATAAATGTGTGAAATTATGTAGCGTTTCTCGCGGGGCACTGATGAAATTTGATAATATTTTTACAGCGAATTTGAGTTGTCTTGTTTCTGCACCGGGTCCTGAACGAGACGCAATAATATAAAGCGGCTAGTAGCCGTCCGCGAGTTACTTATACCTACATACGTTACTTACTTATAAGTTAGTTACGTTACTTAGTTCTCGGCACGCGCACGCCGGGTCTATCGCTTCCGGGCATCAGCGTGCTCGCGGGCCGCAGCTAATTGCGCTTTAATGCGCAAGCGGCGTTTCTATATTCTTCTCTCCTCTCTTTTTCCCCCCTTGTGGTATATACACCTTTCCTATCCAATACCACCACCGTTCTCTCAGATATACCTACGTCTTCTTTTCCCGGCTGTCGGCGCGATCTAGAGCACCTAGAAAGGGACTTACATATATATATATGTGTACTCATATCTCATACCTATGCCTTTGTATATCAAATGCGCGTTAAACGCGTCCAATTTCTTCTAAATATCGATTTTCACATACAGCGAAAACAAAAAAATTTTTTTGGACATCCTGATAAAATTTGTATTGGGGAGAATTTGAGCATGTGTATACCCAAATGTGGGATAGAATGATCCGGTTTGTTCCGATATTCCATAAGTTTCGAGTTTCTGGCTCGTTAGCACGGTCAGTAATGACGCGATGCCGCAATTCCGAGTAATTTGCGGTTCTCGTTAATTTGGGAGAGAAATGGTGAAAAAAGACCGTGATCATAACGAATAAAATAAAATGAAACACACTGGCCGGCACAGCGCGCCGAGGTAGAACCTCTCTCGAATTGTAAAACCTCATGCATATGTATACGCGTAGAATTGCTCTCGGCGAGTTATACGTATCTTCATGCTTTGGCGATGGTGGTGATGGTGGTGGTGGTGGTGATATGCTCGTATCGTAAGAACTGACCGGAAAAATGAATATGCAACCCCCTGGACCATGAGGAGTAGCTGTAGGTACTCTGTTTACGTGCCGACGCTACGGAACTGCGAGAAAATTACTATATATATTCAACGTTATACACCTAAATAAACCAAGAATTATTTTTCGGGTTACCAAACGGACGGGAATGGGTTCCGGAACAACGAGGAACAATGCAAAATTCATTAACTACAGCTACAACGTATACTCCAATTTTATAATCAGCAAAATTCTCGATATATCTGCACGTAGATTGAATAAAATAAATGTAAAAAAATACGAATGAGGAGAAAAAGTAAACTGGCTATCGTGGGATCCGTTCTCAAGTCACATATGAACGTTACGTGTACGTAGTGTGCAGTTTACACTGTGCATTTAACTACTAGATATATATAATTTTCGACTGACCGTATATAAAGGTATTTGACTATAAATTAAGTGTAGAAATTATGTATTTTTTTTTCTCTAGAATCATAGTAGTACCTACCTCATTCTTTCCCCTTGTACACATCCTCACGCTGCAGGACGCGATGCTAGAGGAAACGGAACATTAAATCGAGTCTGGATGTAGGTACAGCTAAGGTGGGTGTTTCGGTGGGTGCGTCTGAGATTTCCTGTTAGGTACTACCTATATATAGCTGAATGTTACTTAATCAACGGTACAAAAACCCATCCATTAAAATCTTCAACGATTCATTAATTTTCATTTATAATATTCATCGATTTTTTTAGATCACTGCGTCATGTTGTGGAAAATTATTCCATTGACTATGTCTTTTTTTTCGTTGGTCAAAGATCGCGTCGTTTATCGAACCAGTGATTTGAGAAAAACAAAAAAAAAATTAAAAAAATGATTTCTATGGTGTTTGCACCTCCTCGATCGTAACGAAACATCGCGTATATTTGTAAAAGTGTATTAGCAGTAAGGACGACACGCGTAATAACAGGATGTTACAATGCCTGTGTCCGGTATAGGCAAGTAGGTAGATAGTTGGATGGTTATATTATATCTGCAAGTTTCATAAATGAAAGTGTCTTCATTCATAGATAGATACTGTAGCAGTAGCTGATATTTCCATACAATTGTAGCTATTGGTAGCGTTCGGTATCTTATGATATCGGCATATCATGTGGTACGGCTACCTCCATTATATATGTACATAGCACCATTATATACAAATTTCACGTAATGCAGACCACTGCTGTATTAATAATATAGTTGTTTAGATATTGCGATATTAAGTTATACCACAGATGGTTTACAGAACCACTGCAGAACGAACAACGCAGACTTATAGTACTGCCCCCGGGCTTAAACGCTAAACTTCGGAATTCATATCCGCGTACATATCCATATGCCTTGAAGATGTCCAACTATGATTCAAACCGCGTCTTGTTCCCGTGTAGAAATTGTGCTGTGGTGCTGGCAGGGTCTTAATAAGGCGTGCCATAGTGCAAATGAGGCCCAGGTTAGACTAAGCTTTGGCAGCCTGTTAGGGACCCCGCTGGATGTTCCCGTTTTAGATACCGCGCCAGGCCGGGGGCTAGTCAGGCTGCCAAACTCGCACCCCATAAGATTTAGCAAACCGTAGCTCCTTCACCGTTGTCCCTAGAGTGAACTTTTAGTAACGTTTCTTGTTCCTTATTCAATTATCTAGCAACGCATTTGTCGCATTTTTTTTTTCGGTCCATTTTTTGATTTTTATTTTTTCGATCCTAGTTTCCGCAAAATTGAGGCTTTAGCAAACCGTACCTCCTTCACCGTTGTCCCTAGAGAAAAATTCTAACAGAGTTTTTTTGTTCCTTATTCAATTATCTAGCAACGCATGTTTCGCATTTTTTTTTTCGATCCATTTTTTGATTTTCATTTTTTCGATTCTGGTTTTCGGTGAATCCAAGCTTTAGCACACCGTAGCTCCTTCACCGTTCACCCTAGAGTGAACTTCTTACGACGTTTCTTGTTCCTCATTCAATTATCTAGATACGGAATTTTCGCAATTTTTTTTATCGATTCATTTTTTGATTTTTTTTTTTTCGATTCTAGTTTCCACCGAATTCAAGCTTTAGCACACCGTAGCTCCTTCACCGTTCACCCTAGAGTGAACTTCTTACGACGTTTCTTGTTCCTCATTCAATTATCTAGATACGGAATTTTCGCAATTTTTTTTATCGATTCATTTTTTGATTTTTTTTTTTTCGATTCTAGTTTCCACCGAATTCAAGCTTTAGCACACCGTAGCTCCTTCACCGTTCACCCTAGAGTGAACTTCTTACGACGTTTCTTGTTCCTCATTCAATTATCTAGATACGGAATTTTCGCAATTTTTTTTATCGATTCATTTTTTGATTTTTTTTTTTTCGATTCTAGTTTCCACCGAATTCAAGCTTTAGCACACCGTAGCTCCTTCACCGTTCACCCTAGAGTGAACTTCTTACGACGTTTCTTGTTCCTCATTCAATTATCTAGATACGGAATTTTCGCAATTTTTTTTATCGATTCATTTTTTGATTTTTTTTTTTTCGATTCTAGTTTCCACCGAATTCAAGCTTTAGCACACCGTAGCTCCTTCACCGTTCACCCTAGAGTGAACTTCTTACGACGTTTCTTGTTCCTCATTCAATTATCTAGATACGGAATTTTCGCAATTTTTTTTATCGATTCATTTTTTGATTTTTTTTTTTTCGATTCTAGTTTCCACCGAATTCAAGCTTTAGCACACCGTAGCTCCTTCACCGTTCACCCTAGAGTGAACTTCTTACGACGTTTTTTGTTCCTCTTCCAATTATCTCGATACGGAATTTTCGCATTTTTTTTTATCGATCCATTTTTCTTTTTTTTTTTTCGATTCTAGTTTTCACCGAATCCAAGCTTTAGCACACCGTAGCTCCTTCACCGTTCACCCTAGAGTGAACTTCTTACGACGTTTCTTGTTCCTCATTCAATTATCTAGATACGGAATTTTCGCAATTTTTTTTATCGATTCATTTTTTGATTTTTTTTTTTTCGATTCTAGTTTCCACCGAATTCAAGCTTTAGCACACCGTAGCTCCTTCACCGTTTACCCTAGAGTGAACTTCTCACGACGTTTTTTGTTTCTCATTCAATTATCTGGATACGGAATTTTCGCAATTTTTTTTATCGATCCATTTTTTGATTTTTTTTTTTTCGATTCTAGTTTTCGCTGAATTCAAGCTTTAGCAAACCGTAGCTCCTTCACCGTTGTCCCTAGAGTCACCGTTCTTACCCATATGTAATTTGTAGTCTTCTGCTGACCTTATAGAAACGCCATGTGACTCGCCCCCCATGATATAATCTCCATATCTATCCCAATGTTGCAGTATAAATGAAACGATGGTCAATCTTAGCTCCTGATGCCTATCCTGATTTTTCGACAAGCAATACGACAGCGCGCGAAAAAGACAATTCCCATCTGGTTTCATGGGGGACGAGTCACATGGCGTTTCTATAAGTCAGCTAGAAAGTTCACATCATTTTGCATTGTTGTTTACCGGTAACGGGGACAGTGGGCATTATGATGTTCTTGAAAGGTTTAATGAAGAAAGGATCGAAAATAAAAAGAAAAAACTGAAAACGTTTGTCTTCTTTTCATGGGTAGCGATGCAAGTCTGGCAAGACACAAATCCGCCCGATATGGCCCATGTTGATATTAGGGCATGCCACAGAAAATTTCTACACGGGTTACCCCAACAAAATCAGTGCTTCTTCTTATTCATCTTTTTCTTCTTCTTGTCTCATTCATACGTTTATTAATATCTGCAAATATTTCATAAAAACGGAGCAACAACCCGCTGACAACCCCTCCGGAGAAGGAAGAACCAAACTACTTCGAAGGCGCTCACTGTGACGACCCGTATCCGGTCAGGTGTTCCCCCTTGTCCCAATGGACGATATGGCTACCTCATCGTTTATGGTCACTCTGCAACGGCCAACAGATTTTCCCCTTTAACCCTTTCCGGATCCTTTTTTTTTTTTTTTTCGGAAATATTGACACAGTGCTTTGATTGGTTTTGTCATTAGTCTCTATTCTTTCAGACATGCTGATGTAAACGTTACAACAAATGTTCACAAAGCTTTCCAATGACTAGAAAAGGATTTTTTTCCCGGAAGTCTGCATAGGCGATTCGTAAAACTTTGAAACGAGGAACACCAGGCATCTCCGGAGTTCCAATGTTATAAACTTGAAAGTTTCTCAAAATTCCAGATCGTCTTGAATGAATACGGAATTTCGATCGTTCGGAAGCTTTAAAATTCGAACTTGATAAAAAAAATTGTGCGAAAAAACGTAATCTGTGATCCTAACTCTGACATTGCATATAGGAGAGGGGTAAATGGCGTATCGTATAGTACAGAAGAAGGAAAGTTTAGAAACTTGGGAAATCGTAATAAACAGGTGTGTAGAAAATGGTTCTTTTCATTGCGAGGGTGGGGGGAGTCGGAGATATAAGTCAGGAACGTGTGACGGTAGTAAATAATGATTATCAAAGACGAGGGACATCCGCAGTTTTCGAGGAGACCTATTGCCTAACTTGAAGTCCATGTCCATCAGACGTAGTGGGTACGCGTCGCATCGCATCGCATCGCGTTACTTCGTATATATATGAGGTTCTTATTATATCGACGCAATTAAGTTTCGCTACACCTCGCGGACTCGCGGCCCCTCCGCTTCGCATACATTCATACGTGCCATATATACATAACGAAAAAAAAAAAGAAAAAAAAGGAAAAATAATACTCGGACTTTACTAGACAATGGAAATACTCGCGTATAGCCTCAAGCTATCCACCCGCCACTCTGCAGCACTCTGGACTGGCCAACAGGAAAGCAATGCTTTCGCAACCCGATTATATCCGAACAAAAATCTCTCGTCTCCACCATCAGCTTCCTGCCTCGGTGGACAGTGGACAATGACCACGCAGTTCTACTCTCCTAATATATCTACCGGACGATCTGGTTCGCGGAAGTCGCCCTTCACCCTAGCCTCCTCTTCACCACCAGCTTAAACCGGGATGCACGCGCTATGTTACATGTTTCCTATATATATATATATATATACGCGTATGTATATATTCAGGGTATATCTCTACCTGATGTGTACCTATCTACGTGCGTGTTTCACTACTAGATATATGTAGGTATATACGCGAAGTGCGCGGGTGGCTACAGAGGATATGATGGCTCGTGGCGTTATGGTCGGCGAACTGTTATGCTCCGCGGGCACCAGCGGACCATAAGCTAGGCTACTTCGTTTCGCTCGATGCCAGGCCGCTTCTCATTATCAACACATCGGCGTCGGTCGCGAACCACGTATCAAATGTATGAAAATGTAATAAAAAAGGAAAATCATTTGATAGATCGTATCGTGGTGGAGCAAGGTGCTATGCATCCCTTTAGCGATGTTTTCAGCTCTTTATCAATACCATGATTAAATCTTAAAGGGTTGAAAAAATCGACTTTACTTTCAAACTTGGATAACTAACAGTTTATAACGTCTTGATAAATCGCTACGCCATTGGTTATGGGCACGAGCCACGGCGTCTTCGTACGTCTTACACTCGTCTTAGCGTCGTGTTCGCTCCACGTATTCACGGCTGGGAGGCTCTGACCCGCAGTTCCTTCTCGAGGAAGAGGAGGAGGCCGAGGGATGAGGAGCCAGAGGATGAAGAGGACGAAGAATAAGAATAAGAAAAGTGAAGAAGAAGAAGAAGAAGAAGAAGAAGCCAGGGTCTTCCGGGGAGCGATATGGAACTGGAGTTGGTTTGCCACGCGCACCGCCCACGACAAGGTAAACACAGCTAATGTAAGAGAAGAGACACACGCGGCTTCGTCACACTATGCTGTGTGCCTACATACGCGCGATAATTTCACTCCCATACATTCGTATCCGTATGTATAATGTAGTTACTGGTAGAAGACGTGCGACTGCGAACCGCCGATCCGCGAGACACGCGCCAACGGCGTCAGTACATACGTTACGCTAATTGGCGTGGAATGAACGGGCGAAAAAAAGAATAAAAATAAATTTATAAAGAAATGAATGATGAATGATGAATGTTACTCAAGTCATCGATTATTAATGCATGAATATTGGCAGAAGAAATTTTCAGCGAATTTTATTTTATCTGAAACTAAGAAGAAGAAGAAGAAAAAGAAGAAGAAGAATCGGAGCGGCGAGGATTCCTCTGACAAGATATAATTGCACTTTGCGTTTAATTAATCGATGATAATTGTACACCGTGCAGAATCGCATTCTGCATTTAGCGGTGCGGTTTTAACTTCAGTTAGTAGAGACGTTCCCACGAGGACGATGCGGCGGCTAATGATAAGACAGAAACGGCTTGTTGGCATCCAGATCATCTGGCTCATCAACTACCATCTTCTAGTCACATCTTTGTACCTTGATCCTGCCTACTTCCGTGTGAATTAATCATTATCATTATGTACATCTACGTTTCTAGGTATATTTTAATCCTGCATCAGCTGACCTCAGATCCAAGACGAGTCTTTAAAGAAAAATCCTGCCTCACTTAGATCCGTATTATCTCTACCCCCCCATAAGATTCCCATATGAAGACAATTACAAAGAAAGATAATCAATCTTTCGTATTTTTCTTTTTTTCTTTTTATCCCAGTTTATTCTGTGAAACTTTCAGAATTGTTATAGCTGCAGAAAATACGCGCAAATAAAGGCATCTTACTATCTTGGGTGTGGTTTTACTCTAGGTCTAGAGACCGTCGCGTCGGCGTCCAGCGTCCAGCGGCCGCACACGTGGCGTCGTGACCCGTCTTAGAGATTCGTGATCGGAGGATCCGTGTCTGAGTTATGCCCAAGGAATATTGCTTTTACCTGCTCACTGAAACTTTTTGATATCTATTCTCGATCCCTTATCCTTATGTTACAACACGCAGATAGGAAACGCTTTTTTTTTTTCTTTCTTTTCTTCATCGTTGTAGATTGATCACCGTTGTTTGTCACTTTTTATAATAGTGATCATAAGATCGACAGTCCAATTTATTAACGAAAATCTTAATCACCTCTTAGAATCTGAATTTTGCGCAATACCGTTGCATGAAATTTAATTATTATGGTTATTTGGTGAATTGGATAGGGCTTCGATGATCTATTAGCAATCACACGAGTGTGGCAGTTGGAATAGGCATAGAAATCGATATTTATAATAAGAACAGTATGAGAGATAGGTATAAATTTCTATAAGGATTTGTAAACTTGTTTATTTCCAGTGATCAATAAAATTGACTTAGGTAAAATTGCAATTTGGTAATTTAGCTTGTCGAATAGATATGAAAAAAAAAAAACGAAAAAAATTGGTGCGACTTAAACAAGCTAACTTTATACCATCGAGCGGTTTAATCTGGTCGATGATTTAGCAGAGGTGGTTGAAGAATTGCGGGACGTGCCCGGTTACCCGGGGGACAATGCAGCATTGTTTTCTTCCGAGGGAGGTGCGGTAGCCGATCCAGTAGCCACTATCCGTACTCTGTAGCTGAGAATGTTTATTGTATACGTGTAGGAAACAAATAAAAGCAAAATACTATTACAGGTATATATACGTATAGTATAGTATATATCTATATACATGTTACATTTATATACATATACCTATGTACCCATAACCCCGTCGAACACGGTTGAATCTGTTTCCTGCGAAGTATAGTGCACCAGCAGCAAGCAGCTTTCGACCCTCAATGCTCGATGCTACAGGTAGGCATATAACGTATCCCGTATAGACATTAGACACATTAGATCAAATCATGGTAAAATTTACATTCCAGATTTGTGAAATTAAAAAAAAAAGTTTTCAGTCTAACGAGAGAGTGAGAGAGAAAAAAAAGAAAAACTTGAACATACATAAATCGAAAAGGAAAAAACAGAGGGATATGTTATGATATAGTAATTAAGGTGGTTTTTTTTTTTTCTTATACAAGGGGGAGATAATTATTCTGGATTTTAAATACCGACTCAGGGTTTCACTTCCTGTCTAGGCTGCCCATATATAATTCGTCTTTAACGAAAAATATGAAACTTTTAAGAAGAAGAAGTAGAAAAAAAAAAATAATTATATTTCACTAAGACTTGACCACTATATACTGTAATTGTTAATATAATCAGCCAACTATTAAGATTCTTCTTGTTTTGTTTTTTCTATTTCGGTGTTATTTAAACAATTTTCTAGAAGGCTAAATCCATTTTGACGGTATTGTCAAGTATTTGATTTGTCAGTCTGGTATTATATGAGAGAAGGACGTAAGATTTAGAAATCTGTATACCTGTGACAATAAGTTTAGTAAAAATATCATGGCGAACAAGAAAAGAAAAAAAGAAAAGAAAAAAAAAAAGTACAAAGTGTGACAAGGACGATAGGATTTATGTCTATTGTTGGTAATTCGGTTTTAAAATCTGTATTATATAAAGAAATTATTTCACAAATGTGAACGAAATGACAAATATTTGTAATATTTATTTCCTAAGTATCGGTAATTTACGTTAAACATATCTAAGAGCAGATATATATGAATAATTGAGCATCTGCGATTTCTGCGATTAGCATTAAAAATAAATTTGCCAATTTTCCCGAACAATAGGATTCCGGTATTTTTTTAAATGCAAATTCGCTTCCCGCTGAGCAACAAAAATGAAAAAAAAAAAAAGAAAAAAATCGTGGCAACAAAATGTAACAAAAAAGAAAAGAAAAAAAAAAGAATTAGAAGAACACACCGTAAGGGCATTACAATTTATATTACTACATGTGGCAGCGGTACTTCCGGCGCGAGCATAGGCGCAGTTCCGGTCACTGCGGGAGGAGATCCTCATCCTACATCGCTAGATTATGAACTCACGCTCGTACATTCATACGTATATAGACTGTACATATATATATATATACCTATCTTTTTAATGTTAACTTATTCGTAAACCATTTCGGTTATAACTATATAATAGTTACGTATAGATATCTATTGAATGACCCCGTATCTAATGGTGAGTCACTGTTAAATATAGCGAAGTCTATAACGTCAGAATTTATCTACGAATAGATTACGGTAACGATCTATTTTTTTATTTTTTTTTATTTTTAGCTAGATTGACCGATGTGTAAAAAATAAAAAAATAAAAAAGAGAAGAAGAGGAATACAGGAAATATACGAGATTGTAAAATGATGAATCATTTAATAGGGAATTATTTACACCATGTATTGATGATATAAGAATAATCGTTCAATTTTAATATATATATATATTACATAATTGTCAGTATCATAATTGAGCCTATAGCGAACATTCTGTGTTGAAGTTTATTTTTGGTATTTGAAAACTTTCTTAGCTATAATGACGTCTTGATATGTACTATATATACATATATAGGTAGAAAATGTTGGAAATTTATTCTAGTGTATATAAACTTTCTAAATTTAATTCGACTAAATTTCTCTCATTTAGTTTTCGATATTTCATCGGGATTATATGTGACTACGAAATTACCGCTTTTTGCAAAATCTACTATCCTGTTAACAGCGTTCTCGTATCTATTGAATAGATAACTCGCCTCCTTGACCGAGGTTGAGCGAAATATCACCGCTGTGTAGGCGGCTGTAACTTCGGATACAGCTTCCTGTGCTTGTCTAGCTGCAGCTTCGATTCCGACCGATAGTTCGTTAGCCTTAGAAGCAGCTTCCTTGATGTTTTCGGTGATCAATTCAATCAGCTGATCATCATTAGGGGGTAGTTTACCGGTAGATATCGACACGAGAATATCCCGGACTGCAGCGTCTATGAAAAATGAAAAAAGAGAGAATAAAATGAATACATAAATAAATTTGTAAAAAAGGAAAACAACGAGGTTCTTCGTATTATTTTTATAAATAAAGAGAAAAATGATTGGGGAAATATACCTCTGAGCTGAAACGTCGTTGATTTTTTATCGACGTCTGTCGTCGTCGTTGTTTCTGCGGCGTCGATTTTAAGCGTGGTTTCAAAAATCGTTATAATTATTACCGCGAGTAAGTAGTAGATTGAAGAATTTTGTCGAGGAACCATCGTGACGGAAATAAAGTCGCGTAAAACTGCACTAGGATCTTAGTAAACTCTCTCTTTTTATACGATTCGATGGTATATATATATAAGCGGTAGGTATAGGTATACGGATGCAGAAAATAGCGGGAGGTACCTATATCGAGTTGCGAAAAGAACGTTCATGCTCTTACATGACATTTGTGATGCGGAATATAATACAGGTGTATATTTATATTTTTATATATATATATACACACGTGGTACATGTATACATGTATATAGATTTTTATATAATATATAAGTCGCATATGTATAACCGTTTTCGAATTCGGAGCACGGGTCAACGCGACTATACGAGCTACTATCCTACGAGTTGCTCTCGACTCCGTGAGCAACCGAGCATACTTCCGGTTCACCGATTCACCCCTCCCCCATCCCTATCCCGTCTCTGGACGATTTAAACCTGAAACTTGCACCGATTAAAGAAGAAAAAAAAAAAAGAAAAATAGTGAAAAAAGAGATTTCAGTTTTTTTTTTTTATTAATGCGAGAAAGTGAAAAAAGAAGTTACGAAAAAAAGGATAGAATTGGTGAAAAAAGAATAAATGGTCAGACTGATGTATGTACATATGTAACCAGGTGAAAGAAATTTTATTCCGTTACACAATCCTGCTTGCTTCTCATTTACATATATTTTAATTAATCAGTGGATAAAGTAATCGTCAATTCCGTCAGACATCATTTCATTTCATTGTAAATAATGATGGACAATAAAGAAAATGTATAATTGAGGTACAGGAGGTTTAGATTAAAACTCCGAAAGGATCCTGCAGACCCTTGAAAGTCTAAAGATCCGGAAAATTTTTGTCTATTTCTCGGGATGTGAAGACAAAAAATAGTCCATTTTGATCGAGACCTTTATGATGTTATTAATGATAGACAGGATTTTGAAATTTTGTTTTCTAGAAAGGAAATTTCGAGACGATTAATTCCACCACTTATTGATTTCGATCCGATCAATACAGCCCGAGTTATCAAACACTTAATGATTACATGCGTGAATTACAAGTTTCGGAATATTCAAATTTTGATCGTTTAGGATTTTTTTAAAATTCGCAACGTGAGCCCGACTCTTTTGATTCGTATTTTTCTAGCTGGAGGAAAGCCTAGACTGAGTTTAACCTGCAGGGGCACAGACTGTTTCATGACGACTAAGAAGCGGGGAGGCGGCTTCTTCCGGCTAGAGTTGCAGGTACGAGTAGTCTCCTGGTATAATAACAGTCTACTAATGTGTATTATTCCAACATCCTGCCATGATCGTCCTTTTTTTTTCATTTTTCTTCAGCTACCAGCTCGCTCCCCCACGTGCCAGAAATCACCCCCGCGCATCACTATCGACATTATAGTAGATTCGTGTGAATGTTCATTTTATTCTATACGCTAATCCTATCTAACGGGAGTCTCCCAACAATAGACGTCGCAAAAAGCTGAGATCTTTCGATCCATCGATCAATGTTTGATCAGAAGAGAAATTGGGATAACTTTATAGTGAAAAAGAAGCGCGAAATCGTGTTGATTTTCGTGTCTCTAATTATCTCGAAATGTCTCCAATTAAGTTCTTTATTCGTTGATTTAATGTGATCATAGATTTTGCAGCCGGATTTTGTATTCTAATTCTCAGGTGGAGAAGATAACGTCTATGACCGCCTAGCGAAGGCGGATGTGCAGATGAGGCACCGTCTTCACAGTTCTTTTTATTCGAAAGACCGAGGTCAGAGCAAGAGGCGAGTATTAAACGGCTTAAAGTCACAGCCGACGTAATCGAAGTTGTTGATCTCGGAGACAAGTAAGTAAGTCCGCGAGGTCGACTGCAGGCATTCGCGGGCCCGCGAACAAGAGGATCCCATCCGTCTTCCCGAAGAAGATGAAGAAGACGAAGAAGAAGTAGAAGATGAAGAAGAAGTAGAAGAAGAAGACGGAGGAGATCGACGACGACGCCGCATTGTACGTGTGTCTGTTCATCGAGTAAAGCTGATACGAGAAGAATGAGATGCTGAGGACAAACGCTGTGCACGCGCGCCCTCCGTCATTCGCCTCAGACTTGACGACTCTCATTGTCCATCCCCGGACTCGGTCCATTCACACTTCGTTCTCCAGGTCGACCCGATGCCCCGTAGTTGCCCTGGAGTTGATCCACGATCTTATCGATATACAGACGTTCCTCGACCAGACTATAATCGGTACATTGCTACGTCACCCAGCCACCATCATCCCATATACTTCTTATGTTAGATACACAGAAGAAGAAGAAGAAGAAGAGGACAGTGAAATAATAAAACTTTAATAAATTTTGGTCTCTTATGTTCAAAGTATGAAATCAGAGTTTTCAAATCTTGGAAAAATGATAAAATCTATATAAAGTCGCGTATTTGTATCAGTCGAGGAAGAACGGAACTTGAGGACGTGGTACTGGTACCGAGTCGAGACAGGAAGCCCAGATTCGGTACGGGTCGATTCAGGAGGTTCCGCCTGAACAAGCTACGTCACTGTGCTATGCTATGCTATACTATGCTATGTTATGCCATGCCATACTATGCCTGAAAAGTTCAAGTCTTCGTATACGGTATGTTCTACCGATCTCCTGGCACCCCCTTATTTCAAAAACTTAGGGACCCCGTGAAATTAATAAATTTATATTGCCATTGCCCACCTAGGTAGCGGCGAGTATAGTAAGACAGCTTTTGTTACCCTAGATGAGTTCTTCCCTCATTTAACATTTGATACACAACGGTATGAAAAAAATGGTAATCGTAGTAAGAATTATCCCCAAATTTTTCGTGAGAAAGATGAAAGATATGACAAGAGAGAGAGAGAGAGATAGATCAATCAATGCGATCGTGTTCGAATGCGCAATAACGAAACGATGTATAGACTCACGGTTTAAAATCAATGGTAGAACGTCAGGTACTGTTAGAATTTTTTCAACCTCACTTCCGCCGCGAGGTTTCCTATTCCTTCAATTTGTCGTTCGATTTCTCTTTGCGGCATTGAGCTACGTCTCTTTTTTTATTTTTTTATTTTTTTTTTACCTGTGCATGGATTGTATCAAATGCAGTGTTGGGTTCAATCGATTTCTGTATCAGTTTTAGAAAACGATTTTAACACACCACGATAACTCAGGCTTATCAAAACTAACGAGTATATGATTTTTTGTGAAAATATACTTACATCTTACTAATGTACCTGGGTTTGAATATCCACCGATGTATTCTCCGCCAGCTAACCGTGTCTCGGTATCCCTTAGTCGTATAAGGTACATAGGTATAAACCAACGAATGGCATTGTGCAGGGCCGAGAAGTTCGTATCATAGACAAAGCATAGGATTATTTTTCGTCCCGTCAAAGGAAGAGTGACTGCATTGTGTTAGCTGTAACAATGGTTTCGCTTTTTATACCCGGCCTTGTTCGTGTTACACTTGTTTGACTTGTCTTATGGATATAAACGCGACTTACACCGTACAACAGGACAACGTTTCTTACCAACCACGTGCACATTTACCTCTCATGGGGTCGCGATCACGAATAGATCACGATCACGAGTAGATCCTCAATTTCCCTCTAATACACATCATATTATAATTCTTTTACAATGATAAATGAATGAGGTAAAAATTTATGCACCGTGATAAAAATCCATGATCATTAGGCAGTTCCTCTTCAGTTTATTATACATTGCTGCAGCCACCTTGGCAACGTTTCGCATAGATGACCCAATTCTGCAATTTGTCACGCCTCTTATTCCACACCTAGCTTTCACTCGGACTTAAACCTAACACACTGCAGTAGCTGTTATAGAAATAACTGTATATATGTGTAGATTGTAGGAGGGCGGATTGTTCGAGTGAGCTATTACGGTGCAACAGCAGCCGGACAAGACTGCGAACAACATTCTACGTCTCTATGCGAAACTCGCGGAGAATATCTGTGTAGGTGCATCGATAAGCGGTTCTTGGTTTCTTATACCACGTTGACCCTTGGCTTTAAAATTCATTTCTCAGACTCTAGTTTCTCGTAATACGTTAATTATTCAACGATTGAATTGGGTCTTTGATAAGTTTGTTAAAATCATTATTATATACGGTAATTTTATTGTACAACGTGCAATGATAAACGCACTAAATCGTTCGGAATAATTAATCTGTGTCAAGTAAGCCTCTCTCACATTGATACCACTGATAGTTCAGCTCTGATTCACCAAGTCTGATACAGCCTGCTGTGTTCAACTCACATTATACATATATACATGCAGACGATGAGTGGATAGATACGTGTATCATACACATACGTGTGTTCCATGGTTACACACATACTTTCTCTTAATTAAAAAAGAAGAAGAATAAAAAGAAAAAGAAAAAGAAAAATTAGCTTGTATGCATGTAATCAGAAGAGACAATAATGATTAAATTGATATTGTTTTTTGTTTTCGTTAATTAATCTTCTTTTTTCTTTTTTATGGTTTATCGAGCATATGATTCATAAAGACGATGTGTATAGGTCTAGTATAGGTGTGTGTGTGTGTGTATATATTATGTATATTATATGTGTATATATGCGGATTTGGAATGCGTGTAAGAAAATGTTAATACCTCAGACCTCCTCTGCAGCAGGAGAAGAAACAGGAAGACGTTAAAGCCACGATGCTACGTGGACAGCCGTTCCGTCGGCTCACCGAGGTAGGCGTAGGTAACGCAACTAAAAACGATGAATAAACTGTGACCAACGGATACAGGTTGGCAGGTACATGAAGGATGACTAGCCGCACGATCTTGAAATTGTTGATATCTTGGAATGAAAAAAAGAAAAAGAAAAAATTGAATATTCAAACCCGAAACTGTTGCAGTTTGCAAACCAAAACAAAAAAAGAAATGAATGAATGAATGAATGAATGCAAGGTGTTTCCAGTTTATCAAATCTTTAGTCATTATCGTAACGATAATTATTGAGGAACGAGATCTTCTTCTTTGCTAAAAAAATAAAAAAATATTTCCTTAAGATCCCGAAGCTATTTTTCGTATGCCATATAATTCATTTTTCCAGAAAACTAATCAACTAATCGTCTGTATTTTTATACCATGATTACTCCGGATCGACATACAATACCGAAGGATTTGAAAATGAAGAAATTGATTAGATTATCGTCGGTGTGGCTGACCAACTACTGTGTAGGCGATAATATTTTGATGTATGTCGTAGATTATACATATACTTATACACAGTGTATAAAAATGACCGCGGTGGAGCGGAGCGATGGTGTTAGATGATCGGAGAATTTGACGTGTGAATTTTTCGACCGCGATCATCAGACCTTATTACGTTGATCAGCTGCCGAACGGTGGCTGTTGAACGATCTCCTATACCCATACTAAGATTTTGTCTTCATCTGGATATACCCTGGTTTCTAACACATCGAAACTCGTTCGACAGACTGGATTATATTGTCTACTGCACGCGTACGTATAGCGAGATTTGCGGTTTCGACAAAATAATGAGGCGGGGCTTCCGATCAAAACTTGCTGCTTCTGATGCTGGTGCACATGTATTTGTATGATGTATACTATTATAATACAGGGGCCGCGATCAGGGATAGATTAAATTGGGAAAGGTTGCTTCTTGAGTGAACTGAAGAGGATCGAAGTCACGTGCAGCTACAGTGAGACCGGAAACATGCTATAAAGATAAACTACCCAATGTCTGAAAGCTTTGAATAAACTAATAAAATATTGATTCTTGTGATACAGTTTCAGTATCTGCAAGCTCGTACATAAAAACTAAATGATGGAGTGATAACATGATCGGTTTTCAATCATTGCAGATAATTTACCCTAGACCTAGGAACACTTTGAAGAAATATTCCATTTACTCATTTTTTTCACCCCACTTTCGTACACGATTTAAAACTATTTCAGATTTTATGTACTTCGAAGAGGTTCATCGAAACTTCGCAAAATATATTCGATGAATTTCATTATTGGATACGAAATTTTGTTCATTGAATGAAACGTTCTCTTCAAATTTCGAAATCTTCATCAAGGTGTAAATTAATCCCTTAATTAAAAGTTCGCTTCGCAGACTCAATGAATCTTCTGCTTTTTTGGTCCTGGTCTATCCTGCGGGCGCGTAAGGCTTTTAAATTTTGAATTATGGCGCTAGGATTGATGCCATGAGGCGGTGGATCGAGTCAGAGATTTTTAAGCTACCGGTGTTACGTCTTTAAACCGGTTTATCTAGCTGCCGAATCGATGAATGAACCTAAACGCGTAAAAAACTAGATCAACGGAGCTCGGATCTCGGATCTCGGATCTCGGACTGGTCCAAACGCTCCGACAAAATCTGTAGGTACCGCATATAGGTGTATAAAATTTCTACATATAATTTCTACTATTTAAATACCGTAAGGTGATGTAAATAATTGATGTATATAAGAAAAAGTCAAGGGGTTGAAAAATAACTCATTCCTTCATATGGCATGAGTAATTGGCAAGGGAAATAATTCATAGACGCTAATTTTACGTCAAATGTAATTTATCGAAATTGATTTATAAACCGTCTCCAGTTTTATAGCCCCGGGGCAACTGTCCAATACATTTCTCTCTGCCTCTTGCGAATTGTTTCTCAAAGGCTGAAGCATTAGCATAGACTCGTCCCTGTGCCGTTATTCGCGCTACCTTGCCCGAGGCTGAGCGATTACAAGATCTGAACGAAGACAGCATCCCGGGGTTATCGTGGAATTTAGTGTGATTTGATTTTTGATTTTTTTCATTCTTTTTTTTAAATTAGCAAATAAAAATTTCGACTCTAAAGTTTTCAAATAATTTGTGGCGAATTTTTTGCTAGCGCGATTATTTCTTTTCTTTTTCCTTTTTCTACGCCACGCTTTAGGTATTGTTCTTATTTAAGCACGTATCTTAAATCGTGAAATAAATCTAGAGTTTTAAATCGGCGTTGAGCTTCGATTACCGAAGAAACAACGAAGTCAAGTGAAGTGAATTTGTGGTCCAGGTGGTTATTCAGAGTTTCGTAACACGCCGTACACAGAGCTGTACCTCAACACTTTTTCGTACAAACTTGCCCTGTACTTTTTACTTTACTCCTGTATTCGACGATCCTGTTACGAATCGTTTCCGGCGTTTCAATAGACGGAGAATGATAGCTAGGTACACGGGCGATTAGGCATTCAAACATGTACATCAAAATTTACAAAAAACAAAAAAAAAAAAAATCAGAAGAAACGCTGTGTCATAAAATTATACCCTGGTTTCAGAAATTTTTACTATCTTTATGAAATCCTATAGTCAGACTGGATCATGAGAATCTCTAGGCTGGACGTGACGTCGAATTCCGCATATCCTTCTGGAAACGGGAAAGTACTTCGTCCATATCTCAAAATTCTTATAATAAATAAAAAAGATTGATTCATTTCGAAAAATATATGAAAAAATGTATCCCCTTGCGAAAATCTATCGAAAATTTAGGAAAATGATAAATAAGATCCCATACTCTATTGTTTGCGGCCATCTTTCTCCGTCAAGGATTGTCCTATAGGTCTTTGGGTTTTTATTTTCATTGATTTTACATGATTTTTATTTATATACATATTTTTTTCTTTTTTTTCTTAGCGATTCGCTTAAAGTTTCGTCGCCTCATAAGGGCAATAAGAAATATAAGTGTAACGGCTATTCCTCGAGCACAAGCGCGATCTCCTTCTTCTTCTCCTCCTCCTCCTTAGGCTCGGTTCTGTCGTACCGTCGTTCCGTCGTTGTGTCGTTTACCTGGAAGTGGAGTGCCGCGTCATGGTCGGATGATCAGGCGTCGGCGAGGTAAGGCAAGCCAAACCAAACCAAGGTAAGGTAAGGTAAAGTAAGGTAAGGTAAGGTAAGGTAAGGCGAGAAGAGAAGAGAAGAGGCAAAGAGACAGGTGCATCCAGGTGTTCTTCGTCCTTATATAGTTTCTACACTGCGTTATACACGAGCCCCTGATCGTCAAGTACTTTATAGTTTACCCGATCCCTGTGCACCCCTGATGTAAGAGTATAAATAGACCAGAGGTTTTACCATTTACCTACACTAGTAGCTATCACACTACTCAATATATTTATACGATCATCGAGACGAACAGTCTTTATAGTTTATTGGAAATCCCATTTGTATCACCACCTGCGGATAATCGCTATTTACCTCAACTTATACTATGGTCACTGGTCACCAATTCGTTTACAGATCAATCCTGTATATTTCTATCGAAAACAAAAAAAATAAGGAACTAAAGATATTGACCCGTGATCAATCAGGGTAGAATAATTGTTTTATTGAAAAGTCAGGATTCATTGAGTCAATTTTGTTCTCGTTATCATTATTATTATTGTTATATTTATACGTGGGAGAATCAGATTTGAAAAGAAATGATTTTTTCTAATTTCTTGTATAAAATCTAAAGTCGAATAATAATTTAAGTCGGTTTTATTTTTCGGTTGAGAAATTGGTGAAAATAGTTTCACAATTGGTTGTATTATAGGTGTACCCACCTCGGTGAGTCATTGACACTTTACGTAACTAACAAGCGAGATTTCCCCGAGAATTATAAAATGTTCGTTGGGGTTTGCGGTGCAGGTGAATTATTCAGATATTTTTAAATCTTTATAGAATATATAATACCTATGTATGCATGTATGTATGTATGTATTTATTATATGTATAAAAGAACTTTATAAAGGTAGGTGTACATTAGCCAACTACCATCCACCTCTTATAAATTATTATGTAAATTTATGGCTACACCAATCAACTGCCAATTGATATTATAATCCATTTTCAATACCTATAATGAAACCAATCGATTCTTTGATACCGATGTGATAAAAAAAACTATATCGTTAGGTATATGAGAGGCAAGATATATCATTTGCTGATTCGTAAGAAGAGACAATTCAATCCATATATAATTTTCAGATTAAGGTGCTTCCCTACCCAATTCGACCAGACCTGAAAACATTGGGATAAACGCGTGCAGGAGGTGCTATTAAACGGAATATCTTTGCCTGGGCATTGAAATCATTGAAACACAATACGTCGCGGAATTCTATGTGCGACTCCGAACACGTACGGTCCAAAACATGTTTTCTTTTACGCAAAAATAGAGAAGATATCCATGTAAAACAGTTTTGAAAAACCTTCTGCACGCGTTTATCCCAATGTTTTCAGGTCTGGTGGAATTGGGTAGGGAAACACCTTAAGAAAACAATTTTCGTCTCTTCATTAAGTTTCCTCGAATGAAATTGAACGTTTATAGAACGTTCTGCTTGACAACAGTTTGATTCGTCGATAATTATAGATCGGGAAATCCATCTGATCGAATGGATCGAACCGTGAGAATCGATGATTGAAACAAAATCTTGACTTTGCTCGTGATTAGATTCTAAAAGACTCGTGAATAGGGGTTGGAAATTGTTTTCTGGACACACGAGTCCTTATGAAATACCTTATTTTGGGACTGATAAGACTCAGGGTTGATTATTTTCTCAATTGTTTATTTGGTTTACAATCAGATGAATGAATGCAAAGAAAAATATCTGCATTACAGACGGAGGAAATCAACCCTCCAACCCCTGATCGACATTTTCTGCTGTTTTGAAATTCCTTATCTTGCGATAAATGGGACTTGAGGGTGACTCTTGTTCTAATTGTTTTCTGGACTCATATGCAAACCGCGAAGCTTACAATCAGATAAATGAATGCAGATCGAAATATCTGCAATTCAGACGAAGGAAACGCACCCTCCAACTCCTGATCGACACTCTTCGCTATAATCTCGTTGTTTTTAGATCTGCAAATCTCATGAGATCGAAATGGATCAAAAAATTCAAATCTGGTACCAATCGATCTGAGAGGATCATTTCGATGGGAATTTTGATTGCAAACATCGATGGTGTTGAATACGTGGATATATGTAGGGTTTTGGGCCTGATAAGAGATAGGAAGTTTCTTTGAGTGGCGTTACGCGGTGGTCTGTCCCTCGGCTCAGAGGGGCCTCGGGTTTCTTTACCTTGGCTTGGCTTGTCTCTCCTTACCTCACCTTGTCTCTCCTTGCCTCTCTTTCCTCACTTCACCTTGTCTTACCAAGAGGATAGCCAATGAGAACTCAGTGGGCGACTCGGTTGGGAGGAGACTGTTCCGCGCCGACAGGCGACGTAATCACCCGGCTCTACTCTCTGAGCCTACTCTCTGCTGCCCTCTCTGCCCTCTCTGCTGCCCTCTCTGCCCTCTCTGCACTCTTTGCCCTCCCTGCCCTCGACAGGATCAAGCCAACGGCGGGCCACCGTGTCGGGCCCAAACCATCCGCGCGGACGACCCCGAGGACCTGCCACGCGCCCAGCATGCGCACACTACATGTTACCTACCTACACATAGATGGGCCTTGTGATGTACCGTCAGGTTATAAAATCCTGGAAATGGTACGTCTTTGGTAAAAATCTAATGTGATGATCGGTTTCGATGATTCCATGCAAAAAGATCGAGAATTGAGATCCATGGTTTGTCTGCTTTGTTGGTGGTCGTATTTTTCGATCTATCAAGTCGCCTGGCATTAAGACCGGTAGACCGGTAGAGACTGGAAGCCACGCTCCGGCAAGGTGTGTAATCTCCTATTATTTTCTCATTACTTTCATCGAGAGAGCAAAGTGTGGATCGTAGCAGATCAGAGCACCGAGGGACTGGCTGAAGAAGCATCTTAACTCGGCGTAGCGGTGCAGATGCAGACCTCTAACCGACGCCAACCAACTCGATGAAGGCGTTCAAACAATAACCAGCCTCAGGCTCGACGATCTGCCTGGGGTGCCGCATCAACCGGTAATTTTACCTCCTACGACGCCCTTGTCGTCGAAAGGATTAGAAACCGTTTCTTCCTGACATTTTTTACCAGAACTTTTTCTTACCCTTTTCTCCCCAAAGGAAAAAAAAGGGGCATTCTTTTTTCTTTCAGGACTGAAGAGAGCGAAGAAATGATCACATCGCTTGGTATATGGTATCAAAGCAATATCGAGTTTGCAAATGTCTATATGTCTGTAGCCTTGCCCGAGGGCATTATACCGGGCACCGCCTTGTCTGCGTCTCGATACAACCACCACGCGTTTACTTTTCGCGGTTTCCCCCCTGCCTCAACGACGACACGAGTATAAACGACGCCCCTATGGCTCGAGGCGTCCTTTCCGTTCGCCGTGGACCAGAGACTCGGAGGGGCTTTAGCGATCGTTTGAGTCTTCGGTATTACATATATAGAAGTATAGAACGCGAATAGATAGCGGATAAGAGAAGAGAAATTTCCTCTTCTACTTCAGGCGATAGTCGCTCGAGTCTTCTAGCCGCCTAGTTTTAACCCGAGGCAATAGTATGAAATAAATTTGCTGAGAGGTCTGGTTTAGCGGTGGCTCGTCACTTTAATACTGAGCTAATAGCTGCCCTGGGGAGACAGCGAACCACTTTGTATTTAAACTGCGAGCTTATACTGCAACGAAAGACTTTTATACAGTACAGGCGGTTTAGTTGACTTAACGATAATCGATGCTCGATATTTCCTATTAGCTCCGTTAATCGTCGACTTTTTAGCCGTTTCGGATTACATCCTCAAGGCAACGGCAATTAAAAACTTACCGTTTTAAATGCTGGGAAAAAGAGCCTTGGAAAAAGACCACGAATTTTTGTATAATTGAAAGAACGTTCTCGATGTTCGATTTGTTATTTTATTCACTAGTTTTCTACACCCTTAAGAAATGTGGAAAAAGTATGTCGACCCTGGGGGAGAAGGACTCGGATGGCGTCAGGTGCCAAAGCCGTTGACTCCTCGTGTCCGTTGGCATAGTCTGCAGGCATTATCCATTAAGTTAGTACTCCCCCTCGTCACGCGCGTGCGTGTCTTTGAGAAATGCCTCTTATATTTTTCCCCCTTCGTCCTGCAGGCGAAGGTACTTCGATGGAATAGTGTTATACTGCGAGTTTAAGGGCCATGTGCACCTAGCCCAGGGGAGCAGAAGCCTCGGTCATCCAACCGCCGGGTATATAAACGCGTTTATATTTATACCCGTCAACGGAGACCAGCTGATGTCTAGCCCCGCGCGTTTTTCCCGCACTTTTTTCAGAACCCATAATTCCAGGGGTTTCGTCTAGCTGGAAAATTGATGCCAACTCAAAAGATCGAGGAACAGAATACTGAAAAGGTCAGATTTTCAAGATTCCAAAGTTCCATATTTATCATTTTCGATGTTGGATCAAATAATTCGACGACGAGTTTCTTGCACGCGAGTATACACCGTCAGCAGGTGTAATTCAATTTTTTTTGCATTAGTATTCATTAATTCAGTATATCATTGCTCGAGATCACAGCTGTGTCGAGGTGGTAAGAGTTGACGTGTGTACCGAAAGCACACATGTGTTTAAAGAACCCGAATAATACCTGGGTTCGGTTTTGCTTCGTTTTTTTTTTTTAATTCAGACCAATTTACTCAAGAATAATTTCTGATAAGCTATGAAAAGCACGAGTCAACAGCCGTGACCTTATTCGCTCTAAGATTATCCCGGTTTTCTCACATAAACCATAATTTCATTACATACATAAGCACAATATGGTATTAAAATTTGCTCAACGTTCCATGCAATATCTTCATTACTATTAGCTATATACTCGCCCGGCAATCGTAACTAAAAATAATCATAGACATTTTGCTCGGAATCAATGAGGCGAGAAAATGTCTTGTATACAAATGTCTGACCATTCAGTTACATGGACTGATACACAAGGAAACACAAGCGTGTGATCTTACGTTGAGAATAAGAATAAGAAATAAAGAGATCTTAAAGCGCAGGAGGAGTGGAGATGATGAGAAAGGATTTAGGAGTCGTTATTTTGGTTCTAAATCATTCCCTGGTGGTATGGGGTCCTTAGTCCCTTCCTGGATAACTTAAGTCAGTCATTAACCCTTCATCAAGACCGATTATCACAGGGACAAGGTATTAAACTAGCGGATGTTGAGGGGCGGTTGTAGAATCGCTATGCACCTTACTCGCAGGGGTACGAGAGGCTAGTGTTAGAATGAGTGGGAAACAGGTGTTCCACCTGCTCAACAAGTGCATTGCAGGAATCGGTAGACACATGGGCAACGTCAAACGGCGACGAGGGGATATAGCGCGACTACTTAACTGAAACGAAACGAGGACCTCGTGTCCTGCGTAAGCCGTTGACCGGTAGATAGGTACCAGGGTACAACGGCTCGAGCCACGCGCCATAAAAATCGAAGGCATTAATTTACGTCGAGGAATTAAGAGACCAGAAATAAGATGCAAAAATAATTAGGGGTGATATGAAGAATAATGATATCATTGGTATCTGATAGAAATCCTTATCGTTTATGAAGTAAAATTTCTGGATTATATTCCGCTCTCCGGAAATCAGAAATTCTTACATCAAAAGTTACGGGATTCGAGCGTGGGAAGTTCAGAAAATAATTAAAAGGATAAAAAGCAAACAAACGGAGTGTTTTTGATATCCAGTTCTTTGGCGACGAACTAATTAATACTTTCTGATCCTGCGTGCGTAAAGTTCGAGCTTTACGCACACGGGGTGTGAAAAAATGTTGTACGCGACTCGGGCGTAGATTGCTTTACGCCGTTGTTGCATAAATTATTATTTCATTATCGTGAATTTGGATAATTGTCATTTTCTCACGAGAATAAAAATAAAGGACAGTGGGAAGAAGGGGTTGGGTTATTAATCCAGGAACAATGTTAAACATAAATGCATAGATTCGTGTATATTTTATAACCCGACAAAACATTTTTTTTATTTTTTTTTATTATAATACTTTATGCAGATATTAGAAATTTAAATTAACGAAGGGAAGTGGATTTATAAGAGCAGGGGGAAAAATAACCAACAGGGTGCTTCTTGTTCAAGAACCGTGTTTCCGCCTGGTTCCACCTGTAACGGTATTGCAATGAACGTTTAAGCGGTTCACAAGGGATTTGGACGACTAATTTGACTCGCACTTTGTTCATTTCTCTCTTTATGTACTTCCTCTTCCTCTTCCTCTCATATTATCATTGGATCATTTTTTCTGCATGAAAATTTGACTTTTCTTTCATTTCCACCTGAGACTTTCTCCACCTTTCACAAAACTTATCGTTTCTAAAATATTGGAGAAAATCTTACGTTTAATTTTCCACCTAGTTTTACCTAAAGATTAGTTATACCGATCTGCATCAATCCAGGTTCTCTACCACTGGGTCATCGAACTGTTTTCCAACGAACGAATCAACGAATCGATCTAAAACTCAATTTGTCGTATATCTCGGCCTCTGTATAGCGACCGCAAATGATCTACGGCACCTGTTCCCTCTATAACCCGTAAGATTCTGCAGCTTAGATCGGCGATCGCGATTGCATCTTGATCGTTCGTTCCGGTCGCAGGGGCGGAAGACGAGTTGTTGACCGACCGTACGTAGGGATGGAGATAGAGATAGAGATGGAGATGGAAATCGAGATCGAGATCGGGATCGGGATCGAGATCGAGATCGAGATGGACTGGGGCCTAGGATAAGAGTGACGTATAAAAATAAAAGGAGAGGGATCGAGGTGATAGGGTGGGGATGTATTTCTCCTCTGTTTTTTTTTTTTTTTTCCCCGTTCCCCGTTCCCTCTTTTCCTTCCTTATTCTGTCCCCCCTGGGCCCATAAGTCCGCGAAGCGCGAGCAGCAAAAGACAGCTCTTGTACGAGGACTAGGTAGCGTCAGGAACCCGAGGAGGGGGATCGAGGCGAGTACCGACTCCCTCCGCGGGCCCCGACGTCCGCCGTCCGCCGACTAGTCCAGTCCAGGACAGCACGCCTCCCGCTGCACGCTTCAAGAGGTACGCAAGCCTAGGTGAGACTCTCACGGACTCACAGCTCTCTTGCGTTCAAAACGGTTTTAAATTTACCTAAGATTTTCTATATTCAGACGTGCCTCGCGCGGTGGTTAATGCCAAATTTATACACTATCGTGACGATGTGTAAAAATCGCACATGAAATTATGTAAAAAAAAATAAAAAACTAAACAACAACAACAAAAAAAAAAAAAAAAAAAACTCGTTAATAAATAAATAATACGCACCCCGTAATATAGATCGATATTGCTTTTCGATCCTTCGTCCTGGTCCACGCTTCTTACCGATTGATATCCTCGGTCTCATCGACTGTGACAATCGCTGGAGGGAAACAAGCTACCAGTTAACAGTAGCCAACGATCCGGAAGGATTCACCTGGTGATCAACGACCGGTGAATTTATACTTTGGTATACCGATCAAGAAAAATAAAGAAAGAAAAAAAGAGAGAGAGAGAGGGAGAGAGAGAGAGAGGATTCAAGAGGGTGCGAAAAATCATTGTCAGTTTTGTTCATTTATTTTTCAACTCGTTTTGTTTTCTGGTATATCGGATTTTAGTGCGGTTCAATTGAATTCGCGAATTGACAAGTGACCACCGAGTGAGATATAATAACACGATTTCGTTTTCTTATTTTTTTTAATTTTTTTTATATTTAATTAAGTGACAAAAAATATACATACTCATTCAACCGTAATGGATATAAAATAGGGGAAAAGAAAAATTCATGTTTATATAGTGCGACGAGGATCAGTGAGGAGGATTTCAAACGGAGATTTCAACGCCTGGAAGGCGACGCTACCTTAACAACTATAAACGGAAGACGTTTTATAGGGGAATCCCGCGCTTCGGAATTATACATATATTTACAGCACGGCGTCGCGACGGTACACGTCTCTGAGGTAAGTTTTTAGTGACGTCGTGTTTCTACGTTTATTATTATAGGATATAAAAATCGCGAATTTGTTTGACAATTAGACGATTTAGAATTTTCATTAAAAAAACGCGTTGAAGATTAGAATATTAAAATTCCGAAAGTCCAGACTTTCGTAAGACAAATAATTCGAAAATTTCGATCTTCCTCTCAGGATGTGAAGACAAAAATCAGTCCATTTTAATCGAGACCATCCCCAATTGTACTCAATTTGTACGATTTTTGAAACATTTATTTTCTTCTTCCAAAAATGTAAATCTCAAGACGATCAATTCGACTATTTATTAGTGTTCTTCGTTTGCAAGTTTTTTTAAATCGGATGTCTAGACTTTAGAGGAAATAACCCTTCGTAACTTTGACTGTTCGGGACTTTTAAAATTCGGAACTGATCTGATGATCATCCTTCGCCTCCTCTTCTGCTTCTTCTTTTGCTTCTTCTTCTTATATTTCTTTTTCCTATAAGACATACATCAACGAGTCTCTTTCCTACCTACCTACTTCTTCATAGCTACTACCTACGTACCCGATTATATGGGTTATAGTACGTGGTTACAGGTGGGTTATCTACCTACCTACGCGTAGGCTTGCCCTGGTACCAAGTGGCCGTGGTGCACGCCACTGTGTTTACATTCGCCAATTACAGTGGCGCGCTGGAAACGCTCCGTAAATATCCCTCACGCGGAATATACATACGGTTTCAGTACTCGCTATATGCAAGTATGTGCAATAATGAACGGGCGAATATAGAGTATCTCAGGTGCCTGTGCGTGCAGTTTAACTATAAGGTATACCATGCAGATCTAACTCTCTGCGATGCGGTATCTCGCGGCAAAATAAAAAAATAAAAATAAAAAAAAAATATTATCCTGCGAACGAACGTTACGAATCGTCAATTCATACACCTTACGAGCTTCAATTCAAACTTCAAACTTCATACTTCATCTTCATTACTGATATACACATTGGTTCAACTCAAGGTGCATTTTTTTTCTTTTTTTTACCAATTCCTGGTGATCATTCGTATTTTTGAATTGCGGGGTGTGAGTTGATTGCGACAGGGTATACCGAAGACGTTGAGGCCAGGTTCAACCCCCAAAAGTTCGTTTCTAATAGCTACAATAGCATCTGCCTTTGGCGGGTGCCCTTTGCAACGGGAAGCCACCCTTTTCGAAACGGGACGCGTAACTATGCGTTTAAGACAACTGCTACTTCCGAGGCAGTTGCCGGCGTCAGGTGGTAGTCGCCGTCGTCCCTAGATATAGAAACTTACTTACCTACTCGAGGCGTCGCAATGAGGGGAACCCCTCAACGATTGCACCAAGATTAAAAATTAAACGATAAATACAAAAGACCATGTGTCTTCGATCATGTTCTAAAACTCTAATATTTATAATTGACATCCAGTCTTTAGATAAGATGTGTATAATTTAAAGGCACGTGCCGTGGTCCAGTCATTTCCATATTAAAAAAAAAAAGAATAAAAAAACCTTAAGGAATAGGAAGAAAAAAAATAAAAACACGATCTATTATCATATTTTATTCGCCAAGACGACTAGGGCGAGAGGCAACGCCCTGAAGAAGTGGCGCTGATCCATTAGCGGGACGTATTATAGTCAGGGGAATATTCCGGTTCGGCAAGATATACTGCAGCAATGTACTAGGTACCAGGTAGGGTATAAGTCCACGTTGTAGATACTACTTTATATTATACAACTAGCTAATATACCCGAGCTATAGCGTGGCGTGGCATAGCGTGGAGTAGCGATAGGCGAGTGCGACGGTAGACGCACTCGATTCTGCACTGCAATGTATCAGGGTATATTATAGCCGTCGCCTTATGCATCCTCGCGGTCGTGTCAAGGATGCTCCGTGTCGCGGTCGCGGACGCGGACGCGAACGCGGACGCGGGTGCGGTCGTACTGTTTTGTTTATTATATCGAGAGCACACTCTCTGCCCATGCCATCCCGTGCCGCTGCTAGTTCGACGGTTAATTGCATAGTGGCATTGCACCGAGTTATACAGTTACGCGGACGCGCGAACCTTCGGCTACACTATCGTGCATAAGCGAGAAGTCTAGTACCCACTAGTATCGACTAGCCATAGCCATAGAGCCATAGAGCCATAGAGCCATAACATAGCATAGCATAGCAGAGCAGAGCAGATCAGAGCAGGCAAAGCTGTGCTCTCTGTTTCTATTTATAGGACGACACGTTGCTCTTACATATATCCACATGTGTACATAGGTGTATATATGTATATATATATATGTACGAAAAATAACATATAACACAATCACTATAGACATGCGAGTGAAGTCGATTTTTCTTTCTTTTTTTATTATATTCTGATTTTCTACCACCTCGAATGAAGAAGTTAGTTTAGGTACTGAACCTGATTTGAAATGGTAACATTAAGATCTGAGAACCTGTTTATATGACTGGTGATGTAGTCCGCGGATTGAAATACGCGGTTGGTATATAGATATCAATCAGAGAAGTGTCTTCTGTGTTTCTATGTTCGATAAATTATACAGTGATTCGAATCATTTTTTCCCATATGTCGAATTTCCGGAAAATAGCCTTTTTTTTTTTATAACGAGTTTAAGTATTAATTGAAAATTGTTTCCTTATAATACATCCGACAGTATGACTCGGTAGATAGTTGTGATGCCTTAATGGCCTCACTTCAAAGCCATTGTAATTACTGAACTGCGGTGGTTGAATAGTAGAAAATTTTCAGTAAGTCATAAATAGCGTTATAGCGCGCTTATAACTCGTAAACTTAGCTATTAGTATGTATATAGATGTACGTATATAGATATTGGACGTAATAAAGTCAAAGTGCGTTGAACAGGTGCGTGCGAGTGCCGACTACACAACCAGCTACTATAACTATGAGCGGAGGGAAGATCAGAGCTCGGGCAAGGTGAAGGCACGATAAAAGCGCACAAATACCAACGATGACTACGAACTTGCGACCAGAAAACCGGCGTGAAAGTGGCTTCCCTTTTTTTTTTTCAATTTTTTTTACCCCTTATTTGTTTCTTTCTTTTTTCTTATATTCCAATTTCTTCGTTTTTTTTTGTTTCCTCAATTTTTTGCTTTTCCAATTTATTTCTATCGGACATACAATTCATAGTGAATATAAGATGAACAGGGGATTCAATTAGACAGGAAAGACCAGATTTAGACTAGAAAAGAGTTTGTCTAATCTGTCTTTGTCTTTCTGCATTCTGAAATTTTCAAAGAAATAGTACAAATTTTTGTGTCAAACCCCAAATTCGACTCTAGACTGATCCTGATTCATGATTTTCGGCGGGTAAAAATGATCTTTGATCATCTAGGTCGGACTTACGGTAAATTTTGTGACACCAACGGGGGGCTAAGAACGTAATTCAGGATCTGAATATCTGATAAATTGACTTTCTTGTATTCCAAGTCTTGTTTAATAATTTCTGTACAAATATTATCTCTTATTTTATAATATCTGAAATAAATACCTCTAAGATACGCCGGATTATCCGTAATAATTTCAACCTGGTACGTCTCTACGTTGTAGAATATCTAGGTATGTATATAACAGCATAGAAGTTGCCTTAGCGGTGCAGGTTGATGGGGGATTTTGCAATAATTGAACGTCGGTAAATCGGTGATTACTTCGTATACAGGTGCGTTTATAATTTTATACACATACCGTAGGGATGGTGGTATTGATGCTGGTGGTAAATAAGTTGGAATCCGCGTGGGTATTTCTATACAGTAGTATATATACGATATATCTTTGGCATTGATGCGTGTCGTCCGCAAGTGCAGCAGCAACAGCAGCAGCAAGGAGCAAGCAGCAAGCACAGTCCTCCAAGACAGACGGACTGCAGACACAAACCTATAGACTCAATCATGATGTGTAATTGCTGTACATACATATACAATTACATCGGTAGTAGAGGCGTGGAATATAATGCAGTGAGATAGCCGCAACTCGCGCCGTATCAAACCTAACTAATTGGAATTGCAGGTTGTAATAATGCGGACAACTAATAGCTCGTACACCATGCCTTACCTTACTTTACCTTACCTTACCATGTGCTTGTGCATAGTAGGCATTACAAGGAAGAACCACTGCCGAGTAAGGTCTACACAACCTCTTGTTCGTGACTGGCAAGATTGGACCGAGAGAATATCTTCCAGGCATGATCCTCCCGCCGCAGGTCCTCCCCGCGCGGAAACCGATCATCCGCTTCAAGTGTATTAATTAACTTCCTTTGTTACATGACCGAGCTTTACAGCTTTTTTATTTCAACAAATATTGAGACCGCATTAGAAGTGTGTGGACATTGGGATCTTGGGATAAGAAAAAAAATTGTCACAGATTTCTGTCTAATTGAATCAAGATTTGACTCTTTGATCTCAACCTACTTCTCGGTAAAAAATTCTACAGATATCTGCACTGAAAGATTCGATATTCTCTTTGCAATAGCTTACCGATTTCTTTCGATCTTATAGAATAAAATTCAGCCTTTAAATAATTGACCAAAGAATTGGTGTTTTATTAAAAAATTTACCCTGATATACATTACTGTGGTGTATAACTCTTCATGATCGGTTCTTGCCGAAGCGAAGTACTTTACAGCAGTTTACTTAAAGTTCTACTGTAAATTTTATGCCTAAGGACGCGTTAGCGATTTCAAAAGTTCGTTTCGCTTGTCGCCCTCGACTTTAACGAGGTGACACCGCTCGTTGTTTAGCACGCACCATCGGTTGCCTTGTTTAACAATCATTATTTGCGAGCTTCGGGTATATCTGAGATCAGATCGGATCGGATCGGATCGGATCGAATCAGATCGAATCTTCAGCGCCAGGGTCGACTAAAACTGAAACTGCTGCACCATTCATTTCTGTAACTACAGTGCGGTTGGATCTCCCGGGTAAATATATACATATGTATATGAGTAAACTTATCGTGCATTACGCTATTCTCTCTGTATAACATTTACGACTTAAGAAAACCCTGAACAGATCTCCTCTTGCGATCATCGATGTATAACTAAGGGTTGGTCAAGTTTAACCGTGATTCTTTATCGCAATAACGAAAATGATGAAAAATCATTCTTTCTTATCCCATTTTTTTAACCGCTACGTCTAGGTAACCAGTACATACATGAATGGTAAATCAGCCCAATTTTCTTTCAATTACGTCGACAAGCGACAGCGGAAACGAGGCAAATGAAAAAAAGGAATTTGACGTCCGCTGGGAGCATCCGGTCTATACCAGTACCCAGAACCGTGCTTCGCGCAAGCTACATAAAGGTATTAGGCGGTAGCATCGCGAGTCAGGTGAGAGTGAAACGACTCCATATCAGGAAATTTCACACGCATTATTTTCGTCTATAGTGTTTCTTTTTGCTTTATCCGAGCTTGACGATGGATAAAAATGATGACAAATAAAATAAGAGAAAAAAAAAAATGATTTTTCACTAAATTTAATCCTGGATCTATAGTCTTCGAACGAGTCGCAGAATTTTGACCGTTTCAGTTTTACGCGTTTACGGAATAAACATTGCTGATAAAAAACCTTGTCCACTTCCCGTACCACCCACCTTCGGCCAAGGTCATCCTCGTTACGTGTCGAAGCACAGGGCTACTTTATCCTGTCGGTTAGCACCTCGTATCTCTATACAGCTGCGTCAACCTGTTCGTCAAGGTTATCAACGAAAACCTCGTTCTTTAGTTTTAAATGAGAAATAAATTTGGCCTAGAAGCGATTGTGGCGTAAGATGTAAATTTTTTTCTTTTTTTTTTACGTTACTATTTTAAGGAAAATCTTATTTCCCATCAAAATTTAATGGCGAATATATAGCGAACGATTTTCTAGGGGTCCGTTTACACACTCAAACACTTTGCGTAACTGTTTAATGAATGAGATCGTCGAATGAGGAATTAGTTTTGGTCCAGTAATACCGCGAAGCGATTCGATGAAGTCGGCGTCGACCTTATTTCGTTGAGAAAAGAGAGGAGATCGTACGGCCCTTGGCTTAGACTCATCGATAAAAAGCCTCACTCGACTTTCCCATAGACCCGGGGCAGGATGTTCCAGGACCAATCAATTCTGCACGCTGGGGTCCTTCTATCACTCTCTTTCTCGCTCATCGTCCGAAGATCTTTCATTCTTTACATTTTACACCAAAGATCGGGTATATATTACCTCCTCGATTGATCGTTTGACTAAACCGAGAGCCACGCGTCGGTCGCAAGTCAAATTTGATGAAAGACCGAAAAGAAAGAAAAAAAAAAAAGAAAAAACCGAAAAATCGGTTCCTGTCTTTCGATTTATTACGCATATTTTTTTGGCAATACGACTTCGAAAATGTCAAAGCTTTCGTTTCGTATCGTACCTAGGTATCTATCTCGGTCTAGAAGCGTGACTACGAGTCGAACTTCTATATTGTATAGTAAGATTTATAAAAAGAAATGGGTAGGCAGACGGGAGTGAGTGTGTTACAGTTACGCGCGTGTATAATCCTTCGATTATACACCTGATCGTGCCAGGGATCGAGCCCATTGTTATTGCGAGAGTTTTCGAGGCCGATAAAAAGACCGCGTATTGCTATCGTCGTTATAGTTGCACGGATTTTATCAACGGGTTGAGTTTATTATATACATACCGTTATTCATCGAATAACTATATATATAAGAGTTGAAAAATTTCGGAATGCGGTCAAACTGTGTCAATATAGATATATATATACATAATATAACGTACATATATAGATTCATCATATTGTAGAGATACTGTATAGAAATCGGTCTAAATTCTTAATACAACTCGTCGCTTTCCCTATCTTTCAATTTTTTTGTTCCCCTTCCGGTTATAATATCATATACTATTTTTATATACGTATACAACAAACAATATCATTTTATATAAAGTCACGACGACGGTAGCACTGACTTACTTAGATCCTTTTTTTTTTTTTTTTATAATAATAAAAACTAACTTCGTTCCGATTTGTAATTATACGATCTGAACTAGGATGCAGTCACGATCTTACACAAACGATCTTCGTCGAATCGGGCCAAGGTTGGAAAACATATATCTGTATCATCTTCCCGTTTGCGTTCATTGACCAAAATAAATAATTTCATTTAATTGAATGAAGTTGGGATAGTTAATCAAAATTGGATTCATCCTTTTCTTAAATCTTCGACTTTGTATATATTTCATCGGTTTTCTTAGGCCAGACATCAATTTATTATAATTATTCTGTACAACCGATCCATTAAGTACCTGTCCAATTGATTATCACCGAAACAAGCTGACCGTTAGATCAAATAAGGTTTTTTCTATACAGAAATCGGCCACGCAACGATCGATTTAATTCACCCATAACAAATCGAATAAACGCAATTCTATCATCGTATTTATACCTAGAATCTGTCAAAGTATAACGAGACCAGAAAACCGATACTGTTTAACGATAAAAATTATCAGTTTCTTTATTATAACGATGTAAACGAATAACGATCATTCCTCTTTAATTCTCATTCTCCGCTTCTTCCGGTAACAACAATAAATCGTTTTCGTAGCAATTCTTCATGGAGTAGAAGTATATTAACGTACAGTATATATATATATATATATATATATATATAGGAAATATGCAGAGAATCGCATCGTTCCGTGTGAATAATTGTTTTTTATTAGTTTCACAATCGCCATGCCATGTTTATTATGCTTTACTTAAACCACGGCTACTCGACCATCTGGAAAGACCGACGTCTAGACCACCACCAGATAGTCTCTTTCTACGCAGGCTCGTTAGCCGGGTAAGAGATTATATACTGAACCGTTATATCTACTCAAGACTATAAGGATCAAAGAAAGGGCTACTACCAAAGGGCCGCAGCTAGAGTATAGGTATATTATATTATATACAAGTACAAGTGCTAATCATTAAAACTAGCGATTATCTGTTAACAACCGTCAAGAAAAGTCATCAAACCGCGACTATTACAAACTGGCGTTTTAATTCCACGACGAAAATTATTGACCTCAAGGACTTGAGAGGATCGGAAACTCGGAAGAGAAATTCTCACGGTACGAAGTTGGAAAAAAATGTATAAAAATTATAACAGATTGATAGATTTCAAGGTAATTAGATCGAAGAAGAATTAGTTCGCAATTAGAGCTCATGGCACGCGCCTAATAGACACGGCTACAGGTGTTTCTTCAAGATATACAGTGTAGCGTGTGGAATATGGGGATATCACACATTCACATCTGTAACAGTTGGTGGATCTGGGTGATTTCTATACGTTGGAGGGGTTTGTACCCAGTAATTTACCACAAGCCAGGTATATCGATTGGCGATAATCACAATGAGAGAATAGAAGATCCTATATCTTGATGAAAAGTATATTGGATGTGTTTCGATCAAGCGCAATTCCCACATGTGTAATACAAGTGTTCAGATACACCTTGAGAGTTTAGAATTTGCAGAGTATACGTAGGCCGTCTTATCCTGTCCTGTCCCGTCCCGTTGCCATGCTCTAGTAGGTAGTTGATTTTTCTTCATTAATCCATAGATTATACCGTGCCCGGTATATATATATATCTGAACCGCTAATACGTAACGCGCGTGTCATGCGTTTGAGTAATAGCAACGTTTCGCCTTCCCTTCAGACCAGAGCTAATGCTGCTGCTGCTGCTGCTGCTGCTCAAACCCTCAACTCTCTATAGAAGTGACAACCGAGGCTGCTGGGATATGTTTCCACCTAGGTTATAAACGCTAAGGTATATTATATACGAACGTGATAGAGTCAGCTGTATAATAGTTGTGCAATAAGCGGTGCTGCAGCAGACACTAAACCAAATGTACGAAACAGGTATTTTATAGTACACCTTCGTTCATTCCCATAGATTTTAGCGATCATATTTCAAGGAGGAGTACTCAGATCGTTGATTTATGAAATAATGAATATTTTTATACATTTTATCGGTCTACTTCGTATCAGACAAGTCGCAGATCAAGTCAATTGCGCAAATTGATAATTACTCCCCTCTATTTATACGGTACGATGCATTATAAGTAGACGTGTGGAATTGGTATCGGCAAAGTGCATGTCGAAGAAATACGTCGTGTTAATGGGACTCAAGCTAAGTACGAAGAAGGAGATATAAATAAAAATTAAAGAAAAAGAATAAAAAAAGCTCTGCATCATGCACAGACGTCGATTAAAACCATATTCGCGATTTTCTATGCCTATAAGTTATATATTATGCCTGTAATGCATATTGCGGAATAGTTGACGTTGAAAGATCGACGTATTGTGAATAAATTTTCGAAAGTTTAATATACTTAGGCGAATAAATACGACCGAAAAGTTAATACCGAAATTTAATGCTTGCAGTCTTCTCATTCCCTTTGTCCGATTTATGGATTCAGGATATTCTTACGGCAGTCCTTAGTAATTGGGGACGTTCAAATGCCTCGTCAAATTCCTGGCATAAGTCTTCGTTTATGAACCAAGAAGTTGCATAATGTATGGGTGAACCTGCCCTCGACTTTGCTATTCTACAACTGAAACTCCTTATGGTATATCTATGGTGTTGCAGTTCATCATCTTCCGTATTGCCTATTCCTATAAATTTAAATATATTTTCCACGGATTGTTGAATCCTAGCACCTATACATATACTTCTATACACCTTTATTCTAGATTTTAATATATCCACGAACAAATCCCACGGACTTCTATGCTGCAAGCTTCTATACTTCATTTCCTATTCGTCAATCATAGAACGTCATTGCGGTGGGAAGCAATTTCCTGGTTTCTTATCAACGTACTGTATTCTATTCGCGAGGACGACGTTATACCTTGAAAGAATTAGCAAAAATCTCCGAATGACTTGAGATTTTTGATTTTTTGCGATAATAAAAATTAAATAAAAAAAAGAATCCTGCGAAATTCATATCTTTGGAATTTTCGCCGTTCGAGAGTCTGGATACTATTGAATCGGTCGAGTCCAGGACGAGGAGCTAACCTGGTGGTTTAAGACGGAGGGGGAAGATAGTTAGTAAAGTACAAAGTGCTTGACGGCCCGTAAACAACGGTTAAGCGATGCGCGCCACCCGGTGCAAACAAACTCCCACGGCAATCTTTCGCTTCGTCGGACGGTCGGAGTTAGTCGTTCAGGTGTACAGATAATATATATATATATATATATTTCTACACGTATATAAATATAAATATAAATATATATATATACTTGTGCATGTGGCTATATGTATATATATATTTAAATGCATAGAAGTATCGTATAGACAACTCGAACTTGACTACGAGACTTACGAGGCAATCTTAGTGGCGTTTACGTTGCGTTACGTTGCATTGGATTGCAGTGCAGTGCAGTGCAGTGCAGTGTATTGCAGTGCAGTGCTTGGCGTTTGGTTGAAACCACGCGGGTAGGTACCTACCGAGCTTGGAGTATCCATTAGGATACGACCGCCTCGTATAAACCAAGAATGGCCAAGTTTACTCGATATACTCCTTTTGTAAGTGAAATTCCTTTCGTCTATGGATATTTATACTCAGTTACGACCGACTTCTGGCTATGCAATTTTGTGAAACAATTCCCTATCCCCCTTTTCAGTTAGACACAAGTATCAATTTTTTTTATTTTTTTCTTCATTCCCATCACCCAAGTTCTCACTCTCTTATGGAAATTGAAATTCAAACTTTCATTACCTTGAAATTGACGCTCATTCCTCTACTTCTATTTCTCTTTCTCTTTTGGGAATTGAAATTCATACTTCTTTGCATCTCATTGTCAATATACTAACTTCTTTTCTCAAATATTTTAAAAGATATCAAACTGGTGTATATTAAAAAGTAAAAAAAGGTCCTGAATATTCTACGTCGAAACTGGACTCTGGATAAGTATAAGTATCAATGTGTATATAAATATATGTATATTATATTATATATATATATATATATATATATACGTGTTGTACTAGATTACTGGAATAATGACAGTGACTGTGGCGGAGGTGGAGGCGGAGGCGATGACGGATAGCCAAAGAAAAAGTGAAACAGTTACTTTCCACCTGATTTATCTAGCTGCTACAGCTGCCGCGAGCCTGTTTTCTTTATTATTATATCTCCGTCGTTGCAGGAGGCTTTCAGATTGTAGAATCTGCAAAATTCCGCGCGAAGAAACGAGCGGATATGGAAATTCACAAGATTTAATCTCGCCGATTTTCCACTCCAGGATTTTCCATCTGAAATTATGTCGTCTCTTAGTTAGCCAATTACAAATAGCTTGGAAAAGAATTTTCTTTGACTATATTTTTTTTTCTGCGGTATTAGTTTGCCACCGAATTACGAGAAGCTAAGTATCGACGATATTCCCGCTCATAGAAACGACGCAATTACACTTCATTCATCCGTTCATTCATCCGTCTTGACTCTAGCTTCTCGCACCGCATAAGATCGACGCGACGCGACGCTACGGTGTAGAAAAGTATATTGGGACCCCGGCCTAAAATAAGGTTTTAACAAAAAAAAGTACGCCGAGGCAAACCATTACGTAGAAAGGGGCTAAGAAATCATCTAGTTTGATCACAAAAAGCGTAGCACAAGCAATTCTGGAACATGGATCACCAGGTTTTATTTATAGCTTAGAATAGTTATACTGGGTCGATTTAACTGTGTATGTATCACACGGACGTCCGTATATCATTCACCAATAAAATTACCTTACCACTTGATATGCTGCACCGTCTACATTTTAGGGACAAAGATACATAGTGCTCCTTAATTTGATCCTTTTCAAATTTCAATGCTCTCACATTAATTTTTTATTTTATTTTTTCTATACATTTATTTTCACGTCATAAGTCATTCCATACTTTAGGAAATGAAGACCAGGATTCCTTAGTCCTGTTTTGTTATCGCTGTGAATATCAGCGACAGATAAGGACTCGCCTAATGATAGGAAAGGGATCAACTGATTCTAACGTTTTCGAGCTATTTTTCAAAGATTTTCATACCGTTACAGGAGACAAAACTCGAAAAACACCTCGTCCTTGGAGAGGAGGTGTCGAGGGCCTCGGAGGACGAAGTGGATAAGGAAATCGGTGCACGGCTATGATCAGCATGGAGTTACCCTCTCACACGAGTCAACACGGTGGTCTTCACCTAGGTGATTCGTCCCTGGCTATTCATCCGCACCCTCAGGATTCTATGGGGATGCATCACCACCATGCCTCAGGCAACGTAACACCCGGAGGTATGAATGAGGACTCCGAGAAAAAACGTATGTTTCTTCTTTCGAATCCATTTACGTTTATTTTTTCTTTTTTTCTTATCACCGCATCCTTTTTTTCTTTCTTTCTTCTTCTTCTTCTTCTTCTTCTTTATATGTGATAAAATTAATAAATTTTTGATATGAAACTTATATCAAATGTGTCGATCAAATCTGATATACGGTTTGAAAAAGAAAGGCATTTTAAAAGACACACGGGGCGCGTCTCATCCTGGTAATTGGTCAGCGTTTCTTGCCCGCGTTATTCGCGTGTTTGCGACGTCAGGTATTTCGAATAAAAAGACTCTAGGTGTCGGAACGTCGGTTTTTCATCGTCGATTAAACCCGCCATAGAGGTCGATACATCGCACCAATCCTCTCGTAATTTAACCGCAATATACATTCCGCTTTATACCAAACCCTGCAACTGTATATAATAAAATATCAGCCGACAATTATCATACATAAATATATATATAGGTATAGCGGAATTAGCCTAGTTTTTCAGTATAACTTTATCTAGAAAACAAAAAAAATAAAAAAATATAAAAAATAATCGCAAAAAAATAGGAACTTTATACTTGAGGCTATGAAATTAAACCGTTGCTACAAGTCTCAGCGAAAGGAAACACTTTTCTAATATTTTTTTAAGAAAATGAATACTGAATACTTAGGTAAATGTATATAGTTTTGGTGCGAAAGTGAAAGCGTTAAAATCATACAACGTGGAATTAATTATATTGAAATGGGGGGAACGAAAAAAAAAAGAAAAATTGTTCAAAAAGCTTGTAATGGGTACCGATGTCTCGTCTATTTCTTGCCATGATCAGAGGGATAGAGATAGGGGGGTATTAGGGTTCTATTTTCTTATTTCTTCGTTTGGAAGTTTTTCAAATCTGGTATCAGCTGGATAGACTTTTGGGGAAATACGATTTCTAGAAACTGTGAGTCGGTAAGATTAAAAATTTGAATTTTGATTCGACCCCTAACTATAGATCGGTTTTATATACCTAATTCAATGAGATAATAGAGCAACGAATGGATACCCTATAGGCATGTACCGGATCAGGGCGCATGTATATTAAGCAAATAACCATAAGTACGTATAAGTAAGCAGGTAAGTACGGGTCGATGGAGATGAAAGGAAAGCCGCTGGGTCCAGGAGCCAGTGACACTGCATGAGTCTAGGTCGTTAAATCTAATGATATCAAGTATTTGACAAAGCGCGGTAGACTTTAGGCCAGAGATGAAGAAGCAAAGGAAGAAGAAGAAGAAGCAGAAGAAGAAGAAGAAGAAGATGACTCTGTGCCTCTGACGCTGCTGTTCCGTCTTTGATACGGCCAATATGTAACTGCCTCCCGCGATCGGTGGTCGAAAACTAAAGACTAGGCGGTTTGATCGGGTATTGATAAAACCGAGTATACAGATGAGGCCGAGTATTCGAAGTATCGATACTGATGCGTTCATCTCACGCTGAATTAGGCGCAAGACTGTTATACGGATTCATGAGTATAGAAAATCGGTTATAGAATAGATCGGAGATCAAACCACGGAGCAGTAGTCACGCGAGAATAAGTTGGATACACAATATATACCTACATATCTATCTATATATATATATATATATATATGTGTGTGAGTATATCTCGGTCGTAATTCTACTGGGCGAATGGTCAACGGTTAGCGGGAAAAATTAAAACTGGAATTATTAGCATACGCTGATTACTGCAGTGCTGGTGCTCCGCTCTATAACGAACATAAACTTCGTTAGGGAAGGATCGGGCATTCGATAAATGATGGGATGAAACTTTAGAATAGAATCAAGAATTTAGTATATAGACTTGAAGAAGTTACGTAGTTCAAGTTTTTTTTTAATTTTTTTTTAATTTTCTATACTTTGGTGGGGATTTTTCTTTTTTTCCTTGTTTTTTTTTTTCATTTATTTTTGTTCCGAATCAATTAGCTTCGCGAAAATATATATATTTCAGAAACTTGGGCGTTGGATATAGTTAATTAAACGGATTGTAAGAAACTTATAACGTTGGTTGCTTAATTAACTTCCGACTCACAGTGTCACTTACATAATCGATTCGTTTTACCAGACTCAAACCGCTTTGTCGTTTTGTATTTCCCTTCTACTACATTTTATATAGGTATATATACAGATAGGTATATAGTTTTCTTATTTTTCTAAACTCATTTATAAACACGACAAAGTTTCTACAAACGGTCAAACCCAATTATAACCGCTTTAAACGATAATGTATCGATACCGATTTCTGATCAAATCAACGGTGAATCACCAACCGCGATCTATATATATATAATTATATACGAAAGGTTTCACACTTTTATAAAGACCCGAAACCCGCTATATTACCTTGATTTTTATGCAATATCGTAAACTCTTACCGTATCATTTTGCGTAACTTACCACCTAACGATTTCATATATTTTTATACAAAAACCTTTTTCATTTAAAAATAATTCGCAATAGAGGTGAAGAGAAATTAAAAAGAAGAAAAAAAAAACATTTCTAGCGTACAGTTCTGTACTATTTTCATATCAATATATTATTATTTTTCTATGAGGAAATAAGAGACTATTTTTTATTTTTTTTATTCGAATTTGTAAGATATTAGATACGTTGACAAGTTAAGATCCGATAAACGAACTATATGTTGAATCGTTAAATCTTGGGGCAAGAAATCAGCGATTAAAGTGTAGAGCGAGAAGCTTTAAGTATTAGTGAACGATTTTATGGCAGATTTAATACACATCTTGGTATAGGTATCTGCACGTATATACGTAAAGGATCTCTTAGAGTCTACAGAGTATTAAATACGTTCCACATTCCTACGTAATATTTCCCCTGTGTATATTTATGCGAAAGCATCTTAAGATACCGGTGTTATTTATGGGGTTAAATAAAGGGAGACTATCCGATCCAACGATAGCTGCTCCAAGTACAAATAGGCTGGACCGTACCTACGTCCTCGAGTACAGACTCGCGCACCTCGCATCACCTGGCAAATAAAGGTATAACCTTATCCCGAACACCACCATAATGCACTATATAATAATCTCTAGTTGAAATTCAAATTTCGATATTAACAAACATCGTTTTTTTATTTTTTTCTGTTCAAACAGATGACGGAAGCCACGGGATGAACCAAGACGGTGAGTAAAATCTGCTTATCAAATTTATTTCTATGAAAATTTTTGACGAAAAGACTTCGTTCATTCTTCTTGGGCCTGAAATAGAAGAATAAGAAAATCACCTAAAACTCTCTAAGATCATAAGCTAAAGCACCATTCGCCAAGAGCCACGCGCAAGATCTAAGTGAATTAATTTATTCACTTACTGCAGCACGTCGCGTCGTGTGCCGTTGGCATATGGGAGGCCCCTCGAGGTGCACTAACACCGGTGTTATAGGTGGGATAGACGTAATTGTACCCAGTCGTTATAACATCGTGGTGGTAATTATATGGCTATGCTACTAGTGCCATGTGCGTATGTGGATATGGACCCAGTACACGTTACGTACGTGATATGATTGAGCCAGTCACCTCAACGGTCATTAATATCAATCCGAACACCGTAGAGTCGAGTGGCTATTGAAGTAGCCGTGCAATATTACGCGAAAATTAATAGACTTTTTGGAATTTGTTAATGCCTGAATTTATTTTTCACGCAAAAGCATAAGAAAACTAGAATATGCAAGCGAATTAGCGTTAAACGATATCGCACGCCAAGTAGAGATCGAGGCGATTCAAGTTTCGAGGATGATGGTAATTACGTGAGTTTAAAGGGTAAAATTTGAGGTGCAACTTGACTGACTATAATTCGTACGAAGAGATAGAGTATAATGTATTTCACCGCGGGTATTTACATTCGCAAATTGTTTACGTCAGTGGGAGATGTGAAATCTGTCAGAAGTTCGTTTAGCGCCTCGCACGTGGCTTCGGGCTCGAAGGATTCTTCAGGATTTACTGAATGGTTACAGCACCTCCCTTCGTCGACCTCGCCTTAACAAAATTCATCCTTTTATTTAGTGTTGCTGAAAATTTTTTGCTATCGTTTCACTTTTAGATTTGAAGCTTTGAAAAAAAAATTGGTCTAACGACGAACAGGAGGTGCAATTCAAAAAATAGGCTTTTTACATAGGTACATGCAGGATCAACGTAGCAAGGAATACACACTCGGTGGCTATGTGTGGATCCTTCTAAGCCTGGAGACTGCACCCTGGGGCATCCTCATTTCCTTAGAAATTACCTATCGCTATCTTAGAGATTATCGGTGCAGGCGGTTATACGGATGCATATACCTATGTATATACTGCGGATGAGTATATCTATCGACTACAGGGCGTGCGCTTCCTTTCTATGGTATTTATCGGGTTCTAAATCCGTGAGGAATTGATTTATATCGACGTATAGTCGAAGAAATCGATCGTTGAAGAAACTTGGATACCGTTCTTTCACCTGAATCCCATAAGTACCTAGTAAATTACTATTTCTCGTCGCTTACTCCCCCTCCCACCCCTCCCGCTGGACATAAATTTAAGGGTAAAATAACTCGAGGATGAGCACAATCCGTAGGTGGAATATACCGGACTTGTACATCCCTGTTATAGTTGCAAAAAGATAACCACAAGGCAATACGGATGCGACGGGGCGACCCGGGGCACCGTTGTGTGGGTGGGGAGCGCGGGGCGCGGACCTACATACTTCTAGTATCTCGCCTCACGTCGAGGGCAACTCCTAGAGAACTGCTATCGTCTTAGGTCGTGTTCCACGAGGTGTGGAACACTTTGACTTGACGTTGCGTGCGAAAATCCCGGAAGAAATATCAAACAGGTCATTTCAGCGGCGAAATTTAATCATTTTTATACATGGGGTGGATTCAGGTTAAACAGATCATATTTTTAGGGTAAATTCCTTGCCAAATTTTAAGACTAAATTTCCTTTACCAAAAATTCGAGATCTTAATACGTTCCGAGCTACCGAAGATCCTAGTATACCGATCACCGAACTTAAAGACGTAACACAGACTGGGCACCGATCATGAGCGGAAGTTGCGCGGTACCCAGTCTGTCTGACCTATAAGCTCTGCTATTGGTTAACAAAGATCTTCGATAGCTCGGAAACCATCAGTCTCTCGAATTTTTGGTAAAGGAAATTTACTCTTAGATTTCCTCGGTGAATCTACCCTCGATAAATATGTTATATTTACTATACGACGATTCAACGGTATGTATATATCTTGGAACTGATATACAAGTGCAATTCGCAATTTGCAACTGGAACTGCAACGGAGTGGTCAGACCTAACCAGAACAAATTGAACAAGTACAGATGAGCCGTGTGGAGTACCAATATACTGAGACATATATATAATCACGTGTATCTACGGTTAGGTGTTGGCGTACGTTCGCCTTTCCGCAGGGGTGTGGCTCTCCTTTGCAACGGTATCATCGCCGAGGATCTTTCTAGGTATACTTTATACCTATATCGATATGAGTAGTCGAACACATATATACCAAAATAAAATATGAATATCGATTTTCCTATATACTATATTAAAAAAATTAAAAAAAAGTTTGAACGGTTACAAGTCATTATTATTTTTTGTTTTCTGCAATATCGCAGTTGCATAATAATCGCCTACATTGGCAAAAAAAAAAAAATAGAGCTCGTATTAGAAAGGAATGGATTGTACCATCATCTGGAGTAATATAAGGGATATAACTGTGAGAAAATAAAAAATGAAAAATAAAATAGAACAAAAGAGATATATAAGAAACAATGGCGATTAGTCAAAGCAAAACTCCAGGGTGCTGTTTGTCGCGAATCGTAAGTTGGAACTGCCGATTGGCGCGGAGTTTACGCGTGGGCGTGATTGACGATCGGGTTACAGCCGGAACTTAAGTGTGCGTTTATATTATACCTACACCTGTGTATGTGCGAATATAATGCTAGTCAGATCCTCGTGTTCCACTTTGTTCGATCCGATACAACCGATTTCAAAAATTCGCAACAAACAGACAAGATAAGGAAAAAAAATCAAAAAAAAAAAAAAAACAAATGGGATATCGAATCATCGTGAAACTTTAATTTTCGCACGATTCTAGAAATGAGATCGTATCCCATATTACCTTAGAATTCAATGGTTATGGTTATGATAGCAACGATATCGGTTGATGTTCACCGCATTATATCTCAAGTTATAGTATTCGAGGGCAAATAGTCAGCGAGATTTGTACTTGAGAACGATTCCGACAACGACCTGTAGATTCATAACAAGTATAGATATACCGATCGTATAGTGCAGTGCACCACCATAGATATAACGTATACGTATATATATATATATATATATATATATTATATGGTATACGTATATGTATACGGTTAATGCTATGCGGCCTAGCATACGTCCGTCGATGCATATAAAAAAGCACGAAAGACTGATAGCAGATCGCAGATAGATAATAATGCAGAGCCGAGCTACCTATATAGAGAAAGTAGCAGGCTGCAATGAGCAGGCAGTGGCCAACTCGATGTATATACCTACTAGTTCGCGGCATTATCCACCGTCAATCGCGATACACTTATAACCTGGGTTAGCGTATGTACGTACGTACGTACGTACGTACTTCGTAACGTCGCCAGAAATCACGCGATCTTAACCCACGTGTGCTGAGCTTGTAGGTATACGTTACCTTAGATATTACCTTATGGTATAATATAACGTCGATCTCAATTACTAGCAAGATCGTGCGAGATCATTATTTTTTATATTTAAAAAATATTTTATATAAATCGAAAAGGGGGTAGGTGAAAATATCAGGTGTTGACATGGTAATTAAACCATATATGATACGATATCTGGATATAGAATACCACCTCTATATCCTATGGGTTTAACTTTAACCCTTGAAAGTATTGGGGCTGGTATTTCTAGACTATGCCAGGACACGTGCACGGCAATTAGATCGTGAGTAGTGGTTATGGGGAAGCTCGCCCGCTAGTCAACGGTACGAACAGCTTCACCGTAGATTTTCGAACCTCTAACGATTATAGGGACGAATTCGAACAAGCAAAGATTCGAACAAGTCGAACTGATCTTTGAAGTTAGATTTTCTACCAGTGGAGTATAGGGTGAAGTTTCTATATCTCTTAGGAGAATCTGTTAATGTTTATTACAGAGATGAGAGAACGATAGATAAATTTTAAATGACTCTTAAGTATGAGGTAAAACTTAAAGTTTGTTTGTGCGACTAGCTAAGTGATGGGTTTTAATCTACACGCTAGTCGCACACGGGGTTTGTTTGCATCCCGGCTGTTGCATCCGACCAAACGGTGGCGGTGCGTGACGCCGTTACCGTAACGAGGCTACAAGTTGTAGTAGGCGTACCTCTGCACCCTTGTCGCAATCTGAACCAGCGCTGAACCGATATATATATAGGATTCCGACCTAGACCTAGCTAATCCGGGTTAGTTAACACCCTCAAGTTTCTAATTAGGATTAGTCATTGACCGACGATTCGAAATATAATAAATCGAAAAGATTTATACGAAGCTAGTAAAATTGGCATGGTAAAAAAAAAATTACCGTCGACGTGGGCGTAACGGGATTCGCGATTTCGAGAACTCGCTAGTTGCTAGCTCGTTGCTACAGCCTATACCTTCTCAGTACACGCCCTGATCGAGAAACAACTTCGATGTAATATTCGCTCATTGAATTGCGGAGTCGTGAAACAGTTGCACCTGCGAAAATTGAAAGTAACCGGCTGGGATCGAGAAAATCGAGAGGGGGGTAGTCCTGCGTTTTATATATATGTTCCTCACGTTATCATCAAATGAGAGAGAGAAAAAATCAAAATAAAAAAAAAAACTTAAGGGAAGTTTTGCGTCAAATTATCCTGACTTTATATATACAATATATAGACACGGGTGCAGGTAGGTAAAGGAAGAGTAAAGAAGGTAAGACCCCCCGGCGGGGGTACAACATAAATTAAGATGGAGGACTGATTACGAGGCGAGGGCAGCCTATCATTACTTATCCAAGGTATCGTGACCGGTCGACCCTGCCGCTGCACTGGACCGGCTGCAGCAGCAGAGCCTCGTGCCTGCGATAATACGGTGGTGGGGAACCGCGAATTACAATTCATCTCCCTTTTCTTCTACATCGACTATATCCTCGTACGTGTATATATATATGTAGGTATGCACATGTACCATATACCTCGGTTATACACGATCTTCGTAGCTGCGGTTTAATTCGAAAATCGACGAGAGGCAAATCGTCAATTTGCATCATTTGCCATATCCCTGAAGCAAAGGAGTTCCTATATACAACCAATGTATATAACTGACTGTTAATTCACTTTAATATGTGACGAAGATCCGTACCTTATTCTGTAATTCGCATTTAAATCGCTATCCAATTTTTTTTTTTTTCTGTATACATGATATTACAATACACGATCATACTTACGCCATGTTTATTATATTATACATTATACCAATAGACATAACGAGGTATACATAGAACAATCGGTTCTGCAAACGGTGATTGCGAAATGAAAGTTAGTATCGGTAGCCATACTGACCTTTTGAACTTCCCTTGGTTTAACGCACAAGAGGGCGATTAGATATACCTAGGTGGTAGGTACTACGTATACCTAACGTAAGATACGAGGTATTATACTCTACTAATACTGTGGTAAGCCCATAGCACAATGCCTATACGATATAAACTCAAGCCATTTAATCTATGAATTTCAGACAATCATATGCCCCGACAATTATATTGCAGATTTTATCTACTCTCCACCTGGAGAGATATAAAGTCAGATAGTAAGAGAGATATATATATATGTATGTGAACGGAAGTAAAAAGAGACGGAGTAATGGACTGAGATTGATCTCCACAGTCGAGACTAGTCGTATAAAATAACGAGGACATGACGCGTGCCGGTGTTATGAATTGAATGATATCAATTCATGCGATTATGAATATTGCATGAAGAACATTTGCTCGATAAAATTAATGAAATTTTTTATCAAATTCCTGTCTTTTTTTTATATTTATGTACAGCAACTAGTTCATCTCTGTATATTCATGTATACCGAAGTATATATATTATAAACGCATCAAATTTGTCGGTGATTTAAAGTCCGTATACTAGAATCCTATTTTTTATTCTTGTTAACTCTTTATTGAGAATGGATAAAAGAAAAAGAAAATTAACGTACCACGCAGTGTTAAGTGGGCTACAAACCCATACGTAATAGGCTATTAAAATAACGAGAAGTCTTACGGCTATAGAGAACCACAATGTGAATATACGGATATCGTTGTCTTAGTTTATAAACTTTTCTTGGAAATCTTGAAATTTATACATTTAACAGTTTACTCTCACGCATCGAGTGTAATTACTTATATCTTCAAGCGTTGGATTATAAATTAGAGCTATTCCACCCCGCTCCCCTTATATTGAAAGAATTATAGCTTTATTGTACATTCGGAGATCCTCACAAGGAGTTTGGAAGTGTGAATGAAAAGATGATTAAAAAAATGTTGAAAATGACTAATTGAAAAACTGATAATCGTTGATTGTATGATTTACTGCATATGTACCTACCATACCTACCTGCGTGATCAAGTAGACGTGCGTTGAGCTTGAACCGTGTAAAAAGATACCCTTCGGGGGTTGAGCGTGTATAATGTAATACGCGAAGTATAAAAATCTATTTGCATAACTGCTTTGAATTTTAACGCGGATGACAGCCGAGAGGCTGATAGTAAGTTAGGACTGCTTGTAGTCCGGTGCTTCCGTGGTATACATGGTCAGATACAAGGGTCTACCCATATAACCATGATACACCCACGCCTTGCTCGAAGACTAAAGAGAACCTAGAGTCCAGACTCGAGTTTCCTGCTGCTCCTGATGGCTGGTTGAGAGTTCCTCCTTCAGCTGTCACATAATGGTGGAAAAAAAAAGATATACGATACAAGGATCGCGATATTTGACAGATAAATATAACGATGATGATAATTAATGCCTAATTGAGATAGAAAAAAATTAGAACTGAAGAAATTATTTCCGGATGGTCATTGTCCGATGTATAAAATAACTTTAATGTATACCGTAGTATCAGGAAGTCTAGAGTAGATATATGTAGATTTTTTATTTTTATTTTTTTTCATATACATAGAACTGAAACACAACTCGCATATAGACTAATTACAAAGTGGAAACATTATGCCGTTTATATATATATACTATATTGATTTACATTTGCGTGTCTACTAAGGTTTGTTACTTTGACCGTTGCAATTGATGTTTCTTTGCTTTAAATTACATTACATATTACATCGTATAATACGTACAGAGTATAGGTACTGCTCCCTATAGGAAACTGGCTGCAAATAGGTACTCAATAATAAAAGAAAAGTAATACAAAAAAAAAATCAAATATCGCAAAGTAGTGATTGGAGCGTGGCGCATTAGTAACCTGTTTGTTGCTCGGTAAAACACTGATCGTTTTATCGTTTTAAGATTTATTCGATTCATAGACCGGTCATGGACGCCTCTCATAGAGAACCAGCTGCTGCTGCTGCTGCTCCTGCTTGCTGCTAGGCAGCCCAATACCGCATGGGCATACACAATTTTAATGAAATTAATTATATATCAATTAATGGATTCGTTTAATTTTCGTGAATAAAAAAATTAAAAATATAGATATGAACAAAAAAAAAAAAAAAACACTCAGAACTTGAAACAGAGTTCTTGAGTGATATATATATATATATGTATATGTAATTGTCACCTGGGGCTACAGGTCTTCTAGGGTCACTCCCAGCGCACGCTTTTAAAACCAAGTCCCGGTCTCTTTGAGTGTAGAAAAGAGAGGTGAGCGGGTGTAACGTAGACTTGGTATAACACCGGGTCTCATTGTCTACCTCTACGTTATACTGTTTGTTGTATATATGCTATATAGCACATATAGCGTAACAATGACGCTTTAGGACCGACGGCCATTGTCCGTTTGACGTGTTAATCCACGCCCCACGTAAGTAATGCGAAATGTTATAGTGTTACAGGTGCTCGAATAGCTAATGATCAGTTTGCGTTATGCGATGTAGTCGAGGAGATGAAAAACGCGATTTCAAACACGAGGAGGAAGAAGAGAAAAAAAAATTAAAAAAAAACTAGAAGCAAATATGCGGATATTTGTTTAGCTATTTTTTTTTCAATCTGATTATGATAAATCTCAAATTTGAATGAATCATCGAATAGCTGGTACAATTTTGAGTTCAACATTTAATTGGGTATAGGTACATACATACATAAGTTCAATTTTTTCGAAAGACGCGAATCTATAAATGTGATAGTTATAAATATTTTCAAGCGATGACAGATCGTGGATAATTTTCTAACAACTTGAGTATGTGTCGACGTCTTATGGTCAGCGAACTTCCGGCACGTACAAATTGAGGTGATTACGTCAATTTTGTGTAAGGAAGAGTAGACTAGGAACGAAAAAGATTGAAAAAGTCGTTGAAAAAACAAAAAAAACAAAAAAATATTCACTTCCGCTAGATGATGATAGAACGGAATAATAATTAGCGATAATTATTTCAATAATATTATAATAACGAAGAGTATTTATTGGTCTCGTTTCGTTCCTTTTTTTTTTCAATATATGATAAATTTCTTTAAAAAAAAAAAAACTGATGATTTCCCAAATGTTTTATTTCGGCGGAATTAAGGATTGAGGATATCTCTCTGAGGCTATTGTATGATCGTTTACGAAACAGAGCGAGTCGTTCTGTCACAAATTGTCCTTAATGTATTTACGATCTAGAAAGCATAGCCGAGACCGCGTTTTCTACTTATTTCACAATTAAGTCGTTAAACTTCGCGTAGAACAATAAATAAATAAATGAATAAATAAATATACAATAGATCTTTAATTATAATTGGAAAAATTTATTTTTGTTGGAATAATTAATATCCTCGTTGATATAATGTGTCATTGATTTTTTGAGGGTGTTTACAACACCTTGGTAATAATTTGTCCGTTTTCCCTTGAATTATACGAAAAAATAATAAAAAATAGGAAAAATTAATTCCTAAATGATTAACGCCAAGTTTTAGATCGAAGATCCGAAACTAATATCTGATTTCGTAGAGCGGAGAATTCAGAAGCAATTGACCGGACGTGGATAATGACTGCGGTAGGGTCGTACCGCGGCCGCAACCGCGTCTGGTCTGAAACGTACTACCTACAGGTAGCTGGGTGGCTACGTTGCGTCGAGTTGGTCGTCGGCGTCGACGGCTCTCTGCGGCCTAAAGCGCCGTTAATACAATAACCTGGCTGTGCGGTTTTCGGATAACAGGTTGTGTCACAGGCCGCAAAATAGTTTTCGGCGAGATAGTTTGCCCCCTTACCTTCGAAGAATATTTTTTTCTTTCTTTTATTTTATCTATTTTTAATTATTTTTTTTTCAATCATCGAAGATTTCTCGAGGCTCTAATTAAAAGAAAAAACAAAAAAACGGAAAATCGGAATTTTCATCCGGCATTTTCATGGCTAAAAGTGGTAAAAGTTTTCCTTCTTATACCTCCCATCGATAGCAACAACTGTAATGGCCATGGTTCGCTGCGCCCACGCGAACACTTCACATTCACAGTACCTACTACAGCTCCCTGAATACCTGTACTTCGTGCCTTCGTGCTTTACGTGCTTGATTGTTATTATATTACACGTTATTATCGCCCAGCGACTTGTGCCGCGAAATGATCACTTAACCCATATAACTTACGAACGAAATGATCATCGTTGATTTAAGGATACCTAAATCAGCGTATATTATCATTCGGATTTATTAGATGCGTTTATTTCCCCACATCGATTAGACTCACACGATTTTACGCACAATTATTAAAATGGAATAATTCTATAGATATATAAAAAAAAAAAAAAAAAATGGGATGGGTGTATGGGAATAAAAAAAAAAAAACGATAAAAATTTGTCTGTATATCTTATATTCTCAGACTTGAAATTACAAGCGAAAGAGCGAGGAATATTATTACGAACGTTGTAATTTAAAGGCGTTAATTGTTTCTTGGTAAGATACGCGGGGCTCTCCTCTGTCCTTGCTTTAGCGGTGTCTTCATTTCAAGGTTTAACTTTAGAAAGATCTTCAGAATCGATAAGATGAAACAATGGTAGCTGTCTTACTCAGTTTCCACGTTCTTCGAGCTAACATTAATCTATAAATGTTATAATTTCTCTATTTCTCTCTCTTCTTTCGCTATTGCCATCAAGTATTATTCCCTTAGCTAGGCAGGTTCAGTTTTTCAAACCGTTCTGTGGTTCATAAACAAAAAAAAAACAAAAAAAAGGATTGCAAAAATTTGTTGATATTCAATGAATTTTCAATGAGTTACAATTTTATTGTTTAATCTTGGTATAAATTTGAAATATATAATTCGCGTAAACGCGTGGGTAGGGTAAAAGGATAAGAATAAGAAGAAGATCCTTGGACTGTTATAAAGAGGACAGTTTGACTTCCTATACTTTAAATTATATAGAATAATCTCTTCCTAGGCGTGGTTTTCATTGCGAGCATTTTCGAATCTGAAGATCCACACCGGATAAGGGGTTCCCTATCGAAAATCGACATCGCTAAAAGTCGTCCTTCCCGAGTTAAACGCCTCTACGATTTATATCTCCTTACCGTATTCTCCTTGCCGATCAGTCCCACCGATGATCATATTCGATCGAATCCCTAGTCTATACCCCAGTAATCATTTCTACAACCTCCAGTGTAATCTGTTCTCTCGTTTTATCCAGGACCCTGCTAGCTAGGTATGTAATAAGGATAAGCCCCAGCGTTCTTGTATATAGAAAAAGCCCAGGGGTAAAGAGGGCCTTAGATATATTCATACCGATGCACGCGATCGCGAATTAATATCAATGATATTTTATATCATCGGTGATTTACTATCCAGGCAATAAACTCTGGGTGAAACAGGTGGAACGAACAAGGATAATAATCCTTGTCTAACAGAATTTCTGATTCCCCTTAATTTTCTTCGATCTATCGGTTAGGATAAATACACAGAGTTGATTGAAAGATGACGATTCATCTCTAATACCAAACAACGATGGTACAAGATACAGAAGATATAGATTCTAAATTGTCGCAAATTGATTTCTCATTTCCTGTATAGTATTCACCTGTAAAATACCATCAACGGCTATAATAATTGTCCAGAGTACCAGCCTCAAGGCTTTTCGTAGTAAGTGGTTATGGGAAATTTTATAGCGTTTAGGTGTTTAGCGACAGAGTGATCATCCGAATACGAACGATCTCACGCTGCAGTCGTCTCGGAGATCTTCAGAATGGCCTGCGGCGTCTTTAACAATAAGATCTGTTCTATTCCCTTCCCTTCTTATTCTTATTCTTATTATTATTATTATTATTATTATTATTCTACTTCGTGGTCGTCTTAGTGCGATGGACCAAGTCCCTCCGGTTCTGCGGTTATAGTCTATTGCTTCGTCGCCATCCATGGGAACTCCTCCGCGGAACACTTCCGTGTTGATTAGCTCCGAGATAGATTTTCCCATCTCTTTACATTACATCGCGTATATAATATTCATGAGAAATTAATTCCCAAAGGATATTATTATTTTCTAACGACAGAAGGAACAAAAAAATAAAGAAAATTCACTTACAATTTTTCAATAAATTCGTTAACCGCGGAAAATGAATTTAAGGAATTTTTATAAAAGACTAACTAGCTGTAATGTGAAACAAGTTTGATAATAACAGATATTTATAATTGTGGGAGGGTCTTAGTGTCATTTTCCGTTTGGTAAACAATTTATCTATAAAATTATCATAAATGGCTCTCTTAGCACCTCGAAGATTCGAGCAAGCGGAAAGATTTGTTTCGCGCTTCACTGGCTCCAGCTTCGGTTGGCTCAATTAACTTCCAGTCTCTGAAGTGGATACAGCTTGCTTCGCTGCCACACCATAAGTCGAACTAACTAACTGAATGACTGACTGACTGACTGACTGGATCCCCGATCATTTGACTGACTGACTGACTGACTTACTTACTCACTGACTCATTCTTACGCCACGCGATAATATTGTATAATACTTACGACTAGGTGGAAATTCATCGCTATATACATACACGTTACGTCAACTATACCAATGTAGACGAGAAAGAAAATGATCAATTCATTGATTCTATTAAAGCTATTTATTATATCTATGAATGATTGTTTGATTAATGAAAGATCAAAATTGGCGTTTAGAAAAATTCATTATTTAGTTTCAATGCAGAAAAAATTCTCTATACACTTTCAAATCCGTATCAAAGAATTTGCACATTTCTTGGGTGGCGGTGCGGCACAAGGAAACCGTGGGCGTCCTTGCCCCAGGGTATTACTCGGGTGAAAAGGGGGGGAGAACTCGGGGAACCCGGACCAGGACCATTGACCTCAGCGAAGCACCAGGTCCGAGCGTCTTCCTGGGCGACTGGGTGCGGGCAACGCCCGGACCGGGTGAGCCGTGCGACAGGTGTCCAACCGGCGCCAGGACGGACCAGGCGCGAGTTATACGAGTCTTGACCCAGGTCAGGGTACGCGTGTCGTCCTTGCTCCTTGACGCGCGGGTAGCATTAAGTAGTTTTACTTTTCACCCCCTCCCTTCCCTCCCTGAATTAAATGTTGGTGAACAAGTCGATAAAAATTGAAAAAATTAACTATAATTTCACGTAATAGAATCCGAGGTATGGCAAATGGTTCTGCAGAATATTTTACGCGAAAGTGAAATGCAAAGTTACGTAATTGGTGAGGAAAAAACTTAATCATCGATCTCCTGCACGAAGCCGGGTGTTCGGTAATTAAAATTATATAGATAATTAAGGAGGTATTATAATTTATAACACCTTGGAAGTTTTTTTTTTTTATTTTATTAAATCACTGCGTTCAGCTGTGGAGAAATATTGTTTTTTTTTTTCTTTCACACTCATATTCGATGATTTTGATTTTTGGATAAAATATTTTTTTCAGAAGATATTTCGAACGGCTGTATAAGAAGACGTGAGTAATGAGAAGAATAACACTTCTGGGACGACCTTCGATAGCATATACATTATATATATACGTAAATATAGATATACCGATTATCTCACGTCCTCGAATGGGTATATAGATAAGAAAAGAAATACGATTAACCGTAACGTCATTATAAATACGATATAGATCCTGGGGCGTGAGCACAGGAAAACAGTAAAACTTTAATGACGGTGTAGGTATTCGGTTGGTATATTGACTGGCACGTATATGTATGAGTACAGAGTATTATGTGTATTGCAGGGAAGAGTAATAGTATATAATATTGTTATTAGCGATAGCCGAGAGGCTTGAGAGAGGCAACGGGAAACAGGCTCTATGGTACACCATACCATACCATACCATATCTTAGAACGCCGAATGAAACATAAACCCTGCGATTCAAACTCTACAGTAGATACAGCCGCGCCTGATCAGACGGCAAACCTTCTTCCGGACTGCAAATCCAACCTAGACTATCCCTGGTTAGAGTCTAGGCGTCGTTCTTCTTCGTGCCTCTGGCTAATACAGAGTCAGATATAGATATCTATGAAAGGATTTCAGAAATCCCGTACGTTCAAGCCAAACCGTTATTATTACAATATATAAATTAGAGGGTGCCTTGATTTCATCGACGTCCCCAAATAGACATAGAAAAAAAATTGTAGCCAAGACTCCAGGTTTCTATCTCAATTCTAAGTATCGCCTCAAAGCCTTCGAATCTCCCAATTTGAATGAAACGGTTAATTTTTAATTTATTATTAATTTTTCACCGATACTTAATACTATCAGCAAGAAGTGTGCATGGGAAGTGAAAAATAATCTCCAAGTACGAAAAATCGTGTGTTATTTAAACGGGAAAAGTTCGAAGGCTTTTGGGGCAGTACTTAGAATTTAGATAGGAACCTGGGGTTTTGACTAAATTTTGTTGAATATATTTCAAGACTTTCGGACCCATGGGAGTATCGAAATTCGAATATGAGCGAATCGCAGATTGCAGCAAAGATATTTGTGACTATAATAATGTATTGACTGTGTTTGCGCGATGAATTACCGTAATTTTCCGGCTTATATAGAAGGCGTTAATAGTGTGGATTATTTTTGTATTAATATAACGATAACTGACCGTTAAATGAGACGTTTTGAAGTAACTATACATCGGGAATAATATAAGCTTATAATACTTGGAGCTCCTAGGTGTTATTAGCTAGTAGCTCTATACCCAGCCTCTCGCCTTGCCTTGGCTTGACTTGACTTGCCTTGCCTTACCTTGTCTTGCCTTGCATTGCCATGCCTTGCCTTGAGTATAAAAAATCATGATCGTGTATACGTAGAGTAGAGAAATGAAACACGACGTCCTGTGAAACGGGGTAAACGTATGTAGATGTACATAGCTGGTTTAACAAGCCACCAACAGCCTCCGCGGCTACAGCAGCCGGACCGTTGCTCGATATAATCCCCTTCCTCTGTGACTAGCATTTGCGATATACCTTATACCGTCGACCCACATTTTACACTTGTCTTTATATATTTAACTACGTATCTGAGTATGTAAACACGTATTTGTGTCGGTTGCATTCCTCGTTAGCTCTTGAATCAGATCTAAGATGAAAATTAATCAGTTTTATCAAAAGAGCTGTTATTTTATTCGTCTTTTATAACGTCGAGTTTTATTTTATACCGAAATATTTGTGGAAAAAAAGAAAAACGAGATTTGTAGAAGAACATATTCGTTGTAGTTACGGGCGTATATCAACCGGAAGTGTACTCACCAAGTGGAACTTGAAATTCATCCGGCACAGGAGGGAAACTGAAAACAGGCTTATAAACTCCCGGGGGATCAATTCACTTTCTATAAGTTAAAAAATTTACATTTTCATATAGTATTGGTCGAGGTCAGATTCTGAGATAATAAAAATTAGCTGATCAGCCGATTATCGGATTTCATCGACATATTAAACTCCGAAAGTTTCAAACGAGAAATTATTTTACGAAATAATGAAAAAATTGACAAGACGAGAAATCTCTGAGCCTACGTCTGGGCACATCTAAAGGCGTGGATAACACCGGGATTGAAGCAAAGAGTTGAACGATGAAAGAATAAAGAAAGATGAAAAGATAAAACGAGCAAAAGAGATATGAAAGTTTCCCGGAATCGAGACCGGAGTAATCACTCCCTTGGTAGCCGTTGTACGAATTCTCGACAACCAGCAGGTGTCCGTGAGACGGTAATTTCCGTAAATACGAGATGAAAACCTGCCCGTCGAACGGCCCTATTCATCCGGTAAGTGAAGAAACTTTAATAGTACCATCTCTTCGGTGCATCAGCAAAATCGAATAGCAAGAGCCCCGAAGATACGGCGAAGTAATCGTCGAGAGAAATTTGGAAATCCGGTAAACACGGTGCTTTCAATTTTTATTGAAAGGGACGTTGTGCTTCCAGAAAGTGAGATGAAGAAAAATGAGGGGGAACAAAAAGTGATGAATGAAGGTTGATCATTCTAATCGTAATTAATTTCTCGTTCTTTGTTGTTCGCTGCTAGTTTTCGCTGTCGTTTATTGTTCGTTAGTTTATTTCTTTTTATTTTTTTTATTTTTTCTTCTTCTGTACTCTGGGGCTGTGCATAAGCACATCGGTTTTATACAGACGCCTATGAGAGCTTGTGGGAGCAAGAGGACTACGCGACGTGGGAGCGTCCTTGTGTTTGCTCCCGCGGCCCCCATTGTCCGTTGTCCCCCTTGACTTACTGGCTACCAGCAAGAAGCAAAAGCTGAAGCTGAAACCGTAGCTGCCGTAGCCGTAGCCGTAGCCATAGGCTTCACTCATCGAGAATGGTTTACTTTTGGTTATACATATTATCTCGAATCGTGGAAGCCATTATACAACATGTAACCATACGTAGATACGCACACAGTTTTATATCCTATACAGTGAAACTACATTACGATATACTCCTCGAGTCTTACAAACGTTAATTGGACGTCGGTTCCTTAATTAACTATAAATAGAAATGTGTGTGGGTAATACGTGTGCAGAATTAGATTATGAAAACCGAAAGTTACCCACGTATCTATCAATAAAAGTTTTGCTTTTCCACTCAATAGATTTGCGCGGAAAATAAAAATAATCCTTAAACCATATTCGAGGATCTTTGAAGCAGAAAAAAAAAGGACTCTGTGTCATTTCCAACCGTGAGAATAATAATTAGTCGAATTACTACCTCCGCGAGTGTTATACACTTCAGTAGATAATATTGAGAGTTTTGCGGGGAAATAATTTAGCCGTATATGTTTCGCGGTGTTAAAGGTGCGAAAAATGAAGTCCCCCCTCGCGTGCTTGGGAACTCGCGTCTTCAGCTTAGTGGCAGAGTCTCGTCCTTGACCGGTTCTATCGTGTGACCGATCTCGGGCGTCACAATACTCCTTGTCCCTCTTTGCCGCATCCCCACGACTCGTTGAGTCGCCGGGTTTTATTTTTCTCTCTCCATCTTTCTCCTTCTTCTTACTTTTACCTTGTATTTTTTTTTTTCTTTCACCTCTTTATCTTTCGCCGTCTTTGAACTGTATGCCTCCTTAGGTATATATGTGAGTATAGTAGTAGCATCCTTTGAACAACCCTTTACCTGTATACCACACCGAGCTTGCTGCTGCTGTTGCCTTGCTATATAGATACTTTTAAGATACCAAGCACCAAGTTTTTTGCCCCTGATCCTCAACTCGACAGCCTTATGCACGGGACATGGATTCGGTCAGACATCGAAGGCAATTACCCCATCCGCGGTATGCTTTCATGGGTTAATCGCGCTTTGAAGTGCGCCCACTTTCTCGTGATTAGATTAGGATCGACGAATTTACCTTACCTTTCGTATACCCCCGTATACATCTCAGGATATAAAGTTAATATTTTTGTTGAAAAAATTAGAAATTCAAATCTTACGCAATATTCTTTATGTTTCCTGGAAAGTTCGACAATTCTATTCGCATATATACAGAATTTTATTTTCATTTCTATTTTTTTTTTGTTGTTCTTTTCGATTTTTATGGCAAAAGACAATGTTATATACTCGCATAATAATTTCGACTGAGAATCTCTGCAGGTTGAGTCGTAGTTAAAATAGTGGGAGTCAAACCAGGAGTAGTGCAGGTACCGCTCTTCGGTTTCCCCCAAGCTTTGAGAGCTGGTATGGCGGTCGGGAGCGTGCTGAGACAATGGAACATTAAGCCGCAGCGTGGTTCTCTAGACAGGAAATTACAGGGATCACAGGAGATTGACAGAAAAACGTTCGGGGCGGGCGTTGCGGACCGCCAAGGACCAAACTTCCTTAGTCCTTTTGGTACGTCTATACGTTCAAAGGGGAAATTTAAAGCCGTGAATTGAGACGATTGATTTCAGTTCTTTGCAAAGAAAACCTGCGATGTATATATGGCGGAAATTCGCAAAGGTTGATACGTAGTTTATGTAACTCAACTTGACGGTTGTTATTCAAATTCCGTTAATTAACTGCCTTCTATTTCCTTATGGACGAGATACATCGCGAAAGTCTATTCGTTAATGATGTTATAGAAAAGTAACTTGCGAATATGAATTAAACGACGAAATATTCGTATAATCAAATGCGAATCCAGGACCTTGAGGTTAGCAATAGCACAGAGGTGCGCCGATTTTATCATCAACGTCTGCAGACGACTAGTCAACCAGTCAACCACAAAGGCGTGCTGTAGAGTTAGCCTGGGCATATCCATCGTCAACGTATTTATACGCATGTTTATACTATACACGTAGGTATATATCCAGTAATTGCCTCGATGGCAGCTCAGAAGCGGGCAGGAAACGATTTGCGCTTTAGGTATTAGTGACCACGTGTATATATGTATGTAGGTATATATATATATGTATATGTATCATCCTACCGATACAATTCACTGAAATGACTCACTCGTTGACGTCATCGACTCAAAAATGTATTTTATTTTTTATATTTTCGCTCCATAGGATGACAGGATTTCGCTTTATGTCCAAAAATCTGGATACTATGTTTTCTCGACTAGTTCCTTAAAAAAAAAAAAAACTAGATAAAATTTAATCCTCCTTTTACCGGTCCGCGATATACCAACCAGCAATTATTATATCCGAGCAAAATGAGACGCGCGAGTCGCGGGCTTCTGTGGTCGGCGCACGCTGTGTTGCGGTCAATCCTGGTATCCCGAACACACCGTAAGGTATATATAAAAGGTAGGTAGATATGTACGTATACCCTACCCATTGCATGGCACGCTGCTTCTTAACTGCCCCTATTTCTTGACTGAAGGTGGATGAATTTACTCGAGGTCTATACAACGTATACCTATAATGCTCACTCATACGTCAAGGGGGGAAACCCAATTATTGCCGGAGTGAACAGACCGCAAAACCGACCGAAAGTGCCAAAGTACCCTTCGATATGCGTATAGCTATATTCAATATCCTAAGGCGGTTGATTTTATGCGAAAATATAAATACCCAGGATTCTATAGGTAAAATGAAGTTGAAAAATACGAATATATCCATCATTACTGATACATGAATTACAAAGAGGGTTGAAATTATGCCGACTATGAATTCTTTAAGTCATATTTTTATTTTTTTATTCTTTCATATCACAAGTATAAAGAACACGGTACATAGAAAAGTAGATACTGCAGCCAGAGCACGTGTCGATAAAATATATTTTATAACGTCAGTTGCGTAATAAGGTATGTGTTGGTAGAGGTTATTCGACTGATAGTAATGCTAATGGTGAACGCTGTACAACGAGATAATCACCGCGCCTTACCTAATGCACTTTCTGCGGATGTATAAGTATATATGGTATGTACATATATGCTAGGAGACAGCTTTCGGTAACGTATATTATTGCACGATGCTGTTTGCTGTTTTCTGTTTGCTGCTGTTGCTGTTGCTGTTGCTATTGCTGGTGGTGGTAGTGGTGGTGATACAAGGATACAACATATGTGTATGAATATACAAACCTAGGTGCGTTGGACATCGCGTGATCTCCTTATAAAGACTGACTCGGTTTCAAGTTTTAATCTTCAAAGCCTCCATAAAATTTTCACCTTACAACAGCTTATGACTATCCCAACTTAGTCTCGTCTTAGAATTGTTCTTGCTGCAGGCTCGAACGTCTGTTATTTAATCTAGGCATGTGATGATAATTTAAGTAGCTGTAATCAGTTCAACATCCAAAACTTCATGATTCTAGAGAGAGAAAAAATTGATCATCATGATGGGAATACACTTATAGCAGGGTTTGAAATTATTGATGACTACATCTGTTCGAGTTTATTGATCAGTGAGACTGAATTCCTGGTTTATCTACACTAAGGGTGGTCCTTGATTAGGACATATTCGAATTTCAATGCTCCCATGGACCAGGACGTCTTCAAATTCATACAAAAAGATGCAGCCAAAATTTGAAGTTCTTATCTCAGTTCTAAGTACATTTTTCTTTTTTGTATATACATTTATTTCTAATCAGGTAAAATTGAGTTCATCTAATTCATAGAAAAGACAGAAGATAGACAGATTCTACTGTAGGTATTAAATAGTAAAAAAAGAAAAAAAAAAGGAAGCGGAATGATCAAATTTGGAAACAAACAGTTGGCTAGTTCCAATTATAATTAAATCCTTGAATCAGATATAAGTTCAGTGATTCTGGTTCGTTGATAATCAGACCAAAGAGAGTAGCTCGTTGGTACGTGACTATGATTACGAAGATCTACGTTTCCGACAAAGTAATATCCTTTCTTCTGACGAATATCTGCTGCCACCTATCGCCAGATTACGGAATTCCGTCAAAAGTCTCTCTCTCTCTCCTCTCTCTCTCTTTCTCTCTCTTGCTCTCCTCTCTCTCTTCTTTCTCTTCTCTCTTTCTCTCTGTGGCTCGTTCATTGAGCAAGGATGTCAAATGCTCCATCGTCCGAACCGGTACCCTATAACATACCTATCGCTCTAGCTCTCTCGATCGTATAATAATTAATTATTATGCGAAGTATCGTTAATTTATTGACCGTATAAAAGAAAAAATTTCTTTCGTATATAAATCTACTCCTCGTTTATTCGCCCGTATATTATTATATATACATATAATATATTTCTATACATCGACTATTTATAGCCAAAGATATCCTTCTGGCCGCGCCTTTAATAGCCACATCGATAACCGAGATGATCCATCCCGCTTGATTAATTTTTTTTTCTTTTTTTTTTTATCATCTCATCACTTTTTTGATCACGGAATTGGTATACTATATTCAAAACTCTCCCTCGTTCCTCGATCTATGCATATTTATGTGAAAAAAAAAAAATAAATCTGTGATCACAGTTCTTATAGCGAAAGAAATGAAACGCGATTAGAACGAATGGAAGCGTTTAATCTTGTTACGGACCGCGAAGATGTAATCAAAAATTGACACGGAGATCAAATCTCGGTCTATATATAATCCGAGAAAATTGTTCCTTGACGAACAAAGTTGACGGAGTAATTCGTCGATAGTATTAATGCGACTGATCCCTTCCACGATATAAGCTTTATAAGCTTTTCTACGCCGGGGTGGCACACGGCGTAAATCGTAATTCGCGTTTGCGCGTCAAGTAGCTAGGTAAGTATAAATACCCTGTATATGATCGTTGTTCGCTCGAGTTCGCGCCTGGGTTTCGGCTCAGTTATCGGGGTGCCCGGGGTGGATGCTGTAGAGAGAGTGAGAGAGAGATGGAATGAGAAAGAGAGAGAGAGAGAGAGAGGGAGAAGAGAGGGCTTGGCGAGGCCGGGGGTGGCAGATTGATCCGTCACGGAACGCGAGCACAATCACCCCCATTAGACATTATGTGTTTCCCGGTCACATCGAAATCCAGCAGCATGCCCACCGTTGCCATTGCCGTTGCCGTTCACCGAAATGCATTTCGTTGCCGAAAATTACGTTTTATGTGGTCACGATACGATATTGAGGAACTGTAAGAACTTGAAGCTGAATCAAACGAGTTCGCGTATACGAAAAGACGTTTTAGAAGAAATATTTCTGTCAGATTTATGAACATTTTTATATACAACCAATGAATGCACTGTGTTAAAACGTCCTATACATAGACTTAGGTCACATCTTTTTATAGGATTTCCGTACGATTGAGAATTTTTTATTTTTTTTTTCCATTTTCATTTATTCCTTCTTCAGCTCTTCGGTTCGTAACTCATTTTTGAATTATTTCAGAACGCGATGTGTCACTCTTCGCGGTCTATGAGTACGCGGTTTTTTTCTTTTCGCTTTTTTTTTTTTTTCTTAAGGTCTAGAGACCACACGTTGAAAATTATACTATAGAGTATAACGTACGCGTATGGTTAACTACCTAAATGAGTGATCGGAGAGTCACGTGCTACCGCAACTCTCTAACTCTTTGATTTCTGTAGAACGTAGTTCTAGAGACTCGACACGGACCTCTGCTCACCATTTCCCCGGCTCTTTACCCTGGTACTAGGTACTCTATACCTCTGCCCAAGAGGTAACCGTCGAACTCGATCCTTAGGAACTACCAGCCACCCACGACGCCTGCCGACGCTCGAGGCTCGTTTGTCACGCGACAAATAGCTTCTCCGCCGCGTCGCTGCCCTCGGGCGTTTCCTCTCGCCCCTCAACGACGCGCTCTTCTTCTTCTTCTTCTTCTTCTTCTTCTTCTTCATCTTCTTATTATTTTTATTCTTATTCTTCTTATTCTGATTCTTCGGGCAAGGGCAGCAGGCTTTTACCCGTCACCTCTGGACCCGAGACTCTACTGAGAATACATTATTACCAGCCTTTCGTCGTTTATCTGCCCGAGAACTGCAAGCTAGAGGTTTAAACTGTTTTACGACGTTGAGGTGAATGGTTTTCCATTTTTTTGTTTGTTTGTTGTTTGTTTCTACTTGGCTTTTTATATTATTATAAGAATTTTTTCTCGAAAAAATGCGAGAATCTTGTTTTTAACAAATTTTTTTTTCTTCACTTTTTCGCCTAATCTTAGAGGTCCCGCAAATTTCATATGAATAAATAATAGCGAAGATTCTTCGAGAGGCAAAACGCGTTGGACCCACCGGTTATTATACGGGGCGTCACGGCGATGATGTATCCATCCTGCTTCGGATTGTCTCCGTGAGATGAAACCACCGAGCGTGAAATATGTACCACCCTCATAGTACCCCAAGGATCCCACAGGACCTTTCTTCCTCCTTCCTTATTCAAGATTACATCGCCACCTCGCTTCTCGAGCTTCAAGACACCGCGTCTCAATTTCCAACCTTTACGAAATTGCGGCGAAGATATTCCGCAGGTTCTTCGATCCCGCGGGACTTTGGATAATCTTTATTTTTTTTTACTCTTCCCAATATAATCTGCGATCAAAATTGAGCAAAATTCTTTCGAAAGGACATTTTATTCGCGTGATTTTACGAGGCTTTGAATATCCTTGAAAATTAACAAAAGCAAATATCACAAAGAGAGGGTATCGCGGATTTCGTGTTCAACGATTCGTTCGAAAACGTTCAGACAGTTTTTTTTTTTAAAAAAAGCATCGAGATACGCTCTTCGGGGAAACTGAATGAAAGTTTCTGCTCGCGGGACGTTAAAGGGGGTATTTTTGGACGACGAAGCAACTATTTCCATATATATGGGTACAGTGACGGGGCATAGATCATAAGGACTCTTTCCCTTCCTCCCTTAAGCCACGTGGCAGCACGTGCCTCCTCTTTCCCCTTTCCTCCCCCCTGGACTCCACAGCTACGAACGATACGAAAGCCAGGACTTACGACCGCGTTGAATCCCTCTAACAAACTAGAACTCCCTCTTGCTATTCGAAATCCACCACCAACGCCGCGGACACCACAACGACAATCCACTCAAGTGCGTCCATCCCTTATTGCCACGCGTACAACCCTTCGATGCTATACATTAAAGAGCTTCTATTATGCACATTTTCTATATCCTAGGGTCTCCTTGTCAATATCTAATACATATATTTTCTGATTTTGTATCTTAGGACAATCGTCAGTCGATCTAAACAATCTCGGAATATTCTATCGATGCGATGAAACAGTTTAAGGGTGAATTAATTACATTTCATGAAAAGAAAAAGGGTCGCATTAATTTGTTGCATTGACAACCGAAAGTATTTCGTACGTACGTAACGTACGTTGAAAAAAAAAAAAAAACAATAATAATAATAATGATTACGGTTAGGGGCCGAGTCCCTTATACACATACGAAACAATAAACATTGATTTGGGAAATGGGAATATAAACAGATGACTGAAAGTGGTTTCATTGATTCGTGTAATAATCAGATAATTCAGATTTCAGCTTTGTGTAACAATAGTCAGGCTATTTGGAATTATATTTGTAGAATATCATAAAATCAAAATAAACAGCGATTGAAGAAACGACCAGAGACTATCGAGGCTGTGTGTAAGTCTCGATATAATTCTGTCCCGCAGTTTATCGACGAGGGATGCTCAGAGATTTAGTAACTCGTTAATCGGTCCTGTGGTCACGCTAACGACTAACAAAGTGAATTTAATCGACGTACCTTTTAAAAGAATTTATATCATACACCTAGTAACGATATGTCAGTTGTTGTGCGTTACAGCCCTTGGGGCGAAGAGGAAATATGGCCCATCGTACGATACTTTGAACGTCATCAGAAACCAGAATTCATGACATTCAGTAAGTCAGTTCTTATACGTTCATTAATTATTATTTTCTTCTCATTTATAAATCGAATCAAATTATTAAAGAATGAAAACGAAATTCAGGGATTCAGAATTTTGATGGTGTTTCGTTTGTAATATATATATATTTTTTTCTTCTGTCTTTCTCACGTTTTATTAATCTCTAAAAAAGCGAGAGTCTCTGAAAAGGTGGGCGAAGCGATTCGTAATGCGACTCTTAGGTCGATTGGTTTACGTAGCCTGTTCGTTGGAAAGGGGAGAATAATGTATTCCGATGCATTAGAGTTGCCCGATAGAGTTTACGTGTCAACGACTATATGATCACGTACACATATACATATATACACGTTACACATACATATCAATGTTTGTAGTAGATCTATAAATCGTTAACCCCGAATTGACAATAGTAAATCGTAGAACAAGTTGTCGCATTGTGTATTTGTCGTCGTTTCACCACGTAGCCCTAATAACAATAGGTGAAAAACTGTCACCTGTATGTATCTATACAGATATATATATACGTAATGTTGTACCATTTTCGGTTTACTCGCTTGTCTTCGCTCTTAGCTATTCGTCCAACCCGGTGCTATGAAAATAATTGAGTATAAATAAGCCCATGATGGATAGAGCCTAATAATATTACGATCTCGTGGCCTTTACTTCCCTAGGGAAGAACTAAGGGGGTGTGTTTGACATTTAGCATTTCCCGCGGGGGACGCCACGTCGAAACATCACCTTTTCTTTTTTCTCTCTTCTCTCTTTTTACTTGACGGGATTAATTTTCCAAAGTATCTCAATATTCTGATAAGCGAGTTGTTTCAATTTTCTATAATAATAATATTAGAAAATTTCATATCATTCTTTTTACGTTAATATTCTTTCAACGATTTATACACTATTTAGCAAGCTAGTTCGGTGTTTTATACTGCAAGTAGCGCAATGGCATTATCGCAGCAAGCGATAACTTACTAAGATCTGATGTAAATAGCGCACTTACTTATTCGCCACCGAGGCACAAGTTAAAAATACCAAGTCAAGAAGGGGAGACGTTTTTTCTTTTTTTTTTTTTTTTCTTTTTTGCGTAATGAAAGCAATCAATTCAAGTCTCTCCGACCCCAACCCTGACTACTAAAGCCCCAACCCTCTTTCCTCGATCCTATCCTTTACGCTCTCTTTTCCATCGCTATGTACCGGCGAAGTTTCCTTTTCTTCATACCACCCACTACACCCCCCTTGGCTTTTTTTCACCACTACTATATCCTACTATACTTACACTACTACCAGATATACTGTACCGCGATCCCCGGGTCGAGCGATCCCCGCGACCACTTCTGTAGTCATCATAAAATGCGCTGCTTTCAAGTCTCGACGATTGCTATATACTTTTCACGTTTTTTTTTTTTACTTTTACTTCTTCTTCTTCTTCTTCTTCTTCCTCTTCTTATTCCTTAGCTTCGGGGAAAGGTTATAAAATAACGAAATGGGGTTTATCCCGCAGAGAGCAGAACCCGCGAAGACAGAACTTCTTCAGGGTGTTTCAGAGTTTGCGGGACTATACGCGTAAAAGCGCAGGATGAGAATGAGAATGGGAAAGAGAAAGATGAAGAGGGTAAGAGGCGAGAGGCAGGAGGCAGGAGACTCCTGGCCTCTTTAAAACAGCACTAAAGTATCGTTAATCTTGGGAAAAGGCCTCTTATTTCCAACCGGGACAAACTAGTTAGACACATCCACTTGATACAAAAATAAATTGCTGCCTTTAGCGATAGATCGTACCACCTACAACCTGCTGCAAAATCTTTAGCAAATTTAACTCTTCCAACTATACGCGAGTGAAGAAAAAAATTAGTCTCTCTTCGCTCTCTCTCTCCAGTCTTAAATTTTTTCACATTGACGGTAAAAGAGAGAAAAAAAAAAAATTGATTAATTACACGACGATTCGATGCAGATTAGAAATCACCTAGCGATATTTGAAGGATATACGAAATCGCCAGGATCGGTTATAGGAAACTCCTGGACTACATCCCCGCAGATCTCCCTACCTCCCTACCAACGACGCCCTGGTCTCGACGTGCACTGATTACGTGTCCCGGTGCACTCGTGATCGATGCACCCCGCGGTGGGCCAACCTCATCTGCATCTGCCTCTACCACCCTTCCTACACCCCCAACGTCCCTGAGGCTTCGTGTCGCACCGACACACACTATGTGTTTGTATAGTATGGTGCGGGACGCGTTGCACTGCAGACCTTATTCCGCCATCGTCGACGCCGACGCCGAAGCCGAAGCCACCGCCACCGCCTTACTGCAATCATGTTACGGACATATTGCACGTCAACGGGAGCTGAGCTCCTCGTTCGTTTGCGCAAATTATATGCCAAAGTAAAATCTCACTTCTTATACGATGAGGATTATTACGCGAATAATGACTAACGATGTGATCACAATTCTGCAAGGAGTTTCGAGCAGGGAGGAAGGTTTATTCCTGCACATATATATATATATATATATACATATACGTATATAGTTCCTGCACTGACATTTTCCCTGTAATTCATCATTCTCGGAGAATAGGACTTAGGGGTTTCAGAAAAGGAGATTTGTTCATTAATTCCATTTCCCTGATAGCCGATTTTTTTTTGAATTTTTGAAAAATGCGATACTTCAGAGCTAGTTTTCTCTGAAACCACTTTTCCGGACACGTTGACTATACGATCACTCTGAAACGAGGTGATATATCGTCTATATAAACTTTGACAGTTTTCGCAAAATCGATATTTCGCTGTACATTCTAATGGGACTACTTTTCCATACGTATTAACATTTCTGCCCAACGCAGCAGAACAAAAATTGATAATAAACAGGAGAAAAAAAAAAAAAATATCACGGGGCTGAATGAAACTGACCAACGAAAAGTAGGATGAGGCGAAGGATCTTGTTGCAGAATTCTCTTGTATGAAATACACCTAGGTGTGATATAGATATATACACCTTATGAAAACCCATTTATACTAGAATGTTAGTTAGATGCAGGTATACATATAATACATCGTCACGTATAGTTGCGCAAGGCGTTGCAACGCAACACTCGATTCTTTTCTGCTATGTTACTATATGGTATACAGGAAGACGGTCGAGCGAACTACATACGTAGGTATCCATGGACTCACCTGTCCTGCAGTGCAATACAAGGTAGCACACCAGAGCAAGCGAGTGTCTAGTGTCAACGCGAAACTAAGTAAGAATAAGAGAAAGCCCCTCGCCTTTGCCCGCACCCTCATCCTCGTCCTCCTCCATATCAGATCCTTATGTCCAGAAAGTGAGAAGGAGAAGTGAAGAAGAAGTGCAAGGGAGAAGGTTCTATACCTGACGGTGGTGGACACTCGAATATGTAAGCCGGTCCGTGTGAGATTCGCGGCTCGCCGACGATCCCACCGGCGTTGACCGCACCTTCCGGGCGATCAGGGTGATCCGGGTGATCCGGGACCGACTACGAGCCGTTCCCTACACCGCGATACCGCGTTTCACATCCCCACCTCGTCTTACCTCACCTTGCCACTTCACTTTACGACAACGTTTGTCTCAACTCGACGCGTAATCAGTTTACTAATGACCATCTCGAAGACAGATTTATTTCTTGCGTCTTATCGGAGAGACTTTAAATCCTGATTTACTCGTTCAGGACGCGATTTTGGAGAATCGATCGATCGGAAAAGAGAAGAAAAAAAAAAAAAATAGTGAAGCTGTATAAACTGTGCGATGATTTGGGGACATTACTTTTTTTCTACTTGTCATTTTTCGATGTTCTGATTACCAAATTGTGCGGATCTCGCTTTTTTAATAGCAAACAGGTAAAACCGCGTTCGGTTAGTTTCCTCGAGCTCATTGAACGCTCAGTTCTGAAATCCGAGCATGCGCGTGTATAATAATTCTTCGTTAGAACATTTCTGCAATAGAAATTCCTGTTTATGAGACTAATGATGAACAATCATGTGGTAGTTAATCGTTGTTTTACCCAGCTGGCGTTATTGTTGCATTAAAACTATTCGAAAAAAATGATTTCGTCGAAAAAGTTCGCGTTAAAATTATATGGATTATTAAAAAACACAAAAAAATAAGTTCTTCCGATGTGACAGTGAAAAACTATTAAACTTCGTTCGTATTATCCGTCACCAGGATATCTGTACGAATTTTGACAAACATACTCACGTGTAAAAAAAGTAAAAAAAAATCCGAAACTACAAAATTTCGAGTTTCTAACAGTTGTGGGAAAACTGTTGCAATTAATAAATTAATAAAAGAAGAAATGAAGCTTCAGCTGTACTTGAAAAATAACTTAATGACTTATACACCTATGAGTTACGTACCTGAAGTTAAAAACGGGGCGAAAATATAGTGAACGATAAATTTTTAAGCCAGTCGTCTCGGTGGCGAGAAGAGAAGAGTAGAGTAGAGTAGAGTAGTAGCTTCTCGACGTGGATATCTACACGTTTATTTAGCAATCTTTGGTTCGCGATGCCAATAATACCGTTATCGCGACGGTCGACGCCGTGAGCGTCGTCGTAGCAACCCTTCGCGACGCCGCCCTTCATATTACCACGTGACTAGTAAATAGCCAACCGACGTTCGGCGTCGCGATGCTGGATGCAGCGCGAGGGGTTGAAGGCGGGGCGAAGGTACAACAGCGACGATGAAACGGACAGAGTTGTTTCGAAAGCGGGTCTCTCGACCAAGAAGTCAAAATCACACGTGCCCCCGAACACGCTCCGCTGTTTTCGCCCCTGCATATACTTGCTGCACCATAGACGCTAATCGTTTTTTTCACATCGTATAAAAACAAACGTCGTGATTAGTGTCCCCGTGTGATTAACTGGACAACAAAGATTTTCGGTTTTACAATTTTCAACGGATTTTTAAAACGATGAAAAAAAAATTTACCGCTCAAATTCCCGATTTCGTATATATACCGGAATATCTTTAAATCGAATTTGACTTTTTGAATTCTATCAAGCTCTCAAGTGACGGAAATAAACGTAGTGGCGACTGTGATCTTCATCTTCATTGATTAAAAAATAAACCCGAGTTCTGTATAATAAATAACGAGATCTTCCCATCTATACGAAAGGGAAGAAAATCCGACGGAAAATCGAGTGCCGTTATAAGTGTGACTGTTATTAATATTGACAAAAAAGTTTTGGTACTGTACGATCCAAGGATCCAACTGTGTGGTTTTATGGTGTTCTGTTTTTTCTCCTTTTTGTTCTTTTTTTTATTAATAAAAATGGGTTAAAAATAAACCAAAAAAGTTTTTTCGTAAGGTGCGTGCCGGGCCTCGACCGTCGCAATGGATACGTGTTGTACCTCGAAATCCCCTGCGATTAGGACAGAGTTTGAGTAAAGGAATTCACATTTTCATCAACGATTTATTCCTGGAATTTGAATTTCGGTTTTACAACATTTTTAATACGGTGTGAAGAGCTTGGGAACAACACGATCCCGCAAATAAAGCGTCGGGATGAACCGGTGGTCCGGATGGCCGGCGAACCGCTGCGGCCTCGAAGAACCACCCGCCGTCGTCGACAAAGAAGCTCTTGACGACGTTCTTTGTGTTATATTCCCATAAAATTTTGCCACCTTTTTCTTCCTCTGACTATTGACCATCGAAACGGGACTAAAGTGCTACAGCCTTACGAATACTTCGCGAATTTGTATCTGGGATCGAAAAAGATACAATATTTTATCGAGGAAAGTTAGTTACGCAGGATCGGGACCAGGTGCTGATATTCGGCGCCATGGACCTGAGCACCGCGTATCGCTACAATCAAAATATGATGGAATATTATACCTGTAAGGGATGACAGTTTTAAATTAATCAGTTTATTAGGATTAGGAATTGAGGTATGGTTCTCATCGTAGATAACAGTAAATATCGCTCGACTATCATATTACTATCATATGGCGAAACAGTTTTGCAAAAAATTCAAGACGGAATTTAAGTCCAGCGACGGAATGACGGAGTGGTTAATAATATCTTTGTTATCATTCTCACAGTACCATTGCTTAAACGTTCTATATAATGAATATTATTTACAAGTGAATCCCATTGTATCGGTGCGATTGAGATAATCAATTAATTTAGATGAATCCCACATCGAGTGATCGGTATTAAATTGAATGACTGCAGTAGCACAGCGTGGTTTCGTTACACGCAAGTATAAGTAAAATCACGGTAAAACGCGCTCTTCGTCTTTTTAATCCGTTTTTTTTTTTAATCATAATTTCCGTATTTTAGAATTCACAGCAATCATACAATTAATTCGATGTTCTTAAAAAAATACTGATCAACCGGTGAGAAATTTTTGCAAGGATTTTATATCGTTGTCAGATTAGATTTGGCACAGCTAAAGAAAAATGTGGCGAAAATATGAGCGACGGTGTACGTCGGAACGAACGTGCGACGTACGTATGACACAAAAATCTACTTCAGAATGAAAAGAATTGACGTTGATTAAGGGATGAAAATCTAATCGTATGAGATTCTCGAATATAAAATATGAGCATTTATTAATTAGAAATTCTAAGTTTGCAGTGATGTAAGCTAGTCGTGGAATCGCGTTGCATTAGTATCTGTAAAATCGTGTACATCGATAAAACAGTAGGACAAAACTATCAAATTTCATCTATGGCTACCTGGGTAGGTCTCATACTCGATACTGTGTCTCTAGTGACATCGGACAACCTAGGAACACGTTTGCGATATGAAGGTATTGCTTTTCATGGAGATTCGAGATCCAGGAACGCGTGCGGAATGCCTGATAGTTTTGATTGCGTAATATTCGCGAACGTAAAATATTTCGCAAAGAGAATTGCGGAAAAATATCGAAACGTATCGTCCGGCTAAATTCCTCTTACAATCTGCTTTGCATTCTTATTCTGTTTGGTTCAAAAATGACCGAATTCCGGATTCTAAATTCCGTGTAAAACTGAAAAATCGTAAATATGACAAATCTGTGAAATCCACAGGTTGCAGCCTTTTGTTGCACCTAAGACACACTTCCATTCTATAAAAGTTTACGGTCATTGACCCAGGCTGGCGTCGGTTTCCGAATTTCTTTACTTCATCAAAATCAGATCCTGGATTTTAGTCCCTATTAAAGATCATAAAATTAAGTTAACAATTCCGCAATGATGAAAAAGCGCGCATGTATTCACATTGAATAAATTTCAAAAGTCTGTGATAGTAGTTGCGGTTGGCAGACACGACGATCGACGTAGTCAAGCGTCGGCGTCGGCGTCGGCGTCGGCGTAGCCGCGATTTTGTCCCCCGGCACTGCGGGATGCAACCATAAACGCGTAGACCGATTGATTTGCGACCGGAACTAGAAGCTATAGGCTGGATAACGACCAGCCTCCAATGTAGCCGGTATATGGATGCCAGATTCTCATTGTTTCTTTCTCGTAGCCGATCGGATGGACGGATTCATCGATCACTAGATTGAAAAAAAAAAAAAAGAAAAACGAACAGGCGTTATTTCCTATCGAACAGCAGGACCCGTATTCTCATATTTCGCCGAGTTTTTTTTTCTTTTTTTCTGCAACAAGTCCCACTGACACACGATTAATCACAACAATCATTATTCCGTATTTCGATTACCACAGAAATCAATGAAATTTGATTCAGTGGTCTCATTCGTTTTCGAACAAGTTTTTTCACTGCCTAATATATATATTTATTTTTTTTTATTTTTTTTTTTTGGGGTAGGGGATACGTGTGCCAAAATTTGTATTTGAGGAAAAACAAGTGGCCTCTGCGCAAACCGACATCTGGTTAAGTCCTACAGTCGAGGAGTAAGAAGTCTGGTGCTTCGCTATGAGATTACAGTGTAATAAATTGAAGTATAACTTGGTAAAGCGTGGCCTAATATTGTAATGGAAGTTGTACAGCCTACTATACCCTAGGCCCTCGACATATGTCCTTATTCTCGAGCCAGCGAACCAATGATCAAATGATCAGCCCTAACAACAAACGCGAATGAAAGAAAGAAAGAAAGAACACCCCGCGCTACTAGATAATCGAATTATCTCACCCTGGTCTATGTCGAGGATTATTATGATACCGAGTGTTTATTTTCTCCCGCTAAAAATGACTCGTATTTTATATAACATGTCCAATTTTTTGTACCATAAATTATACAGAACATGCGTTTCATGATTAAAAAAAGAAAAAAAAAGAAAAAAGAAAAAAAATCGAAATTTTCTCTCTTCTCGAAACTTTTTGCATTGATTTTTAACTCTTCTTTTATTTTCGCTACAGGCCACGGCGGGGTAAATCAACTTGGTGGTGTTTTTGTCAACGGAAGACCTCTGCCGGACGTGGTGAGGCAGCGAATCGTCGAGTTGGCACACAGCGGGGTCAGGCCTTGCGACATCAGCAGACAACTCAGGGTATCTCACGGATGTGTTTCGAAAATACTATCGAGGTAAGTGCAGCTCTAACATTTTTTTGCATCTTATTTCCTCTCGCTATAAATGGTAAGAAAATAGGGAAGTGAGGAATGGTAATGGGAACTTTCGTTGCGAATTATAAACTCTAGATTCACAAGAAGATGGAATAATATAGGATTGTCAAATTAGTGTTCACGAAGTGCATCCTGCCTGCGATATGCATAATCGTATCCATAGATGGATATTTCGTCCTTTTTTTTTTTTTTTTCTTTCCATCATCCCTTCGAAAGCTTATTGTGATAATACTTCGAGTACGGAATGGGCGACAACCGGGGGCCCATCAAACGGCCACGAGGCCGGTTATGCTGGGATGAAAAAACATGAAAACCACATCGGGCACCGCCCGTAGCCTTCCTTCCGGTTCTTTCCCTTTGCTTAGCTGCGGCCACCCTTCGGCATCTTCTTGTCGCCGTAGCTAGAGAAGCAGCATATCTCTGCGGCTTTACTGGACCAGCGGTTTTTATTACCGTATAAGAAATAGGAGCCACAACTTTGATCCTATCTCCTCCTCGGCTATAATCGAGTCAACCAATTCATAATTTCGAGTTTCATTTTCATCCATCATTCGAGGGGTTTGAAAATTTACTCTTGCAGTTATTTTATGATCGAAAAATTAATGCCATATCGTTATTATTCAGTTGTTTTTTTTCTTTTTTTTAAACACCATTTATACCAGACTGTAAATTGTATTGCAACACGTGTTACCCCCCCATATAGAAGTATGGGTATAGATTTCGAGGGAGAAAAAAAAAAAAAAAAATGTATATGTATATATATATAAATCAACTCGTAATAGCTATATCTGTATACCAACACAGGATCGTGAAAGGGTGCGGGCAAACAATGAGCCGAAAAGTAAGTTTACGGTGTGCAGAAACGCCATGTGTTCAAAAACGTGGTGTTTTTCTTATTCGGGGTATATAATCGTAACCTTAATCGCGCAACATCACTATTTTGCAATATTAGGTAGGGGTATATGGCGTATAGTGTAATTGCGTAGCAGCTCGAACTGGGAATACAATTTTTTATGGTATTTTTATGGAAATATTTCCCCCCCATTTCATTCCCATTTCCTCACATTCTTGGATCCGTGATACCATATACCCCTACTGCACCAGCCAGAGTTTATACACGAATTACCTAAATCGCAATGCGACTCGGCGCCGAGTTTGGGATCAGCATCAATCAGGACGTGAAACCAGCAGCGCGGGCCACAACCAAACCATTATTGCGGGGTTCTAAGCGTAATTGAATTTAACTACGAGCGAAGATATTATTTAACTAATTAAGCACAAAGGGCTCGTTCATAACGACCACCCTGAAGATAAGATCGGTACGTTGAACGTTCGGCGGGGGGTCGTGTTACGGACTTTGTGTTACGTCAATGAAAGCCGCGGCCGATTGTCTTAAGGAAAAATCGTTACGCTACTGTACTATAGAAAGTATAAGGATAGGGACCTTACCAGTGAATTGAACAAAAATTATAAATTATGACTGGTGATATTATCTCATATTTTTTAACTTACTTAATTTTCATATTCACCAGGTATTACGAGACCGGAAGTTTCAAAGCCGGAGTAATAGGTGGATCAAAACCAAAAGTAGCTACCCCACCTGTAGTAGACGCAATCGCGAACTACAAAAGGGACAATCCGACCATGTTCGCGTGGGAGATCCGGGACAGGCTCCTCGCCGAAGGTATCTGCTCCCAGGACAACGTTCCCTCCGTATCGTCGATCAACCGGTGAGTAAATTGAAGATAAATATATTATTCGAAAAAATTTATGATTGCTTTCCTTATTTCCATAATAATTTAATTGAAAAATGAAATAATTTGCGTGAGGTTCCATTAGCACCAGTTGATCACGTTAGCGTATTACACTTGTAGCGAATTCGATACGCGTTACACTCAATTTCATTAGCACCATTGGGGGGATCGGGGGCGGTAGATAAGCATGAGATAAAGCGGGCTGAGTACCGGCTGATTAAATCTCGGGACATATGTGAGCAGATCAACGAGGAGAGCCGGGTTTCAGAGGGCGGATGGGATTCAGTCGAGTGTTCGAATGTTTGAGTGTTCGAGTGTTGGTTGTTGAAGAGGGGGTGGGAAGGGGGAGAAAAAGAGAAGAGAGGGTGTTCGGCGTTCCTCCGAAAGCCTTCAACCCCCCCCGAGTTCTCGGGTTTGTGCGGTGCTGATACGCCGTAATGCCGTCCCATGGGAGAGAAACATCCACCCTGGTTCTAGCCCGCGTTTGAAACAGCAGGGAAAACCAGCTCCGTCGATCGGTCCTCTTCTCTTAGTCGTATAAGCCTCGCACCCCTACCCCCCTGACGTAAAAACACTTGAATTAATCCGCCAATTCCCTTGGCGGACCTGCCGCGCTCCAAAAGGTCAACCAGCCCTCGGGACCGCGATATACCTATACGTCCGTAGACGTATGTGCAGCGTTTCGTATATACAACGAATTTTATCTCGGAAACAGTTCCCTAAGCTCGACGTATATCTATACACCGACGGTCCAACCACTCTAGGAGTGATTAGCGATCTCTTCACCCTGATACATCGACCATACCTCAATTTAAGCACTACACATCGTACATGGCATGGCATATGCCCAGGAACATATCCCTACTGTGTTATCGGTAAACTGTATAAGATAGCAGATATTGTTTGACGGTGGTTATGGCTAATACCTCGACATACAACGGCCAGGTAATTCTGTCCAGGAACTAATAAGCGCTATCAGATTATCGAGCTCTAAATAGCTATATATTGACAGGGATAAATTTGTCCGTCGATCGGCTTCAAGGATGTTTTTTTAAAATTCACTTTCGCGGTATATCAGATGGGATTCAGAAGGAAAGATTGAAGATTCTTCAGCTGAATAGAATTCGAAAACTTTTCGCAGCTATCCAAAGTTACTTTCGATATTTGTATTTTGTTCTTTTTTTTTTCTACGTCAGTTCATTCGCCTTTCGTTATTATTAACATGTATTAAAAGTTACGACAGATTGTTTAAGTCAATTTTTATTTATCATGGTATCAAATCAGTCGACCCTGTTTCTTTCGATATAATAATACAGACTCCCATTGTACTTTACGTCATAATCAATGCTGCGAAATTTTAAACTATAGTCGTTCAATCGTGAATGGGAGGTACCTTGGAGCCCAGTTTGCTGAAATGAAAGTACAAGTGGATTTTTTCGTTCTACATGGAATTACGGGAGTATACATTTTCGCTTATATTCTCTGTACATATAGATGCAATGTTGCGTACCAGATGTATGAATGTATGGAAGAAAACGGTGGTTTCGTCTTCGTATAGGTATAGGATTGAAGTCAAGGGTGTGTCGCGGTGGCTTGTTGCTCGAGCGAGTCCTCCACCTCCGCAACCTCATCCTTATCCTCATCCTCCTCCTCCTCCTTTTCCTCTTCCTCTTCCTCCTTGTCCTCTTCTGCCCCGCGCGACCCGAGAGCCCAGATGTCGGGTATTGATCTGAATCTGGAGAGCAGATCGCTTGGAAAAACTTACCTCCTACGTAGAAACCTCTTGCGTTGCTCCTTCCTTCTTATAAGACATTCGCGAGCGATCCCCAGAAATCTTAAGATACAAAGAAAAAAGAAAGAAGAGAGAGAGATGGGAAAAATAAAATAAAATAAAAATAACAGCTGCGGATTTTTTTTAATTACCGGAAAGATTAGTTCGCGAGTTTTGAAACCAGAGATTCAAGTAGATTTTTCAATCGCTTTGACATCTGTACTTGCAGCATTTCTTTTTCCTTTCTTTTCTCTATCTAATTTTTTCGTGAAAAATACATCACTTTACTTACTTCTTGGTTCCATCTCGCATTTAGGACGCGATATATATTAGAGCTGTTATTTTTACGCAGAGAGAGAGAGAGAGAGTGAGAGCAGACAGCACTACTCCATTACTTTATCCAGTGATAATTCTTTTCTCTTCATTTTTTTTTCTTTTTTTTTGCCTTCTTTTCCTTTTTTCTTACGGAAGTGGCACGCTTGTATCAAAGTGTCTTGGCAAAGCTATGAACCATACGTTATATTATCATGGTTACGTGGCTATTATTCTGCTCGTAAAGAATGGAAAAAATTGAGACAATGATGGAGACGAAAACTGAGATACGCTATTTTGATGGCATAGTGATGACAAAAAAAACAGCTGGAAAAAGGGTAGAAAAGGAACCAAAATCTCTGTCTATTATCTAGCCACATCGTGAGTGAGAGGGAAAGTTAATCAATCGTTCTCATCGAGGAGGAAACTATCAGACTCATTAACCCTGCACTCGGTAACGGGTAGGTCAGTGGTTTTCGTCAATTGACCTAGAAACGTAAACCAACCGCTATGGGAAACGAGATCGTGATCGGGAAGAATTGATGAGCGATTAATCAGGACTAGAAACGGGGTGGTTAAATCTAAGAATTCTTAAACAGGATCAGGATGAAAATCCTGTAAATATGATATCACAGTGTTTGGAAGATCGAGGCCAAGGACGACGAACGTCTTCATCAACCCTTCTCTACCATGTGCGAATCGTGGGGTAAAAATTTTGGGTAAAACAACAGAAAGTAAAGCAAAAAGGTTTTTTTGTTTTTTTTTTCTTCTTCTTCTTCTTGCGATACCTACGTGGGTCCCGCAAAGTGGTAGGCGCAAGGATGAAGCTGGAAGGAGGCTGAGGAGGAGGCTGGACCCTGCGTGGAACGGAACCTTGGGGCAAGCCTTGCTGCCTATCGATCCGCGCCTAAGAGTCTGCCGAGAGAACGGCGTGGGCTATGGCTATGGCTCTCCTTCTATGCACGTACGTGTGCGTGTGCGCAAAGAGGACTTCTCCTATATACATATATATCGAGATTATACTCCGTACATATATATATATAGGTTTATATGGGTAGACCAATACACGTTACACCATCTATCCACACATATATAAGTTATTCTATACGAATATACTCACACAGAGGCAAAGATACGTGCAAGATAGACCTCGACGGAGAACGGGAGAGCCGTCTGCTCAACCGTAACTCCGCAGCTAAAGCCAAGCCTATCAATATTTCCTCCCGAAAATCCTCTCCCTACCTTCATCCTCACTCTAGAATCCGAATCCAAATCCAAATCCGCACGCCCCCATTTTCCTTCACTTTCCTTTATAGACGATGGAGAAAAAAAGAAGAAAAAAAAAAAATAAAACCAGAGCCAGCGGTTTTCTAGGTAAAACCCATATAGAAGAGAGTTAAATATATCTCAAGCTTTCCGTGATTTGGATTGTAAATTTTTTTGGAATATAATGATTTTTTCGTTTTTTCTCTTTTTCCACATCTTGAAAATTGATGACAAAGTGTTTAAACAAGGGTCAGGGGGTGAGTACCTGCAGGGATTTGTGGATTCAATGATGTGAGAGAACAGGCCGTGAAAAGACGTGGCAAAGGAACTCGAGCGAGGCGTAACAGTTGGTAGAAAATCTGTCGAGCGAAATCTCGCTCTCGGGAATTGTATCAATCCGTCATCGCGCAGGTTTTCCTATGCCGAATCTCTTCGGCCCTTTTGGACCAGTATCTCGACTATATCTGACGGGTCAATCTGCCGGATGCACAATAAGGGCGGGTCCATTACTTCCATGTCATTTCGCACCCCTGTGAAACTCGCGCTAAGCCATATGGCTGTATGAGCTATACACACCAACTACGACATAGCTAAAGCCACTTTTATGCCACTTTTGGGCTTTACACTCTGAACCCATCATCATATCTACCCTGTTCATCTTTCGCTTATTAAATTACAACTACATAAATAACAAACGGTTCCCTAACTTTTATCAAACTCGATGACAGGTGGATATCTTTATCTTGTCTCTCCTCAAAAATATATCATACAATCGTTTGATCCATCTTATCTATATTTATTAGCCTAGATCAAATTTCCTATCGTCAAGGATTATCGATTCTAAATACTTTACTGCAAAATGCATAGAGGAAATGGGTTAAGGGTTGTTTAAAGAAAAAAACGCGTTGCAGTGGTTTGTGCATTTAATAAAAGTATCGCAATCGTTGATTTCATAATCAGTTTGTGTTATTCTCGCGAGTTAGGCATCTAGCTTGTATTTTGGTATAGAACTATGAAAAGGAGGATATTAAGGGATGGAGGAAGGGTCGCCATTTGCCTCGCGCTGGTAGACACCGAGGGACATAATTTTGTTTTACAATATATAGTATAGAGAGACAATATGGTTCCTGGGTGCGGAGGTACGTTAAAGCGGCCATATTTGCGGAGTGAACCCTCCTCCCTTATTCGCCAACGCTAAAACCCGACGGTGGTGGTGGTACAGGGTAGTGGCGGCGGCAGCGGTGGAGGATTCAGCGTTATGGAGGGTGAGGAATAGGAGGTGGAGGATGAGGCCGCGGCGCGCGGTTACCACCGGCGCGTATCCATAACGGTCCTTTGTCTGAATAACGCAATTATGACCGCGTTTCATCATACCCTCCCGCCCAAAATTAGCCTCAAACGAAGTTACAATTACGCGGCGTATCCCTTCGGCTCGAGGTACTAGCTAGGTATACTCTGCCTCTTATAGCCTCGGTGTAGATACTCTGAGGGACGACGTGATCAAGAGGGAGAAATAGGACGAGGACAGGAGCCACGTTGCCCTGGAGACGTCAGAGGACAGACGGAGCCGCGTCGAGACCGGAAACTCGCCCTTAATACGCGGTACGCTTTTGTACGTAACCTCGCGGAAATCCTCCCTCGCTAAACTAAATTTTCACTTCAGCTTTGCTCATTCTCGTTTTATACTTTATCATATATTTATAACTCGTGAAGAGGTGCCACATCACTCGATACTTTATTCTATTAATTCGTAAACGTGACGCATACTTCCGCTGACCTTAGGGGTTACTAGCTGCGGTATTGTACCGCAGGAACTGTTCGGTTTGAAATAAAAAATAAATCCTAGGTAAAAAATACCTAGCCGATTCTTAACCCGATGTAAGGAAACCAAAGAAACACACCAGAGGTTTCGTTAACTGGTTCGGATATCCGGTTCCTCGTATTTTTCTGTGGCTTTAAACTACCTGGAGAATACGACTGGGATTACTTTACAACTGATCGTTCCACCGTTGAAAAGAAAAAACTAGGAAAATTATCAACTAGGTGCAGATTTTTAACAGACGTGTTTAACTCCGAATCGAGCATATACCATAAGAGTTTATACAAAACGGATTTATGAAGATTGCACCACTTCCCATGGGCAGCGTGAGCAACCCCCCCGTCGCGTGGTACCAGGAATGATATATCGTAAATCGGGTGTAGTGGAGGAGCAGTAGCAGCACGCATTGTACGTAGTACCAAGGGAGAAGCATCCTCGTGGCTGTTGACTTGCCGGTGCATTGTCGAGAGTCCACCTTTTGTGCAGTCGGCGACATAACGCAAACAAACACGAGGACCGGGTGAGAGAGAGAGAGAGAGGTACGTGTCGTACCTATACCCAACTCCCGGTGGTGGTAGTCGTACAGTTCAATTCTTGTGGATGCTCGTGGATGGCGATGGGGATACTGACTACGTTAATATAGTCGTCTACGTAAACCCGGGGGGTTATGGGGTCCTCAGCAGCTGCTGCTTCTCTTTGACAATGCGATTCAGGTACCCATAATATATATATATATATATACATATAATAATATACTATACGCTACTACCCTGGATACATATACGGCAGTTCATCAAAATGACGGAATGCCTCGACCACCAGGGGTGCTTCAACCTCTGCTTAACATACTCAGGATTATATACCGTAATTACTATTTCATAGATTCGAATTGTGACCCTATGTATATTAGATAAAATCATCATTGCTGATTCTAGATGACAGAATATATTCGAATCAAATTTTTCCTGAATTCTAAGAATAAGGATCTATCTATTCGAATGAGCTGAATCGCGTAGTGGTTTACACGTGTGTATAAGGTATATATGTATATACCTGGATGAATTGATACATAGGTGTAGTACCTACCTATCTAGGTATACCCAGTCGTGCAGCTAGCATTGTGCGAAACTCCGGTGCACACAATGGCCGTAGTGACTTCAGTATTGTGCGGTTGCTGCACCGGAACGCGACCCTCTTGACTTTACCGTTTGCTCTTGGGTATGGGGTGAATCTGAAAATCCCTTGTAATCCTCACTCGAGTGGGTACCGTCTCTTGCAATAATTCTACTAATACGATTTGTAATAGCCTCTCATTTCAGACTCCGAGTCTTACTCTTTCTTTTCTTTTTTTCTTTTTTTTATTTCGCGTCTTAAGCTCGCGGAAATAGATGCAAAATTGAAGGTAGATGATTCGGAGGGATTAAACCTTGGTTGAGGTATGAAATTCGTTGAATATGGGGTGGCGGGGGTATACGCCCTTGCTGCAGGAGGAGACACAGCGTAACGCGATAAAGTTAGCACAGAGGTAATTTCAGTGTATAAAGTTTTATTTGCAATAATTTAGCCTGGTAGGTAGGTAGATAGGTAGATGGTTAGGTAGGTAGGTAGGTAGATAGGTAGCTACCTTCCTCGAGGCTGTAGAAACGGGGGTCATATATTTGATGGGATACTTGGCATAAAGTTGCGCATAAAAGTAATGCCGACGTTAAAGTTTGCGGTTCCAGACCAGAGCTTTTTGCCACCCTCTCTTACCCCCGAAATATCCCCTCTATACATATACGAGTAAGTTCCAAAACTCAGAAGCGTTATCCACGCCCGTACCGCACCGCACCGCGTCGCTTACGTTCGTATTACATTATGGGTACCATGAGCATGAGGATAAAGATAGAGGTATTAGAGAGGTACGCGGAAAACGCACTCGTGCGGATATTATACTGATTCTTCATTTTTGCTGGCAATAATATTTTGGGAACGGATATATTTTTATCGTTATAACGATGTACTTTGTTAGACGTATAGGTATGCATAAGCTGTCGTATTTATATCTTGAATTTCGAAAGGTTCTCAGAAAAATTGAACCGCAATCGTTACTGGTCTATGTAACGTTTCGTAGATCGGTAAGGTGCGGTGCGGTGCGGTGCGGTGCGGTGCGGTGCAGTACGGCTCGCCACGAACCGAGAACTAAAAAATATTGAACAAAAAACCGATCGCGATCGTAAGAATGAAACATTATGCATATAAGAAAATAGGACTTTGGACCTTCGGACTATTGCGCGTGACCGGAAACGAGACCGCGGTAACAATACCGCAACGTTTTATTCCAGGGGTATAAAAGCAGGATGCGAATACCGCGGTGTCAGTTTTATCCATAGATATAATCGCGGATTACGTGGTTCGAAGGAAATTGTACATTTTTTTTTATTTCTTTTTCTTCTTCTTCTTCTTCTTCTTTAGTCATTTTGAAAAAATTTGGCCAGGTGAGTTAGCCGAGTTGTTTCCTATAGATCTTGCATATACGGGAAACACGAGACACTCAACTCGCTCGGTTAAGAAGAAGGAACGACTAGGGAGGACTCGGGGTAGTTTAGTCGTCGAGTGGCCGTTAGGGAGCGATCGTCCGGCGCCAAGGGAGGCATAGCTTCCACCCACGTGGCGCCTCGCCTCGCTACCCCCATAATTCTCCCTTTCCTTTCCTTTCCTTCCTTAACCTCCCTCTATACTCTATCCTCCATTCTCCATCCCTCTACCCTTAGTCCTCCTATGTTTCTTAGAATCTTACTCCTGTACGACCACTGATTCAAACTTCTCTTAGAACTTTGCTGTTAATCGACTTACGTATAGATCTTACTCTATAGTCCTCTACATACATACAATATTCATACATATGTATACATACAGATTAGAAACATAAATTCTATTCGAGCTCTGAGTTTAATTTTCTCTGTATTTTCACTTTTTTTTTTCTCTCGTTTCGTTTAGTTTCTTTCATTCTTTTGGGGGAGATTTTGTGTATGTATGCATTTTATAGGGTGATTATTAATGATATTAATTAATAGCCCTCCTACAACCCCGACAACGCTGTTTATCCTACTCTCAACACCTCGTGTTCTTACGTCACGTGCCATCTGTACAGATACTTGAACCACCTGCAGTGTTTCAATAATCGAACCACTTCACCCTCTGACAACATACTTTTATTAAATCGTTAACCATGTGCCATTTACTATCTTATAAATTTTCACACCCACGCAGGATAGCATAAAATGGGATAATATCTGTACAACAATATCATTACATATCATCTCGAAAATCGCGAAAAATAGATTTTCGTAAAGAGGGTCTCGATTAGAATAAACTATTTTTTCTTTATCTTTAAATTCTCGAAAATATTTCGATCTTTCGCAGAATTTTAATATTATAAACTTCAACGGTTTTGAAAGTTCGGAATTGTCTGAATAAAATAAAAAAATTCAAAATTCGAAACTTCGATCCAGCATCCACATAACTTCGGTATATCTAAGCTACCTTCGAAATCGTTAGATACTTGTCTTTATCTCATGCGTTAGGGTTTGTAAGGGTTGTTTTATCCTGCAGACATATAGAGAGCCGAAAATCGCGCCTAATCGCCACGAGTTAGCAGAGGTCGAGGTACCAAACTTGGCGAGCTCTGGGGCAACAGGTGTCGCCTGATTGATCACCACGCCCGCACCCCCGTTGCTCTCTACGTTACTCACGCACCCACGCACTCGTCAGAGAATTAAACCATCTGCACGGTTGAAGGGAATTAAATGAAACAATGAAAGAATAAAATTGTGGAATATAATGAGGGAAGAACAAACGATGAAAAAAAAGAAGATAATTAGCATAATTGTTATTCCGGAATCTAGTTTCGTCGAAACGATACATACGTATACATGTATGTATGTAATGGACAGTTGTACTAGATAACCAGGAAGTGGTTCAAACGATCAGGCCTTTACAAGGGAGGATAAGGAACGAATATATCCTTCGGGCGATATAACAAGCAAGTAATATAATATTCGCAAGCTAATCGATTCGGACGTCTAGTCGTTGTTGGGCGTAGTAAAGGTGGACGTATGTTAGATCTATGGATTATCTTGTATCGAGACAAGGGGTGATATAACATGCTGGACCCTACGGCTATAACATTCAGTTTCCAACGCGTATGGCGAAACGCATAGTCATTCTCGAATCGTCCGCATCACTCCGTCATTCTGCAGGGTTCATATGCATATACATATACATATACATATACACATGACGAGGAACAATACCTTATATGACTACAGTCTGTCGTGATTAATTATTGAGTGATAGAGGACATTCTTAAACCGTTCAATGAAATTTCGAGAAAATGATGATGGGTCTATAAATTTTCTGGCTAAATATACGAAGCCAGGTTACGGTTCTGAAATAGTGCGAAATTTTTGGAATTTTTGGCTTTCGGGGTTCTGGATTTTCGAAGTTTTCCATCATTTTTTTTTTTTACCTGAACCCCTTTTTGAATTTTCGACTTCTTTTTCTCTTTCAGAATCGTGAGGAACAAGGCGGCCGAAAAAGCGAAGCATGCTCATCAACAACAGCAAGCTCAGCAACAAGGCCAACCCCAAGGTCAACCAGGCTCTGGAGGTTCTGTATCCGTGATTACCCATGCACCAGCGAACGCAGGCGGTCACCCTGCGGCCACAGCTCCTAACGCCTACAGTATCAGCGGGATTTTAGGTATCCCTGCGCATCACCAAGACCCCAACGGAAATAGTATCAAGCGGAAACGCACGGATGATGGTAAGCGTGAAAAATTCGCATTTATTGTTATTCAGATAAGTTTTGTGATTAAGAGGGAAACGGAGTCGTATTATATCCCCTTAGACATATATATACCTATCGTTTAAATATAATAATAATATTTCTATAAGGTAATCTTGGCGATTAAATAGAGTCTGTAGTCGTCCGAAGTACAACTAAGATAATCTCCTTTTGTTTATATTAAACAATCATACATTTGAACAATAGGAAAAGTTAATCACTCCGTTACGCGTTACGGTATTATTATACTTATACAGCTATACTGTTAAACTTTTCCTATACCGAATTGCGGGGGTAGGGATTCTCTTTGTTAAATTTTCATATCTTTCTTATCATATATATTAAACAATAAACCATAGGATACAAGAAATGAAAATGACATAATGAGGGGATCGTGATTAGCGAGTTCTATAGTTATAATTGTAACTTTGACGCGTATAGAAGTCGCACAAGCTACATCCTGGATCGCTGCAAGGGTGCAGAATTTATAGGATAATAACTAGATGCTGAAATAATCAAAAAAAAGAGAAGAAAAATACGAATACAGAGAAAAAATTAAAAAAAAATTCATGTAAATTATGGCGAGCGATTACGTGCGGCTATAATCGAGTTTGTTTCGTAACTCTTGAACGAATCGGTCGAGATTATCGACAAAAATTTTCTAATTCGCGCAAGGCTATCGGTCAAATGTCATCGTCCACGTGACCCTATTCATTTGAACGTCACGGAGCGTGAATATAACGCGTTTGAAATATTCTCGACACGTGTCGACCACCGTACCCGAAACTCGACCGCGCTTTTCGAAACCGTGTCGAAAGCTTGCGGACCGCTCTCCGGATATCTCCCCATACTCAAATGAAAGTAGAAAGAGAGAGAGAGAGAGGAAAAAAAAGATGTAAGAAAATAGGGGTCGTGAATATATTTTTTTTTTTTTTTTAATTTTTACGACAAAATTTACTCACACATAGTTTAAATAAAAAATATAGTTTTACTATATACGGTATATAAAGCGTGTGGTAAATAGACAGAGAGACACGAAAGCAGGAACGTAGAACTCGATTACACGCGACTGCAAAGTGGCGAGTACTGCGGCGAAAGCACTCAATGTACGCGGTGACGAGCCCCGGGGCGAGCGTATCGGATTATAAACTTCAAAGACCGCGGTCGGTTCTAATTCAAACGGACGGTGCATTAGCGTTGTCAGTCTACGCTTGGCGCCCCATCCTCTTCCTCCTCGTCGTTTTCATATTTAGTTTGAAATCCCTGCCTCGGTATGGTTTTCTTTATTTTTTTTCGACTTTTTTCCTCATTTTATTTGATTTTTTTGTTAATAAATTCGAGCTTTCGAATTTCTCACATCAAATTTTTCATATATTTAACAGTTTCGTGGTAAATATCTGTATATACCTAACCATATCCTATGTATAAGCATAAATCTATATAGAAAAGTTTAACATAGGTACATCTGCGCGCCCCGAGCCCGGGACCAGGCTGAGATCTAGGCCTTGTCACGGACCCTCGACGGGTCTGTAATTGTATGGAAGTATATGAATGTGTGCGTAGATATGGACGTCGAAGTATATACAGGGCGGTGGGACTCTAGGCCGGATTCACCCCAAAGTCCATTATTACCCTTGTATTGTATCGCTCGACATTGACTCAATTGCTTTCGAATAACGCATGGGAAACTCGGCCCTTTCAACCGATGATCGAATTATTCAATTTACCGCTCCTTTCAAGGAGACCTTAACTCCTCTGCTCTCCTGAACTTTTATCCTCGATTCGTACGTCCGCATCGGTAGGACAAAAAGGCAAAAAAATAAAAAAAACATAACGTAATACAAAATGTAGAAAATCTCGAAACTTCGGTCTAGCTCTAAACCCAGTTAATTACAACGACAATTAATCCGAACGATTTAATCGTAAAGTACGTATGTCCGACCGGGTGGTCGTCCTGGCTTCAAAACGGGTCTAACTTTAACCCCGTACCTACCAAAACGGATTTTATAGCGGTCGTCCGCTCTAGAACGAACCGGCCATCTACCTTTCGGCTATAGTAGAAGTACAGAATTACAGAAGTATTCGTGTGTATCTACGTGTATACATATATATATACATGTCAAGTATACAGCTATATATGGAATGCGTATACAGTTAACTCGTCGGACAATCGTGGAGCAACTTGACAGGGAGGAGAGAATTTAACGAGCCCTCTGCTATCCCCGTTCATCCCCGTTCATCCCCCTCATACCCGACGACCCATGGACCCATGGACCCAGGGACTGGTCATTTAATTATTCTAGATACTCGCCCGCCGCCTCCAACCCCGAATTCCCAAACGAACCCATACCGCACCCCCGTTGTTAGCGCGGGAACGAAACGCGAACGAGAGGTTGCAGTGCCGCGGTGTATTAAACTGTCCGAGTATAGAGGATGGAGGATTGCGGCCTTTAGCTGATCGCACGATTTGCACATACATATACATATACACCTATATATGCATGCATTTGTGTAGTCCGCGTACCGCGCACGCTGATAATAAAGATGTATAATGGAATCGAAATTGTTTCTCTATCTATAAATGCCCATGTGTATACGTATGTATGTAGTATATATGTATAGGTACGTGTGTGCCCCCGAGGCTGACAGATTCAATTTAACTCGCCCGCGCACGTTTGATTTGTGTCTTTTGCTCGTTGTACTCGTCAATTCTCTCACCCACCTCTTACGGCGATCGAGAACCACCCGAATGCATTGAATTGGCTAGTTTTTCGCGCGTGTAAGATCGGGATTCTTAGAATGAAAATCGGTGCGGATTAATATTACCAAGGTAGAGGTTTATACTCTGTGCTTAGCGAAATCGATAAGTGTCGTATAGACGCGGCGGATACATCATATACATCCTATGGCATACCCGTGAAATGGTATACCTCTACGTCGATACGTGGATAAAATACAATGCTAGGTATCAGTTCCACTCGGTTATTAGAAAATATAAAATGGGAGTGAAGTAATACGTGCGTGTGAGATTTGAACGGAGAAATATTTACGCTCTATGGTTTAAACGCATCCTGGTTCCAGCCTAAGAAAAATAAATAACATTCTTCTTATTCTTCTTCGTCGTTGTTCCTTATTCATTTATTTATTTATTTATTTATTTATTAACTATCGGTGTAAAATAATCCATAATTTTCTAATCGTAAACCCGAGGTGTTGTATTACCTACTTCTCCCGGATCTTCCGCGTTCTCAACAACGCAACGTATCGATAATACATTTATAGATAATCTGGTTTTTAACTGTGCCACGTCACACTCAGCTAGGTGCTATTTATTACAGTTATAAATTTTCTACAGATGAAAATCGCGACCTAAACGATCACCCCGAGGACGACTTAAAGAGACAACGAAGTAACTACAACGGAGATCAGCTCTACTCGAACGTAAGTGTGTGTGGAGTCGATCCTCTCTTCGTCCTTTTCGTCCTTTTTAAAGAAAAACTCGTTTCTTGATCTTCGCATTTGGGTTACAGTTATGGTCGAGTAAATGGAGCATCAAGGACGAGCACAAACTTCTCAGTGAACTTGGCGGCGGTGGAGGAGGAGGAGGAGGAGGCGGTGGTGGTGGTGGTGGCGGTGGAGGTGGTGGAGGTGGTGGAACGGGCCCAAATACCGGTGGAGGCACTGGTCCAGGGTACTACGAACACGGGGGATTCCCCGGATCGGCGGTCGCCACCTCAGCCGAACTATACGACTCCCTTGGCTCCATAGGAACCATGACGCAAGCGCAAACACCCCATCTTTACACCCCACCCATAGGGGGTACCATAGGTAAGTTTCTTACTTTATCAACCTCTATTTTTATCTTTTTCGCACTCTCTGCATCACGCTGTTTCCTATTCATTTATTTATTTATTTTTTTCTTTATTTATTTATGGTTCTTTCTACGCGTATAAATTATGCTATATGTGTGTGCGCAGCTACCCTTATATTTATCTCACCTGCACAGATATTGACATACTTTTTACTCTTCGTTATTTCGGCCTTACCACAATTCTAGCTTTGCATAAAACTTATATGATACATATTTTATTTGCTTGCGTAGTTTTTTTTTTAATTTTTTTTTTAGTTATAATTGCTTATTAGATATTAAATAATGCATGAGGGTGGTGAAAGGCAGAGGTTGCGGTTCAATCGGTGGTTGGAACTGCGAAAAGTTTCATACATCTCGAAACAGGACATGAAAAGTTGATTCTATGCACATACTGTATATGGGAAGGGTTGTATCTTCTTCTTCTTCTTCTTCTTCATCTTCTTCTCTTCCTCTTATTCTTCTGATTATCGAAAAAAAAAAAAAATTGTGGAACATTTTTCTTTCCCGCCTAATAATTTGATAAAATATACGATTATCCCTCGTCAATCGACAACAACGAATATAGATATTAATTCAAACGTCGTATTCAGACACATGTGGCAATAGAATTGAACCCCGAATAGTATAGTCTATGGGGTTGTTGGACTGGAAGTTCTAACGAAGGGACAGAAACTACGCAAACAAGTCGAGAACGAATTTTGGGGTAGTTTTGAGAAGTTGTTGTTTTGTTTTCCTTTTTCTACTTCAATTTGTTGAAATTTGAGATCCTAGTCTGGCCGATAAATCCGGTAGATTTTTTTTTGAAGGGTTTGATACACCCAAATATGAAAAGGCGATAGAATGTTCCACGTGATTATCAACGGCTCTGATTCAATGACTAAAAAAAAAACTGGGGATTCCCCGAAGCAGGTGGTACCTTGACGCCGCTCGCTCCATTGACGATGCAGGAACTTAAATTGAGCCAAACCCTGGACCCGGCTAACATGTCACCTTACCACACCACGGGTGAGTTTACAAACTCGGTTGGTTCAACCACGAACATCTCTCTTTCTCTTTCTCTTTCTCTCTTTCTCTCCTTCTCTCTCTCTCTCTCAGTCACTCTCACCTTAGCGTGTCACTCGAACGCGTTCGAACCAACGACCGAATCCTCCCTCTACCTGCGAACCACCCCTAGCAAACTGCTCCGTAATAAATACGCGTTGATATCGGAGCCAGCGGGCGGTTAATTCCATAAATTAACGACGATATATCAAAAACTAATGATGAAAATATGATATGATCGCAAAGAAATTGTAGATACGGATTAGATCTAGAGGATTTCGAATTTTTGGAAACTTTCAAATTTAGGGTCTCAAAAATCCGAAAGTCAAAATCACCGAAGACCCAAAAGTCCGAATATTGAATACATGCCCCGAATTTCAAGTTCCGGAGATTTGGCCTTTCGGATCTTTTGCTTTCGGAATTTTGAACTTTTGGTGTTCTTCGTTTTAAAGTTTTTCAAATCTGCTATGTAGACTTTCGGGAAAATACTCTTTCTAAAAACTGTGATTCGGTAGTATTGAAATTCGGAATTTTTCACCATTCTGGGACTTTTGAAATTTGGAACTTCAACCTGGCCCGAATTATTCGTGTTTTTTTTTACCGCCTTACATCACTCCAGTCAATCTCATTGCTAGCAATCAGTATTTTTTGTTAATTCGCTATCATAGTGCTTGATTTGAATGTCGTGTTGTCTTGTGCATGGCCGTAGGAGAGAACGGTGCCGTCGCAGTACCTTACGTTGTCGTAGGGGCTGGCGGGGGCGAGCAGAGTCCGCCAATATCGCTACATAGTGAGGCAAACGCTGCCCCTGCCGCCCCTAACACACCTGGAGGAGATCCAGGACTTACGGTTCTTCAACCACCAGTTTCACAGTCTCAGGTATCGTCCGCTATACCACCATACTCCGGCATGTTACCAAGCTTCGGACACTACGCCACTGGTAAGTACCAAAAATCAACCCCGCATGAGAGAAAAAAAAAAAGAAGGGGTAAAGTTAACGAAAAGCTCAATTTCTCGGAGTCAGTAGAATACGAAATGGCTTAGATATAACATACTCTTTGTGTCGCTCCTTGATTGATCTTTGACGTTTTACTTTGAGGGTGAGAAAACTTAAAAAGAAAAAACGAAATTTCGATTTCTTTGAGATGACTAAAGGATATTTTCCATTTTTTTTTTGTCCTTTTTCCTATCAGGCGGTGGTGACTACGCTTACAGTGCGGCGTATTCGCAATACTCTAGTGCACCATACAGCGGGTACGGATACGGGACGGCGACAAGCGGGTTGCTCAGTAAGTAAACAGTGAGTATGAGTACCGATTAGATCAGGTAGATCCAAGAGTCGTTTTTATAGGCTATTTTAGCGACGGTTTATTAGTCGAGGTTCAGGATCTTTCCTATATAAGTTATACAGCGAAATATCCACACGTTTATATACATAATATACCTATGTAGTGTACCTGTAGAAAAGTTTCTTACGATATATATTAGCTACACGTAATGGAGCTACGGGATCGGGATGCGTTTCTTTTAGAAGTTTGCGATTTTTATAAACTAAAATTACTTGTTACTAGCAAAACAGTAATTAATATCCGTAAGCATTACAGTACAAAAACGAGATAAAAGAAGCCACATTCAAGGATAGTAAAAATGCGTCATCAAAAACGTCGTCAGATATAATTTCATATGTTTACCTAAATCGTCAAATTTGTTTTGATCAAGCTTAAAAAAAAAAAAACTGAGCCGTTGGAAACGTACCAGTGATTCTGAAAGAAAGAAAGAATTATCAAAGCCCTCTTGAAAAATCAAAATACACTTCTATACGGTTTTTAGAAAAAGCGGAAATACCTCGTTCCTACTTATAATTAGATATTTCTTGAAATCGTAATTATACAGCCTGTTTAAATTTTGTTCTATATTTTTTTTTTCTGTTTCTACTTTAGATTCTACGTACTACTACTGTAATGGGGACACGCTGGCGTCTTCCCACAACGCAACGCAACAAGGAGGCGGAGGCGGGAGTGGCGTCGGCGTCGGCGTCGGCGTCGGAATAGGTATCGGGTGTAACAACGCCGGTTCGGATAGCAGCGCTGAGGTAGCTAGTCGTTCGCCGTTGGCAGCAACCAGGGCGAGCAGTGGCGCGAGCGCAGCATCACCGACCGGAAGCGCCTGCGTAAAGCCTGAGCAACCCGTCGCGACGCCCACAGATTTGTACCTAGCCTGAAGAGGCAGAGCGCGGAGATGAATTTAATAATTGAACTGACGCCATATCATGTAGACGAAAATAAAGAAGAGTCGAAAGAAAGAAAGAAAGAAATGAAAATGAAAATGGAAAAAAATAAATAAATGAAAGATGGAATAAGAAAAGCAGAGAAATGAAGAAGGAACGCAAAAAAAAAATGGAAAGACAGACGAAATAGAGAGAAAAAAAAATAAAAATAATAATAATCAAGCGGATCGAAATTACCACTGATCTCCCTAATTATTTTACCGTTATACTTATGAAACGACGAGTTTCGCGATCGAAGTATACGCGCGAACCGATTGTAGATATATGCCAAAAAAAAATATAACATATTGCCGATCGTTGATATACAGATATAATAAATATATATATTATATATATATATATATATAGAGAAAAAAATCGGGTGAATTAATTTCCATCAATAAAGTATACAGGACGAAGAATAATTAAACGAGATGAAGATTATAGAGACGAGAGTAATAAGCGACCGCGGTCTATATATGAGTACATATGGGTCCCGCGTCTCATTTTTAACAAGTCAAATTTTCTCCCTGCACAAAAAAAAAAGAAAAGAAAAAGAGTGACAGAATGGATGAGAGAAAAAAAAAACAACAACTTATCAATCGAAGATAATTAATTAATATTGGTGTAGGAGAGAAATGTATAGAGACGGTGATCGTGCGGGTAAAAGCGAGTCGCGAATGACTCGGTACGCAGAGTTTTTAGCTAGTTTAATTTTTATCCTTTAATTATAAATATATATATATATATATACATATACATATACATATTAATATTATAAATATAGCGTAATTTTAAATGAGGTTTTCTTGCAATCACCGATCTATATTTATATAAAATGAGGAAAATCACTTACCTATATATATTTAACGCGTATAAATAAACGAATAAAAATTATAATATATAGTAAGTCAATCGTCTATTCGGCACGTACTACTATACTACACCCATATATACGTAGTATGATTTTTTTTTTTAAATCTTAATTATTAATTCGTCGTGTTTTACATGATTTATTTATATAATTATTTAATTAAGAGATTTTCTTCTATACTTTTTTTTTATTTTCAACCTCACAATTTCTCAATAGCATACATCATCCGAATGTTGACAATTATTCTATGATTAATTATTATTATTATTTCAACACCCATCATTATATATATATATATTATTATTATTATTATTATTATTATTATTATTAATTATCACTTTTTTTTATTATCATCTTAATGTTATAAGGATATTATATATATATATATTTTTTTGTAGAAACCAAAGACCACGATGTCGTGTTCGGCAGGCAGAGTTACAGCGACTTTAATAATAGATTAATTAATATAATTATAATTATTATTATTTTTAATATTATTATTATTATTGTAAATAAAATTATAGTAGTGTACGGTGATCATATGTATATGTATACGTAGGATATATATATAGGTAAGACGTTGACGAAAGGCAGAGAGAGAGATAGAAAAAGAGAGAGAGAGTGAGAAAGAAAATATGAAAGAAAGAGCGAGAGTGTGGGTGGAGATGAACAAAAACCATTATTGCAAGGAAATTGTATAAAAACGAAGAACACACAAAAACGATACTGTAAAAAAAAAAAAGGCAAAAAAACGCGAAAGATGAAAAAAAAAAAACAGACAAACTTCAAAAATTATAATAATACGTCGCGTTTTTTTTTTTTTCTCTCTTATTCTCGGACTCCATCAATCGCAATTTTTATTTTAATTTTTTCCAATCATTCTCCCTTTAATTAATTAATTTTTCGTAAAAAAAATCACGAATAAAGAAAAATACAGAAAAAAATCCTTTCAAATATGTATTTGTCAGAGAAAACCGGTGATATTTGAACGTCCGTGTTTTTCTTATGCCTCTTGGAAATCATAGGAAAAAAAAGAAACGAAACCGTCGGGACGCAGCGACCTGAAAACGTCGCGACGCGCGTCGTTGCGCGGATAACGGGTGGCGGAAAACGCGAGACGTAGTACTATTTCAAATTTTCTATCAATTATTTCTTTATTTGTATTTTTCTAGATAAATATTAACGATTATCAAATTAATATCAAAGGGAGATACTCTGCACGGTTTATGTATCTATAGGTATAAATATATGTATGTATGACAACCGATCGAGCGCAAATTATTATTATTATTATTATTATTAATCATTATTATTAATTATCAATTTATTTGTGAAGAAAAATTGTGCGTAAATATTTGTATAAATGATTAATTAATTTATATATTATAGTATATTATATTATTGTACGATAATTATTATTTTATTTCCATATCATCATTATATATATAATATATATATATATATATATTATAATACTTATTAATTTGATGAATTATTAATTAATATCAATCATTATATACGTAAGATAAATTATTATATATAGTAGAAGAAGAAAAAGAGAGAAAGGAAGAAGAAAAAAAAAAACAGAAAAAAACAAACGCAATTGTCTATATATATATATATATATAGTATATACCTATAAAATATAATTTCACCTACTGAAGAAGTAAGAAATATTACAAAAAAAAGAAACATTGATTCTTTCGTATAATAACGCGTGTTCATTGATAGACGATATTGCAGGAGATCGAGTCTGATCGTAAGGTATATATTATAAATGATTATTACACTGAACGTACTTAATTTTTCAACAGTATATATTAATAATATTACACAGTGGAAGTAATATAATATATATATATATACACGTACCTATACATTCATTGTTATACTTTTATTATGATTATTATTATTATAATTATTATTATTATTTAATATAATTTTATTATTTATTCATTATAATACGACGATAACCTATGTGTAATAAGTTTTGCCAAAGAACACTGAAAAAGACAAAAAAGAAAACAAAAAGAAAGAAAAAAAAAAAAAAACCAACAACAAAAAAAACAAAGCAATATCACGGTAATACTTTTAGCCTCTATAATAATAATAATAATTATGCAATTGAAATAAATTTTAAAGAAAAAAGTAAAAGTAAAATAAAATATAATAAAAATAAAATACAAAAAATATAGAAAAAAATAAAAATAAAAATAAATAAATAAATGAGACGATCGAATAATATAATATACCAAGCGAAATTGTACTACCTATATAACAAATATATTTATATATATATATATAAATATATGGAACCGATATACTATGGCTATATATGTATAATGAAGACGCTAAATTTAATTCGCAAATTTCTTTTCCTATACTTCGGTTTCGTATATATGTATGTATATATACTATATATATATGCATAAAAAATTATATATTATTGTTGTATAACATCGTGAAATCAATTATATTTTTTACCATATAGATACATTAAAAAGTTCTCTTCGTCCGAGCTCTCAGCGTGTGAATTTGAATCTGTGCGAATGTGTATATGTGTATATGTATATCTGTTTATCTGTGTGTTTGGGTTGGGATATTCTTCTTTCCGTGCGCCACTCTTGCCCTGCAGTCTCACGTTGTTCAAATCGCTTGACCACGTGAATCATACAAAGAAGAAGAAGAAGAAGAATAAGAAGAAAAAGAAAAGATAAAAAATAAAATAAAAAAAAAAAAAATAGAAAAAAAAAAACTCTGTAAATCCTTTTTAAATAAATCTGAAGTTTATATATGATCCATTATATTATATTATATTATATTCATATACATATAAATATTATAAAGGTATAGGTATAATGTTTTCGACTATTTAATTCGGTCCAGAGAACTATATAGTATAATTAAGAAATTTCTATGAAATAAGGTATAAACGCGGGGATTCGTCTTATAGTATTTATCTTTTTTTCCCCCATTTATCTTACCTTTTTTCATTTTACAACTCCTCCCGATCTGTTAATCAGATAAAATTTATACCGTCTACTTAAAGTCATATAGTACGCCTTTATTCGCGAGAGCGTAACTTATATTTGAATATATAATCGGTATGCACCGTTCCGCATTCTAATTAAACAATACTATTTCTAGAACGATTTCTAACATTGAATTGGTACTATATAAAATACAATTATTTTCAATTCAATTAAACTTTTATTTTATTACGATATTCGTTTGTATAACGATTGAAAATTATTCAAAATTCATCGTTCGAACTTATACTATAATACTAATTAATAGCTTATCAGCAATTATTTCACAATTGATTTCACCAAACCTAAACAAATAATTTTGTTATTAGAAACGGTGAACAGATTCTTATAGAAAAATGTATCTACATTTTTTAAATATCTATGAAATTTCCTCATTTTCAGTTTTAATATTATTTAAAATAGATGAATTGAATCTACAACAAAAGTGGGTCCCTGTACCTACTATACTATAACTAGAGTTGCAGTTTGTGATAAACTGTACAATAATTTATTCGCGTATTACTATAAGTTTACAGTTACATAGGCGTACAGCTATATTAATATAACAAACTAGTTCGTTCTATCATCAAATAGATTTTTTTTTTCCTTTTTCTTCTTTTTTTCTACCCCAGATATACCAATAAGTATGCTCATACGAAGGCTGCTTATACAACTGGATCACCACGCATTTGGAGCAGAACGATCTTTGCGGACTTGCGGTATATCAGACCATCTTCCTATGTATGTATATATCTTATTTACTTATTATTATATAAACGGTAAATAGTCTACCAAGTCTCGAAATGTTTATGAATAAAATACATCAATCCATAAATGAATGAATTGCAGATCATTATCATGGCCTGCAGAATTGCTGATAACGTTATTTGATCGCTATTCACCGACTACAGTATTACCTACTGTAATATAAGTCTCATTGACTGTCAGTAATGAAGCGTTTCATGTTCTCAGCTGTAGCTAATGATATATTACCATTAGAAATCGGTACGTCGTTGAGTTACCGTTAGAAGCTATAATATGGAATCAACTAGTGTCTTACCATAAAATTCACGTAACTTGTATGAAAAAGTGTAGATGATTCTTTAGGCATTCTTTCAGCATTCTTGAATAAATATCTCTTGAAATTGTGAATAACCTATCGTTGAATCATTTTCCCCTGTCCTTTCCTTGCCTATAAGTCGAAAGTCATGAAAATCGCATGATTTCATAAAGCCCCGAACAATATTAAATAAATATTAATGCGCCTTGGCATCTGCAACCCGCATGCCATTCGTGTAAACGACAGGGCCCATGTTAATTTTTGTTGCCTATTTGGTGTTTTCCGATTGGCTATATTCGAGTTAAAATTCAAAAAATTGTAAAAATAGCTTATATGAATAGACATAGAGAGACGTGCATGGAGCAACGTATGCATGCATGTATCAATACACTGTGCCTTATTTCCCCTTCCAAAAATTTCAGCACACCTCCTCGGGTCAGATGTTCTCCTGATACCAGAAGGTATTTTTCGAGTTAAGATTCAAAAAATTGTGAAAATAGCTTATATGAATAGACATAGAGAGACGTGCATGGAGCAACGTATGCATGCATGTATCAATACACTATGCCTTTCCCCCTCCAAAAATTTCAGCACACCTTCTCGGGTCAGATGTTCTCCTGATACCAGAAGGTATTTTTCGAGTTAAGATTCAAAAAATTGTGAAAATAGCTTATATGAATAGACATAGAGAGACGTGCATGGAGCAACGTATGCATGCATGTATCAATACACTATGCCTTTCCCCCTCCAAAAATTTCAGCACACCTCCTCGGGTCAGATGTTCTCCTCATACCAGAAGGTATTTTTCGAGTTAAAATTCAAAAAATTGTGAAAATAGCTTATATGAATAGACATAGAGAGACGTGCATGGAGCAACGTATGCATGCATGTATCAATACACTATGCCTTTCCCCCTCCAAAAATTTCAGCACACCTCCTCGGGTCAGATGTTCTCCTGATACCAGGAGGTATTTTTCGAGTTAAAATTTGAAAAATTGTGAAAATAGCTTATATGAATAGACATAGAGAGACGTGCATGAAGCAACGTTTGCATGCCTATATCCATACACTACTCTTTTCAGAGTTATTTTTCTAACAGTTGATACCTTATTTTAGGAGTCGGATTTCTGGCAGTTGATAACTCAATTTTAGTCGCTTTAAAATGAGGTATCAACTGCCAGAACCTTTTTTTCGACCTTTTTTCTAAGTTCAATACGCCTGAATATAGGCAATCGGAAAACACCAAATAGGCAACAAAAATTAGCATGGACCCTGTCGATTACACGAATGGCATGCGGGTTGCATATGGCAAGGCGCATTAATGTTTGCTGCAAAAAATAGTTCGGGAAGAAAGAAAAAGGGAATAAAGAGAATAAAGAGGATAAAATAATTTACAGATATTCTATAATTAATGAAAATATATATATCAACGTTACACTAATTATAATACATAAAAGTGTACTGCACAGATATATTTATATTTATATTTATATTATGTATGTATAAGTACCGGCATCTTTATAATTTTACTGTTGATTATAGGAATGTAGGTCGCTAACTCGTTCCCTGCACCACCAGAAGTAGAAGCTTCCATATGCATACGCTTACTTCTTATAAACGTAACTTTCAGCACCACCGCGTCCAAAGCCTGCAATTAAAAAAAACCAGAGAGTAAAAATTCAGCAGGCAATTAGCCAACTTTGATCTTCGCTATACAGATCATTCGCAAATATTATACAAGCTGAACGTATGAACCGGAAATCCCATCAAATACGATTTCATTCCTGGTACCTGGTACCAAGCTGGACCTCCCCAATCATCCCTTAAAACTAAATCACTAAGTTCACTTAAACTCCCTGCGGTGATCGTTACTTAATTATGCAGGAAGCGTAATATTGAAGAGTCAAATGATTGAAAAATGCCTGCAGTTGGTCTTTTTTTTGCGTTTTTATCTTTTTCTTACCTCCAGGGCCGAAGAGAGCAGCATAACAGGGCTGATTGCAGTAAGGTTTTCCTTCGTGTTCGGCGTGGCTACCAGGGGTCAAAGTTTTGTTGCATTTTTCGCATCGCAGACAAGCACCGTGCCAGTCTTTGCCTAGCGAGGTCTTCCTTTCAGCTGTAAAGAAATAGATGTGTTATTCGTATTGATATATGAAAAAAAAAAAAAAAAGTATAAGCAATCGCTAGGTATATGTACTGCAGATTGATGAGAAGACTCTTTCAGAAGATATGAAAATTTCTTTTCACCGCATGTATTTTTCTACCGCAAAACGATTCTCAAAGGAATAAATCGATGACAGAGCTCGCTCTAAGCCATTAGCAATTTGGTAATTATGAATTTTCTATGCTATCAGATCCCAGCGGCTATATTCCACTTCTTTTACTTTACTTTAGAAAATTTTATTTATCACGAGGTGTGATAAATCTCGGAAATATCCTCTGGGACGTTAAGACATAAACTCTGTACCATTTCACCTCGACGTATTGTCATACTCGCGACGTTTTTGTCGTATGGTAAAAGGCTGCTTGATAATCCCTCATGATTACGATACAGCTATATAGATAACTTATTAAATTGAAAGGTTTCAACGCTTTTCTCATTGTCGCGAATCTCTATGACTGATGCACATCGCTCCTTCTCACACAATTCTATATAAAGTACAAATTTACGTGTATACCTATATTAGTCGTCAGAGCTGAAAGATTCTCTATAAGCGCTTCTATATCCTTCAGATTAACATATTCCCAGGATGTAGGTGTTCGCATGTTATACGGCACAAGTTAGCCTATTAGTTAATTAACTTAGCTAATTATAAACCGAGAAGCTAACGCCACGTTCGTTCGTTCGTCTGCTCTGCTTATGCTTATGCTTATGCTTATGCTTATGCTCTCTGCTCTTCTCTCCTCAGCTTTATGGTAAAGCTAAACCAAACGGAGCTAACGTACTAGCTACTAGGTATAGGTATATCTGTGTGATGGTATGATCCAAGCTAAATCCATGCGAGAAATGAGAGCGAGAAAGAGAGAGAAATCGCAAGGGGTGCGGGGGTGGAGGTGGAGATGGGATCGGGCAACCCCACTTTCATTGCCATTCCACAACACACAAACCTGTCTCATCTCCGCGCTCTTCTTGTTATTACCTACGAAGAAGGCCTGCCGGAGCGGAGCAGAGCTTTGTTGTTGTCCTCGCGGGCGGATACCTCATTGTTGTATAGTAGGCGGCAGTGATGTACGCCCGTTGCGCCTGTACGCAACGTGATTCTTGATGGTTCTTTATGTACCTATACTCTCCCTCGCGTAGAGTCGTTCGCGCCGCGATACACGGTGACTAGACTTCAATTCTACCATTATATGAGAGTTTTTTAATTTTTTTAATTTTTTTCCTCATTTTCAACATTGCCGATCGGGGATAATCGCAGATATAACAAATTTACGTCTCTTATTAGAATCATTTGCAATCCTTTTTGCATACACAACAGCGCGGAAATTCGATCAAGCTTTATCAAACTCTGCGGTTTTTTCAGTTGAAAAGGAAATTGAGAGCCGAGAAAACGCCACGATGAAAGCTCAGATGAATCCCTGATTTGTATCGTTTCTTTTTTCAGTCAAATCAAGGGATCACAACGAACGTGATAATAAACTGGTGCGAATCGCATAAATCGAGCAGATTTTTAAATCACCGATGTAATCGAAGAACTTTCGATCTGAAGAATATTCATGTACAGTTTTTGGAACGTTTTTTTAACGTTTTTTCTTTCGTATTTTATTGAATTTCAATTCAATTTCATCGTTCAATTTTTTCGCAATCTGTTTTCTATAGCCACCACGTATATTAGCACGTGAGATACGTGAGACACGCCGCTTCAACGTCACACACAACTGAGAAACAGAGCTCGGTTGCTATTCAAAATCCACGAACGTAGACGGGTTGTTTTTTTTTTCCTCTTCCTCATATCAAAAGATTCGAATAGCATGTTGAGGTATGTTTGTAACGCGGTCGAAAAGCTGTCAGTGCATCTGTCGTAACGGAAATTAGCACTTGTTAATTATTATCAATAATTGTTTAATTTATTTATCATCTTTTCTTTCCCTTCTATTTCAGACAATGAATTTGAATATGATACGAGAATTTATTTTCCCCGTACAAATTTATCCACGCAAGACGTAAAACGAAGAAAAGAAAAATATACATTTAGAATCGAGGTCGCAAATTCTTTGTAATTAATTGAAAACTTGATAAGCATAGAAAAGAATGTGAACTATCGTTTTATCATGAGCTAAATATAAGCGATAAATACAGTCCATTATTGTTCGACTATGACTATGTCATAAAGTTTCGTTAGTTGATAACACAGTTTAGCGATACAGAAGCGAGTGATAAAAGCCACCTAATACGGCCATAATGTATACGAGTCTAAAAGTACCTCTGTACAACTCAACCGTATGATATGGTACTTTAATGATTGTGAACCGTATTACAACATTGAAGTAATTACAGGCACCGAGTGTGCAGAGAGGAAGTACTGGAACTGTGAATATAATTGCGTGCGAAATTAGAAATACAGGTGGTATCGTACGTACAGAGTACCTATAGAATATTTTTCTTTTCATGAAAGAAGGAAAAAAGAAGAAAAAAAGAAACGGCGCCTAAATACTTCGAAACGTAGTATAAACGCTGTGCAGCTGTAAAGACTCGATTCAGTTACGTCTACGCCCATTACGTTGATACTAATTTCTGGATGACATCAACTTCCTGTAACTGTGTCAACGAACGTCGTTGCATCCTTTCGTATCTATTGTATACTAGAATGATAATGCATAATGAAATAAAAAAAGAAGATAGTAGAAATTATTTTTAATTTCTTTATCAACGACTTATATTACATGTGCAAATATTTGCACACGATGAAATGACACAGTTTCGCAGATATTGTGACATCTAGTCAGAGAGTTCGTCAAGTTCGAAGAGATGAGGTCATGTCAAGCATAGTACCCACTTCACGTCATCATATGCAGTAATTATATTCTACCGAAGATTCAACGCGTTTAATGATATGATGATGATGATTTTTAATCAATATCTCATTGCTGCACAGATACTTGATTTAAAATAGTTATAAAATTGACGAGAAGAGAGTGTAAAATGTAAAAGTATGTCATACATACCATGTAGCCCTGAGATCATCAGTTATTATAATAGTGACATCGTTACTGAATCACAACAGATGACTGACCATTCATAGAATATTCCTTTTAAAGTCATGCCACGATGCATGGGTGATAATTGAATCATTTTTATTATTAATATCCGTGAAATATCGGGTCTTTAGCTTTACTTGTAAATTCATCAATCGAGATGCGTAAAGAAATAACTTCGCTCTAACTTCATTCTCATCATCAATTAGTCCCGATGAATGAAAAGCAACTGATATTCATGTCTTGAATGTATATTTGTGTACAAATATATACGTTACACTGGTGAAAAGGTGTAATCTGCTTCACAGCTGAGCGTATGCTTTAGTATTGTGTGCGTAGCTGGTACTTATCTTAGTTTATACATCCAAACAGTCAACATTTGCGTAAGGTTAAAAGTAAATGAAACGTAACACATACCTATACACATATTTATGTATGTATGTAGGTAAATATAAAATTGCAATACAAAGCTGAGTCAAGCGACTTTATATATACCTTACGTATACGTTCAGAACTAGCTGACGAGGTCGAGGACGAGTATCAGGATGGATACGGGGTGTGGGTGTGGGAGGAAGGAAACGGTGATGATTTCAACGAGCGATATGAATGTGGAATATAATACGTGTTTATATCGTTCCAGTTACTTGAAATGTGAATTTGTATCATCGAAACCGTTCATATAAAATTGAATAAACCGATTCTCTCTCATTCTCTTTCCCTCGTTATTTCATAGATAAAACAGCACTGCGATATCATCCAATTATCAAAATATTTAATACCGTTCAGTAGTGTGGCTAAAAATTATAGAGCTGATGTGAGAATCCAGCTGATTACGATAAGGTAGTTTACTCCCGCGATATGATCGGTATTATGAGACTCGAGTTTCATCGGTTTATAATCCGCGGATTATTTCTCTATTTTGGAAATCAATCTTCCCACTTTATGATGCAGTGAACCGATGATACGTTGCGGAGAATATGTATAAATATGAGAAAAATCAGGAGAGAAAATAACTGCAAGATTTGTGTTACGTTAATTTCTAGACCGGCTAATCGCGGTTTGACCACAGATTGGCACTCTTCCGTCTCATTATAAATTATAATCACAATATCTCGTGGTATTAATATAATTAGTCTTGAAGAGGACGGGCCTCCTCAAAGCTGATAAAAATCGGCACACTTTAGCTTCGCAGCTTTAAGCTTCCTCCTCCTCCTCCTCTTCGTCTACTTGTTTCCAACTTATATGCTTAGTCTTAGGACTTACCGAAGTACACGGGCTTCTCACACTTTGGACAGTTAGGCATGATGACTAAACGAACTTCTTTACTAGACGCTTTTAATCGTTGTAATAAAATCGTGGTTCCGTTCTTCAGCGTGGTCAATAGCTTACTACGATCGCGTCTGGCTTAGTCGCCGGTTTGCCCCTCCGTGGTCTGGCGCCTTTCGTCTTACGTCGCGTCCCACACCGTTAGCTGGTTACGTGCCCTGCGTTTCACTGCGTTTCATTTCCCCTTGTATATACTCAGAACCCAACACTGTCCACATAGTCTGGTGGCCAGCCAGGCCTCTCTAAGGTATCGTAATTCCCGTCTACCTACCAATCGGAAACCGTGCTGTGCTCTGTGTGTGAGCTCACCGCCAACGCTGATGTAATCGGTAAGCGTCCTCGTCGTTCTCTCATACGTGGCTAACAATGAGCTAGTGTATGTTCGACGTATGTGAGAGCTGTGTAATTATATTCAAGGCCTTTCCACTATACTACCGGTACTCGGAATGCAGCCGTAGTTTTATAATCGTGTTCATTTTCGATCATCGTTCAGCAGTCTCGATTCTTACCTAAGACAGAAATCGGTGGATATTGAAAATTCGCTGTATTTTAATCCAACTATTACTCACGATGAGTGGAGTGCACCGATTCCATGAGTAGAACTCAGCCTTTATAATATCTAGGTACATAAGTTGGTGCTTTCAGTTGGTGAAATTCATGAAAGTGGAGTAAAGAAAGCAGGAGTTATTTGTGCCGCACATATCGTTATCCCGATATTTCATATTTATTCGCAAACTCCGAATTGCACGAGTTTTTTTGAGTCAAGAATTAGCAAGAAATTACTGGACAGTTCGGTATCTCAGTAGAGCAATGTTGATAAAAATCGGTGTTCTCCACCGCGATAAGGTCGGAGAATTAATTGCTGGCTTAAAGTGGAGTGCAGAATCAGAAATGGGTTAGCGTAAAGCGAACCTTACAACCTCGGTTTAGGCTGTAAATGACTTCCTCCGGGAACCACATCCTCCAAGAATGGAAAGCGCGAAACTCTTGCTCGTCGAAAAGCTAATCAGTCTCATTCTCCATTCCGCTTTGATCAGGCGGAGGAAAATTCTTATTTTATACAACGCTGCGGCTCTTCGGAGTTCAAATCGAAATCAATATGAAGCTGAAAGTTGCTTCACCTACAACTTTAGAGCTAATGGCACTAGTCGAAAACGGGAACGTTGATCAAGCGTTGTTAATTCTTGATTCTAAGACTGCTACTGACGGAGAAGATTTTCTGCAACCCTGGGGATCGCTGCAGGTTACTCTTGTCCAACTAGCTGCTTGGGCTGGAAGCCTGCGAATTCTGTATCGCCTATATGCCCATGGTGCAGACCTGAACGCTAGTGACAAGCTCGGAAGAACCGCTCTGCATCATGCTGCACATCAGGGTCACGCCGATGTGGTCAAGTGGCTCCTGGACCACGGAGCCGCCGTTGAAAATCCATTGGGGATCAGTTTCCTGCCAAAAAACGAACCCTACACCGTCGCTAGCTCCACTTCTGTGCCAAACTTCGAAATTGGACGAAATGTTTGTCTCATTCAAAGATTGAGTTGATGAATTTTAACCAACGCTTTTTTTTTTGTGGTTGAATGCTGATATAGTTGTTCATGTGTGTTAAGCTACCGCTTCCGGAATGCTGGGGAGGAACGGCCCTTCATCAAGCAGTAAAAGCTGGGCATGTTGACGTTGTGAAGCTACTTGTAGATGCTGGTGCAAATGTAGATGCTAAGAATGAAAGAGGAGTTACACCACTTCATCTTGCGGCTGTTACTGTAAACCCGGATGACCCCAAGGAAATGTCACGGTTTGAAAAAGTCGTTGATATTCTTGTATCCGCATCAGCTTCTGTGAATCTCGTTCATCCCGATACAGGTGAGTCTCGTAGATGATAAAAATTGACCTGAAAGATTTCCTTTTCGCGCACGATGAACTGAATTACTGAATTGATAAACGTGTGTAATCACAAATAAAATGGTTTATCCAAAAGGCACAACGGCATTGCATCACGCAGTGACTCTTGGCAACTGCGAAGCCACGCAGCGTCTCATTAAGGGTGGCGCTTGGCCTGCAGCTCGATGTACTGGCACAGGAATCACTCCTTTACACATTGCAGCCAGTGCTGGATTTCACAAAACGCTGGACATCCTGCTTGCTAACTTGGATACCTCATTGATCAATGTGCAGGACGAGGTAAATTATGTTATACATTCGCAAATCCTAAAGAACGAATAAGTAGAAAAACGCTCACTTCAACAGTTTTCTTTTTATTTCTTTTTTTTTTACTTTTGTTTCTGGTGAGCAGATCGGACGAACACCTCTTCACGCCGCAGCCTATCGAGGTCATCTAAAATGTATCCGAGCCCTCGTTGATCACGGGGGAAGTTTGGCCTCAAAAACCAAAACTGGAGTGACGGTGATCGACGCAATTTTTGGACAGGTAGCACGACCAGTCGCTTTTCTTACTGATATTCTGGACGCTCGAGTCCGCACGACCGACAAGACTGCCAATGTGAGTACAATCGTAAATCTTGAAAATCATCGAATCATTTTCATTTCGGTGGTTCTGAAACTGCAGATTATAATAAATTCATAAATTACAGCAGCAAATAAGCCTCGACTTTCGAGTACTAGCACCTCGGGGTGAGCTCCAAATGGCAGTAGTTTCAGCCCTGATAGGAGCAGTACCATTTATGGAGCAAATGACGATCTTGCAGCATCCCCTGGTGGAAGCTTTCCTTGGAATGAAATGGTCGCGTCTTCGACGTTTCTTTTTCATTCTTGTTATCGTTCACGTATTTTTCGTCCTTTCGTTATCTGGATATGCCATCATTCTTTTGCAAGCAGTCGTTCTACCATTTACAAGAAGATTGCTGCTCTTCTTTGCCTGCATTCTACTGTGCCATAATTTGCTACAGCTTATAATGGTGCCGAGGTACTTATGCGTTTTTAATCCGTCTTTCATTCAATGCGATTTCAATCCACATGTATTCTTTACGATTCAGGGTCTACGCGAGACAGTTTGAGACTTGGTTATCCATGGTCTGCGTAATATTATCAATCGTCGTCGCGGTGGCCGGAGAATTTAGTCCTGCTGTAATGGGCGCCGTCCCTCCACCCTGGGTGCTACAATCCGTTAGCATTGCGATTTTATTCGCTTGGATTCAGATGATGCTACTTATTGGACGATTCCCAACCTGGGGACACTACGCCCTTATGTTTTCAACTGTATTGAAAAACGTCTCGAAGGTAAGTAGCTCTGCGCTACAGATGCCAATCATTTTCTAATCATCGAAATTTCATCCTTTAGGTTCTTCTCGCATTCGTCTGGCTCATCGTCGGCTTTGCTCTAAGTTTTTCGGTCCTTTTTCACGGCAATGGAAACTTCAATTCCTCCTGGAAAGCCATTGTTAAAACCGTGGTTATGATGACGGGAGAGTACGATTACAGCGATCTTTTTGCTCCCACTACCGACGTGATCAATAACACAGATTCTAATAGAAACAAAACCGATCACACAGACTTCTCTTCCGATTTAAGTGACGCGGATACAGTCACTTTCTCGCCGATTATCAGCAGAGTCATTTTTCTCGTCTTTGTGATGCTAGCTAGCATCGTATTGATGAATCTTATGATCGGTTTGGCCGTTAGTGATATCCAGGGTCTCCTAAACGAGGTGCGATTCAACATTATTATCTGAAATCATCTAATAGAATTAAAACTTATTTGCAATATCATTTTTGAGCCTAACTTTAAGCGTTTCTTAAAGAACTGCATGATTCTTCGATCGTTCTTGGGGGAATATTCATAGGTCAGTATGTCCTATTCTAGGTATCGATTCATAAAAAATTCGCGAAGTGACGTTCGACCGCAATCCATCATTTCCGAGGTCACTGCTGTCATCGTTATTACACCATCTAATTAGCGATAAATTTTCTGTATGTTTAGGGCCACGTGCGGCGATTGCTGAAACAGGCTGCCTTCGTTGCCCATTTGGAATGGGTAACTTCGCACCGAGTATTTCGGAGCCGTTTTATGCATAGATGTCTGCGATCGATGTTAGAGTCGAAGAACACGATTTCCACTCGAATAACACTGGGGATGTTCACTAATTACGAAAAAGGAGTTCATGGAATTCCCGAGGAGCTAGTCGAGGTCCTTTTCGGCTTGGCTGGGAAGAATCGAGAACTTGATGAAGAGTACGGTTCATTGATAATTTCTTTATGCACGAAAATAAACAGCAAATTTTCACTTCGAGATACTAAATATTAACGAAGTCTTCTGTCTTGAAGATTTCAGATGACAGTGATGTGCGGAAAGGAAAGGGACAGCCTTGCGGAAACGTTATTCTTCATACAAGATCAAATCAAGGAGTTGCAACGAGGTAATATACGAAAGCCACGGATGCAATCAACGAGAAACAAGAATCCAAAGCGACGAAAAAGCGTGGCTATCTAATTGAAAAGTTACATTTTACTATATTTAACTCAGAATTATTCGAAGATATGTAATGTACCCTTGTAACGAAAAATAAAGTCAAATTTCCTATTTTTAATTAAGAAGTTTGGGGAAGAATTCTTACCGAGTATAAAAAGCATAAAAAATTTGTAGCAAAGTGGGTGAAAATTGAAATCAAACTGACAACTTGAACCATGGCTGACAGCCGGGGTGATGAAATATCTGATAATGATTGAAGTTAACAAGGTCTGACAAACAAATAGAATCAACTAATTAACTACTACCACTCAAGGGAGCCGAGACTGGCCATGAGGCAACCACTCCCATATTATTATACTTTCGATGTATTTTCATTGTAACTGTATGCCTGACATTATTACCATGGCTATAATAATAATCTATACTATCTATCTATCCACCCTAAACTCCTAGAAAGTAGTAGCCGATAAATTCTCGATCGAGACTGAGCGAATTATCAGTCGCAGCGACAAATCAGCACATAATACATACTAGAAAGAATTTTCGGATTCAGTCGTTCGTTCGGTATTGTGAAATTTCAAATAGCAATTTGCCTAAATGTATGTATGGGAAATTCCATCTTACAATTGCAAAGAATCGGCTAAGTCCAAGAACAGCAGACTCTGAGTGAGTATAAGAGGTATTGAAGAAGAATCAACACTCTGTAAGCATTAGTGGAGATTTTCTACTTGACGACAAGTGAGTTAATTTGATAATAGTTATTGATTTAATTTACGACATGCTATGGGTTGACGGATTAGGTGCAAGCAGAGTTAATATTCATGCAAGTAAACTGTATTCCAGTTTCTTGATGATATGGGGTCGAAACTCCAGATAATTTTTATGACAATTTTGTCAGATGATCTTTGACAACAAGTAATCATTGAAGTTATTACTTATACCCATAACAATTGAAAATTTTCAAATGAATCAAAATCAAATAATCTGATTCCATAGTCATCGATGTTATTTCGACATTAGATTTCGTACATGTAATAAAAGTCAGCGAACGACGTGTCATAGAACGTAGTTTTTTTTTCTCTACAAATCCCATCCTTCGACAAAGCAAAGAATGATAATTGTTCCTCTGTTCTGTCAGTGGTTCATAAATTTCTTTTTAAGTTTAGTCGCGTCTCGTTGTTCTGAACATTTTTACAACCCCGTGGCTTTTCGGGGTTGAAATTTCTTTCGAGATGACGGCAGAAACCGCTTCATTGACCACCCTTAAGCTAATGGCACTCGTCGAGAACGGTGACATTGATGAGGCACTGCTAATTCTTGATGGTGACAACGGAACCGACGTCAGCGAGTTTCTCAAACCCTGGGGGTCCCTGCAAGTCACACTTGTTCAGCTCGCTGCATGGCGTGGGAGTCTCCAGATTTTAGAGCGTCTCGACGCTCTTGGTTCGGATCTGAACTCTAGTGACAAGCTTGGAAGATGCGCTCTTCATCACGCTGCACATCAAGGCCACGTTAACATAGTCAGATGGTTCTTGGAGCGAAATGCTACAGTTGAAATCCGATTTGGAATCAGCTTCCTCCCGAAGAATGAACCGTACAGCGCAGTCAGCACTGCCACAGCGAACTACGAAATCGGAAAAAACGTTTGTATATCGATTTTACAACGTTTCAATGATTTCACAGACCTTGCCACAGAGTCCGGAGTCATTATAAAAGACATGACCACATTAAAACTATTTGAATCTTCAGCTTCCGCTTCCGGAGTGTTGGGGTAGAACACCGCTTCATCAAGCAGTAGAAGCCAAACACGTAGACGTCGTGAAGCTCCTAGTGGACGCCGGTGCAGACGTAGATGTCTGTGACGAGAAAGGCACGACGCCTCTTCATCTTGCGTCTTATGGTGTCAACGTGGATGACCCTGAGAAGATCCTGCAGTATGAGAAGATCATCGACATCCTCGTGTCCGCATCCGCATCCGTAAATTTCGCCTGTCGTTATAGAGGTGAATCTTGTTATATTCGTTTTTTCACTGATCATAAGGGATCAGAATTATAAATCAAGTATTCAAATACATCGTTACTTTGCTAAGGTGAGACAGCTTTACACAATGCAGTTAGACTGGGCAACCATGCAGCCACTAAGCGGCTTCTGAAGGGTGGCGCGTGTCCAGTAGTACGTTCACTAATCACTGGGATCACCCCTCTGCACATAGCGGTTAGCATCGGGTCTCACCAGACTTTAGATATCCTTTTAACGTACGTGAGCCCGTCGATGATCGATGTACAGGACAAGGTAAGTCTTACAGCAGTCTGTTCTTCCCATAGAAGAATCCTGGTCTAAAAACTGCGTCGAAATTTTGCTGCCAGACTGGGAAGACGCCACTTCATGAAGCAGTATATCAAGGGCATCTCACATGCGTCCGCGCCCTGATTGACTGCGGAGGAAATCTGGCTGCAGAGGAAAATTGCGGAGAAACTGCGATTGGGGCTATTTTAGGACATGTAGCTAACCCGACTGCTTTTCTTAGAGATATCCTTGACGCACGAGTCCATGCAACTGACAATACCACCAGTGTGAGTATGTCATATCTGATTAAGCCAACTTTCCAAAATTGATAAACTTGAGGATTAATGATTACAGCAAGTCATTCTGGACTTCCGAGTATTAGCACCTGAGGGTAAACTTCAGATGGCGGTGATTTCAGCAACGATAAGGGCAATACAGGGCGAAGAGCAAATGAAGATATTGCAGCACCCTTTGGTAGAAGCTTTTCTTGGACTTAAATGGTCTTATCTCAGAGGCTTCTTTCTCATTCTCGTTATCGTTTATGCATTTTTTCTCATCTCTTTATCCGTATACGCGATTCTTCTTCTTTACGATCATCACGGTCCATTTCCACGAAGGATCCTAATTCTCACCGCTTGTCCATTGATTGGTCACACTATACTGCAGCTACTTTTAATGCCAAGGTAATAAACTTTTCACTTCGAACTAGACCAAACATCACGTGCAAAGTACAAAGTAAATCTTCTCGCGTCTTAGACACTATGTGATGGACTTCGAGACTTGGCTTGCCATGATCTCTATGGCTATATCAATCGTCGTTGGGATTGCTGAAGAAGTTTGCATCGATTCAGCTCCCATGTGGATACGGCGATCCATCAGTGTCGCAATTCTGTTCGCCTGGATTGAAATGATGCTTCTAGTTGCCAGATTTCCGACCTGGGGATACTACGCCCTCATGTTCTCTACTGTATTGAAGAACGTCTTAAAGGTGAAAAGCTACGTACTGTAAAATTGCTGAACGAGTAGCATCACGACATAGACCCGTTCCTAATAACCAGAATTTTATTCTTCAGGTCCTTCTGGCATTCGGCTGGCTCATAGTTGGCTTTGCTCTAAGTTTTTCCATTCTGTTTCACGACAAGAAACAGTTCCACGATCCGTGGAAGGCCGTTGTTAAGACGCTGGTTATGATGACAGGGGAGTACGAGTATGGTGATCTCTTCGATCTACCTCGGAGGGACAATTCCACGGGTGAGGTCTCCAATTCTGACGAGACGAAGACGACCTTCTTATCGTTTCTAGCTGGGACAGTTTTTCTAATGTTCGTCATGCTCGTTAGCATCGTACTGATGAATCTCATGATCGGTCTAGCAGTCAGCGATATTCAAGGACTTTTGAACATGGTGAGATTTTTCAATTCACTATACTGTCTCGTGATCGATATCATTTGCGTACTCAGGTGATGAGCAATGGCGAGATTCATAACTGTGAAATAAACGCAGGGTCACATTCGGCGATTGATGAAGCAGGCCTCATTTGTAGCCCACTTGGAGCGTTTGCATTCACATCGGATAATCGAAAGCCGTTTGGTACCCAGACGTGTAAAGGAAATGCTGAGGTCGAAGCACAAAATCTCTACTCGACTTACACTGAAGAAGTCTTCCGAGTACGAGAAAGGTGCAGAAGGCATCTCTGGACGAGTAGTGGAAGTCCTTTTCGACCTCGCTTCGGCAAATTGGGACTTTGATAAAGAGTAACGATTCATTGGAGCGTACATAGAAGAAATTGTTCGTCTGTAGATATCTTTCTTAGATAAAGTTCTTCTGTATTGCAGATTTCAGACGGACTCACCTTACGGTGAAAGCTGCAGCCTTAGTAAAACGATATTTTATTTACAAGAAAGAATCAAGGAACTGCAGCGGGAAAAGGTGCGAAGACAACGAGTGCATTCTTTGAAACGCAAGGGTGGAAGGCGACAGAAAAGCATTTTTATCTCTAACTGAAGAGGCACTAATATATCCACCTATCTTCATTATATGGTTGTTAAAACAGTAAAACTTTTTTCACATCTGATAGATCTATGTATGCGGTTTTATTACAATATAGTCCAGGGTCCTCTTTCTCTGATCCTGATCAGTTTTTTTTTTCATGCTTGAAGCTGAAACATAGCGAGCGAGTGCTGATTTCCTGTGGTTTTCTTTGCCAGAGGTCGTAGCAGAAAACGCGGCGGCTTTTCCCAGTTCGAACCATTTCCTTTTACAAAGTGATAACGATTCAAGAATCATATTATATTTAAGTAGATCGTGGTCACTCTCGCTTCTTATCCCGTGTTGCTTGCAGTGAACAGTAGCATTTCTTCCATCTGCAAATGCGATTTCCTAACCATGGCTGTATATCACGAATTAACTTTATCTGACGAAATGTTATCGAACATTCATAAATTGCAAATACGTCGTGATTACGTCCACATTAAAGATGCGCTACGAACTCTCCGTGCCGATGACTGGAAAAACGTAAAAGAATTTCGGAAACCCCGGGGACCACAGCATGTCACCCTCATCCATCTCGCTTCCTACGTCGGGCAGCTCGAAATCTTGAAACGAGCCGAAGCTCTTCTAGTGGACCTCTACGTCATGGACAAGATCGGAAGATGTGCCTTGCACTATGCAGCTGGCCAGGGTCACGTTGACGTAGTTAGGTGGCTGGTGGCACGTTCGACAAATCTTCATCAGGTATGAATCACAAAGTGTACCTAATCGGCTCTACTGCACTGAAATTTGAAATTCGGCCTTTGACTAGAGTTCGCGCGAATGTCTTTCCCGATGAATATTTGCAATTGGATTAAAAAATTCGTAGCTACGACTCCAAGACTCTTTTGGCAAGATGGCATTACACCTAGCGGTAGAAGGGAAACGTGTGGAGGTCGTAAAGATCTTAGTAGATGCTAGGGTTGATGTAAATATCCGTGACAAGTATGAGATGACACCGCTTCATCTAGCGTGGATTAATGTCAATCGCAATGACCCCGAAGAGATGTCGCGGTACGAAAATATCGTTAATATTCTCTTGGGTTCGCCAGTTTACAAAAAATTCATCGATATGCCGATAAAAGGTGAGTCTGATTGTCTCGCCCACATCCAATTTTATCTTATACTTTCAATCTGATCGTGATTTATTTTTGCGAACAAGTAAATGGGTGCATAATAGCTTCTGGAATGATGGTACTGAATTGTGCAGTTCGTCTGAACAGTTCCGAAGCTCCGATTCAACTACTTGACCGCGGCCTCATTATTCCGATTAGTTCCCATCAGATTAAAGAAATTACGACGCCACTACACATAGCAGCTTATCACGGGTTTCACGAAGTGTTGTGCACGCTACTGAGCTGCGGTCAGTTGACATCGTGGATGATCAACATGAGAAATGTGGTGCGTATTGTAACAGCGTGAAAAATTCTGTGATAAAATTATCTACTTTTGTTCATTTCACGGATATCAAATAAACTTCGATATTCCTTTTGCATTGGGCAGTTAGGACAAACACCACTTCACGTTGCAGTCAGCCAGAGTCAATTGAAGTGCGCTCATACCCTGGTTAATTCGAAAGGAAGTCTAGCATGCGACGGAAAAAACGGACTGACAGTGATCGACGCTTTATTTCGATACAATGAACACCCCGTTGATTTCCTTACGGATATCCTGGATGCTAGGGTTTCGACGGAGAGGAACGCAAGCGTCCGTATTATGCCCCTTTTGGTCGCTTACTATCAATTTTTGTACATGAAACATGTTTCATATTTGAATATACCTGTCGAATTTGAAATTCTTGTAGACGATTAGTCTGGACTTTAAGGTTCTGGCACCTCAAGGAAAGCGGCAAATGGCTGTGGTTTCTTCCCTTATCAGAGCTGTACCAAGTATCGAAGAATTGGATATTCTGCAGCATCCTTTGGTAGAAGCATTTCTAAGACTGAAGTGGAGGCGTCTTCGTTATTCCTTCGTCATCCTCGTGATCTTCCAAGTGGTATTTGTTAGCAGTCTATCTCTCTACGGCATTGCCATTCTGGAAGAGAAATGTGACTTTCCGACACCACGTAGGATGCTGCTCGTTTGTGCCTGCATCTTACTCTGTCACAACACACTTCAATTTTTCATGATACCGAAGTAATTCCTTCTTTTGATGAAGCGAAGTGAATGTGTGTGTCTCTCTCTCTCTGTTTTCATCGGTGAATTATTACGAATATTTTATTATTGTAGATACTACGCCAAGCAGTTGGAGACATGGTTATCCATGATCTGTGCGATACTCTGCATCGGTGTCTCGCTAGCTGAAGAATCTTGTCCGAACTCGACAGATACCGCTGCTATCGAAGACACTGATCATTCACCTCAACGCAGACAACCTCCTCCTCCTTGGGTGCTGCAGTGTACCAGCATCGCGATTCTATTCGCATGTATTCAGATAATGCTTTTACTCGGACGATTCCCAACCTGGGGATACTACGCCCTGATGTTTTCCATCGTATTGAAAAACGTCATGAAGGTGAGCGATTGATCAGTGGAAAAATCCTATTGGTGACTCTGGCGTTTACAGTAATCAAAATTTTGTTCTCCAGGTATTTCTGGCTGTTGTCTGGATCATCGTTGGATTCTCTTTTAGTTTTTCAGTTCTTTTTCACGGCAATGATCAGTTCGATAACCCGGGAAAGGCATTCGTTAAGACTGTCGTCATGATGATGGGCGAGTACGAATACAGTACTCTCTTTTCCATGACTAACGAGAATAACTCCACGGTAAATAATTCGACTTCCGACCAGAGCCAGATGAACCCACTGTTGCTTACCAGCAGGATCACGTTTCTAGTCTTCGTAATGCTAGCCAGCATCGTACTGATGAATCTCATGATCGGCATGGCAGTCACCAATATTCAAGAACTTCTGAACGAGGTGCTATTCCCCACTATTCGAGTTTCTCTTCCACTAGATGATAAATTGAAGATTGCTTATCCCGGGAATTCCATTCCGAATAATATGTTCTGGTTCATTCTGAAACGTTAATAAGAGATTTTTCTACAGTCGGAACAATTTACGCCAAAAATCAGTTTTCATTAATTTTCTTTTATTCTCAGGGTCTCATTCGTCGCTTACTCAAGCAGGCTGAATTCGTGACACACTTGGAACAGGTCACGTCCCATTGGATATTCCGGGGCCGTTTGATACCCAGGTATCTGACGGAAATGCTGGAATCAATGAACACAATTCCTACCCAAATAGATCTGGGATCGTCGGTCAGGTACAGTAAGCCTCCACGTGGTATCACCAAGAAACTGGTAAAAAAACTTTCCCATTTGGCTTCGAAGAATCGAAATCTTTGCGAAAAGTAAGGTTCAATGATTTACAGTGTTTAAATTTCAAGAATTTTATAGAAACTATTTTCGCACCATCTCACATGGAACTTATGTCCATCAAAGATTTCAGACAACCTCTTCTTGCCGTGAGAATAAAGACTGCCTCACTAAAACGATACTTGATCTGCAAGAAGGACTCAAAAAACTGCAGTCAGAAACGATGCGGATACAACAGACGCAATTTCTAAAACGCCATGTCGCTAGACGGCGAAAAAGTAGCACTTTCTGATTGTGAAAACGGATGCAGCAACGACGGCGAATTTTGTAGTGTATTTTCAAATATTATTGAATTAAATAAAAAGTTTACCACCAACCCCAGCGGTATTATTGAATTGAAAAGCACCCCATTGCAAGTATTTTTCAGCTTCTTTTTCCAGAGCTATTCTTCATGATTACTTCTCAAATTTTATAGCTACAATATGTCAATGGGTTCTATCAACCCATTTCTGTCAATATAGAATAGATGACATCATCATGTGTGTAGAATGGGTGACAGCTCTGGCCAACAAGCTCACAGTTCGAGTCTGATAGCTGACTATAATGGACTGCTATAAAACGATACACGGGAATTAAATACAGTAGTACCTCCTATATACATTTTCCTCTAAAGTTGAAAAATGATTTTGAATTTTTTCACCTTCGAACCAACCATACCGAACTTTTCTGCTCCTTCCTAAAATCTAAAACTCAGTGAGCTGATTTTGCACATTTTTTGTTATTACGTGTATTTGTGAGAGGTTGTAGTAGCGTAACTTGGCGTACAATTTTACAAGCGATAAGGATAAGATAAACATGTGAAGCTGGTGGACTGTTCTCTATAAGCAGGCTGTGAAAACGGTGTTAGCATTAGCCGAACTGATTTGACAGTTCTAAACACACGAAGGTGACTGTGGTGCTTAAAACAGCGAGTTCCAAATTCATGAAACTGGCGAATCAAAAGAAATGTTAAATATTTGACGAATTTAAATCCAAATTACATTTTGCCTTCATAAATTCATCAGTTACCATAATAATTCCCACATCCTTGTGCTGATTATTAATTTTTGGACTTTTGAATATTACATAACGTTTCTTATTTTCTATATGAGTTACACGAGCATTTATGCATGTTTATCATATGTAATTGTTTTTTTTTTTTCTTTATAAATCGTTGTTACGTACCTTTTGTAATTGATAAAGATTTTCAATTGCCATCCTGTAACTTATCTTGATTTCAAACTGCGTCAATCTAGTGACATTATTATCATTAATATAATTATGGATGGATGGATTGTCCCTGATACTTTATCATTCCATCTCTAAACTTAACACCTACGTCATAACATCGATCAAATCTTCTAAGCCGTATCTTGATGAACATTTATATAAGATCTTATTAGTTGGTGAGTTATTTCGATATAAGTATTGTTCAGAACGTAAAGATTATAGTATTAGCTGTACAGTCGACGTCTTGCCACACAGTGAGGACTTTTCATCTTTTCCTCGAACTTGATCTAACGCTGGACGTAGCTACCTTGGTTAACCAATTACTCAATAGACCGAGATTATCCGTGTTCCTTTAGATGAACGATTGATTAATATATGTGTACTTGTTCGGCCTAGTGAGAGTCAGCTTCGTTCCGTGGTTACAGGTGGTCGTGAGCAGGAAAAGTGCTGTTTTTTTTTTAAATTGTGCCGTTTTTGATTTCCAATTTTACTTAAAATGGAGCCGGAGATTCTCCAACTCATCCGCTACGGCCAGATTGATGAGACTCTGAAGATTCTTAACGACAGAGCGACTACCCGGAAAAATTTTCAGCAACAGATAGGCTCGTATCTACAGCAATTTATAGGGCTAGCTGCTCGTCATGGAAGTATCGAAATCCTGAAGCGATGCTTGAAATATGGCGTGAGCGTGAAAATAGGATCTAAGTACGGGCTACACGCCATGGTTGGGGCCGCCAGTCGAGGTCATGACCACGTAATTGAATGGCTTTTGGAACCTTGGGTGGAAAATGGAAGAATGATCGAAGGACGACGGCATTTTGATAAGGTATGAACCCTACAAGATCAGCGAAACCCTGGTAGGAAAAATCCAACAAAATTCGGATGAAAATAAAAGCCCATCGAGATTCGAATTAGTTTTAATTGATGTTGCGCATATCCCATACTAATATCACGACAATAGGATAAATCCGATTTTTGAATCTAGAAAATTCAAATCTTCAGCTGAACCTTCCACAAGCCTGGCTGTATCCGTCTCTGCACAAAGCTATACAAGGTCAACACGTGAGCACGGTGAAGCTTCTGGTCGAGAGAGCCTGGGCTGACGTAAATGCCTGTGATAACGATAACTTGAAGCCACTTCATGTAGCAGCAGATCCTGTTGATAAGGATAACCCCGAGAAAATTTCACGTTACGAGGAGATTGTGGACATCCTTGTGATCGCTGGGGCCCGAGTCACTGACTTTAAACCGATCACACGTGAGTCTCGCAAAAAAATAATGATTCCTTTTTTGCTAGGTGCTTAGATTTCTTTCCGTTAAGTACGAATGATGTTGAATTAATGACTGTATAAAGAATTTTTCTGCTCCTAGGGACTACGCCATTGTATGATGCTGTAAGCCTAAATAGCCGCGGAGCGACTAAAAGACTAATCGATGGTGGAGCTGATATCTTTATACCCTTTACCGAATCGAAGATTACTGTGCTGCATATAGCAGCCACAGCTGGATTTCAGGAAACGTTACATACGATGCTGAATCATGATCAGTTATCCGAAATAGAACCCTGCGATTTTGACGTAAAGGATGAGGCAAGTGATATATATTTCAATGTTTTGCCTGACTAAAGATCCCCGAATTAAGTTATACCTAAATTCTGATATCTAATCTGATGTGTTTTACCTTGTGTTTTGAGAACAGAATGGGAGAACCCCGCTCCACGCCGCAGTCTACGGCGGCCACCTGGGGTGTGTTCGCACTCTTATCAAAAAGGGATTGAGTCTGACCTCCACGACGACGGGTGAAATGACAGTATTGGCTGCTATATTTGAACATGTCCCTAACCCCGTTGCCTTCCTTGCGGAAATCCTAGATGAACAAGTTACCACGTCTGAGAAGTCCGAAAGCGTGAGTATAATTCAGGATGACTTTTAATTCGTTACAATGCTGGTTATAGTGAACTTGAAAATTTTTACAGAAAATAAGCGTAGACTTTCGCTTGCTGATGTCAAAACACAGTCATGAACGTGAACATCAGCTTCCAGACATGAACGTGGTTGTAGCCCTGATTAATGGTGCACAGAATATGGAGCAGAGAGCAATTCTACAACATCCTATGGTGGAAACTTTCCTTCGACTGAAGTATTTAACCGCAATGCCCTATGACGTTCTCGTATTACTTCTCCATCTGTTATTCGCCGGGTTGTTATGGTGGCAGGTCACCCACTTGGATTTAATAAGGAAAGGCCAACATGTTTACGAAACCCTGTTAACATTGCTTCTAGGATTTTACATAGGATTTGAAAATATAGGACGCACCTTCGTCCTCAGACCCCTTCTGAATTTCGATAAGCTGAATATGTATTTGCTTCACGCATCCTGCTGTATGTCGATAATGTCCTTGTTCTTCGAGGTAATAGCAGTCGGAGAATTTGTAAAGCTACACTCCGATTCTTATAATTCCTCGGCGATAGTATACCTGAGCAGCATTATGGTTCTGTGCTCGTGGATAAACGTGACGTTGTTATTAATCAGATTCCCACTTATAGGAGAGTACTCCTTCATGTTCTTTGCAGTTCTGATGAACATTGGAAAGGTGAGTAACTGTGCGCTGGAAAAGGTCGCACGGATAATTTAAAGATCGAAAATTAGTAACCAATCAGCGAATCGCTCGTTATCACAATTTTTTTTTTATCCAGGTACTCTTATCTTTCACCTTCCTTATCACCGGCTTCATCCTGAGCCTTTCAATACTATTTGTCGATAGTAATCGATCGGGTACTCTGTGGAAAACTTTTGCAAAGACCCTGGTAATGATGACAGGGGAATACGATCACAACGCTCTTAATGCTCCGAACGAACTGAACAATTCGACTTATGCAGAGAACGATAAAGATCCTTTGCGAATTACTAGCATGATAGTTTTCCTCGTAATCGCACTGGTATTTAGCATCGCATTGATTAATCTTATGGTCGGTCTGTCAGTGAACAATATTCAAGAACTATTGAAAGAGGTGCGTGATTCGTGAGTAACAATACTCAATAATTTATCTACAATTAATTTCTCTGGATTATAGGGTCAAACTCGTCGGTTGATGCAGCAGGCCAATACCGCTGCTGTATCAGGATGTTCTTGGTACTTCACCAAAAGCATTTCTAGCAAAATAAATCTGAACTTGAATAGCTCCTCCTGGATTTCTTACATCGGAATCCCTGCGGAAGTGAAAAAGTCTTTATACAAACTGGCTTTCAAGAATCTTAACCGAGATCAAAGGTATAGAATTCATTAAACCAGAAGAGATCTTGCGAAGCAACCCGGTGCGTTTAAATTGTATCAAAAACTATCAACCAGGCTTCAGACACAGTTCTTTATCTTGCAGATCCCAGATCCGTTCGTCGTCCAACAACCGAGAAGACAACCTTGCTGAAATCAAATCCATCCAACAAAAAATGGCTATGGATCTTCAGCGTCTTACCATACAAATGCAACTGATGATGGAAGACAGTAATGTCGAGAGTAAACAGAGCAGCGTGTCTTCTAATTATCATCTAGCATCTAAAAATATATTTACACCCTATTCTCAGGAGAGAAACGATATTTTAGCCATAGATTATAAAGTGAAATAATTACCAAGATATTAGATCAAATGAATTTGATGTAATGATGTATTTATAGACCTTTTCTCATTGTTAATAAATTCCTCTAACAATTAGTTTTGTCTATTGATTCCATTGATTCAAATCGCTTACAGTTGAATATAATATCTCAATACTTGTATTTCGGAGTGTGCAAGGGTATGAAAGTCATTGGTGCACCACAACTTCAAGACGAGCTCCTTCGCTGCAGTAACTCCAGCTTCGTGTATTCTTTTCTTTTCCGACTTCAAACAGTGAACGAAAAGATTTCCTTCCTTTATATTTCTTTGCTCAATAATTTTTCACAATTACAACTTTTTTTGAAAAATAAGTCCTCTTGCGATGGAATATTTACTGAAAGAATAGCAAAAAACATACTATGTATTCTAAATGGAAAAGCTCATTCCCTGTGGTCAAGAATAAAATATGAGAATAAAAATCTGAATCGTAATTTAACTTGCTGAATAAAGTTCAAAGAAAAATATATTTCATCCAGGAGATTTCGTGCGTACCTACTATCGCAGTATGGTGGTCGAAATGTGTGTTATAAAGTCGTTTATATATAGATGTGAGTGAATTGCTATCTGAGACATCGAACAGACAGCGGTCAAACATATCCGGCAGGCTTGACCGCACGATAATACTTCTACATATGCAGACGTAGAATTGAATATATATAAAAAAAGAAAAGTTACATAAATTCTGTGTTTTGAACAAGAACTCACTGAGGTTACGTAGATTCCTCATGATTTTTCTCGTTAGCAGTCCGAAGCCGATAATTGTGACTTCCTTTTATAAGCCACGTCCTTTCAGCGGATGATAAGATATACAGAATATGTGTCGTCAGTCTGAACGATCGTCAGTTTAGTCTCCCGTTTCATGCCGATTACAAGTGGGAAGATTATTCTTTCTCCAAATCAGAATTGTTCAGTGTTTAAATATCGATCGTCATGTACCAGCCGCTTGAAGCTTCACCAACGTCCGAAGGATTCGAAATGCGTTCGTTACCATCCGGACGAAGGCCACCGTCACGATACGACGTGACGTATGCGATGCTTGACAAATATGATATTGAAGTAGCTCTGCAAACTCTCGATATTGCGAACCAGCGAAACGCGGAACCATTGCTTCACCCCTGGGAATCAGAGCATATCACCCTTGTCCATTTCGCTGCTTATCGTGGAAATCTCCGAATATTAAAACGTGCGGCTGCTCTTCAAATCCCGATGTACGATACGGACGTTTACGGTAGGTGCGCCTTGCACTATGCTGCTGACCGGGGTCACATCGACGTGGTCAACTGGCTTTTGGAACATTCGTCTGCCGATTGCGGATCGAGTGGAGAAGGGAATTACGCTCATCCTCAGGTACGAACTGCAGACTTGACAGCGTCATCGTCTGCCACTACGAAAACATTCGAAAATTATAAGAACATTTATTGTATCGAACTTTGAAGCTCTTTACTTGGTTTGAATACGCAGCTTTCACTCCCAGACTATCGTGGCAGGACTCCGCTGCACGATGCGGTGGAATTGAAATACGTCGGTGTTGTAAAAATCTTGGTGGAAGCCGGTGCTGACGTAAATTTTCGCGACAAACAAGGAATTCCACCATTTCTACTGGCCCATTGTCATGTGACTCGAGACAATCCTGTGATGAGATCACATTATGAACAGATCGTCGACATCCTCGCACGCGGTAAAGCCTGCGTCACATTCTTTCATCCGCTTACAGGTGAATATGATTGCCAATTTCTCACGTACTTTTCGAAACAATTAGATAATAAGCTAAATTAAGTGCTTCTCCATCAAGGCTGGTCAGCATTGCATTATGCAGTAACACTAAATAGCTGGAGAGCAGCGGATCGACTTATAGAATCTGGTGCCCAGCCAAACTCCTGCCGTATGGGTCGTATAACAACGACGCCGGTGCATTTGGCAGCTAGGTTCGGTTATCACAAGACGTTGTGCATCTTGCTAAAGGCCCTGCCATCCAAATGGATCGATACACCAAATGAGGTTTTCTGATAGCAGTAATTTCGCGATGGAACACCCTTACCCGATTCTATTGTACGAATTGACTCAAATCATTGGTTTTTCATCTAGCATGGATGGTCTCCACTTCATCTGGTGGCTGTGCTAGGCAATCTAAAGTGCGTTCGTACTCTGGTTGACAACGGTGCCAATCTAGCTGGAAAAAATCCTCATGGAAATACAGTAATCGACTTGTTAAGTATGTTCAGACACGAGGCTGACCTCTTGACATTTTTTACGGACATGCTGGACGCTAAGATTCGTTTTCTTGACTTGTCGAAAGACTCTTCTCAAATAGCTTACGTAAGTTGACCACATAATCGTCGTGGGCCCCAAGATTTTTACCGGAACAATATTTGGTACGTCAAATTGCACGATAGAAAATCTTCTATTAGACCTTTTTTACGGTATAGGACATCGTCGTGGACTTCCAATCGCTGACACCTAAGGGTCAGTCACAGATGACCGTTACACTAGCTTTGATAAAGACGTTGCCAAGGATCGAGCAGCTAACTATTCTGCAGCATCCTGTGCTACAGATTTTTCTTAAAGAGAAGTGGTCGCGTGTACGTTACGTCTTCTACAGCTTTGTAGCCGTTCACGTTATCCACGTCTTTGTACTTTCCTGCTACGCCATAGTCCTCCTGAAAAAGTACGATTGTGCGATTCCAAGGAGAATACTGATTTTCTCCTCTTGTCCTACATTCTGTCACGTCTTACTGCAGTTCGTCACAAAGCCGAAGTATAATTCCTCATTTACTTCTCTACTTCAATATCTTCTAATAATTCTAATTCACGTTAAATTTGTGGCTCAAATACACATCCTTTCTTATCGCAGGAGATATTGCAAGGAGTTTGTGAAATGGTTGTCCCTAATCTGCGTCACGACGTCTATCATTGTTGCACTAGAGGATGAAATAACTCACATCTTGGGGAGAACTTTCGTTTCCAAAGAGTGGGTCCTTGGTGTTATTGGCATCGCAATTCTACTTGCTTGGATTCGGATAATGTTATTAGCTGGCCAATTCCCAGCGTGGGGATTTTACGCCCTTATATTCTCCACCGTCTTCAAAAATGTTTTAAAAGTGAAGTGGAATATCCATTGATAATTGAATGACTTACAAATATCATCGTGCAATCGAAAACGTTAATAATTACAGTCATTTTCTTCGTCAGGTTCTCTTCATTGGTGTGTGGCTAATTGTCGGCTTTACCTTTAGCTTTGCGCTTCTGTTCAATGGCAAGAAACAGTTCGATAACCCGTTGAAAGCCTTCGTAAAGACCGTGGTCATGATGACGGGGGAGTATGACTACGACGACCTCTTCACCTCCAGCAGAAACGATACCATATCCTATAACATGTACCAGGAGGACCCTCTGCTAATTATCAGCAATATCATTTTTCTCGGCTTCGTATTGCTCGCTAGTATCGTACTGATGAATCTCATGATCGGCCTAGCAGTGAGCGATATCCAAGGTCTTGTCAAAGAGGTATCTCTGATAATTTTCAATTAATTGTTATACTTTCGTTCACTTGATAAATAACGGCAAAATTTGTAGTGTTTCGTGAACTATAACAAGCTATAAGTAATTCTGTACACTTATAGGGTCAATTAAGTCGATTGCTGAAGCAGGTCAAATTCATAGCCGATTGTGAACGGATGGCAACTGTCAGGATATTTAAAAAAAACTTGGTTCCCAACTGTATAGGGAAAATTTTAAAATCGACAATCGGAAGGGAAAAAAATATATCATGGCATTGGAGCCATCAGCAAGATCAAAATATCTCAGACAAAATGTGGAAGGACCTCTTCAAGCTTAGTATGAATAATAGGAATCTGAATAAAACGTAAGGGTATTCTATTTCACAGCGTGGCAGACAAGCTCGTTCCACACAACATTTACGTACCGTTTATATACACAACCCTTACACGAAGTTTTTCTGTGCACAGATTTGTAGCGACCTCCTGTACCCCCGGGAATGTCAATGATACTGATTACTGTGATCCACTGGATGATGAACTGGAAGATCTCTATGCGTATATCCACTGATGGGTATACTATATGGAAAAGGACGCGAAAACATTCATTGGAGAGTTGTATTGCAGGACCTCAAGATTTCATAATGAATCTCATAAATCGTCTAATAAAAGCTAGATTATCTTATTCTACATCTTAATACTTCATCTCCTGATATAATATATCGAGTCTTAATGTCTATTTTTTCTTTCTATCACCAGAAATATAATTTGGAAAAACTGTAGAAATTATATGAATCAGTGTAGTAAAAATAAAAAAAATGCACACAAATATTGTGCCTAAATTATTATACGCATACTGAACTTCGAAACATCGAAATCTTCAATTTTCAGATGATTGTCACGTACCCTTAAGTGGGTGCAACACTTAAATCTTGCCCGGGGCGCCAGTCTTGCTAACGCTGGCGCTGGTCACAGTATGTATACGGAAAGCGCATGATAGGGAGTATAAAAGCCAACTATACCACGTAGCAAATAAATGATATCACCATTTGTGAGTCATGAGTGATTGCTCTGTCTCATGGGACGACAGTTCGAAAGATATAGGCAGTCATAAAGGAAAACTTCAAAACGAACTCCTTCGCTGCAGCGACTCCAACTTTGCAAATTCTTCTTCTTCAATTCACAAACAGCGGCTGAATAGGCACCGTTGCAGTTTATTTTATCGTTTTGATTTCATTTCTCGTAACTCCTATCGCATCTGTTCAAACAAACGGAACGAGTAAAAATGCATCGATCTATTATCGATTAGCAGTTGAAGAAAAAATGCCCCAGCATTAGCCAAACTGATTTGCAAATTCGAGATAATAGACGGCGCCTGTGGGTCTCAAAGACAGGAATAACGAATTGACGAGACGTCAAAACTGGAATTTCTCGTAGGTATGTATAAAAAGCGAAGTAGTAAATAATTGCGAATTTTTCGTTAGTATCTCGGTTACCTTCGCGTCCTGCGCAAACCATATCCTTTCACGCAGTGATAAGATTTCAAAGGCCAAATCTGTATGAGCGGCTGTTAATTAGTCACAGTACGAAAGAAACGGGTGGTCATAAAAAACGTTTGCTAACAATTGTTAAAAAATAATTAAATAATAATATTAATAATAATTTATTATTAATGTATTATTTTCTTCTGTTTTTTTTTTGTTCGTTTCTTTCTTTCTTCACTATTTCTTTTTCTTTCAGACACACACGTATACATACATACACACACACACACACACACTTTTGTTTCAAGATGTAAGAAATGATAATAAATTAAATTTTTTAACTTCCGAGATAGCTGTTTTTTTCAAGTAGCTTTTGAGATAGCTGGTTATTCTGCAGAGCCATCGATATATTGATTGTATTTCTCTTGATTTAATTCCTAAGAAGTGTGAGCAAAACCTGAGCTATCGTATTTTAGATTATAGATTTTCATTGGTAGGTATGTGATCGAGAAATACTGATGGAAAACTCCTGGCTCTGACTTGTCTTGTGTAATGCAAGTCGCCAAAGTGACTTGCGAGTTCGAGATACCAGACTGCGTTTGTGGATCTGACGACTCGGCACAATTAAAATCTCTGGTATCTATAAAAAGTGCAATAGGGCAGAAGCGAATTTGTTCGGAATACTTGGGCTTTTCCGGATTAGTGTTTTCCGTCAAATGGAGCCTCCTATCATAAAACTCGTTCGCTATGGCGAGGCGGATGAGATCTTGAAGATTCTGGAGCGGGAAGTTCCTACAATAGAAATTTTTCTGCATCACACGGGCTCGTCTCTGTATCAATTTATTGGATTAGCTGCTTCTAAAGGATGTGTAAAACTCATGGAACATTGCAATATGAAATATGGCGTAAAAATGGAAATAGGGACCAAGGAAGGGCTTCACGCCATTGTTGGAGCCGCGATCAAAGGCCACGACAACGTCATCGAGTGGCTTTTGGAACCGTGGATACAGACTGAAAGAGTAATCGACGGTAAACGACATTCTAAAAAGGTAAGAACCCGACAGACAGTATGAAAGTCGGAAAGTCATGAGAAAATCGAAACCTTCAGAACCGACTTCCACCGGGTTGGCTACAACCGGCACTGCACAAGGCGATACAAGGTCTGCACGTGAGCACGGTGGAGCTTCTGGTGAAGAGCGCCTGGGCTGATGTGAATGCCCGCGATTTTGAGGACCTAAGCCCAATTAATGTGGCAGCAAAATCTGTCGACAAGAATGATCGAGGAAAATTGTTGCGGTACAACGCGATAATCAACACCCTTGTGCTAGCCAAAGTCAAAACTGACCACATCAATCCGCTTACAGGTTGGTATCGTTGCCAGCGATTGATCATCCATAGACATAAGTGCAACAATTTCTTTTCATTGTGCACGAAAGATTTTGAGTAAATTACTAAGTGGAGAAGTTTTATGATGATAGATACATCAGCGTTGTATGATGCCATAAGCTTAGGCAGCCGCGAAGCAACGAAGAGACTGCTCGATGGTGGAGCCGATGTCCTTATGCCCTGCACTAAAATCAAAACCACAGTGTTGCATTTAGCAGCCGCAGCCGGATATAAGAAAACCTTACGCATGCTGATAGATCATAAAAAGTCATCCAGCGAGTCCCCCTGCGATTTCGACGTCAGAGATACGGCGAGTGATATACATTTAATGATTTTGCCTATTAAAAGATCCTAGAATGAAGTTACACCTCAATTATAATCTAATGGGTTTCACGTTGTGTTTTGTGAACAGGAGGGAAGAACACCGCTCCATGTTGCGGTCTACGGTGGCCACCTAGGGTGTATTCGCATCCTCATCGATGAGGGATTGAGCCTTAGCTCCGCGACCACGGACAAGATAACAGTGTTGGCTGCTTTATTTGAACAAATTTCTAACCCCGCCGCCTTCCTCAAAGAAATTCTAGATGAACAAGTTACCACGACTGACAAGTCCGGCAATGTAGGTATAATGCAAGATGACTATCAACTCGTTACAACGCTAGTTATAATGAACTCTAATATTGTTGCAGAAAATAGACGTAGAGTTCGGCTTGATGGCGTCAAAACGTACTGATGACCATGAACATCGCTTTCCGGACATGGACGTGGTTGTAGCCCTGATTAATGGTGCTCAGAACATGGAGCATATGGCAATTCTGCAGCATCCTCTGTTGGCGACTTTTCTTCACCTGAAGTCTTTACCTGCTATGCGTTATGACGTCACTGTATCATTAGTCTATATCATATTCGCCGGCATTTTAACGTCGCAGGTCATCCCCTGGCTAACATTATCTATCGGAGGGGCTCTACTACTGGAAAATATAAGACGCACTCGCATTCTTATGCGTACTATGAATCTAGATAAGCTGAATGCGTGTTTATTATACGTATCCTGCGTTTTTTCATTATTATCATTTATCTACGGAGTAATAATGCTCATAGACTTGAAGAAATATCCTTATAATTCGCCAACGAGAATGTTCTTGCACAGTATCACGATTCTCTGCTCGTGGGTAAACGTAATGTTGTCATTAATCCGATTCCCACTGATAGGAGAATACTTCTTCATGTTCTTTGCCGTTCTGAAAAACATCGTGAAGGTGAGCTACTATGCGCTAAAAAAAAAAAGGCCGCACGAATAATTTGAAGATCCAAAATTAATCACGAATCAGTGAATCGCTCGTCATTACAATTTTGTTGGTCCAGGTCCTCTTGTCTTTCGGCTGTCTTATCGCCGGTTTCGCTCTGAGCTTTCCGGTTCTATTCGCCGACAGTGATCAATTCGACAACCCCTGGAAAGCCTTTGCGAAGACTCTGGTAATGATGACAGGGGAGTACGACTACGCATCTCTCTTTTCCCCGACCGATCAGATCAATTGCACACCTGATAACTCCACAATTGGCAACTCCACATTTGATCATTGCACTGCTGCGGAAAAAAATGAAGGCTTTCTACAGATTGCCAGTATTATTGTATTCCTGATCTTCGTGATAGTATCCAGCATCACACTGATGAATCTTATGTTAGGTCTTGCAGTCCACGATATTCAAGAACTCTTGAAACAGGTGCAATTTTCTCAATAATTCTCTCGAACATGCAATTCTCTTGAAGAATTGACTAGATGCAACTTACGGCTAAGCCAAATTCCTCTGCAATTAGGGTCGCACTCGTCAGTTGACGAAGCTTGCCAATTCTGCAGCCGTAGCAGAATCTTTCCCGTACTTTACCAAAAACTATTCGAGAAAAATGACGCTGGATTTAAAAGGCTTACCTTGGAATTGCTGTTTCCTGATACCCTCGGAAGTGCCGTATGCTCTCAGAGAATTGGCTTTGAAGAATCTCGACAAAAAGCAAAGGTATGATTCAGTGAACCACACAGTAGACACAAAACGATGAATAACTATTTTTCAAAACGCTCCGTACACAATTATACGTGTCCAGATGCCTAAGAATTGTTCAAGAACTCTTCGCACAAAATTTCAATTCATGTTTCTCTGTGTTATAGACCTGAAACGGAACCACGTCGTCACAATACACAAAAACGTCTCCATGCTATGCAATCATCGCTTACCGAAATGCAATCAACGATAAAAAAATTTGTTTCGAAACAGCAGCAAGAACACTCCCAGACAAAACAGTAAGACGTGAAAGTAATCAGTATGTTCATATAACGTTTACTTCAATTTTAAAAAGCTTGGTCGCGTCAAGATTCTGCCACAGTAGACACAAAACGATGAATAACTATTTTTCGAAACGCTCCGTACACAATTATACATCTCCAGATGTGTAAGAATTGTTCAAGAACTATTCGCACAAAAATTTTAATTCACGTTTCTCTGTGTTATAGACCTGAAACGAAACCACGTCGTGACAATACACAAAAACGTCTCTATGCTATGCAATCATCGCTTACCGAAATGCAATCAACGATAAAAAAAAAAAAAAAATCGAAACAGCAGCAAGAACACTCGCAGATAAAACGGTAAGTAATCAGTATGTTGATATAACGTTTACTTCAATTTTAGAAAGCTTGGTCGCGTCAAGATGCTGCCGAATTGTATCAAGAACTTATTTGTTAGCGTTTGCAAGCCCAAAACCAATTTTTTTTTCTCTTATAGGTCTGGCAATAAGATGATCTCGCCTCACGCAGAGATTACGCAGGAGATCCTTACCGCTCTACAATCTTCGCTTGCTGCTGTAGAATCGTCACAAGCCACAATGCAATCCTCGCTACAAAGAATGGTCGTTGAACAGGAGCTACAAAACTACCGGATAGAACAGTTGACACAACGTCGCAAGACCAAACAGCAACGAAAAAGCATATAAATTTTATACACGTTTCAATTAAAATTACTGTCAGCGCTGATTCGAATAGATTTCCAATTCAGACTCAGCGAATGGCCAAGATATTCATTGTTTAGCAAATAATTGTTAATAAAGAGAAAAAATAAACCTAGGAAATGTTGTAGCTATATTTTTTCCTTGAGAAGACCATATGACCCCACTTTCCTCTATAATTTTATTTTTTTATTTCTATTGTAATCGTTGCCAATTTGTTCTACTGATCCTCGTGTCGTTTATCTTTGTTTCTATGTACTTTTCATCCCTGTAGATAATATACTTATATGTTTCAACTGTTTCCTCTAATCCAGCTTTGCGTTTGTTTTATTTCCTGATAATTCATATCAAGAAACTATTGAATCTTATCAAATCTGATTATTGCCATCTAAGTGGCATTCAGTGACATCGATCATGTATCATATCAAATAAACAAACCGACATTTGATACGGTTAAAGAAGCTCAGCCGCGGATGCGGAGGTGTAATTATGCAATAATTAGAAAAGATTGAATTTTCTAATATCAGGACGGAATATGTGGAACGTAAAAATCTCGTGCAAACTCATTGTTAATATTACCCAGTTCATACTTCCTTATCTAATTATGTATGAACCATTGGCTGCAGTAGGTATATCGACAAGTTCTGAAAAAAAAGAACCCCATTTATTTTCATGATCAAACTAAGCTATCATTAGAAATTTGTCTATTCAGAAAGTATTCGTCCTAAACTACTTTATTTCTCGCTTTGAACAAAAAAAAAAAAAAAAGCAGCAGTTAATTGGTACAGATTTAATTGCGGTCTTGTATGTTCACCAGTGTTTGCTTCCTGTAAAAACCATATCACTTCTACTAGCGATAAGAGGTCCAAAAAATAATTCATTTCAGCAGTTTGTTGAACAGTCTCAGTTCGCATTTCGTAGCGCTTGTGCGTGAGTGGAAAAACTTATTTCTGTCGAAATGTTAGGTAGTGTAAGTCCGGAGGGCCTGGTTGCCATAGACAATCTCGGTAGATGTGCCCTGCACTACGCTGCTTGTCAGGGTAATGTCGAAGTAATCGAACGGCTCTTAGAGCAAAGTGAATCGGAGTTTTCCGCTCATTCCCAGGTACAAACCCCACAGTGTTGTCACCACCGCACAAAATGCATAAAATGGAAAAGTTTATGTACACATAAATCTTCATTTTTGCAGCTATCGCTTCTAGACTCTGATGGCACAACGCCGCTGCATGAAGCGGTTGCAGGTAAACACGTGAACGTTGTGCGGCTCCTGGTTAACGCTGGTGCCAGCGTAAACGCCTGTGCGGAGGGTAAAATGCCGCCGATTTATTTGGCACATTTTAATGTCGACCGAACTGATGCTGAGAAGATGTCAAGCTACGAGGAAATCATCGACATCCTTGTGTCTAAGAATGCCAACGTCAACCTTGTCGAACCAGAAACAGGTGGGTCTAGTAACCTGAATGATCATCGGAAGATGACTAGTTAATGTAAAAGATACGAATCTGCATGCGTACTATTTTTTCTCGATCCAAATTTCGCAACTCATGAAGAAGTTGGCGAATATACATAAAACTTTGAAACTCTTTCACTATGGGAAGTAAGTGGTGAAATGATTGACTAATCGACCTGCTCTTCGGCCAAGGCTTTGGGGTACTGTACCGTGCAGTGGAACTAGACAGCCGCAAAGCCACGGAGAAGCTCATCAGCGGTGGAGCTGATGTGTTTAAACACAGTGTGAAACTCGAGGGAACAACGGTGCTGCACTTTGCGGCTGAAGCTGGATACGGCAAGACATTGTCCATCATACTGAACCACGATGCCTTTACCACGTTATCTGAAGAGAACCCCAGCAGATTCGACGTACACGACAAGGTAGTCAACGTAATGGGTAATTCTGCTTGTAGAAGAAATCGTAGAGTTAATTTAAATGCAAATACTAATCGACGTTATGTCACCGGTTTATCGAGTAGCTTGGAAGGACGCCGCTTCACGCTGCCGTATACAAAGGCCACACGGACTGCGTCCGCATCCTTATCAGCAAAGGATTATGTCTGGTCGAAAAAGATAATGACGATAAGACAGTGGTGGATGCTATATTTGAAAATGTGCGGCAACCCGTCGCCTTTCTCACAGAGATTCTAGATGAACAAGTTACCTGCCCTGAGTTTGGCGATGTAAGTACAATGCATGATGGCTTTTACCTCGTGGCTTGTCGGGTAGATCAAAGTTTGAAATTGTTGCAGGTAGTGACTATGAAATTTCAAATGCTAGCTGCACTACCTACTACTTCATCATCATACGCAACAGGTTTTGACGAAATTTCGAATCTACGGGTGTTATTAGCCCTTATTACCCCTCTATCAATCGTAGAGCCAACGGCGATCATACAGCATCCTCTTGTAGCGCATTTCCTCCAAAAGATACTTGCTCCGCGAGACATTTGGAAAATTATGAATGCCTTTTTTAACTTAGTTTACTTCGTCGCTCTATGCTCGATTATCATTTGCAGAACGTCAATTGACGGGGGGTGCTTTCCCTTATCCGCAGCACGCCTTACAATAGTTCCTATGTCATTAGTACTATTAGGTTACAGAACAGGAAACTTCATCTTCCTATTCCGAGAATTCGAACATTTCATAGATGTGTGGAATTTTCGTTGCTTCCTGGTCGTAATTTGGCTCGTGAATTTATTTACCAATCTTTTAGCAATGTGTGTATCTTGCACCCCGTATAGTGTGTCTTGCACGAATTCCAATTGCTGGAATTTGTGGCCAAAGATTTTCTTGACGATGCTGTTACCTTGGGCCTTCATAATGCAGATACTGACTTATTTTCCACGTCGCGGACCATACATCTTTATGTTCTATACCGTTCTGTACACTGTCTTTAAGGTGAGCTGCAGCTGTGTATTGAAGAAGCTTGCATAAATAATTCGAATATCAAAAATTCATACATCCATACCAAGTTACTCAAGTTGGTGTACCATTCATCCCGAAGATTTCATGTTTCAGGTCCTCGCAACCTTTTCTGCTGTCATCTTCAGTTTTGCCTACAGTTTTAGAATTTTATTTTCGGGCACCGACCAATTCAGCAGCTTCTGGAAATCCTACGTTAAGACCTTAGTGATGATGACGGGGGAATATGACTACAATTCTCTGCCCCGCAATGAGACCAACTCTACTTCTGTCGAGAACAACGACGATGGACTGGTTCTACGCTCGATAATTTTACTCATCTTCGTGATTGTCATTAATATAGTGCTTATGAATCTAATGATCGGTTTGGCTGTCAATGATATCAACAAACTTTCGGAAGAGGTGCGAGTTTCAACATCATTATCTATTACACTATATCTGAATGATTGTTTACCTGTAATATAGGTCCTATGTCACTCATCATTTCTCATTCTACTCAGTATAATATGTAATTTCTATCCGTTTATTGTTAGAGCCGCAGTAGATGGTTGAAGCTCCGGGCCGTAATCCTGCTTCACACGTTGACTCGTCGTTATTTAAAACGTAGGATATACGCGATATTTGCGCGTTGTAACAATGAGCCTACAAGTAAACTATGCTCGTGCTTGGAGGGCGAATTGAAGCTACGTTGGGATGAAATCCCCGAGGATATTAAAGAAGGCATCCGCGAAGTGGCTTTGAGAAAATCTTCTAACCGAGATAAAGAGTGAGTAGTGAGGGTTTATGAGAATGTTTTTTTTTTTTTTAATGATTGGGCGACCTTCGAATGGTAATATTTTCATTTGAAATTTGAGTACGTTTCTCTAAAATCTATATAGAAAATATTTAATTAGTGAGAATCTGAAGAGTAAACAAGTACAAAAATCGACTTCTTGGCATTTTGAAATTTTCCAATTTCTTGAGTGATCTGTAAAAAATTTGTTGATTGAGCTGGAATTTAGAGAGGGCTCTGAAAATGCATAAAACTGACAAATTTTCATGTGAGCTTTGGACATAGAAAAAAAAAAAACCGTCAAAAAAACATTGCCACCCCTAAGTGAGACGCAACGAAATGTAAATGATATTGAATTCAATTCACTTTCAGAAAGATTAATCATGTCATTAATATCGGTAAAAATTATATCGAAAACTTATTGGTTCACGTTTGCAAGTCCAAAGCAAATTTTCTTGCTCTTGTAGGTCTGACAAGAAGATGAACTCGCCTCGCGACATTACGCGGGAGATCCTTGCCGCCATACAACCTTCGCTTGCTGCTCTAAAATCGTCACAAGCCGCAATGCAATCCTCGCTACAAAAAATGCTCGATGGACAGGAGCTACAAAACTAATGGCTAGAACGGTTAACACAAAATTCCAGGACCAAAAGGCAGCAAATAAGTACATCGGATGTCTACCCACGATCTTTTAGCATATGAAAATTGATTTGCATGCCAATCCCAATACGGAATCAGAATCATTAGTAAAAACTTGCGAAATTAATTATGAGAGTAAAATGTTATCATAGCGAAGTATGCAAAATTAATTCCATTTTTGATTATTCCTTTTTCCAACAATCATCATACCAGGATTTAAATAGATTAGCCGATAAAGAAGGGGGTGTGGCATGTACCGTCTGACGATAACAGATACTTACCCCGTCTCCGAATGTCAAAGTAGGTACATTATTCATCCTATAGATCGCACAAGCTGCCGCGATTTCATAGCGCGGGTAGAAATTGAATTTGAATAGTTTTTGAAAGAAAAAAAATAAGATGATATTCCAAAATTCTATTTCTCGATGATACATCGACTTAGTTATATGTTAAATATGTATTGTTTCTTAATTTAGGTAATAATTGATCGTATTTCAGGATATAATAAAACTCCAAAATATTCATTAACAATTGAAAAAAATAATTATAAATAATGTACGATATCTGTTAATAAAACTAATTGTTCCTCTATAAAAGTTGCTTATTATTCTTTAACAGCTTTTCGACAAGTGGTTACGATACGTTATCAGACTTTCTTAATGATCATTTGATTATTGTTTAACCGTAAACTTTAACAGATGTTGTGCAATTATATATCTATGACAGGAATTAGCAAAGACCACGTTAAGGTATACATATCACATCTCAATCTTGACTTCTCTATTAATATATCTAATCAAAAAATACTAATCGGAAATTATACCATTTTTAATCCCACTTGTCATCTCGAATCTAAAACAATGTTAAAATCTTTATCTCCAGCACGCGGTAGGTAGAAAAATTAATCGAAAACCTCGGAAACTGTTTAGAATTCTCATATATTGTTTTCAATTTTCATCAAATTTAGAGTATCTGAATTTTTTATTTTTTTTTTATTTTCGTCAGTCAAACACGAGCCTGAGATTCTCAGACATACGAAACCTTTTCCAGTCCGTCTGAAGACAAATAAAAACACATACAGATTATATTCACGAATACATATAGGTATCATAGATAGATATACGTGGCTACGTTTTATATACAATCAATTGTCACCTTATACTTTAAGGTGCATACCTACACCTAGACGGATACCTTATCGGCTCAGCTCACGTGCTAGTGAGTCAGTGAATGACTGTCAAACTCTGACCATGACCCGAAGTCTATTCAAGGAATGAAATTACATATCTGGTATAGTAATTGATATCAGGTCCAAGTTTATGTATATACCTAGCTTACGAAATTTCAATATTAGGTCCGTGTTCACCGACAAAAAAAAAAAAAAACAGAAAAAAAAAAACCAACAGACTCTGAACTATTCCTTCATCGTCCATTCAGAAATAGGAAGGTACGAGAATTAAATTACAACACACATATATAGATATACATATATATAAGATTGAGCGATTAAAAAATGATTGAATTTTACATAATTTATATTGAAGGAAAAAAGAAAAAGGAAACTAAAATTTCTTAATTAATTTCTAGAAATATATAATATGTGATTAATTATCGCTACTTAGAGTTAACTCGGGCTCTTTACTTTACCTTATTGGTAATCTATCAGGTACACGCGTAACGGTATAGTTCATATAAGTACCTATATATGTAACGATAGATTTTTAATCCGGATTAAATTGTAAGTATAGGTATAATCAGAGATTTACCGACATAAACTTGCCAATTACCGTATCCTCGCACGATTTACTTATATATACCTATATATACGACGTACTATATGTGTGTAGATATTTCAGCTCTGTTTCATGCACTGACATAAAACTACCTATATGTAGGTATATCTAGTAATAGCATATAAACAGCAGCGGAAATCAATTATTTATACATCTAATTGACGTTTTATTTGGATCAATCGCATACATGCTTTAATGCCCGCGAATGGAACAGACATATGTAGTTATATCTGGGTATAGATAAGTAACGATTTCAATCCTCGTTTATATCTGTATTCGTTCTATATAACCCAGTCTCATGTATTATAAACCTGATTATCATAAAACATTACGCGAATATACATATATTCCGCGATTCTTATACGAATGGTTTTTTTCTTTCTTCTATTTCCTCCGAAAATCTTTTTTCTTCGAAATTTATTTTTAGAATTTTTTTTTCCTTCCATTCCTGATAGTAGATAAAAAAAAACATGATAAATCTTGTAAGTTATTATATAGTTTCTAATGAACTTAGTAATAAACATATAAGAAATTGTATTTATCGTTTTCTCGATTGACAACTGAGTTATTAATGGATTTTGTTCTTATGTACATAAAGTATATACAGAGGTATAGAGGTAGGTATAGGATAGATCGTAATAGACGATAGAAATGAAATTATAAATACTGAGGCAGACATCAATCGACGATAATATATCCGCGTGTTTAATCTTTATTTAGCTAACCGATATATACCCGCGTAATCGCGGCTGCGGACAGGGCCCTAGACAGTTGTTAGTAACGTAAGCGATAATTGAACTGCGGTAGGTAGCTGAGCTTTAAACGTGGGTATAATATACTATCAGAGATCAAATCTCGCTTCTTTAAAGAGTAGAAAACAACCCGCGAGATTCTTATGTGTCAACGAAAAAAAAAATTGACACATCTCTGATTTACGTCAAATTTCAATTCAATTTTACCCGTACGTTAAGCCCTAAGTCAATCAAGGTCAGATTAATACAATCCTTTTATCACCACCGCGTTGATCGGTCTTTTAAATACCTTGGTCAATATATACTTTAAAGAAAATGTAATGAAAAGAAGAAGAAAAAAAAATTGGGAATAACAGATTTTTTTTTCTTTTTTTTTTAAAGACTCCTACAAGTTTATCTATTAATTTATCGCATAGCATTAGATGTTTCTCGTCGTCGTAGGTAGTAGGTGCATATAGGTATAATCGCGTGACTATGATCGTGCGGCACTGACCCGGGAAGAATACATTACCGGATTGTATCACGCAATGTTTGTTTTGATTTTGACTTTTGGCTTCGCGGTGCAGTTACCAGCTGCACGCATCTATACTACTACTTCATTTTTTTTTAAGTGAATTCTTAATCCCTTACAAGTATATATATATATATATATAGCATTACAAGAAATATGTATATTAATTATTTGGTACATCATATAAGTAAAAGAATTCAATTGACAATTTATTATTATTTCCTGAAATAGCTCATCTTTTTTTTATATAAAGACGTATTGTGTACATAGGTATATATATACTATATAGCAGCCCTCTTTGATCCCTGACTCGGTCGGTCGTCTGCTTATATTACAGAGAAGAACGTGCGCGACAAGGTCCGTCCCTCCCTGTAAAGCATTATAATTTTCTCTACAGAAGAAATACCCATGGTGTACCTATATCTTTCTCTTATTCTATCGGTTTCGATCTAAATATCGTAAGAATCTATCGGTTGAAAAATTAGCCTTCGGTATAATGAAAATAAATAATAATAATAATAATAATAATAATAATAATAATAATAATAAGAGAAGGAAAGAAAAAAAAGAAGCAAAGATTAACCCCTCGGTTTACTGCAGCGTAAATAAGTGCATGGAAACCTCAGCGCGGCCTCCTCGGTTTTAAAAACCTAAAGACTTGAAGGGGTCCGCGTTCGCGGGTCGTGTGTGAAAACGCGGAGGTAAAACGCGGCAACGCATATAACCGCATAGTGACGCGTAGTCGCGCGGTACATGTCATATCTCATATAGAGTTGGCGTCGAAGTGTCGAGTCGGGTGTTTCCGTCGTTATCCGGTTAGGTTCGTAGCGCTGACTGCCATCACTGGTTAGGTCGAGAAGGGAAACCGACGCGCGAAAGGTGGGCGGTGATTGGTCGAGACTCGGAGCCGCCCGCGGTCCCTTCAGCGCCGTGCGTAGAGCTCGCTAGGAGCTTTGCAGTGAGCACCGAGCAACCATCAAGACGACTTGGACCGTGAACCGTGCGTTTGTGTCGCGGTTGTATGATGGCCGTCCGCGTGTTTTATGCCGTTCAGTTAGTTCAGCCACTGCTGCAGATGGATCACGCAACGCGCTCCCCACGCGGAGCAGTTAGGCGCTGCGCGCTTAACGCTAGCGTGTAAAAAGAAAAAAATAAATAATAAGTAAAGTTAAAGTAAAATAAAGTTAAAGTTAAACTAAAAATAAAAGTAAAAGTATATTGATTGAAGGTATAAATAAATAAATGAATGATTAATTAATTAATTAATTAATTGTCAAATTAATTGATCGAAAAATATTATTTGTGATCGTATAACTGCAGCAGTAGTAGTTAATATTATAAATAATAATAATAATAATAATCTGTTTGCCAATTGACAAGGCGTATATATATATATGTATATGTATATGTATATATTGTCGCGTAAACAATAATAACTAGAGAGGCAAATGTAGATGTGGATAGAAGTTTTTCTTCTTCTTCTTCTTATTTCGTTTAGTTTCGCGTCGGACTGGTGGGTGGCAGCGTCGCGACGACTGCAGTAGTGAACGACGATTAAAACTACAACAACGAGACGCGTGTGATTTTTTTTTATATATATATACATGAATATTTTTTTTTTTCTTTTTTTTTTTTTATATTGAAAGTTATATTTTGTTTGTTAGTTTGTTTCGTTTTTAGTATATTAATGTATTATGTATATTGTATCAGCAGTTGCAGTTGCAGTTGCAAGTGTTTAGTGACAGATATATTATAATCTAATGATAATGATACAGTGTGTTGTAAGTGCGAAAGAGTAAAGAGTTAAATAACAACAACAAGAAGAATAAGAAAAACAGAAGAAGAATAAGAAGGAGACGCTTCGTTTTAATCAATTATTAACAGTGAGAGTAAAACCGCCAGCGCAAGCGAGAAAGAAAAAAAAGAAAGAGAGAGAAAGAGAGAGAGAGAGATAGATAGCGAGTTATCGTAATCGCAATCGCAATCGTCGACTCAGTTACTAAAGAGAGTAAAAAGATAGATAAAGTAGTAGTTTACGACGATATTTATTCAAAGGTATATATAAAAAGCCAAAAGAAAGAAGAAAAGAGAGAAAGAGAGAGAGAGATAATAGATTTGTCACAATTAGTGGGCGCCGGGCATAATGCCGCACGTTAATAGTAGCGGCGGTGGCGATGATCTCGGTAGCGAGGACGAGGTCAAAGTTTTCAAGGATGAGGGCGAGGACGAGAAAAGGTCATCCGATCTTCACCTCACCGAAGAGAAGAGTTCTCTCATCGACCTCACTGAGTCAGAGGTTCGTTTCGACGAGTTCCAACAGATATCCTATAACCTAACCCCCCCCCTCCCCCTCCCGTTTCCTCCCTCGCCTCCTTTTTCAAATAATAGTAATGAACGAAAAGAAATTAAAGAAAGATTTCCTGTCGCAAGATTCGGAGGGTGAAACAGGTGTGACAGAAATACCGTATATGTGTTGCAGGAAAAAGGTTCTCTCCCCGGTGGCAGCTATTCGACGGGCAAGACGTCGGCCAGATCCGACCTTAGCCCCGTCTACGGTGAGTTTGAAACACTTCTTTCTATTTCTGTATAAGATTTACGGTGTATTATTCGATGTTTAATGAGTTGACACGACCGTCGTTTCGAATCTTATAAATACTCATTGTTGTCAACATTAATAAGACCAACCGCGTGGTCGAGACTCGAGAAAGATAACGAGATAAATATATATAGGTATAGATATATATTCATATATATAACAAAAGAAGAGCGTGTATAGCTAAATGAGAATGAGTTTTCCCGCGGCAACGTGTTTCGTACGTAGGATAAATACCGAATGTATAGATATAATACTAGAGGTATATGTATATAATATGTGGTAATATGTGTTACGGAGTTTTGCCGTTTGTGCCATTACTCATTCCTCATTCGTTGGACGTAGGTACTACTATACTCCTCTTCGGACTAACTACAATGAGCGGCAATGATATCTCGTTGTGTAGAGTAATTGACGAGTCCGCGTGTAGGCGTCTGCTCCTAGATAGCCGGGAGCGTAGACCCGTTCGTTCGTTCGTTCGGTCGTTCGGTCGTTCGTTCGTTCGTTGCGCGTTGAGAAACAACAAACGAAACAGGCCTGGGCCCCGTGTTGAGGAGGTAGAGGTATATGAGGTAGAAGCAAAGGCAGAGAGAAGTGGAGGTGGAGCCGACTCACAGCTCACGGGCTGCGTCACCCTGCAGCGTTAGTTCGTTCTCCGAGAGTTAACTTGGCTCCTCGAATGCATACCTATACCTTTTCTTTCTCTCTTGCTCGCTTACTCTCTCTCCTCTCCGCAGGACACGCTCTCTTATACACGGCTACAAGCCTGACCCGACTACACATGGCACCCAACCAAGCCTGTTCGTTCTCTACTCTTCTTACTTTTCTCTTCTCTCTTCTCTCTTCTCTCTTCTCTCTTCTCTCTTCTCTTACCCAGGGTTACCCACCCATTTCTTACGCTGGACCACGCGACGTACCGGGTGAATCGAGACCTATATCTACGATTATGAATAATTTCAGTAAGAAAATCATTACTTTGATTTTCTTTTTTTCTTTCCTATCTTTTACTTTATTGTTTCTACAGTTTTAAAATTAAAACTGAATTTAGTGTTATACAATTTTCACAAGACGCTTATTTTCTATCTTGTTCTTTTTCCTTTTTTCATCGAGAAAATCGAGGAAATCGAACCGGTTGATTACTAGTATTTTTCTTCTCGGAGTTTCCTCTTTCGAAAGAGTGAGACAGAGGAAGTGAATGAAACGGGGTCCACCCGGTATATAAATACAGACACGGTCGTGCTACAGTCAGCATTGTATACACCTACCTTTACCTGCCTGCCTGGCTCTCTGCCTACCTGCCCGCTAACGAGGCTACCTGCTGCACTTCTTATATTCGGAGAGAGGTTGAGGTTGCCCAAGAGAGACCCCACACTCCTCTCTGCTCCTCGCTCCTCGCTCGCAGCGCTCTTCGCTTCGTTTCTCATCGGGTAGGTGATCCCTCCGCGCCTTCCGCCCTCCGCCCCCGCACACCTTTTCCCTAACGTGAAGGTGGAGGTGGAGGTGGTGGTGCTTGGTGCTTGGTGTTGCACCTTCCTTTATAACTGGTTAAACAAATTTCTTCGTAAAACGTTTTTTCCAAGAAACTTCTGGGGCTTGTGCAGCTCTTTCAGTTAGAGGGTGCAGTGGAGGTTTTCGTTTTCGTTTTTTCTTCTCATTCTTCTCTTTTTCTATTCGAATTTGAGCAAACACAACACCCCAAATCACAGATTTTTTTTTCAACACATGTTAATATTATTATCATTATTATCATTGGATTATTTTAGAATAGAATTACTATCCTTTTTTTTTTCCCAATTTTGATTGTGTACATATACCTATACATGAATTTATAACTAAGTTTATTACACCCACGCAAGAATAATTATTGTCATTTCAATTGAATGTATGCATACATAGGACATTCGGTAGCTAGGCTGTATATACAGGTTTGATTTTAATCATTGAAACTAATTGTATTCCTCTACGTCACACAGCGACAACGCTAATTGATAAACATATCTGTCACATATCGCGCGAGTGCCTATATATCATCGAGCGAAATCCCGTTTGTTTGTCTCTCTCTCTCTCTCTATTTTTTGTTGCTGCTGCTGCTGTTCTTTATTCTCGACATCTTATGCGATCGCATATAAGCAATTTGAGTTAGTCTCATTTATGATAAGGATAAAAATAGTTGACCATAGAGAAAATGAAAATAAAAAAAATATATATATATATAAATATGACGAAAATTCATGAAAAATTGGAATTTTTAAAGAAACCCCAGTACGAGGCGTGAGATGAGATGTTTTGGTGTTCTCAACTTTTGACATAACTTTCAAAGATTTTTGTTGGCTGGTTGGTTGGTTGGCGCGCTGGTCCATTATAACTACTTAAGAGACGCGTCGTTCAAACAATTTCACACTACGGCCGGTCGCAAGGCCAATATTGACCGTTCCGGTACTATACGGTACATATACCTACATCGTGTGATTTTTTTTTCTTTTTTTTTTTCTTTTTCTATCATTTTAATTTTTAATTTGTAATTTAATTTTAATTTTTTCTTTTTTCCTCTCGCGTTTAGTATATCTTATTTACCATACATACCCTACGTTCTCAAATTGCCGACACTTATACTCAATAAATACTAAAAAGTGACATTACGGTATAATACCTAAACTTCGATTTTAATATTGAAAATTAAATACGAAACGAATGTGGAAATTTCATATCTCATTTATTTTCAATTATTAACCTGTACTCGGTTTCTGGTTTTTTATTTTTTTTTCATCTAGTTTCATTTGTAAATTAAGGATTTATATACGGATGCAGAAAAAAATGTGGTACAAAGAAAGAAAAAAAGAAATTAAATTAAAACTATGGACAGCAAATAAATTCTGATAACTAATTTATGCGCTGCGAATTAATTGCGGACAATGATGAAACATTTTTCTGTATTTAATTCGTTGAATATATGTATGTATGTATGTATGCATGTGTGTGCGTATGTACACGTTTAATCTGTATCGTCAATTGAATACACTGTCTGCCTGTTTGTCTGTCTGAATTTCTCTGCTTGTCTGACTATGTTTTATATGAGAGTCTCTCATGTCCGTGAGTTCGCTAATTACTTTATATCCCCGTGCGGTTGTATAGTAGTTATAAACACGAGGCACTTATGATTACGAAACTATCTACCTGTAGCCGCGGGAGGTGGTGCAGGCCGATGAGAAAGAGAATTAGAGTTTTAACAAACGAGACTGACGATCAGGGAGAAAGGAGAAGATGAAGATGAAGATAAAGATGAAGATGAAGATGAAGATGAAGATGAAAAAGGCATACATACATACGAATAAACACGTACCTATATGCCTCAATACGAAACGGGTGCACGAGCCTCGATGAGACGAGAAGAGAAGATAAGAAAACGCGAAGAGAAGAGGAGAGAAGAGAAGAGAGTTGGATTGTTCTGTATAAGAGAAAAAGAAAGAGAGCGGTTTTTGGGGTGCATGTAGTGTGGTGGAGTCTTACAGAAACCACCACCATGACTAGTACTACTACTATTACAAACGGCGTCGCCTTCGCCATCGTCGTCGTCGTCTGCAGTGCGTTCGTTGAGCGAGGTTAGCAATCTGTGTAGTGTTTTACGACAACTATAAATATGGCCATAAAGCTCTTTGTTTAGAGCAGCCAGTCTGGCTTTCGAAACTGCGTGGCTCTCTCGACCGCCTCTCTTCTTCTTCTTCTTCTTCTTCGTCTTCGTCTTCGTCTTCTTCATCTTCTTCTCTTCTTCTCATCTTACTCTTTCCAATGTTCAAATCCATTTAGGTAACTTGACGGTTCGGCTGCACACATACTCTAAACCTTCTTCTTCCTGTACCCTTATACCGACAGATTAACGCCGCCGATGCACTTTCAGAGTTCAAACTTCGAGAGTCCTGTAATTTTTTAATTTTTTGCGAGAAACAAAACCGATTCATATACAGATTGAAGTAGGTATATGGAACAGATTTTCGTAAAGACGGTTTCGATTAATAGAATGAATTATTTCTTGTCTTCACATCCTGAGAAATGGACCGAATTTTTTTTGATTTCAAGGTCTTCGAGGGATCTGCATGATTTTCGGAATCTCAATGTTCTTCTAAACTCGAATCTTTTTGAATGTTCAAAATCTTTACAAATAAATTCGAGACAAGATATAGAAATGTTCGTGACAAAAAAAAAAATCAAAAAAAAATAGCGTTTTACCAGATCGCGTTTATACTCTCTATAGAAAATTGTCACAGAGTTATATTGTGTATTGTACGGGTATCTCGAACTAATTTTACCTCCAAAGAAATATGGAGCGAAGTTGAATAGCATATATATATATAAGGAATGTATATAGGTATATATGTATATAACTGTAGAGTATAGAAGACCGCGCGCGTGGGCGTGTGAGTTGCTCAAAACTCCAGGAGCCGACGGACGGGCACCGTGCGTCGCGTCGCCCACCCCCCGGGGGTTCCGCCGTTTTGTGGACCTCTAAACTCCTCTCCTCGAGTCTGACAATAAGAAGAAATCCCTGCACCTACCTACCTACCTACCTTCCTACCTACCTCTCATGCCCTTGCACCGTCCGCTGCTTACCCACTTGTCTCATGTCTGGCTTTGCCTAGCACTATAGCGGCGAGAACAAGAAGTACCTACGCTATTAACATACTTAAATTCCACTACACATATGCATACATACATACATACATACATACGTATATATATAGAGATAATTCGTTAATGACCCGCGTTTTATAAAAGGACATTAATTCACGTTTTATATGTAAGAAGAAAAATGAAAATGAAGTGTTAAATTTCTTAACAATTTATCATATATTATATAAGATGAGCGCGCACGTGGTATAGGTAACTATGCAGAAGTGGAGTATAGAGAGGCTGCAATACACTAATATACATATATACAAGAGTGCGGAGATAGCGCGGGGGTTCAGTTAGTATATTGAATTAGGAAAGCAATGTTCTTATCGAAAGGTCTAACTAAGCGATGATAATACTTGAATAGAAGTAAAATTCCTTCTATAGAATATACACTATATATCTATACTAGTAACACGTCGGATTATCTGTGTTAACTTTCGGGTATAACATGTCTTTGGATTTTTCTATTTCCTTTTTTACTTATTTTTTTTTATTTAGTACCTCTGTAGGTATAGACATACGTGTTTCCACGTGCCTATCTTTCACGTTTCTACATATTATTAACTACTATATGTACGAACATGTGTATACCGACACGATTTATACTAGATATGCATGCGTGCATATACGCCTCTCTTTGCGTCGGCGTCAAACTTCTTCTTCTTCTTCTTCCTTCATCTTCCTTCGTCTTCGTATACTTATAAGTATACGTATGCGTATGTACGTATACGAGAAACGCTGGAAATATTTAGTCGGTGCATGAATTGAAATTGCTTCGTTAAGGCACCGCGCTGGCTGGCTGACTGGGATCCCTATGGGCTTGTTGGCTTATACTGCCTGGCTAGCTGGACGAACGGACGTACATACACACACACACACTCATACGAACAAATATTTTTTAATATTTCACGCACGCACGCGCGTGTATAATGATGATGATGATGGTGGTGATGACGATGATGAGAAGTCTGGAAACTCAAAATTTGTGTACGAGTTATATATAAGGAGAGTAAAAATGATATGATATGACTGAATAATTGAGAATTGTTGTTGTTCGAAAAGATCGAAAAACCAGGATAAGCGACGAGCGTTAGTGAACAATAATTAATAATCCACACATATTTGAAAAAAAGGTCGAGAAAATAAAGAGTAATTACATTATGTACGATGTATAATATTATAATTAATTTAGTATATTATATATACTATATAAAGAGTATAAATACTTATATATTCTCTTGAATTCATTATACTCGTTCCTTATAGCTGGAACGGCAGCTGGATGATTGCTGGTTGATAATTGAAAAATGAGAGGGAAATGACGATAAAGAAAAAGAAAAAGAAAAAGAAAAAGAAAGAAATTAAATAAAATCGTATAGGAGGGGAAAACGAGGAGGTCGATAACAGATTTTCTTTCTTACATTTTCTTTTTTATATATTAATTATATATTATAGCTACTGTTACGATACTTTACGCTTTATAGGACGTATTGTACAAAATTCTTCTTCAAACTCTCATGCATCACCACTTATTGATACGCAATTTACATAAATATAAATTATATATTTATAAGTATATACTTGAAGAAAAAAAGTATATATATGCACATAATTGAGTCGTTTTTGTTGTTTTTACGTGTGAAGGAGGAGTACAGAGTTGTGTATAGAATAGGTATATATATGTATTATAACGGTTTGAAAGTCGGATGGATTCTCTCTCCCTCGTCACCACCACCGAGGATCCCTGGAAACGAAACGAGAGGCTCAAGTAGTCCAATTGATCTCGTTGAAAAATTGTTGAGAGCGCTCTTCCACGCCGAGAAGGAAAAGAAGAAGAAGAGAACGAGAAGTAGGGTGGAGGGTGGAGGGAGGGTACAGGGTGCATGAGGAGTGGCATGAATCCACTAATCTTATCTCACGAGGGAGAGACAGAGAGATAGATAGATATATAGAGAGAAATAGGAAAGGGAGAAACAGATATATAGAGAAAGAAATAAAAAAAAAAGTAAAATAACGATAAAGATAGAGATAAATACTCGAGGCATACCGCAGCGTTTACGACTAGATAATTATCAATTATTATTACCGACCACCACATGACACGCTTCATTCTCACGGAACAGTGATAAGAAAAAAAAGAAAAAAAATCGTTTTGATTCTCATTTATAAATTTTTTAGCTTTTTTTTCCATTTTTATTTTATTCTTTCTATACTCCAATACAATCGTCAGTATAGAATTTTCGAGAGTAAAGAGAGAGAGAGCGAGAGAGGGAGGACAGAGAAACGGTTGTAATTATATTCGATTGAATTCTTACCGAGAATTTCCTAATCTAATTATTACGAATTCTTCTTCGGGGTCCATGTTTGTCTTTAGAATCGTGTTGGGGATTTGGTCCATTGCAGCAGCATATAGAATGACGAAAAAACAATTCTTCCAATTGTTTTGGCTAACTATAACGTTATGCGGTACATTATCATTATTATTATTATTCGAACGAAAATATCTACAGTTTATAACTCTAAGACATAATAGATTGCATACGCTTTGACCGATTTACGTTTATATTATACCTGTAAACGTATACGGCGTAATTGACTTGATTGAATATTTTTATACCACGAAATTATATATGTAGGTGTATGAAAATTAATCAATCAATAATCAAAAAAAAATTAAAAAAAAAAAAAAGAAAAATAACATAAATTAATCGTAGTTATAATTTAGTCATCTATCATGTATTAAGTTCAACCGCGTTTTGCTACTAGAGTCGCGGGAGTCTGCGGAGTCTGGATTCTGGAGTCCGGACCAACAAGGAGTAGAATAAAACACGCGGGGGTTGAGAGGGAGAGGACGTAGTAAAGCAAGGCAAGGCAAGGCATGGCAAGGCCTTCTTGCCTTGGCGGCAGGCGCGGTGTTGCCGTATTTTGTCTGCATCTCTCTTATACCTATAGTATTATACACTAGTGTACGTAGCGTAGCGTGTGTATAGGCAAGCTCGTGGCTCGTTCGTTCGTTCGTACGTACGTACAGTCGCTGTGCTATGCTGTGCTATGCTATGCTGTGCTGTGCGAGTCTCTCGCCTCTCGCCTCCTCCTCCTTCTCATCGCGCCTTCCTTTCGAGTTCTTCGAGTCTGTCTATAGCGAGGAGCGTAGAGAGCAGGACCGAGACCCGAGAAACCCAAGAGCAAGCGGCTAAAACCAAGACCAAGAGCACCACGGTGCGATGTTGTGTTGTATAGTAGAGCGAGAACCTCGAAGACTGCTTGTGCTAGCGAATAGTGCCGGGACTGGCACTGGCACTGGCACTGCGGCATTAGCAGCGGGCGGACAGGACAGGACAGTCAGTCCAGCCACCAACGTCGTGGCGATTAAAATTCAAACGAAACACTAGGATTCGAACTGTATTATTATATCTATACCGATGTGTGTTATTGCCGAAAATAGATGGTTAATAAACCCTCTAATCATCGTTCTATTGCCGAATGGTATATATCTAAGAAGCAACGGTTTCTTTAGATGCAGATTGTCCTGATCAAATAAGAAACTATTTTCTGATCACGATATTTATTGGATTATTTATTAATGCAATAAGATTTTAGTCATCGAAAGGGTTGCCTTGACCGAGGCGACGAGCGTTGTTGGGCGTTGGGCCAGTATAAGCAAGGAAAGTAAGCAAGCAGGCAAGCAGGCATGGGCACCCATTGTCCGTCGTCCGGCCTTCTCTTGTTACGAGACGAGCGGCCACAACCAGCCGCAACCAGGCCTCTGGTTCAGGATTCTGGCTTCCTCCACCTCCACCTCCACCTCCAACAACTACCTGCGTCCTTATCTATAACCGACTTCTTCTCTTTCCAACACTCGTTTGTCCATTTGCTTTTCTTACTCCCCGTAAACCCTCTGCCCACTGCACTGGTACTGCTGCTGCTGCTCTTGCTCTCTTGTAGGCAAAGAGTCAAATCGAGTAAATGTCTCGCAAAGTTACGATCATCTGATGTATATAAGCGAATTAAAATCGATCATCGTAAAACGATGTAATCGACAGAAATCCATCCGGAATATTCAATTTTCTTATCGTCATTATCATTATGATCATTAACAATATTGAAGCTATCAATCAATAAAAATCCTTGTCAATACGATCACCGTGCAAAAGTTTATCTATTTTTTGTTTCTAATTTTTTTTCGCTATTTGTGGTCTGTTTTTGCGACTGTAAATGTTGATATGTAGCCATTGAACTCTGACCACCGATTCACCTGTCACCAATTGCCTCCTCGGATATATATATGTGTGTATTTTATTTTTTTTCTTCTGCGCAACCAGTTTTGTACAACGATATATATTTATTTATAGATTAATTGCAACCCGTGCTATATAATATAATTTGATATTTATTAAACGACGGATATCAAGGGAGAAAACCAGTTTGTTTGCACTATAAAAAAAAATATCCTTAGCACGCGGTATATCCAGGAATTGCTTATAGGCAGATATCCACATTATGCATATATGATACGTATGTATATCAAATCGTGAGAATTTTGTATTTTTTTACAAAGTTTTCTATTTTTCTTGCTTTTTTTTTTCTTTTTTTCTTTCTTATTTTGTTTCTTATTCGGGGACCGAAAAGGTTTGTTAATTTAATAACGAAAGGTCTCGCTCTGGCCTATCTCTTATGCGATGAAAATCTCGTGATCGTAAGAGCGAAACAAATTCTATTTGTTTGACGAGGAAGGGGAGAAAAAGATCCTTTGACAATCTCTGAAATATAACGCGCGAAATGAGATAGAAAGATTCCGTGTCTACCTACGTGAACGAGACAAAATCTAAACGTAGTACATACATTCATACATACATACATATACAACAAGACACATATAGATATACAGACAGCGTGATATAAGGTAGGTCAAAAATAATGGGACTAGAGAATGAGGCGAGGTACAAGGCTAGAGCATCCTCTCGATGCCTAAACACTTTCCTTTTTCCCTTTTTGTGTTTTTCCTTTTCCTTTTCCTTTTCCTTTTCCTTTTATCTCGATTTAAGGACTCCACACTGTGTCCAGGTCAGGGTTACGTCCAAAGCAGGAAAAAAAAATATTCGAAATATATCTTCGTCTGATCCGCGTAAAAAAAAATTCGAAAAATGTACGATAATTGAAGGAAATAATTTGACTTTTAGATCTTGTAACGATTCGAACGCCTTATTCGGTCTTTTTTACGGCCCTGGTTCAGTACCTGTACAGTATAGGGTCTGTATATTAGTATGAGAACCCTCGGCCCTCCGTCGAAGCCGTCCAACTATAGTCAGGTTGGTTGGTTGGTTGGTGGAAGGAAGGTGGTACGCGGTTGATGGACCAGAGCTAATCTAAAAATCACCGGAACTTCACAATTATAGTAATTTACCAGCCGACAACAAGGTGTACACACTAGCTTGTCCATTATAACCTTAACGCCCTGTTTGCTGCTTCTTCTTCCCTCGAGATGACCGCGACAGGCGTCCCTCGTCCTTAGTCGACAATAAGTCCTCGACTATATATCCGATTGCATTGATCAATTCGAAAATTAATCTTCTTTGTTCAGAAATTTATTGACACATTGAAAATGATCGCAATAAAAGATGAAATATAAATTGATTAGTTGGATAAGCAGCATAGTTATCTCTTCGTAAGAATAAAGCTATAGAGTTCAACCCCCGTAACGTACGTACGGACTAAACAGAGGCGAACATATTGCGTGTAGATCTATAATTACCATCCGAGTATTATTCCAACAAGACAGAGAAGTAAACAAACTCGGAGGAGAGTAAAGCTCAAAGTTTGTGTTTGCAGTTGCACGAGGGGCTGGAGGGTTCCTATAGCTCATAAGGGAGAGGGTCTTGGGTCTTGGGTCTTGGGTCTCGGGTCTCGGGTCTCGGTCGGGTCTCGGGTATCGGGTCTTAACTCTAGCTCCCAGCTCCTAGCTCCCCTCAGACTGTGTGTTTATATGTAGGTACGTAAACCTGCTGGTTCGTCGCCGCGCGAAGCGCGGGTGCAGAGAGTTGTGTGTGCGCTCGTGGTCGGACCCGAGAAGACCTCGACTAGCGATCAAGGGATGGTACTATTAAACTTTGCTGTACATTTACCAGATAAAGGATCATATTTGTCTACTATAAGTAATGCAGTTGGATCGATGATTGGTATTGATCCTAATTCTAAATGCATAACCGAGTAGATATTATAAACTTTTAGCATTTATTGTACCGCGTGTCTTGTGGCTTTTCACGTATACAGAGAGAAGAACGCGTGGTGCGTGCTGCTGCTGCTGCTGGTGGTGCAGTATATAGATGTGAATAAAGACTAAGAAGAAGCGAGCTCGAACGAGCGAGTGAGCGAGTAAGCGAGAAAAGAACACGCGATGGGATATCCATTCAACAGTCTTATGCGCTGAACCGAGGCCAAGAATTTGGCAAGGGTTGGGACTCGCGAGAGCGCGGGATGCGCGACCGCGACCACGACCACGACCAAGACCAAGACCAAGACCAGGTCCCTTGACTCACTGTTGCAGCATCATGCGCGTTTCTACGTTATACTAGCGGTACGATTTCTCGCGCGCTTCTAACTCCATGTTACACGAATTATTTTAAGGTGGACGGGGGAATATAATAGGACTGTGAAAGATGGAGAATTCGACGTCGACGCACACAGCGAAAGAGAGAGAGAAAGAGAGAAAAAAAAGGAGTTATGTCCGTGTTAATTGAAGTAGTATAGAAAGACATTATATATCCTCGTCAAGTTTATTTCAAGCAAATAATAGTCTTTTTAAATTTTTATTTTATACTTTTTTTTTTTTTTCCTTACTTTTCTTCCGGTTTTCTTATTTTTTGTTTTACTTTTTCGTTCTCCCACGGGTCACCGACCCCACTTTCAAACTCAGGCTGTTGCTGGTGCACTGCACTGCAGATATATATATATATATATTTATATATATGCTTTCTCTATACACATATTTATAGCTATTGTATAGTAATCTTCGAAGGTATTCACAGATTCATCTTAAGTATTAAGTTTTTTTGACTCAACACCACGTTCGCATTCGTATTCGTATTCGTGTTAGTTGGTTTCGCTGCTATGCAGGCATATACCTCTACCAGTACTAGATCCACTGTATAAGCGAAGTGTATAGGTTTCGCTCGAACGATTCGCAAATCACTTGCACTTTTTCTAATACATCTTGCTTCCTCAACTAAAATACGATAACTACTTATGTTAGGTTGCTACGATTCTGCTGCAGGTGCAATAGAGTTCGATTTTTATTATTTACTATTTAATACATACAGGTATATGTATACAATTTTCTCTGCATATTTTGTGCAGCGTATATACATCTAACAGTACTACATAGATATATAAAAAGATGATAATATATATATAAGAGGATAGAAGTGAGGAAAAACTGGAGTCGCCGGACGTACTTATGACGGTGTATAGCGATGAAATCGTAATTGGCTGACAATGAGATAAGTTTTAGTACCTAGCTATATATATGTGTGTATATGAATATAAATATACATATTTTTTGGGCAAGTGAAGAGAAGAAGATAGCCCCCGCAACGAACTGAGCAAGTGTGTTTCGAGGACTTATTTTCGTACACGTATAGCTGTACGCATAAGCGACCGAATACGAATACGAATACGAATACGAATACGAATACTAAGGCTAAGACGACGACGACGACGACCCTGGAATCATTCGAGGATATACAATTTTGTCAGTTATTCTCATCCTCTTTCTTTCTTTCTGTCTCTTTCTCGTTTTCTTCAACCTCTTTATCTTTTCTCACTCTCTCGGTCTGTCAAACACGTGCTGAGATTTTTCGTCGGAAAAACGTGAGCACTAACTAAACGGGTCAAGTACCCGAGCTATGCTCCTGCTCCTGCTCCTGGTTGCTACTGCAAGCTATAAACCGCAGAGATTAATTTTCACGTTTTCAATTTTCACCTAACTAATTCATCAGCTACAGTTGCGAATATTTTCAACATTCATACTTCACACACAAAAAAATCATGGGGAAAGAAAAATCATTTTTATAACAAAATAAAAACTAAGAGAGAATCCTTATCGAAGAATATCACGATGACAATTCGAGAGGCTTTAAGAAATACTTAAATTCCCATTTACCAGACCAATTAGTTGTTCTATTTAAAGAACCATAAGCTGTTCACTCGCGTGACGATTTCATCGTTATACTTCTTAGTTACATGTATATATTTAGTTATAGTATAATATACTATTATTAAGATATTTTCATACGTTTTGTCTCATAATTATATTGTTGTGCTGACCTGCCCGAACGATTTTCATCTCTCGGTCATTTCGCACCACTTCAGCCACTAGAAGAAGAAGAAGAAAGAAGATATTGCTGATAGCATGTGCCCTGCTTATTAAAATTTAATATTATTCATAAGAAAAATTGAAAATCCTTTCAAAAATTCTAATTCCATGAAAACAAAAATATACGAAAAATTCGCTATTTGATGAGGATTTTTTTTGTTTTAAAACCTGACTTTATTGTTCAATATAATTGAAAATAGGCGATGTATCACCGTTTAAAACGAGTATATAATGTAAGGAATGTACGGATTTACGAGGGTCAAGCTAATGTAAATCTCGTAGATGTAGGTATGGGTAACGCGTAGCCTTGTACGGGTACAATGTACACCCAGGGTAGTAAAACGTCATAAAAACAGGAGTCTCCCTCATTGTCTACGGGTCTACACCTTATATTGTTCGTCCGTTAAGTTGATATACTATATAATAGGGCTGATACACACACGCACACACACACCTACCTGAGCTACGTAGGTATAATAACGTAACAGCGTGATGATGAAGATCTACGGTTATTTATATTACCTGGCGATTACTAATTACTATAATTAGTCATTATACAACCGAGTGATTATTAATTAGTAACTAACACGGCTCGTAGACAAGAATAGAGCGAGATAGCGAGAGATAGTAAGAGAGGACCTAAACACACCGGACACACGTATCACACGTTTCCTTATTACACGAATACAATATAAAATTGAAAAAAAAAAACAAAAAGGAACGGAAATAATTATAACTAAAATTTTATCAAAGATCTTGTATAATAATATAATTGTGTTATTTGTATGTTTTTATGTACAGGAAAGGTGGACCCAACCCCACATACCTCATCGTTCAACATGGGCTACCTTGTATCACCGTACCCATACCCCAACGGCGCTGGTGGACCCATCCCCGTCTCAATGGTGAGTCTCTCTTTAATGATTGTCCTTTTTCTCTTATACTATCATCCCCAATTTTTTGAAATTTATTTATCTTGCGAATTAAGTGTAAAGAATAGCCTCCGATAGTCAAACGGAATATACGTATGTATATAGCCGAACACGTAGGGTGTATAGCATGTGTTAGCACACGACGAAGAGGAACAGCAGCAGCGCAGACGCGTCGACCCATTAAGTCTGCCTCTTCAAACTTGATAAACTAGCCGGTCGTCGCTTGCTGTGGATGTTCGGGTCTCTTTTCGTTCTTCTTGCTCTTCCTTTCCTTTCCTTTCCTTTCCTTTCCTTTACGAGTCTACTCTACGTGGTGAAGCAGCTCGTCGAACCGACCGCACCCCGTCTTCTTCTCACTCTCTCATTCCCTTCTCTTTACGCTTTCCTCTCTTCTCGTCTTCTCGTCTTCTCGTCTTCCTACTCAGAGAGGATTCACCTATACCTGTGGTACCGTGCGAGTCTCCTCGCTCAACCGTGTCATTATGTCGTTACTCTCGTCAACGAGCAGAGTAGTAGCGTAGGTAGGGTAGGGTAGGGTAGGATACTGCACTGAACTCTGCGAGAGACTCACGCGTATATATTATACGTACGTTGTACGACACCACGGAGAGCCAAATAAGAAGAAGAAAAATAAGAAGAAGAAGAAGAAGAAGGAGGAGGAGGAGGAGGAGGAAACTCTTTCTTTCCTTCTTTCCTTTTATACCATTTTTCATATTTAAAATTGACCGGTAAATAACCCTGGATAGTTTCTCATTGATATATTATGTCATAAGATATACTCGTGGCATGGTCGTATACCAATTAAAAAGAATTTCCGTATCTACCTTATACCAAGCTTTACCCACTACCTACACTTTCGGCGCATTCCTCACGATAAACAATGGACTTATTGAAGCGTGGCTTTACCACGATGCAGAGGGGAACTACGCGACGTGCTATGCCAAAGAGGGTGAGCCTCTCTCTTATCCTCGACGAACGAACGAACGAACGAGCTGGCTGGTTGCTTGGTTTGGTTTGGTTGGGTTGGTTGGATGGATGGATGGATGGATGGATGGATGGATGGATGGATGGATGCAGCGAAAGCAAGTGAAATCTAAAACCCTTATGTTAAAACACAGCCAACGGATCCCAACTACGAACGAACGAACGAACGAACGACGCTCTTAATTCAAAACAATATAATACCCTGTGCAACATGGCCGATGCACAGAGCTTTACTCCTGTATTACATATATATATATATATATATATTTTCTTTTTCTTTATTTCGCTACCACCACAACTACAACTACTAGGACTATTCCTCCTCTTGCCATTACCGTTTCAAACGGGGGTTGCGGACGAGAAGGACTACGAGAGGTAGAGGAGGGCTTTTGTCTCTGTTATAGAACGGAAGACGTAGGTACCGTACGTACCCCTACCTACCCCTATATGTATATGTATACACGTCGCGGAGTGCAATAGCGACCAGTAGAGCATTGTTCCTATTGTAGATTTTTCTGCGGGGGTCCCCTGCATACGTATATATATATATGCACTTCTTCTTCCTCCTCTTCTTCTTCTTCTTCTTCATCTTCTACTTCTTCTTCTTGCTAAACGAATACACAACACTATATAGATTTCTTATAACCTATACCTATACCTAATACCTACAACCTACAAAACAAACCAACCCCCTCGCGTGAACGATGAACGCTTTCTGATACGAAACGACCGACCTATTTAATCCTTACGTTAATTGTTTAACTCGATCGGTTGGTTAGACCATTTTATATCAAGATTCGCGGCAGCGAATCGCCGCTAAGTTAAAGGTAAGTAAGGCGAAACGCGAGCCAAGAATCATTTACCCGGGGGATCCAGGTATAACGATATTGCATGTAAGATTAGCATGATATCTCCGGAAGGGAAAGGAGTTTCATGATATAATTTTCACGGCTCAAAGACCTACCTAAGTAGACTCTGTAGTTCAAATCTTAACGAAATCGGTCAAACGGATCTCGAGATATTATTCTTTAAAAGTTCAAAACAACACAAAAAAATTAATCTTCTTCTTCTTCTTTCACTTTTTTTTTCGCAGACAAAGACCACGATATCCGTCGAACAGTGGCATGTACACCATAGAAATTTTAAGCGTAGGTATTCGCCGTCTTTTCCCAGCCCCCTATTGATTTTGAGCAAGATCTGAACTCTTTCTCAGTTGGTAGATTTAATTGAAATAACGAAGTGGTTGGTACGGCATAATGGCCACATGGCGGCGCACGCGACAAATACTAGTGACGTCAGAAGACAGCGTCACTCATATAATTTCATTTATATAATATAATCGATGCTCGATGCACGATCAATCAATGACAGTTAATAACCTAAAACCCAAGCAATAGCCACCTAAAAGAATTAAGAAGAAAAAGAATCTCAAACTCATGTAATAAGGTATAGGCCGCGAAGCAGAGAAAAAAGTACCTCAAAGTGCCGATTAAAGTACGAGGATAAAAATAAGTTTCATTCATTTGATATGAACCTGAGTCAACCTCGTCGTCGTAGCCTAACGTTTAATCAATACAGATCAAACAACCACCTTTTTCGTCGTGTGCTCAAAAATTGTGCGTCATTTTCAGATCAATTATTATCAAGATTGGCGGCAGCGGATCGCCGCTAAGTTACAATTTACGGCAGCATAAACTGGTGTTTTGTGAATACAATAATGTTAATTACTATTACGCAAGCACAGAAAATAATAAACATATTGATTAGAAAGTGAGTTTATTGGTTGCATCAACCATGAGACAGTAATTATCAATCAAGACAACGTTACATAAAAGACAGCAACCGGTAAAAAGGATGACCAAGTTTTTCAAATTTCACCAGAGTCAATCGCTCACAACAACGAGCAGGTGGCACGCAAACTGCTCTTATAGCGGTTTCGGTTGAGCCAAATTGTGCTGTACTGATGTGCACCGGTGTATACCGGATCCACGGCACAGTGCAAATCTAAGGATACGGTGTACACTGGTTTACACCAGTGCAGACCAGTGCAGACCAGTGCAGCACAATTTTTCTCAACCGAAAACACTATTACTTGAGGAAGATCTCAAATCAAACTAAAGTGTGTTCATAGTAGATCAGGGAGCGGCACCGTCGTGTGCTCAGCGCCAACCTGGCTCTAAGTGTCAATTCCTATGGCCGTACGTCCCCTTGGTCTACTTGAAATCGGTCACTTTTCCTTACCGGAAATTTCTATGGTAGGGGCAACGTTCAGGAGAAATAAAAGCAACTAAGGGGTATGTGGTCTATTTGGGACAGCAAAGACTACGTCCAACCATCCGGATCCTTTCATACCTGCATATCCCCACTCATACCTAGCAAAATCCAAGAAAAGGCATTTAAAGGATTAGGGCCAGTGAACGGGTTAGATGAATTAACAGTTTTGGCTCTTTGGACTAATGAATGTGCCGAGCCCTATCGTAGATCATCAGCATACAAATCTGTATGAGCGACTATAGCTTCATAGCGACTATAAATAAGTTCAAGAATAATTGCAAGTAAAAACTTCTAATTTAAAACTTAGAAATGAATAATACTGTACAAGGTCATGAATCTCATTATCATTATTATAGAAATCACCTCTATTACATTGAAAAGAACATTAAAATCAAACAGATAAACGTTAAACCACTGCTCGTACTTTAATTAAAGTCAATACGTTATTTTTTTTCGTTCTCATTATTACAGTAGCCTGTGGAATCGGTTTTAACACCCGATTACTATTGGACAAGTACACATTTTGGCTGAACTCAGAAGTCAATATCTCATTCTTGGATAAAATGGATAAGAAGTCACATACCTCGGTCTTGGATTCAAAACGGCAGTACTTTGCACCAGACTTTAAACTGGCAACATGTCATCATTGGCTTCCAAACAGCCAGGTTTAAACTCGAGTAAAGATTTTATCTTCAATTTGAAAGCAATAAGAAAATTATAGAACAAAAAGTAAGAATTTAGATACGTATGTACTGAATACAGAATACGTAGTCATTGGTTCAAATTCAAAAAAACATTATTTTGATCTGGAAATGTGAAAGAATAATGAAAAGTGAAAATATACACATGTATAATTGATAGTCATAAGAAACTTTCACCGAGAAATCTCTCAAAAATCGAAAAAATGAAACTCATTGACAATATTTAGGATTCTTTCAAATTGACAAATGATAAAAAAAAAAGAAAGAAAAAATGTGAAATCAAAATCGTTTGTCGGAAAAAAATTTCAGAAAAAAAATCATTTTTCGGAAAAATACCTGAGGAACTTTCGATCCCAAGTGTAACAGGTATTGACCTTTCAAGTAGATTTGTCACGAATTCTGAGTCACCCTGTATAATCTAAGAAGTTTTGATTGGACAAACGATGGGTTCCGTTTTCACGTTATAACATCACTAAACTGTTGTAACAGTATAAGTATCAAAACTGTACAGTATACTCAAAGGTCACACCCCTAAAGCCAATTGAAAATTAACATCGAATTTCGAGAAATTTTCGGCAATTCACAGTAATATCGCTTCTTTGGCCTCACAAAAAGGAGTGAAATCCCACGAAAAACATCCAAAATGTAAAAAAAGCCGCTAAGTTTCTAGAACCCAAATTATCTCACAATAATAATTCACGAAAAACTTAGCGGCAGTCTCTGTCGTGATATCAGGAAAGCCTGCACAGCACTACGATCTTCCTGCAAGTATACGTTGTCAAGTCGGACCTCACTGTTTCGTGTAGTGATATCGAAACATCATTCCCAGAGCTACGTTTTTTCACCTATAACTCTTAATCACCTTTCGTTTTCTTAAAAATCACTCGCTATTTATAGGGATGATTTTATTAATAAAGAGACACAAAATTGTACCAATGATAATACGCATAGAAATAATGCGACACTTGCCGTATTTTGAACACGTCGGTATTCACGTCAACAACTTATAATAATCTTAGCCCTATCGTCGGTGTATTTTCTCTGTATCTCTAGGTACACGTCTAATACTTGCTAATTATACTTGGTAAGGCTAATCGTCTCTATAATCAATTGACCATTTGTTGGCTTGCGACATATTCATTACTCTTATCGACAATATCTGAATTCAATCATAATACCGTTGCCTGAGCGAAATATTATCCAATCATAAAATCGATTTGAAAATCATCATATCCCATCGCAAACTATCGTCGAAAACTATCCTACCTCAAACTGTGATTGGAAACCATTTTATCTCAGAATGCGTTTAAAAAGTATTCTATTGCAGGAATCCATTTCGTTTCTCCGGGATCAGGTTCACACCACTGTGCAGGCCTCTTACATCTTTCAATTCTGAATCGCACTGAAAAACTTCGACAATTCGAACTCTTGATAATTCGAATGTTTCATAGTATAGGAATGGTGTTTATAAAAACGCATTTTGAGATGGAATAGTTTCCGATACAATTTGAAATCGGATGATTTTAAAACACATTTTGAGATGGGATAGTTTTCAGCCACAGTTTGAGATAGGATGATTTTCGAAATACAATTTGAGATAGAATAATACTAACGCTGAAACGTCGATACTCATTATCCAGCATATCGTTGATCATCATTATTGCGGTATGGACTTTAAGTAAAATACCTCTATGAAGAAAAGGAAAATATCGTTGCGCGTGAGTGTACGTACGTATTAGGGTGGGGGTGCCGAAGGCCGAAGGCCGAAGGCGCCCACACCCTAATACGCACGTACACTCACGCGCAACGATATTCTTCTGGCTGTATATTATCACAAACTGAAACTAGCTTCGCAAAAGTCATATCCGAGACACATATATTTAATAATTGAATCGCTTATGCATGCCATAGAATATTAATCGCGTTTGTTTGAAAAAAAGAAATGCAACCACCCGTCCATCCAAGAATCAACGCTAGATTTCGAGTCGTCCATCATAGGAGACTCCAAATAGCTGCGAGACACTCGGCAAAACCATGAAGCAAATCAATTTGTAATTAATCTCAATCTACCGTTATTTTCTTGATATCCGGATGATGCAAATGTTATTGGAAGAAAAAGTATCTTGACTAAAAGTATGCATAATTGCCATAACTTAACTATTTTCTACGAACTAATACCTAGTTCTAGGGACTAGTTTTGGGATCCAAAATTTCCTGCTTCATGCAAAAGAGTATAGCCGTTAATCCGGCAAATGTAAATTCAGTTATAAATGCGGTAGTATACATGAATATGAAAATGAGACCGCCAAGTACGTAGCTCTGGGAATGATGTTTCGATATCACTACACGAAACAGTGAGGTCCGACTTGACAACGTATACTTGCAGGAAGATCGTAGTGCTGTGCAGGCTTTCCTGATATCACGACAGAGACTGCCGCTAAGTTTTTCGTGAATTATTATTGTGAGATAATTTGGGTTCTAGAAACTTAGCGGCTTTTTTTACATTTTGGATGTTTTTCGTGGGATACCTTATACCGTGGGAAAACGTCAATTCTATTATATAGGAAGTATAATTCTATATATGAATGGAAGATTCACTTTACGTTCTTTTCAATATTATTATCATTATTATCAAAAAGGTTTTTAAAATCACCTAATTGTTATATAAATTGTTATATCGATTACCACAGAGAAAAGAAAATCTATTATAGTAATACTATATTTTCTAATTGAATAGAGAATAGCTATGTACTATACGATATCTATAGTACATACCTATATACCTAATACCTAATAGAATTACCAAGCTGCTGCAGATGACGTGTTATAATTTAATTATGCCGTGTGACAAATCAATTGCTATTCTGCTCAAGGTATTGAATTTACTGTCATGTATGTGTCACAGAATATTTCCACTATTCTAAATACCTAAATACCTAAGTATATACGATTTGAAATTTTCTTTTATTCAAAATTTCTTCGCGTGCCTTTGTTTCTTTTGAATTTTTCCTTTTCTACTCTTTTCTATTTTTTTTTTCTCCTTCTTCTCTTTATACTTATTGCGAACGCGAACGAGTGAAACTCCTTTTTGCACATATAAATGTGTGTACGTTCGTACGAACGTATATTCGCGCACCCTCATCCGACCAAATTTATATTTAGCTATTTTCATCTCCTTTAAACTCGTTCGCTTCAAGCGACAGGTTAATTGAAAGCCTCCTCCTCCTCTTTCTACTCTTCGTCTTCGTCTTCGTCTTCGTCTTCGTCTCTTAGTCTTTTCGTATACTGATTTTGACAGCTACATTATATGTTGGCAAGTTTATCTTCTAACGAGGTCAACAATTATCTCAAGAGGTCGGCGAGAAGGATCTCACAGTACATAACACATATATATTACATATGCCCAAGAACGTGAAATTAATATTTAATAACATAGGGGATAATGACTGATTCTATGAAATGAATTTTTTTTTCCAAATACGTAATTTTGAAGATATATTCACCGCAAAAATCTAATATTAAATTTCCTTTACAGGAAATTCGTGGGACCGATAGTTTACGAGCTACGTAAGATCTTAATTTACCAATCGCAGAGCGTATAGATCACGTAGACTGGGCACCGCTCAACTTCCACTCATCGTCAGCCTAGTCTGTGTCACGCTATGAGTTCTGTGATCGGTCAATTACGATCTTCTATAGCTCGGAAACTATTGGGATCTCGAATTTCTGGTAAAGGAAATTTTGCCTTGAAATTTCGCAAGGAATTTACTTTCAAAATATATGCTCCGTTCAACCTGAATCCATCTTCGATATAAGAGAAAATTATATATTTATTTATTTAATTAATTGATTGATTTATTTGATTTGATTTATTTATTTGCAATCATAACACGTAGGTCGCGTAAGGAGAAAATAGAATAAGAGTCGTGATTAGCTTACCGTGTCAGTGACATTGAACCACACAGTCTGCGGCTATATGAGCAACGCGAGAATTTTCTTATCAATCGATCGATCGGTTTGGCTATGCGACGACGAATACGACCTCGATTAGTGGTTTAAACTTGACTCACGCGCTACACGAATAGAGGCTTCCTTTCATCGTAAGACTAAATTTAAAACAAAGAATCTTTTCGCAAATTCACGACTCGAGAAATACATATACGTTACATATACGTTAGTATTGGGTATGATATAGGCGCAAGGTATAAAATAATGACTAGAAGGTCTCGTTAAGTCGATATGCTGTAGCAGGAGGTTGATGTTAGTATTTAAAATTGACATTAAAAGACCGGAGTAGTAATAAGAAATTTAATTGGAAAAGAAAAAATGAGAAATAATAATTGAATTTTAATAAAATAAAATAAAATAAATATAAACATAAACGTATATGTTTTTTCCTTTTAAACAGAGTTATAAACTCTTTTGATATTCGGTAGCGAATGTGACGAGATCAAAGTAAAAACCAGATGCAATTCACGTGCTGCCACAGCTAGGTGGCTGCAGGAGAGTAATAAGTAGGGAAAAGGAGTCGTTTTCTCATTTTCTATTTTGGTTTTTTTCTAATCTTTTGTAATTTGTTTTTTTTTTTTTCCCCCCGATTTTCTTTTGCTAAAATAAAAATAAAAATATTTTTTTACACTTCTTTCCTTCTTCATATTCTGATTATGATTTATACCTGCAGCAGCGAACCGCTCGTTAGCTGGCTTTAAAAATTTATATCAAAGAGAATTTATACACATATGTATATACATATTACATATACATACATACATACAGATTTATTACATCGTTGACTCATTTTCGTAAAACAATTAAATCACCAGACTCTTATTACACGGATATAACTATTACAAGTACATACTTACCTGTACCTATAGATAGGATGTATGTAATACCTACGTCGATAAAAATTTTATAATGATTCTGATAATCATCTGATATATAATATGGGCGATATTTGATATCAGGAATCACACGCGATTTAATTATATTACTATTACTATATACGTACGATTAAAATTAGTTTTATTATCATCATCATCGTCGTCGTCCTCGTTAATCTATATTGTTAAATTATTTTGCTCATTTTCACTAATTGAAAGAAAAAAAAATTCAAAAAAAATTCGAAAAAAAAAGACAGAATTCTACTCATAAATATTTGTAATCTGTATATAGTTTAGTTGTTTTTGTTTTAGTTAGATATATAAGCGCGGTTATTGTTTTGTCTCGTTGATTTCGTGAGCAGCCTTCTTAGTAATCGTTCTCTTATATATTACGATGCTGTCTCAAACGCGTTTGCTTATGATATTATAATATTATATATATATATATACACACATATATGTATACATACACATCCTCGTTTAATATTTGAATACTCTATTCCCTGAATTTCTTATCACTGCGTCGCGTCGCGTCGCGTCGTTTTTATTATTTATATTATAATATTGAGTCTACCCGCGAGTTCCTGCGTTTTGTCACTATAACTATAACAGCTATCCAACTCTCTTTATAGATTGGAAACTAATTAAATATATATACGTATCATAAATTGAAAAAAAAAAAAAAGCAAATTGATAAAATAATTAGGTCTTTGAACTGCCGCAAAATTGATTACATTTTTTTTTTTATATTAATTAGAATTTCAAAAATTTCTTGAAACAGTTTTCTTTTTCCATATTTTTTTTTCATACCTTTAGGATTATATGTATTTATGTATAATACGATGCCGGAAGTACGAGGTTATAAAGTTCCGTGGTGCCTGCGATAACCAATACCAATACTCCTTATATGTCTACCTTCTCTTCTGCAAACTGGTACTTAAATCTGGCGCTTCCGCTGCGACGTCGCGACGCGGACGTCTTAAGAGATATATTTGCGATTATTCGTGTGTGATAAATATACAAGCCTAGGTATACAATATGTAACATACATCAGTGAGCTTTACGGCTATCACATGATGGAAAAATAATTCTTTTTTTTTAAATCATTTTTCTTCAAATCACTGGTAATACGATTTTTTGAAATAATTGTCTATCAGAACTGATTAATTGTATTTTGATTATATAAATTGAAAAATTATTTCATATTCTATGTAAAATTTGATTCAAAAGGTCGCATCGACGTTCATATAGAAAAATTTCTTTCATAATCATATTCGAAATGAAAAATAAAAAAGGAAATTTAATTAAAAAATAAATCTTGAGAATAGGATTTGTACTTTTTTTTTTTTTTTTTCGTTATTTGATTTTATTTTCTTGGCTCGGGTTAGGTAGTATACCTAATACAACCGCAGCGGTATGGGGTGGGTACGTAGTGTAGTAGAGGCTTCTATATCCTTGTTTGTAATAGAAATAGCGAGGCGGTAAGCTATTAGTACGAGAAGTCAGTATGCAATGCGGTGCAGACTGCAGTTTATGCACGACGGTAAGAAAGAGAGAGAGAAAGAAAGAAATAAAGAAAGAAAGAGAGAAAAAAAAGTTGCTAAAAAAAAGATAGAGAGAGAGAGAAAGAGAAATACAGGCGAAACGACGTGACCTTAAGACGCGCTTAGGACCAGACAATCTTTATTCAACCTCATGTCTATGAATACATGAATGAATAAATAAATAAATAAGTAAGTAAAAGAAAGAAAGATAAAAACTTGATTTAATTGTCAAAGTACGTATGGATATGGTAAAGTATTTGATATCCTATGAAATCAGGAAGAGATAATTTGAGAAAAAAAAAATGTAAATGACGGAAGAAAAAAAAAAGAAAAATTTCAATTCAAAGAGAGGAAATTTTGAAAATTTTTTTTTTTTGATCGAGAAGACGTCGGTCCTAACCGCAACCTATCGACGTCCAACCTCGGCCCCAGGGTTAGGGTTGCCTCTGGTCCCGGCCTTACGGCAACGACGAAGGCGAAGGCACCCAGGGTACATTGCGGTGGTTGCCAGCGATGAGAGAGGCGTGTCCAGCGTGCTCGGCGTGCTCGGCGTGCCCGGCGTGGTAATAGCGGGTAAGCGGCGCTATTATAACCACGCTGTAAAAACAAAAACCAAAAAAAAAAGAAACGTAAAAAAAGAGAGAAGAATAAATAAAACGGGGATGAAAAAAAATGAAAAGAAAAAAAAAAAAACAGAACCAATTTGCGAAATGAAGAATAGTGACGTCGCCCTTGCCATTCTTGCAAAAATAAAAAAGTAAAAAATTGTAATGCATCAAATTCGTGTACGTTTTTTTTTTTTCAATTTATTTAGCATTCGATTTTACGTATATGTTAATCATTACTATATTATATGATAGACCTGCTTGCTTCCGTTTGTTGAATAGGTTGAAAAAGTTTCCTATCACGTTGACCCCTCGCAGATCTTTTTTTTTCTTCGTTTTTTCGAAACGTTTTAATTCAGTTGGGAATTTAAATCGTGTTTCTATAATCAAACACTGTTGGACTAGGGTGATATATTATGGTCCGGGTACCTTATACCTCATACCCTATAGGTAGGTACTACGTGAAAATAATACTAGAGAGAGAGAGAGAGAGTCTTTAGATCGCGTGACACAAACTAGGCGAACTAGTCTAGTCGAGGGTTGCGCCTTATCGGTTTACCTATATAGAAACACGCGGTTTTATACGCGACACGATAGACTTTTTAACTCTTAGTCAGATCTCTAATTATCTTACGAATTAAGTAAATTTATTTTAGAATTACAATAATTAGACTATAATTATACAATATGCACATAAGTCATTTTTGAACAAAAATATACATATTAATATTATTTCGAACCTCCGATGTTCACAAAAATTAATAGACGAACCAAAAATGATTTCGATATACGTATACGTTTATTCAATCATCCGTTTGGTTTAATATGTTTTCTCATTTCTCGTATGTTTTATACATCTATACCTTATACTCGGGTAGGCTAGTCCTCCTCTCGTCTCTACCTAAACGAGGTATTTAAATAGCGATGTGATTCGAATGCAAATTGGATGAAACTATATATATATATATATATATGTATAAGCGTGTCGGAATGTCTGATAGTAATTAGTCGGGAGCTTCTTTGATTCGATCACACGATCAAATGCAGTGGTACGGCTGCACCAGGTGATAGTAAAAAAAAAAAAAAAAACCAACTGTATTGAGGTTCCGCATCGTAGAACTCATATCATCGCCATCACCTCGATTTTAATTTACCTGTCAAAGTCTTAGCTTATTAGTTAACCAGGTACATATACATACACATATGTATGTATATAATATTATTTCTGAATCGAGACACTATATTTGAAAGTCCAATAATTATTTAATTGAATTAATAATTAGGTAATTAATTAATTAATTAATTAATTGATTAAATAATTAATTATAGAACCGTCAACATTACATATATTCTATCACGAAGTCTCGCGCGTAACCCCCCCATACTATTACTCACACCACCATACCTACACATGTTGTTTATTATCTCTCTGTGGTTATCTACCCGCGGGTGGTGTTTGAAATAGCCAAGAAATCTGGAAATAATTCAACTTCTATTCGGCTAGATTCAATAATCTAGATATATTATACATTTATATATAACTTTCGATATAAGATAATAAACAATTAAGGAAATCTCGGGATAAAAGAGAACAAAAAAAAAAAAAATTGGATTAAAGGAAACAGAAAATTAAAAGGAATTTATATGATTGAGGTATTTAAATGATTGAGGTATTTAAATCCGTGCCTTTTTTTTTTCTAATAACCATTACTCAATATGCAGATTATTGCGTGTGTGTGTGTGTGTGTTTTTATATCTTTTATTAGAGAAAAAAAAAAAATCATCGTCATTATTATCTTATTTTATTTATACATGTATGTATACATACATACCTTCTTGGGGCGAGCTTGTAAAATGTGAAAATTTATATTACGCGGAGATAAGATCGAGTTGCAACTAACGCTTTCGTTTTATATTCATGAATGTTATCTACACTCGTATATTTATTATTTACCTACCCAACTACCTACCTACCCAAGCATAGAGTATAGCCAACTAGTACTTACAACCGTAGATGGTTTTTGGTCGATAAGATTTAGAAGGCTATTAACGTGCGAGGGAGGCAGGGGGTGCTGAAGGTCCGTTTCGGAAAGATTTTTGAAGAATTTTGAAATCAGGAAAAGGGAGGAAGAAAATAAAAAAGCGAAAAAGAGCAGGAAAATCGATTGATTTGATTGATTATTATTAAATCTAGTACAAAATCGGTGGAAAAAGAAAGAAAAAAAAAGAAATGTGTTGTTTCGTGGAAAGAACGGTAATCGTTCACGTGATCGGAGCGGTTGAATAGCTGTGTATAGAGAACGTCGACACATTTCTTCTTTGTGCCAAAACGTGAGATTATTCGAATTTCTAAACTAGTAAATTGGGTACATATATATATATGCATGTATTGAAGTGTTTAGAAAGGAATACCTAGCTTGCAAAATTATCGAAATAAATAAAAATGAAAAATTGACAAATATAATTTATCTACGAGGTGTGGTTATACCCCCAGGTATGGTATATACATATAGGTATATTCATTATACCTGTGCACAAAATCGGAGCTTGTATTAGTCACGTATGCATACATATATGCATCTGCAAAGAACAAGATCCAGAAACAGAAACAGAGAGAAAGAGAAAGAGAAATAGATTAAAAAAGAGCTAGAGGTAGACGTGGCAGAGAGATACGACCGACAACGGGAGGTCGGTGGCAACAGCTGCACCAGACAACGGTATCGTTGTTATCGTCGACCGTTCTCCCGATGGTTACCACCGTTGCTCTTGCTGCTGCTGCTGCTGCTGCTGCACCACCACCACCACCACCACCCACGCCACGCGTTCAGGGTTCGAAATCCGATCTATATAGCGGCTCGAAATATAAACACGCGTGCGTTAATTAAAACAACATTTTTTTTTAAAATTTTTATTATTTATTCATTTACCTCGTTGTTAATTTTTTTCATTTAATTGGATGGATTCAGATAAAAGTAAACTAATTATGAAAAATAGATAACACAGATCGAGTAATTAATGAATTACAGACAATTTATTTTCGAGATAAGAAAAATGAGAATAATCTCTATTTTCAGATCTGTTGTGTTGAAGGTGTTGAGCATACTTCCGCTCGAGAGTTATAAATATGAACGATCGCCCCGAGTGGCTAGTAGAGTCGGTTTGTTATACAGTGATAGTAAGTTTGAAGAGTTGATCTTCTTCTGCACCGCGAGCTTTTAGCAATATTTTTTTTTATTTATTTTTTTTTATATGTTTTATATACTCTCGTTATCAGACGTGACTAATTCTCGTATTACGTACAATCTTCTTCTTCTTCTTCTTATTATTCCTCTTCTTCTTCTTCTTCTTATTCCACTTCCTCGTCTTCTCGCTTTGTTATGCCTTGTTATATATTAACGCCCTGTGGCAATTCTCGGACGCGCGCCGATGCACTTTCATACAGATCACCTGCAGCCTCTTTTTCTTCTTCTTCTTTTCTTTCGTTCATTCTATCTTCTTCACTCGCCACTCAATCATCTTCTTATCAATCGATTATATTCTCCGATAGTTCGATCCTACGTGTTTCCAAAATTTTAAAAATCATTTCATCACGTTTCATATACACGTATATATACATGTATATCTGTAATCGACGGCACGCGACGCGACGCAGGGATTCTAGAGACAGACAGACGTATGGATGCGACGCGTCGCGTCGGTGGTAATGGTAATGGTAATGGTAATGGTAATAGTAATGGTAATGGTGGTGCAGTGTTGCCAACGTTTGTTAGCGACCGAACGAAATATTTTTAAGCTGTAAAGAGTGTAAAGCATCGGTGAAACACGGCCTCTCTCGCGCTGCACCACCTCCTTTCAGATCCTATACAGTATACCTACCACCATCACCACCACCACCACCACCACCGTATAGTTGCTGCTCTTGCCTCTTTCCTCTTTCCTCTTTCATTTATTTTTTTCTCTCTTCCTTTTTCCTCTCGGTATGTATAGGTAGTTTATACCTAAAGCTTAGCTGCTACCAGCAGTTCAAAAAACATCACCCCATACAAAGACACACCCTGTATTTATGTATGTAACCCGTACCTAGTCTGCTTATTTGCATTTACCCATACGACGCGTCGTACCTACGCGGGTACGCGGATACGCGTTCAGCTCAGCTCAGCTCCGCTTCGTTCCGCGACGACAGCCTTACGGTGTCATTGTCTCTTGTAAGAATTTGAGACGCTTTATTCTCATATATTTTATTATTTTATACTATATTCTAGGTCAAGTAGCTTCGGGTTACTTTTTGGAGATTCTTTGAATAATTATTTTTGAAATGGGTTTGAGTTACTTCTATATCAGATTCTTACTGCAGGTTGTGATACCATTAAAAGCGTCGATTCAGATCTTAGTGATCTCAGAACTATATAACTAGACACGTTTAAGTTCTTTGATTTTTTCGTTGTTTCATCTCTTCCATCTTTTTCTGAAAAAAATAAAAAATTGAGCAAAAAAAAACTTCATCTACTGTTAAAATCTTTATTAAATCTTTAATCGTCGTTGATTAAAAATAAGAAGAAAGAGACTATATAATGTATTAGGTGTAGGATATATTAAAGTGAATCATAAATATATGCTGCGAGAGGTTGCGGACACGGTAGCGCATCCGCGTATGTGTTAAGATAAATCTATCATCGCGATACAAAAAAAAAAAGAAAAAAAGATGAAAGAGTTTCTTTATTCGAATAAATTAAAAAAAAAAAAAAAATCCTTTTCAACTCGGGTATTTCAACTCACTTAATATCTCTGTGTGTATGTGTGTGTGTGTACAGTATTTCGCAAATTCTTAGTAATCGATTGCAAATCGTAAAAAAAATTAAAAAATGATGATTTTAACCTTTTTTCGAACTGTTATTTCAAGATTTACCTAAAAATCTGTATATAAATTATCTTTAAAATGCTGTAAAAATTCAAAAAAATAAAAAAGAAAAGAGTTTCAACGGTTTAAAATTCGTCAAACTTACAGTATTTGAGACACACTTCTAGGTAGATATAGGTATGATATAAAAACAAAAAAAAAAGTAATTCAATGATCTTTATATTGTCTGTGTGTGTGTGGCGATGTATAGCTACCACGTACAGCGATCATATGATCGTTCGTATTTAGAACAATAGCGACGTACGCGCAAGCGAATCTATTATATCTATATATATATTTTATATTATATATGTGTGTGTGTGTGTACACCTTGCGCTTAAAAAGCTTGTGGGACGACGCGACGCAACGCGACGCCACAAGAGACAAGAAGAGAAGAGAAAAGCCTTCCTTGCCAAGGGTTCGGTGTATAAGGATGAGGGAGGAGAATTGTCCACTTGACAGTCGACGGACAGCACTAGGTAGGTAGGTAGGTACGCGGGAGATGGTACTCAGCCGAGACGAGAGAAGAGAGAGAGAAAGAGACGGAGGAGATAGAAAGGGGAGGAAAAGGGAGAAAAGGGAGAAAAGGGAGAAAAGGGAGACGAGTGTAGTAAGAGGAGGGAAAAGAAGTCCCGGAGAGTGTCGCGCATTTAGATAATGCTCCTTCTCTCGCCTCTCCCCGTTTCTACCTACTATACTTCGCGCTCGGTCCATTCCATCCATCCCATCCATCCACCTCCTCGTAGCGCTATAGTCCGTTCGTAAAAGCATGATACTACATCCTTTTATCCTCTTGTGTAAAGTCGGTCTGCCTCTACTCGCCTGCTGTAAGGTAGAAGCGTCGCTACGTGGGGGGGCCGTCGAACGAAAGAACGGACGGACGAACGAACGAACGAACGAACGAGAGAATGAACTAACCAACCGTCAGGAGACTACCACGACGACAGCATCACATCGGCACCGTATCTTGGCTCCGCGGGAAACCATTAGCGGAGATAATTGTTACGAAATGTGTGAAACCACCCTCCCTACCCTACCCTAACCGCGCTCGTTTTCTGAAACTCCTTAATGTCCACTTTTTAGGGGATTACACCCGGAAAATGAGGACGATGAAAATATCTGTCATTATCTGCACTAAAAGATCTCTTATAAAACTCTCTGAAAAAAAAAAAATACATTTCATTTCATTCTTTCCTTCTCCACATTTCGAAACTCGGAAAAACTCCATCAACAACGAAATTCTCCCACTGTTCTTTAAGCTGTAACGTTACTGGCTTATCGATTTCTGTATAAAAAAAAAAAAAATACATGATAAAAAACAGAAAAAACTAGAAATTTTCATATAGGGTCGAAAATTCTTTGAAGAATTTCATCCGTTTTCCAATTCTTCGTTAATTAACTGTCTATATTATTATACCTATATCCTATATATACAGGGTACTGAATATAAATTTGATTTTTTGTAAAATTACGGGGTATCTATGGTTATTATTATTATTATTATTATCTATCTATCTATAGCTAGGTATGTACATAGATATATAGATAATCGAACGCGTGGCGTGGCAATTCGAAGAGCTGCACCTTTAATAATCGCTGTTAAACGGTGAAAATTTAGTCGGTCTAAACTCTAACGAATCGATGCAATTATACCTCGTATCCTAATCGGTCGGACCTCTTCTTCTTCTTCTTTTGCTGCACCTGCACTAGCAAGCTGCTGCTGCTGCTGCTGGGCTGTTGCTGTTGCTGTTGCATATTGAAGCTCTGCCTAGCTGCGGTATTACACGCCACCAGACTATAGCCGAGATATTACCATTAGCGGGGATTGCCAGCGGGGTGCGGCACACACGAAGTGCAATTACGTGAAAGTGTGTGCCTTATATCTATATCTGTCTACTACTCGGCAACACTACACGAATAATACGCGTGTCTGCCAACCTGGCCCTCGTATACTATATCTCATTCAGAATATTCTACGGGAGAAGTAGGGTAGAGTTGGATATAGTCGATCTGTATATGCCTCGTTTAGGAGTTATCTACTTTCGCATTATGCACTTATACCTATAAGCGTTCAAATCCAATTGGCACCCAGAAAATCACTCGGGGTGGGTATGAAGGTGTTTTTTTTTCCAATTTCTGACATCATTCTTTGAAGTGTGAACATTTATTTCAATTATACGTTAGATTAAATCAACGTATTGATTATTTCCGCGTCATAAATTCTTCAATTGCGATTGTCAATCGATCAGATATATTTACCAATTGTTAAAACTGTCAAATTGCTAACTATCTGCGGATGCGAAGGTATACAAGCGAATTATCTAATTTAGGTAGTTTGAAGTATATATCAAAGGAATGAAAAATTTCGGTATGTAATCAAGCTAAAAGGACGACGCCTTCTATTTATAATACATAGGTATATCATATGAAATATGAAATATGAAATATGGGTTCAAGGTGTGAGTATATGAAAATTAGTCCGTTGTTTCATTTTTCTTTAAACCCTTAATCTGATTCGGTCGATGTAGACGAACTTTCATCTACCTGTATACACCTTGTCTGTATTTGTATGCCTATGCTTTGTTCAGCGGACGAACCCGCGTATAGTAGTAGGTACGTAACGCGATATCCTTGTCAAGTGAATTTGTCTTCCAGCTCGTGCGCCAAAGCAAAGACTACAATATAGAAATAATTAAAGGGCAGAGAAAGAATGAGAAGAAAAAATAAAAAAAAATAAGAAAGAACGAGGGGGAAATGAACGTTTGGTATTATAAATTGATGAACTGTATATATAGGTACCGACCCAGTTCCGAAATTCTCGAATCAAAGATTCTGTAGGTAGAAAAAAAAAAAAGGAAAAAAAAGATTCGGTATCATCAAAAACGATATAAAAACGTAAAGCTTTTAACTCCTACAAATAAATAAAAAACTGATAGTTTGATGGTTAAAATGAATGTTTTAAAGATCAAAAGACGGTGTGATGGAGTGATCGATAATTGACAATTTTAATCTACATCGAATCAAATATTGTCATGTATAGATACCGTTTGTAGATCAATTTTCAATTCGTAATATATATATATATATATATATATATATAGAGTAAAGAAATTTCAATTCGGTACGTGGGCGGCTGCTTGATCAATTGGTGTTACTATAACCGGACTGAGACCGTATAGAATGATGTCCCGTTAGCAGAGGGTCAAAAATTGCCTTCCTTGTCTCCCCGTGAATACTCTGCTCTGCTTTGCTCTGCTCTGCTCTGCTCTGCTCGTTCTTTCGTTCTCATCATCGGAGGTAGGCGTAGGATCGAATATATACGAGGCTGAGGAGGACAAGGAGGAAAAATATATGTATAAGGTCCTCGTATAGCGGGAGGAAAGAAGAGAGAAAGAGATAGAGTTTGAGGTTGTCTGCTGGCAGGTATAACACCATGGATAGCAAGCAGCTCTCGTAGCCTCGGCCCCCTAAGAGTGTAGTCGGTCCCTCCGAACCACGAGGTTATTTATTACACGTTTGGCGTTTATATTGGATTTACACAACTTAAATACCGAGGCTCAACGCCGCGGCATCAACATAAATATTGTATTTTCAACTCTGCTGCTGACCCGAGCCTCGAAACCATCGTTTGTTAGTTCTTTGAATTGTACAATGGGCAGTCTAGCCCTGACCAAAAGAACCCAAGGCAACGTCCACCACCACCACCGTCCCTCCTAGAAAATATCCTATATAACTACCTTTTTCGAATATTTCCCCCTGCCCAAACTCGGTCAGAAAAATTACGCAATATCCGTTAATGGAATTTTTCTTATTACTTCTTCCTTTCCTTTCAACGAGAAAGAGAGGAAGAGGAGGATAAGTATGAGGAGTTGTACAAAAGAGGATCGCATTATAACGAACGCAGAAATTTTACTTCGAAATAGAAATATGCCTATCGAGTTACACAGTCCTTCTCCTTCTCGCATTCTCGCGGACGGATAATACCTTATACATACATGCATTGGTCGTAGGAATTAAGCGAACCCTGCGACGAGCCACGGACACCCGCGTCGCCATATAACATAAGGTATAGTGTCACGTACGATTAACGAAGATGTTTAGCCTGTGGATCGTGTAAACACGTCGCAGTGCAGATGTTAACAACGAGACTCACTACGAGAGATAAGAGTCCCGAGTGAGCGAGCGTGATGCACGCGAACTAATACCAGACGCTATTATATCCTACCTATATACATGTAATGCGGTTTTTTTTTTTTTTTAATTTTTTTTCAACGCCTCGATAATCACGCTTATAGTCTACCGTGAAAGGAGATAACAATACATATAATATTATATATCTTCCCGTTTTTTTTTTCATCATTTTGAAAAGTTGCGAAAATTCTATTCAGACTTTTTGGTTTATCAATGAATTTCGCGGGGTGTGACGGAGAAGGGGGAGATTTTTTTCGTTTTCTAATACACGATGCAACGGACTTTGGTGCGAGATCATCGCAAAGCGGCAACATTGTAAGGAGGTGCGGGTTTGTAGTAGAGAAGAGAACCGAAGAGAGGAATAAGAAGTGGTGGAGATGGAGGAACGAAGCGAGCGAGTGAGCGAGCTAACGGAGGGCCGTGGGTGCTGCTGCTGCTGTTGCTGATGCTGATGCTGATGCTGGTGGTGGTGGTGGTGATGCTGCTGCTGCTGCGCCGAGTCGAGCCGCGAGAGAACGGGTCGGCGGTTCCTCGTTACCGCGACGATGCCATGCCCCGTTACCCCGCTTACCCCGTCGCCTACGACCGTACCCGCGACATGATCTACCAGCCTCCTATCTTCTTGCTCGTTTTGCCTTTCTGCCTCCTCCTGCTTCTTCTCGATCGGCAGGGACGGAATACGCGGAACCCCGCGAGAACAGGATTTTTCGACTAGATAAATGAATCGATGAATAAATGAGAAGGAAAATAAATATATATGTAGGTATATAGACAGCGTAGACAAATAAAAAGGATCTCGGACGATGATCGTGCTTAGACTACGAATTGATCATTGAATTAGGTATATATACATATAGGGACATATCAGATTTATAAAGGAAATGAGAGAATTTTTTTTTTTTTTTTAGGAAGTAGTAAGTCACGGTCCTTGTTTTTTCTTTTTCTTTTTCTGTCGAAAATAAAACTAAACGAAAATTAAGGGGCATATCGGGAATAATATACATAGTGCCCGTATATTATACAGCCCTGGTTTCCTCTCCCCACCGGACGTGCCATACAGTGGTTCTCATTCTTTAACCAATAATGGTTATACATAGGGTATAATATGTACACCATGGTATACATCATACATATATACATACGATATATATATAGTATATACCCTATGGGTATATGTATATAAAGGTATAAGGAAAACGAACGTCGTTCGCGACGTGTCACGTGCCGTGCACTCGTTAACCCGCAACTACACTCAACTATATACTAACGACTAGGATTCTTCACTCGGGTTACCCGCCTTCCTTCTTCGTCAATCGGCCAGCACTAATTTCCTTTTAATCATTTATATAGGGTCTGTGCTGTGTCGAGCCCGACCTCTCTTCACGCCTTTCTAATACACAATAATATATCCGCATAATAAATTTTGCACCTTTTTTTTATGTCTAATTCCATTCTTTTGTCTTGAAAAAAAAAAAACGAGATTTCAGATTCATTAGAAACGCATATAAATTTTGGGAGGATGAATAAGGTGATCTCTTTGGGTACTACAAGCACCTTGTATCTACCTCTCTCTTAACTCTTTTAATGCGTCTAATCACTGCGAGTCGTGTTATCGTACGGCCTAGTCGGACCCTGTAAATACGCCGGTTATCTTAGATCAAACGAGCCGTCTTACGACGGTTTTATGTATTTAATTTATGAACAATATACTTCACTACCTTATACCTACCTACCTACCTTCCTACCTACCTGCCTGCCTGTCTTATTTCCTTCGGGGTACGTGTACCTTGTTCTCTCTATATATATATAAAAAACCACCTAAATTCTTACACCTCTGCGACGATAATCGTCGATTAACGTGTGTGCCTCCTTTTATCTTTAGCTTTCTCTCTCTCACTTCTTTTCTCCAAAAATAAGAAACAAGAAAAAAATTCATCGAACGCCCAACCCAAACGATAAGCCTAAGAAGATGCACTTTTATGTATAATATAATATATGTACCTATGTATGAATTAATATACATATGTGTGTGTATATTTACGTCGACGTTGGGTTGTTCCATCGTGTTCGTCGTGTTCGGCGTAACGCTAAGGGGCCAATTATTTCCCTCTTTCTCTCTCTTTCCTCCTGTACAGGTCTAATTTTTCCCGTTTTATTTTCTCTCTCTCTCTCTCTTCCACAGGCTACTTCCATTATAATTAATTATTATATATGCCGTCATGCCGCCCCATAGGTACAGTTTATGGCAGCTAAATGACGCCGGGGTAGGTACAGTCTAAAGGTTTTCTTAATCGAATACATACCAATGGACCGCCACCTTTTCTTCTTGCTTCGTCCTCCTCGTATCTTTATTCTTATTCTTATTCGCACCTTGATTAGTATCTATATCAGAGAGAGAGAGAAACAAACCGTGTTTCATTAATTTGAAAAATTACATACCTATAAGTGTTCACCTCAGCCGAAACTTAGATAGAATTTCTTTTACTCCTCAAAAATCATTTGGAACAAAAATAAATCATCAATCCAAATTCAATATCGCGATGTATAATATTCTTTCATTAATTCTTTCTTTCTTCATTTTTAATAACTGATTAAAATTCGCCAATGAAATACACGTGTGTTTAATTAATTTGCGAAGCCATTCTCAAACTGTGACTTTTTTCAAGATCGTTTTCAAATTTTTAATCGAGGTGTCCCCACTTTGCTCGGGTCTCTTCTATATATACGAAAGACGGCCGGCCGTGGATTTGGATTGATTGTATCTAGGAACGATTATCTGTTCTTATCGGTGGAAAATAAACGTAACATCGAGTACGGTTATCTGATATAAGGTGTGATGACGATGACGATGAAATAATAGAACGTATAACCACTCTAAAAGCATTATTTTTTATTTTATTTTTTTACTTTTTGTACCTATAAGATGAAAATCATTTTCCATACATCCTAGTGAAAAAATGATTCAATTTTGAATATTCCTTTGCAAGAGAAGACAAAAAAGGTAGCCAAAACCCCAGGCTGCTATATCTCAATTCTCAAATACAGCTAAGTACTAATATAGGTAAGAAGTGTGTTACAGATTCACAGAAGCTATACTTCGATGGGAAGTAAAAAAATAACATCGAAGTACTAAAAAATCGTGTGTTATTTGAATGGGGAGAGTTCAAAGGCTTTGAGACGTTACTTAGAATTGAGATAGAAACCTAGGGTTTCGACTAGATTTTTTTTTTGTATATATTTCGAGAAGTTCTGGTCCAGGTGAGCATTGTCATTCGGATATGACCGAACTAAGGATCATCCTAATAATATTATATTAATCCACGATGTAGATGTATGGTTAGACTATGGCGAGAGAAGGAGGAGGAGGAGTACTAATCGTGAATAGATTCACGAGGAATAAACAGTGGCCGGAAATACGAGAATGGTGTTAATTATAGTAATAATCGGTATTAGCGCACGCTACGAGCGAGTAAATTGCCTGACTATAAATCGCAGCTAACTGATACATGATACTCGTGTTTATACATTGTATCTACCTATATATATACACATATACACCTATGTATGTATTATACCGCATCTAGCTAGTTTATTATTCGCAAAACTCTGTTTGTTGCTACTGGTTTTAGACCTTTAGTCACGCTAATCGCGTGTATAAGATATCCATGCATCCATTAAGGTCCGCGTTTTAAAATTCCGTACAAAAACTGTATACGAACATTCATTATTATCATCATTATTATAGTTATTACTATTATTGCTAATAGAGCTGTAAATCTGACAATAAACTTATTATACTAGACAAGTTTAACGACTATCTATATATCTTTATCTCTCTCTCTCTCTCTCTCTCTCTTCGTTTTACTATCCGCACTGATGAGCATCGCCGTTCGTAAGATAATCTCTTTCGAAACGTTTACCATAATCCGATGATTAGTTTGAACTAGAAATAATAAATTATCAAATATCATAATTACGTTTTTCTTCTAGTTTTTTTTTTCTCGTCTCATTAGTTTTTCGGGACTATGTATATATAGGAGTCCGAAATTTAATTATTAACAAAAATGTGAAAAAAAAAAAGAAAAAAGATACATGCAACTCTCTATTTCTACCCTTTGAAAAACTCTGCGAGGTGTATAACAGTTCTCATCTCAGATAAAAAAAAAGATATATGTATATATGAGTATCATATTCACCCTAAAGGGAAATCGAAAGGCAAAGGCAACCTGCGGATCTAAACGGTGTCTAAACGCCCCATGTATCAGTGGTAGTAGTCGTAGTAGATAGATAGGTAGGTAAGTAGTAACCTTCGGCTAGGGGTGGCTGCCGATGGGTTAGCATAGAGGGATGGATGTAGGTATATACGTATTACAAGTATATTATTGTGTAACCATAACCGAACCAACCGACCATGGAGAGAAGAAATAATAACCGATAATATAATAGAGAGGAATAGTCAGTGGGTTGGGTTGGGTTGGTTCAGGTTGGGGTTAGAGTTAGGATGGGTTGGATTGGCTCGGCCTGGTCTGGTCATGGCTTGGGCTCGTGTTGGCTCTCGTCCGTCCGGTGTATTAAATAAATATAACACGTCTGTAATCCGGCACGTTGAGGAGCGCCGTGGTCGACCCCGTTTGCACCCCATCAATTATTGCGTGCGGTTGTCCATTCCGCACCCACATACGCCACGGGGCGCTGCTGCGGCACCGATACGCGTATACATAAAAAACTTCTATATACATATTTTCTTCTATATCTATTATACGTATGTAAACGTTTATACAACTATAACATACACGGTATATACACATTTATACCAATTGCGTTTCCCTCGATTAGCCGACTTTTACGCTATTTCCTTAATTAGACTTTCTACCCTCATCATATTTCCTTTTTTTTCACCCTCTTTCTTCCTCGTTGATACGTCAACAATTATTTTTAAATTTCACCGTCATTTTTCATTGGTAAACTTTCTAGAAATATTCTATCGACTCGGTTATTTTTCACAACTGATTACCAGAATTTTTTTTTGAGATATAATTAGAAATTATCTGAGATCGAGAACCAGTTTTTTCCTTCAAATGCAATAAATCTGCGTAGGGGGGTAAAGACCGTCGAATTTTAAATAATTATTTAATCATGTCGATCAGGTCGATGATCTCGAGCCTGAAAATAATCATTATCTTTATTGAGTATCTCCATTCAGAGTAATATCCGTTTTATGTATATAGGTATCGTACGGGTTGAACCTGTCATACGCTGCATTGAAATGATTTATCAATTGACCGAGCAACCCCAAAGTTGGTGTTGAAATATTATAACGTAATTTCATAATACTATATCGTAGGTATACATATGGGGATCACCCCAGCTAGCACTCCACACACCACACCATACCATACCACACCTCTATTTCACAACCCCATTGGCAGGTCGTATATTAACATAACAATATGGGCCATAATTGCAAGCTAATCGCTGACGAGTGGTGAACCAAAGTAGAGGGCTTTCCTAAACTCAAACGATACTCTATTGCCCTTACTTACCCAATCCTTCATTCGTACATTGAACACACATATTTCGTGTTATACGACTCTTCTCCCTCGTTCTCTTTTTTCGTTCTCTCTTTCTCTACTAGGCTTTGGGGTGCACAACGGATTTTAGGGTGTAACAAAAAATCATAACTAGACATTAAGCCGAAATCCCAACGGGTTTAGGTTTAGGTTTAACTTCAGTATGTGTATATCTCGATTCTTTTTTCATTTTTTTTGTTTCTTTACAACCCTGATAATCGGGGATAATCGCATTTCATTTATACACACGTTATCTCCTCTCCTACTGTTATCTTCTTCGCTATATCATACTCACATAATATAATACACACATTATATATGTGTGTCGTTGAAGTTCTTTTCTCAGGATATGGGAATGGATTTTAATAAAAGATTCCTTCTTTTTACTATCATCCCCCTATACCTGCGTACAGGATACGTTCTTGCCATTATTATAGAGAGATTTTCATCTTACAATTAAACAGAGTAGTCTCTTCGCGACGACTAACATTTTTGCCAGATTTTTAATACACTGGATATATACTGCGCTATAGGTAGGTATATATTTATATACATATATATCTATGTATATATGTACACCTGTGGTATTAACACCACTGTAGTATTTCTCTAGAGATATTTTGAAGAGTGTTTGAAAAAAAAAAAAAATATACATGTATATACACCCCCACATTCAGCATCCTTGGCAACCGTAGGGACAAAGAATTTCTTTCCTTCATTCGCTGCTCTCGGATCTTATTTTTTTTCTCTTACGCCTTTTTGTCTTTTCTTTGGCTTTTTCGGTCTGTTTTTTTTTTCGTTGATTAGTTAGACCGTAGATTATACAAAATTTCTAAATTCTTATAAGATTTTTCTATTGAAAAGATACTCCGAAGACTCGTATGTAATCGTTGAGTCGTATTGTCGACCCTTTCGAATAAATAACACCTCGAGGATTCTTTTTTTTTCTTCTCCTTTTCTTATAATCTACGAATTAGGGACCTTTATTCCGTTCTTACATTTCTTCTGTCGTGATCACGACCCTGGACCTAACGATAGCCAGTAGTAGCTGATGTCCCGCCTGAATCAACTTTCGTTTCAAATTTTAGTCCGTGGAGTAAAGTGCAAGAATTATTATCCACGTTGAAATATAATTGAAATTTAAACGCGATAAAAAATAATAAAAAAAAATTGACGAAACGTGGTCGAAAATCGTCTGTTAGAAGCCTATAATCGATTATTTTATTAAATTCTTGCTTTAACAGAACATCGGATGAGGGGATATATGCGAAAATTCATGGTCTCCTTTTTTTTTTTCTTTTTTGTATTTATATTCATGTAATTTTCCAACGAGGACAAACTGCAACCTTACGCGAGGGAGGATATAGGGACTATCGTTCGTTGTTGAAGAGGAGTATGAGGAGGATGAAGTATCAGATATATGTAACTTACCTACCTACATATTCTACATACATGGACGTAGGAGAAATATGTGTGATAGATAGAATCCCTCGCCCTACAGATATCCTCTTTCTCTCTTACTCTCTGTCTCTCGCTCCGATGCTCTCGCGTGTTTATATATAGGAAGCAGAAGATCAAAGAGCGAAGCCTTCGCTTAGCTTAGCAGCATCACTGCTGCGGCATCGCTTAGGGAGAAGAGAAGAGCAGAGAAGAGAAGAGCAGAGCAGAGAAGCGATGCTGATGCTGATGCTGATGTTGGATATAGTGCCAGATACACTCCATCGCGTAAATGTATTATTTTTGCGTCTGTCCAAGCCGGACTTACCCATTTCGTATCCACCGGTCCATTCGGTTCCGAAATTTTCGAAACCTACAAGTAACGTCTCCACATCTCGTTCCGAGACTACGAAGGATGCATAGAGTGAAAGAGAGGAGCTAATAGGGAAGCTGGGAAAAGCGCCTTTTATCAAAAAACGAAACTGTTTTGCATTTAGATATAAGATGACTCTCTGCTCTTCGTATCTTGTTCGTAAAGAAAACTGCAGTGAAATATGTATACAGCAAACTTTTGACTATGAAATATTATTGCGGAGGTTATTTCAACGCGATTCTTCCGCGAAGTTGAAAATCTGTGTTCGACTTCATCTCGTTATAGCTTTTTTTCTTTTTTCTTTCTTTGTAAACTCTTATACGTATTGTGCTGCAGGATCTTTCGAGTTATGCTAACGGAATTCACTCATCTGTACATACACATGCATATTAATCAGCCTCGAGTCATAGAACCGTTTTACCTTACATATACTTGCCTACTTACTTACTTACTTACTTACTTACTTACTTACTTCCTTCCTTCCTTCGGGAGGAGATAGAACCTGCCGAAACCGAAGTGCTTATGGAATCTTAAGTGATGGTTAGAACGATTATTCAAGCCCCAAGAGTTTCGGATATGGCATTCGGTGATTCACTTCCGTTATAGCGACGATGTAAAGACACTCTGTGATTAACCTCTCATTATTTTGTCTCTGGTGCTTCGAGCTATACCGATATATGATTAAGTTTCTCTGGAATGGTAACGATTACAGCCTTTTCTGTTCCTCTTCTTCTTCTTATTTTTATTCTCTATCTTGGTTCTATCCATTCTTTCTTGCAGCTCGATAAATTTTTCAATACAGATTTCTCGCCTTACCGGAAATCGAAGGAGGGATCGTAGCGCGATGGAATGTTGAGACAAAGTCGAGGCTCGCGATCCAGACTATAGATTAAGGCGTCTTCTGTGTATATGTATTCACCTATATAACACATGTAAAAAAAAAAAAAAAAATTCTCTAGTCTTCACCTATAGGAAAAATTTTCTCGACCGGAAGTTACGTCACGCATGAGTTTTCGGCTCTAGCGAGCATCGAACAGTTTATCCGTTTACTGACTGACTGCCTCCCTGCCTCCCTGCTTGCTTGCCTGTCTGTCTGTCTGTCTGTCTGCCCTCATACTAACGGATACTGCCATGCCGAAACGACGTGCTAATTGTACGATTTGATATAACGAGATGCGGGTTAGGGGCTGGTGAAGTTTTCGACCAAACCAATTCTCGGGACGACGACGGCTGCTATTATCCTAGAGCGAATCTCTCCGCGATGAAGATATGTTTGTTTTAGCCTTGTTTCAGTTTCTTTTTCTTTCTTTTCTTTCTTTTCTACTCTTATTATACTCCTCTTGGGCCAAATCATAGACTCAGAAATAAAAAAAGACGAAAAATTCTGTCGGCTGTCTCAAACCTGCAATTCTCTGGCACCACCACCACCCTACCTACACGCCTTAATTTCTTTGCTTGTTCGGGTAAATTGCGGGATGGTAATAATTTATCAACGAAAATATATACAAACACAAGATTTATCTTGGCTGAAATTTTTATTTTATAGGTAAAATACCACCGCAGGCTATTAGTTAATCGATAAAATCATATCGGCAGATTTTTTCACGATTTATTATTTTTCTTTGATTTTTTTCTTTTACGTTAGGTGTACACAAAATTAAGAGAAGTATACACGGTGTACCGGGCGGTTCTGGTTTTCTGAACAGATCGAAGAAGAAAAAAACATAGAAAAAAAAAAAACCAGAGAAGAAACAAAACAAAAAATAATTAATTATAACTAAGAATTCTTAACGAGACGCGATGCGAGACGATGAGATCCAAATAGTTATACACACGTGAAGATTATTCAGCCAGGTTCGAACTTACGAGGTTCTTGACACGAGAACCGGTCCCCGACATCTTTTTGTTATTTTTGTTATTTTATTTTATTTTTTCTCCTTTTTTTCTTGCCTTAGGTAATTGAACTATACACGTAGTACAGTCACACTCCCTAAACTGATCACTAGCTCATTTTAAAGTCGTCGATTTTACCAATAAAATCTTAATACTAAAAACAAAAAGTTCAAGCGACTTGTATGGGGTTAAAATTTATCCACATGTCGATAGTCCATCGGTTATAATTTTCAAACTACAATTCCGTGGTTGATTTTTATTTTGAATTTTCTGGTCCTCAAGGATGCTGCGTATCGTAACACGTATAGGTATAAAATTAACAGGAAATCCCCCAGGATAGGCATAATGAAACCTCAGTTTGAATCGGCAAACAACCTGCTACTGCACCACCATGGCTATGGTGGTCGTGGGCATTATTATCCGCTATTAATATCATAATATAAACATAACTGAACTTCGTGTGGTACGGTGCGGTGTTGGATAATGGGGAATGGGGAATCGGGAATAGGGAATAGGGAATAGGGAATAGGGAATGGGAAATGGGGTTGAGTTATAACCTAGGGGGCGAATCAGTCAATCCTGAGAGAAGAGAGACCCGGAACCCCGAGAACCGAGAACCGAGAACCGAGTAACAAGGGTGGATATATGCACCCCGGTAAAGGGGGATGCGAACAAGTGGAGCGTGATCGGCTATAGCGATGGCGATGGCGATGGGGATGGCAATGGCGATAGGATTTTATATGCATGTGTATATATATATATATACACACGCGTATGTGTTTTTACATCCGCGTAATGGGCGATGTTCACCTCCTCCTCTATTACACTGATTGCTGGGATGAATTTTGAGGGAGGATATTAATGATCGTCAACTAAAGCGGATTACATTCTTTCTTTTAACATTTTTTTTTTTATTTCTTTTCATTTTTATCAAACTACAGCTTTCCCATTTCCAGAATAGGAGTCGATTTTCAATATGAAAATTGCAAATTTACATTAAAACAGAAAAGCGAGTTATTTCTCTTTTCACATATATATACAGCTTAACAATCACATTAGATATGTAGATGATATATCATGCTCTCCCGGGACCCCGTAGAAAGCGAAACGACAATTACGAGGCTTAGATGTAGAACGAGGGCTCTAAAGCACGCGAATTATAATCCCTTTTAGCAGATCTGTTCATCGCTTCTCCCTCGACTGGCCCCTGTTCAACCTCCTCTTTGAAACCTCGCTGCTTCGATCTCGTTCCGAATCTCACGCACTTTTACACATCGGTATATAGATACGTGTAGCAGCTATACCCGTACCCACTTGGATGGTCCCTGACGAGGCTGAGGCGTGCGTAACCGGCTTATGTATATAAAAGCAAAAGGATGAATAAAAAAAAAAAATGCTAAAAAGAAAAAAAAAAAAAAAAACTAAGAAAAATCCAATGATCACCCGTACCCGGTGGCAATGTACACATATAGAATATACACACACGAGCGAGTATTAGCAACGCGGGTAACCCCACATACTTGACTCTGGCATGTGTTCGATACCTCCACCCTTCGCGGTATGGATTATAGTTAGTCTGGTACAATAATTTCGCGACTGAGAACCGCGCATCGAGTTCTCGACTGGCTAAAAAGAGAAAGAGAGAGAGAGGAACGAAATCCGTCTGTATATATGTATATATACTATACATTGTACGATGTATTGGTACCCTCGTCTGCCCTTTTGACCATCATCGCCAAAAGCGTTGTTACCCATAAGGATACATTCAGGCTCGCTTGATCCCTTTATAAATATGAATTAATGCCTAATACCTAGCCGAGGTATATATATACATATATATCCGATTTCGTGCTTGTCCGCTTCTCTGACTCTCTGCTTTCGTATAATTTATCGATTTGTTTATATTTCATAGAAAGAAAAAGCAAAAAAAAAAATTTTTTGACGTGGGAAAATTGTTTTCTGGATATTTATACACAGTTTGTTTATTCAACTTGTTGTTCAACGCCCACTATACTATATAATCGAAACGTATTTCGCGGCAATTTTTTTTTTCCCTAATCTTCAAATTACGGATAGTATAAACATACTCGTAATACCTTGAGTCTGATGTATCATGTGTATTATACTTCCGGCGTATATTAATCTCCGGTGATTTTAATCAGACGATAACGTGCGACGAGAAATCTATATCATGAAGAATAAATAACGGGCGTTAATTTCATTTCGCGGGGTAGGAGGAGAAGGAGAAGGAGAAAGGACGAATATCTAAATGATACCAGGTGGTCACTCGAGATGAAACTTCCGTTCGATAATTTTTTACGGTAACGAAACGAGACGGAAGAAGTAAAAGAGGAAGAAGAAGAGGAAGGGAAATGGTAGAGTCAGGAGGAGAACCTCTGCCCACCCTTATTAAGATTCCACTGGTGGAATTCTACCTGCTCTCAGAGCTCGCTACTGGTCTTGAGTAAATAAAACACAACCGACCCCACGTCGCCGAGGTCTACAGCATCGGGGACCGCAGCCTCTCTGATGCCAGTATACGTCTACAGCCACACGCATCGCAATCACCGTCACCATCGTATACTTTAAGAAACACGGGGAATACTCTCGTGTCCGAAACGTTACTATCACGGTTTCTAGTAAATCTGTCACATCTGTAGGCAGACATCGAATCCCAAATCCGCAGGATCCCTAGCTTGGTAGAAAAATGACATTTGACAGAATGATTTGTCTCCCGAATCTAGCAGGCTTGAAATTATTGCCAAAAATGTAGCTCCCGGTGTTCCTTGCGGGTAATACCGAGTAGCTCCTGAATTAATTAAGGCTTACGCACGGCTGGAGTTGGGTGGTTAATTAAAATTCACTCCGCGATCTCCGTGGCGAGAATCTACCAGATTTCTCGGTTGTGTCTAGCTCCTCGTGCACGGTTGCTGGTGTGGTGCGTCTTCGGGGTTCCCAATCGGGCGAAAGTTGCCCGAGGCTTGTGTCCCACAGTTTTACTACAATGGTTAAGAGTGGGATTTGTGGAAAGGCTGAGCATGAGCCTGAGCTGGTGTTGAGGTTGATTTGTTCTAACGCGACTCCCGGCGCTTCAACTGACGCCGGATTATGCCCGGAAGTCCTACCCTTTATATCCACCCTATACACGTCCCCGTGCTTACCGGCCAGAGGCGGACTTCGTGCTATTGTATATCCAAAGCACGAGAGCTAGCGATAGGGAGAGAAAGAGAGGAAACCGTCTTTTCCTCTTGCCTGGAGGAGTGCAGCACCAGCACCAGCACCACCAGCACCAGCAGTAGCAGTAGCAGTAAAAGCAGGGAGGAAAGGGATAGGTTTGAAATGACAGACGTGCAAACACTGCCAGAGGAAATATTAAAAATGCCAAGCCCCGCGTGGAAGAAACGTGTCGACCTGGAGAGTTGCGACGAGGAAGTTTTAGTATTCGAGTTGTCATTTGGGTAGTATTTCAGCGGCGTAATAACGTGCGGAAACATTTATCGAAGAAAAGAATAAAGCGAAATTTTTCTGATTAATAAAGTTTCAATGTCGCGGATCAGATCCTCTTAATTTTTTTTTTTAGGCTCGCGCAATCAGTTGTTCAAATCCGATAATCTCGGTTTAAAAGCTCGCGCTGTACGCGTTAGGATCGACATTCGTCAGTTTTGGGTTGTTAATTAATTTAAGGACCTTCAACGTCCGACCCTCCAATTATAACCCCTGCGTCAGCAAAAGTCTTTAAATAAATAACCAAGGACTCGTTAAACCCGGCTGCAAGTTGGCAATGTTTTAATTCAATGACAAGATCTCTCTTTTTCTCCTCCTTCTTCTTCCTCTTCTCCTTTTGCTTTCGCTTTTGCTTCCACTCACGTATTTTTCTCTTTATTTTCATTCCTTTTATTATCAAGTTTTATACCCTTCTTCGTTTCCTTTTTTTTCACCGTGGCTCATATCCTACAGCTACTTATTTTACTCACAGCCATTATAGCAGTCGAACAACGGTACGTCAGGCTCAATTGTTCCTAGACAGGTTCGCGCTATACGGTTGGGGGATCGTCTGGCTTTCGTTTAGAACGAACCTTTGAGAGGGAAGAAGGGAAATATCAGAAAGCAGAGAGAGAGAAAAAGAGAGAATGGAAGGTTCGCATTGTGTATTAGAACTCGGAAAGGGACTCCATGATTTTTGAAGCCTCTCGAAGGTCTCCTTCCTGGAAATACGACGTTTTAGGCGAGGGTCTTGGCCGTCTACACTATACCTTGCCTCGAGGACACCGCATGGGGCACGAGGGACCTCGTGCTTGGGAATTCTAAACTCTGAGGATGCCTACGGCGCGAATAACGTATTGGACTTACTTTCCTGACCCTCGAAAACCAAGCCAACCTACAACCTGTGCAACTCGTACAAAACTTAGGCTTTTATCCGATTGAGAATCGCTACCATTCGAATAGATCGTCATCATATTTCCGAGGCTAGCGTAAGATGGGATCTGTTTCAGAGCACTTAAACATCTCAACGTCAAACAATACCCAGAAGTATTTTTTCTTTCTTTCTTTCCTTTTTGTTTTTTTTTTTTGTTACCAGGGATTTACTAAAACTGACCCGTTCAGCTTTAGACTATTCGTTATACTTTCGGTTTTAAAGATTCCTTTTTTTTTTTTTTTTTTAAAAAAACCCTTGAGAGGTTTTTCGGAATAAGTAGTGGAAAATTCATGCTCATTCAGACACAGTCGTATTCGATTTAACGAGCCTGCCTTCTTCTGTCATGGTAATTACACGACGAAACCTGAGAGAGCCATTTTCCGTCAGTTCACAATATACCTTCTGTATTGGAGTTCTTACTTATGAGAGTGAAGATTCTCCCACGCACGAGGTCGGTCATGTATATACACACACATATATATAGTATATGTATTAGCAAAGACTTGGCTAATAAGGAGAAGGCTTCAGCCTATGTAAACTAAACGTAATGGATTCTGCGCCGGATGTGTTCGACAATTGAAGAAACAGCCAATCGGCGCTTTGCATTTTTGTAATCCAGAGCGCCGATTGGCTGTTTCTAGAATTGTCGAACACATCCGGCGCAGAATCCATTACGTTTAGTGTACATAGATGTATATACAATGTTCAGAGAGATGGATAAGAGGGGAAGAAAGATTCGCAAGTACGGTACGCGGTAATCATTGGCACAGACGAAGGAATGGTACGGAATAGCTATAATCTTCAATCAACAGGCTACACGGTAGACTGTACAATTATGAATTAAGCATGAAAGCATTGCGCCAAACGCGGAGGGTTCTGTATCAATTCATACATATACATACACATACACATTCGTATATAGCTGTAAGAAGAAATACAGGAGAAATGAAGAAAGAGAGAAAAGAATAAGGGAACGCCGAGTGGCCCACTTCTCGATTCACTCTACCTCCGATGGATGGAAGAAGAAAGCTCAATGACTGACTGACTGACTCACTGACTCACTCACTGATTGGTGAGTTATACCAGTCCGTGGGTAAGGCGGGAGGGTTTCAACAGCCTTGCTTGGCTTCAAACCATTCCCTCTAATAAATCTCTGGATATTTTTCATCTTCCTCTCATCCCAATCTTAACCAACAAGACCAGCTTCATTTTTCACGGTATAAAAACCGCACGTATGTATATCTAAAGCGGATGTCTCGGAGCCGCAACCAGCTTCTCTGTGGGATAAGTGATGAAGTGTGGTTTCTTTATTCACTGACAATGAGTCTCGTGTTTAATATACTGTAACAATGAGATCGCTGAGAGAGAGAAAGAGAGAGAAAAGAAAAAGGGCTTTTCGTTGCGTGAGCAACTTATACTTCGACATATTGGTGCTTTGACTGGTACGTCTGCATTACGCTGTCTTATCGGAGGCTGACTAATAACTTGGTTTGAAATTCGACTGTGGTGGTGGTAGTAGCGATCGTGTTGGAATTTTGTTCGGCACGCGATCACCTCGTTAGATCAACCTTCCGAGTTGTTGGCAAGGTGTTCTTATCGGTTTATCGCAACTTTATTACTTCAAATGACCGGCACCGATGCTGGACAACGCGATGTGAGTGTGAGCGAGTAGATACGCCAGTGGGGTAATGTTGACTTGTCATCTCAACCAGCCAGGCCACTCCACTTCGCAATCGTTACCACCGTTATTATTAAATTATCGTACTCTTATCGGGGTAGAGATTATATAAAAAAAAAAAAATATATATATATAAAACGAAGCAAAGGGAAGTGGAAAGAGAGGCTAACTTTATCCTTAGTCCAATCGCAATCGTCACGATTATATTGGAATTCTTTTATAATGTAGGAGATTAGAAATCTGAATGATTTGAAGAGACGAATCGAAGGGAATCTTTGATCAATCTAGGGATGAAGAAGAAAAGAAGAAAAAAAAAAAAAAACCGGTAAGGGTAAATGGAGGAACGAAACGGAATCTAGTTGGTATAAGTAAGTCTAGTTTAGCGATGAAAGAATAGCGTGAAGCGAGTCTGAACGATCGCGATGATTGTGGTACCAGGCAGTCATGCATCCATTCAGTCGTCGGTACCATTACCTACCGTGGCAGAATCGGAATCAGAACCAGAAGCAGAGCGGTAGCAAGAATTTGAGAGAAGAGAAGAGAAGAGGAGAAGAGGAGAAGAGAAGCAGAGAAGAGAAGAGCGAAGCGAGTCAGGAACGAAGTTGGGAGTCCCCTCCGGTTGCACACCAGTAATTGCTTCCTTTGAGTAGCTGCCGAGGTGTAATTTAGTCCCTACCAACAACCTTAACTAATTAACACACCGAGCGACGCGCGAGTGAGCGAGCGCGAATGAACGCGAGCACGGGTTGTAGTAGCTAGCAAGTGACCGACTGACTGACGCGCGAAGTGCGACTAGCGACGTGCGATGGGCGATGGGCATATCCCGTTCATCGAGGCACGCGAATCTGCAATCTTTATCGATACAGCTACCTACCTGTAACTCATTACTCGTATATTTGATAAAAAAATTTAAAAAAAACAAAAAAAATCACCTAGGAGGAGAAGAGAATTAGAGGATGACATCTGTCAGTGGATAAAACTGACGGATTATCATCCTCGAGGAAATTCCTAACCTTCTATTTTAACACCTGATTAAAGACAGGAGAGAGAGAGAGAGAGAGAGAAAGACGAAGAAGAGGAAGAGTGTGTCTGCCGTGACCAACGTGATTCGAACAAGACGAGAACCTCACCTTTCTCTCTTTCGGTCTGGCTGCTCCTTTTCTTTTCTCGTTTGAGGACATGAGGAACGCGATTGTGGTGGTGGTGATGGTGGTGGTGGTCGTTGATCGTGGATGAGATGGTACCGGGGAGAGACTGGGCCCGAAGCGACAGCGTAATCACCTGGACGGACCGCACTGGGACTCTGACTGGGTCTGGGTCTGGGCCTTATGCCAGTGGCGTATAACGCCGGTATGCCTGAGGCGAGGTTCAGAAAAGTGCCACCGAAAATCGCGTGAATGATTTGATCACCGGCGGAACCAAGGTGGTTGTAGTAGTAGTAGTAGTAGTAGTTCCGTTGCAGAAATAAAAAAGGGCTAAATATATCTGTATAGCTATTAAATTCATTCACTATGAAATTATAATAAACACTCGTCTTATTCTTGTATTATTTTCGAGTTATTATACCCACATGCTCAGGCTCTTACCTCCTGGCTTCTAGCTCCTGGTTTATGGCTTCGCATTTTATACACATACATACAAACACACATATACAAATCTCATATTCTATGACTCGGTGATGTGATGATGGGTATCTTCAACTTGTTCTCTCCACACTTTACCACTCTCATGAACACGCGATGTACGAGTCAAACAAAGACCGAGTTAATTGCGTTTCGTTAATTGGAAGTTGTTCAAGTCCTGTCTTTCCGGTTGTCGATAAGAGTCTGTCTAATTTTCAACACTCCAGAGGAAGAGACAGAGACATTGAATGGGGTGGGAAAACGGCCTTCAATTCACATCGCTAATAAAATAAAATGAAATAAAATAAAATAAAATGAAATGAAATGAAATGAAATTGCGATTCAGAAATTCTGCCCATCTCATAATACCCAAAGACCTCGAAAGGTTTGGAAATCGCCAATATATTCGGCGACAGATGTCAGGCATCGAGCGAATTTAATGAAAGAGAGAAATACGACATGTGTGTGTATGCTTCGGGCATAAATATCAGGTTTTTTGAGCAGGTGTCTCTGGGCCCCGTTTATTCTCTAAAAGATTTTTCAATAGCTACGCCAATGAATGGCCCGGAGTCAGCCCCTTGTTCACCGCATTAACAGGCATGACTTGAAAAATGTGGTTCCTAACGCTGTCTGTCCGTCCGGAGAATGACCCGTGAGATTACGTTATTATCACTGTCTCGTTGCCTCGAATTCTCCTTTTCCCCTTTCTCTCTTCATCTCTTGCTTTTTTATATCGCTTTTTCTCTCGATTTTTCGTTCTCTTCTTCTACTCCTTCTTCTTCTTCTTCTTTCTACGTTTTTATCCTATTCTCTCGCGGTAGACAACCGTACGACACCTTAGGGAGGATCTGAATTCTAAACTTTTCTGTACTATTAACAAGCCCAGGAAACTGATTCTTTCCTTACCTATATAGACGAAGTGCCGAAGGTGAGAGTAGACGGTGTTCTATTCACCCCGAATAGTAAAAGGAAGAAATAGAGAGAGAGAGAGAAAAAAAAGTGAAAACAAAAAGAGGAACTTGACTTACTGAACTTCGGGAGTTTATTCACGGAGCTAAAATTCGGCCTTGTTTCCGGTCTGCTGCAAGACTGAGAAAACTGTTCAGAAAAGTTTTTTTTTTTTATACCTGGATTAGATCAAGCGGTTTAAATCGCTTGACGCTCACGTCGCTTTAACTCAACCTTGGCCTTTGTCGAACTTAATATATTATTGAAGATGTTGTCTTTCGAATCGACGAACGCGGCGCCCTGATCTCGTCTTCTATTCTCCGACTGAGTTCCTCCAACCAACTGCTATTCTATATCTAAAAGTTAAGAGTTTGCGTCAGTGTATATTGTCTGGTTATAAGTCTGACGTCGTAACTTGACTACTCTTTCCATTTGAATCTATAAAATATTGACTATCTGATTTTTCCCCACCTGATCAAAGTTTAAATAAAACATTTCACAATCAGTATAGCATAAGTATGTAACGTACCTATACTCTTATTCTTTGCGGTAACTATCGGTAAGGTCCCCCTTTTTTTCTTTCATTTTATCTACTTCTCTGACAATAAAGCTCAAGTGCTGCATCACAACCGACCATTTTATCCTTCCTATACCTTAAACACTTCGAGTTTTAAAACTTTAAGCTACTTTCAACGCTTCGTCTAAACGGTTCCATTAGCCAACTGCCACGCCGTAAACTTCTTCTTCTTCTTCTTCTTCTTCTTCTTTGCTGTGTCCCTTGAGACTCTATAAGCCGACTATAGAACGGATTGATTTCTAGCCAAGCTCACGACTCGGCATTAAAATCCTACACCTTAGAGTATATCGTCCACGACATGTATACTTATGTGACCATGACACTAGATATTCTAACAATCTAACACATAATAAATTCCAAAATTTATAGTGCCCACTATTTCCGATCCTAACGAGTCCTTTTATACAGTTGATCATATATCAGTGGGGACTTTGAAGAAGAAGAAAAAGAAGAAGAAGAAAAAAATTGAACAAATTTCTTTTTCTCTTTCTATTCTTGATTTGAAATCATGTTTCAATTTATCAGATTATCTGCTAGTAACTGTAAGGTAAGAATAAAAAAAAAGATATCATCAAATCATGAAGAAGCAATTAAAAGGGTAATAATTACAGTGAAATGAAAAGGTAGCCGACATACATATGACAGAAGGAGGGTTGGGGGATGGTAGGAAAATAAACTGAGGAGAAATGACGAAGGGATGTAAAAGAGTATTCGAGGAAGGTATGGAGAGAGGAAGAGGAAGAGGAGGATGAGGATTGGGGATTGGGGATGGGGATGGGGAAAGTAAAATTAAAGTGAGCGTAGGAGGTGGTGTGTCTCTCTATCTATGTTTAATCGCGATCGAGTATTCCGTTTGGAGGGCAAAAGAGCTCGGGACTGGTGCAGGGGAGAGAGAATAGCCATCCCTTCTACTCTCTCTCTCTTCTCTTCTCTTTCTCTCTTTCTGCCTTATTCCTCACTCCAACATACCCCACTCGACGTCGTATACAAGCCGTATAATTTTCCGTCTTCCAACCACCGCACACCGTACGCCCGGGCGCCAGTGTACTGGTTTGTTCTGTTCCACATCCACATCCACATCCACATCCACATCCACGAACCTGTATCCATCCTCTCCTCTCCTCTCCTCTTCTTTCCTCTTCTCTTCTCTTCCCTAACCCTCTAAATTTACAATATATATGTATTTATGGATCGTTGGCTATATACAGGCGTACAGGAGCCAGGAGGGTGTGCGAAATCCTCTTCTCTCCACACATTACCCATACCTATTATAAGTTTCATTAAACCAGGTCCAGCTGAATCTTGGTAAAGTTCAACATTCGTTTATTTCGGAATTTTTATTTTCTCTAAAATCTTGTCTTACCTCTGCGTATACGAATATCGTTAAAGTTTCTGTTTCTTTTCTGTGTTTCAGGTAAGCCCAAAAAAAAAGAAGAATACAAATACATTTATGTAATAAAAATGCCCGAGGGAACTGAAGGACGCGGGGGATCGGCTCAGGTGATTAGTAATTTAAAATAATCTCGAGTGAAGTACTTTGAAATAAATTCGGCATGGTAGGTAGGTAGGCTGTATGCTAATACCTACGTAGCCAGTCAGACTACCAGGTAGGTAGATGTAGAGGTAGAGGTAGAGGTAGAGGTAGGGATCAGGATCAGGGTGAGATGAGGTGAAGCAGAGGCAAAGAGTAGGAAGGTTTCTGCCAAGAACGCGAAGTAGAATTTAGAAACCCCCCCCGTCGACCCCGTCGATTCATCAGCATTCGTCCGCAAAGAGGAGAAAGAGAAATAAAGGCAAAGCGAAGCAAAGCAAAGCAAAGCAAAGCAAAGCAAAGCAAAGCAAAGCAAAGCAAATACTTAAGCGATGTAAAAAGTGGAGAAGAAAAAGAAGAACGAAAAAAAAAAAAGGTGTATAAATAAAAAAGTACGTTTTTTGTCTTACGATTATAAGGAAATAAGGAAAGAATAGATTCCGTAGAATTGGTACAGAATCAAATAGGACGAAGGAAAATATGAATAAGAATCTGTAAATGAACAGAACGAAAGAAAAAAAACAAAAAACTAAGGAATGAAAAATTCAACGAATAAAAAATGAAACAAAAAGAAAAGAAAAAAAAATCACATTATTGAGCCCGAATTCGAGAGATCGGCAAGCATTGTTAGCCGCTTCTCTGGGATTCGGTGACCATTGACCACTGACCACCACCGACCGCTAACCAGTTTCAGATAAGATTGGACCTACTCGAAGGCTTCTCGATTTGTGGCTTGGCTTTCGGATCTTGTGGCTTATAGGAACAGGCCTTTTACCGGGGGGGATATATACACGCAAGGATTTAAGATGTATGTGATATAGGCATATATGTATACCTAAAATACGTATGCCTAAGAAAATCCGAAAAAAGAAATAGGCTCGATTGAATTCACGATGAAAATGTATGTTTAAAAAATAGAGTCATAATTCAGTAATTGATTGAAAATTTAAACTCCACTTAGAATGAGATAAGAATTAGAATCTTGAAACATTAATGAACGTTTAAATACGTGAAATTCTATACAGGGATGTTAATAAGCGGTATTTAGGAGGGTTTGTTAACGATCAATTGATCTACACGTACACGTATATATCTGTACAAAGGTACAAAGGTGTAATTAACCCCGTGACTATAAATTGCTCTGGCTAGTTATAATATTTCAGGTAAAATTGTCCCATGTACTATACGAGGACGAACATCGACAGTAGGAATTGAAATTAGTTACAGATCATAGGTTGAACGTAATTAAAATTGACACGCGATAATACAATCAAAGATTAACGTACTGTCGCGTGTAATTATTATCAGATTAATTATTGACCACCTAGACTCGGACCGTCGAGGGTCTGTCTTTCTGTCATATCGTCGTTGTCATTCTCGTTCTCGTATTTAGCATGTAGCATGTAGTTTTAAACTTGTCTAGAATTATCCCTTCGCGTATATTCCGTCTCCTATATCAATTTTCCTTGTTTTTTTTCTTCTTACTCCTTTTACTTTATTTATAATTGTCAGACTTTATACCCGAACGTATAATATTCAAACCCAAACCGTGTCCCCCTCGATAAAACTGCACGACGTTTAAATATTCCTGCCTCTCTCTCTCTTCTCTCACCTGCAGCTATACTATAAAAACTAAAATCTCAAAGGATTTAAATTACGAGCGAACGAACGAACCTCGACAGCTCGCAAAGAAAAGGCAAACGCTTTTCGCCTATTTTCCTTTTCTACCTATGCTGTACTTACGGTCCGACATATAGCTCAAACGGTTTTTCACGCGAATCATTTTTCATCCTGAAACTAACTAATTTTTTTTTTTCTTTCCAAAAATCGTAAAAGGAAGAAAAAATTGATGAAGGTTTTTGCTTTTTTCAATCATTTTATTATGAAATCTGATATATATATGTACATGTGTATATGTAAGGGTGGTAAAGAGGGATGAAAAAGAAAGAAAGAAAGAAAGAAAAAGAAAAAAATTGCATTATTTTCTAATGCACTCGTTAATTGACCAATCAGGGAAGCACAGACCCTCATCATCACCACACGTTCCTCCTAGTGTTAACCAGCGCCGGAACAATTTAATGATCAGTCCTGGGGATTATTATTTGTCGAGTATTTTACGTTCCATGGTTTCACGGTTCCGCGATTCCACGGTTCCATGGCTCCACGGTTACCCGCAGTCCACCGACGTCTGACCGATGTATGTATGTGCCGTATCTATGGATAAGCGCACTTATTACACGTGCATAGGTGTATGATTCTGATATCTGTGTATACGAATACGCAATATACACGGTGCCGGATGCTTCTGCGAAGTGCGGCCAGATCTCAAGTGACTCTCTTCGTTCGTTTGTATTGTCCATTCCTCTCTAAAAATTTGTACATATGTATGTATGTATATGTATGTAAACCTACGCCTATTTTGATATATATTTAACTGTGTATATGTGATCGATGCATGCATGCATGCATGCATGTATGTATGTAGAGGTAGAATCGAGAAACTACTACGATATAATACGAAACCCCCTTACTTCGATCGTTTCATGCGGATTCAAGTACTCTACGAATGCGCAATCCGATAAATTGACCCGTTAAATCGAACCGAGGAACCAGCGACCGTGTATAAGAGTCTGACAACCACGACCAATACCTATACTCGGAAACCGAGATTTTATATTATTTTCTCATTTCCGTTTCTCTATGTTATATTTATTATGCGGAATGCGAAAATATATTTCATCTTCACTTCAATCGATAAGATTTTGAAACTTTGTTTTCCAAAAAAGGTCCTTCGCTATTTTGAACTTCCGGTCTTCTTCGCTCCGAAGTGTTTCAATTCTGCTATGTAGACTTTCGAGGAAATACATTTTCCAAAAATACTTTGAGTCATTGATATTTAAATTTGGAAGTCCGATACCTCTGTATTGGACTTGAAAGCATCAAATAGTTTAAATAAAAGTTTTGGTCAGGTACGAAAACCGAGTATGGCTCAAGTTCTGTATTTTATGGTATATTACAGCTATACGTCGCGTCACGTAATGTAGAGCTGTGCTTTCGTGCTATTTATTAGAAAAAAGGTGAATCTATACCTATAAGCGTATGCTTTCCTCGTGCCTAGCTTGCAACTTTCGTTGATCCGTCCTCCTCGAGGAGAAAAGAGGGTCTCTTTTCCGCTCTTTCCTCTAACCAACCCCCTCTAACGTTTCCCTTTTCCATCCCACGACAGGGGTACGAGAGACGGGGGCGGGGGGAGGTTAATACCTCGCTATTGCCAATTCCTCGCCAAGCAAAGAGGGTCCGGGCCTCGGGCAAAAGCAGCTTTACAGTCAGCTAGATTCTGCCGACGTTAGCGAAACTTCGGCGATACTAATATTGCAAATTTGTGTATACCCATGCATGGAAAGATATTAGTATTCCTATAAAAGTATTTAGGAAGATTTCGGGGCTTGGGAATGACGCGTTCTTAAAATCTATCCCATAGAACGTAAGAAAAGCATCGATGCGCTGATCATTCGAGATTTTCTGATTGCGGTAGACTATAGAGTTCCCGAAAAATAATCGTCTTTATAAATAGTTTATCATCCTCGTATGACTTGTATACTGATTCGTGCCAACGTCACCGAGTCTTTCGATAGTTAGTACGACAACGACAAAGTTGAGATAGACTGGGGAAGGTGGACGAGGATGTCGTATAAACCGCGACCCCAGAATGTTTTGCATTAGTTATAGTCCCGCCGAGACAGAGGCACTGCTTATAAAGTCCGGTTTACGGTGTTCAGGATCAATTTTACATATCGAGGTGAAAACCGTGATTCTGCACTTTTTAATCAGCATTCAAATCGCGGTTCGGACGTATATGTACGATTTTAATGAATCGTTGAGTTGGGGATCTCTTTGTGGTTGAAAGAAAAAAACTGACTAATAATTTTTTTTATTTTTTTTTTCGTTGTGACGATAATCTACGCGTTTGTATCGTGTGATTCATGCGATTCTAAAGTCGCGTAAAATAATGTACTGCATAAACTTACCTTGCCTTGATGTCACCCTCTGAATCGCCCTTCGTGGAGTTTCCTGAATCGAACTACATACATCGAAAGGACGTATAGACGGACGAGCCGTGCTGCAGAGAGTTTATAAAAAATTCATCATTCGTTGAGGCACTTCTTACCTCCGTTAGCAAAACATCTCAATTTACGATTCTATACACGCCACTTTTTGCCCCCTCTTTTCCTACAGCTTTCGAGGAAGTTTGCTTCGCTGTCGGTTCTCGAAACCCTGCGGTGAGACGTGATTTGAAAAAAAAAAAGGAAAAAAAGAAAAAAATTGAAATGAAATGAAATGAGATAAAGAAATAATAGAAAAAAAAACAAAGATGAAATAACGAACAAGTTCAGGATTTATACAGAGATGAAATTTCATCTCTTAATTGCGAGCATATGATTTCCTAGAGTTTGAATAATTCAGATTTCTATTCCATTCGTTTATTTCCTACAATAATTCAGAGGGAAACTAGAGCTGGGGGAAAAGCCTGTTTGATCGACGAGTCGAGAGGCTGAGGATCGTAAAGAACGAGCAAATGGCAGAAAATAGCAGAAAGTCCGATCTGGGTGGGCGCAGAAGTTCTTTTTCTTCTTCTTCCTCTTCCTCTTCCTCTTCCTCTTTCGCAATCCTCTAACTAACTTATCGCTCCCGGCCTCAGTCTCCGTCTTTATCGTGTATACTTCCCTGTGTGTTTTTTTTTTATTTCATCGAATGAGGATCCCTAATGCGATTTCATTCGAGCAAATAACCAATCGATTTATCTATCTTCCGGTGCTTTAATTTCTAATTTCTGTTTCGTATCAAATCATTTATTGCCCAAATACCCTAAACGCAGCTGTGGTTAAACGACGCTTTTATATCATAGGGAATAATAAATAATCCACCGTATCAGACAAAATGAATAAACAATCAATCATATGGAAACGAAATGAAATGTAATAAAATTAACTTTATGTTAAGATCAATTTTTTATTTTTTTTTTGTTACAAACGGCTTAAGAGGCTCCACATTTGAATTCTTAATAAAATACGCTCCTTTTTCTCTTATTCTCATTGTTTGCAGATTTTGAAAAAAAAAAAGAAAAAGGAAATTTTCTTTCTCATCGCGATACAATAAACCGCGAGACACTGTGCAATACGATGTCAGCAAAATGATGAATAGTTCGATTCTCTTCAGACAGAGATATTAAACGTTTGTCACGGGGATAAGCTCCTTTCATTAATCCAGCAAACAAGATTTTTCTCTTCCCCTTTGTTTAATCCTCGATTTCTAGTTCTAGGGATGAAATATAATCGATTCCCTAATCTTTATTGTTCATCAATTCATAAGATTTTTTTCCGTATATGAATTCATCCGTGGACAAAAGTCGCCTTATGGTTTCATCCCTTAAATCTGAGAGAGAAAAAAAAAAATAAAACTCGCCTCTTTTAGTCCTTTGTCATTATTCTCTTCTTCACCCTTCGATTGCATATTTTATAAACGTCTTACCGTTATTCCACCCACAAAATTATCCAACCTTTAGCCGCAACCCTTACTCAACTTCACATCGACGACACAACTTGCCATATGCTCTTTGCAAAACCTATAAGCGGAAATAAATGACAGATATTAAAGGGACATAGCGATGTATGTAATTCGAGAAAAAAAATAAAAAATAAACCATCATCGTATCTCTGCATCGATTTATCCAGATTTTTGACACTTCTTCTTCTTAGTTTTTGTATTTTTTCTCTTCTTTTTCAAATCGCAGCAGTCAAATTTGTAAACGATGATCAAATTATATTAAAACGTTGGTTTCTAACCGTCAGGTGATATTGAATGACATGTTTGACTTGATATAACGGTGTCGTGCTCCACCAATGTTATCACGGTCTTCCGTAAATATGGCGGACATATGTAGGGGAGGAGGACGTTTGTGAGACGATAAGGTCCCCGTAGGGAGCCATACGTTTGCCTGTTTGCCCGGAATGATTGATTGGGATACACGGGACGCCTTGAACGTAAATAAATCAGTGACAAGGTGGGCTGATAGTTACCGGACCCAAAGCCTCGTCGTCGAACTAGACCAGGAGCTTGTGGAAGATAAGCTCCGAGTATAGTTATCGACGATTTTTCGTTAATTAAAAAATAAAAATAATAAAAAATACAAGTATAGCACGAAAAGGAATTACCTGGCAAAATAAAACGAGACTCTAAATCGTTCGTTTTCTATATCCAATAATAATTGAGTGGCAGGTTGAAAAAAAGGGGAAAGAAAATTCGTATCTTTTTATGTATACATTTAAGTTTTGAAAGTGGTATGTATAAGGGGGCAGAATACAGAAGTAGCAGTAAGTTTTTCAGATTGAAAAATAAAGAAACGAATCTTGAATCCCTTGCGTGAAATGGACCGTACCGGATATAATAATGGCGCATTATGTACCCATCCAGGCTTTTCAATAGAGAGCTTAGCCAACGTGGATAAATCGAGGGTAAATATTTGGACGTCCGGGACACAGCCGCCTACCTTGCCTTGCCTTGCCTTGCCTTGCCTTGGTTTGGCTTGGCTTGGTTAGAGAGTGAGGAAAAACCTCGACGGAAAAGGTTCGTGGTCGAAGAAAAGATGAAAATATACCGAGAAGTACGCGAAGATAGGAAATAAAACGCGTAGAAAGAAGAAAAAAGAGAAAAAGGAAAAAAGTAAACAGCTTGTCCTGCAGATTTAGGGTGATGGCAGGACATTGTCCGGTACCAAAAGAGAAGCCATCGAACCAGACGATATAAGGCAACAGCGTCAAACCGCGGCTAAATCCACATTGTAAAAGTATCAATGTGACTTTTCGACGTTTTCGAAAACTCAAGAATTTTTATTAATTTTATTATACCATTTATATTCATTTTTATCTTCTCCTCATCCCCCAAATTTTTCTTTTTTCTTTTTTTTTCATTAGAATCAATGAAGGGGGTAGAGAGAACAAAGTCAAACAAACTATTGAAATAATTGGATCTAATTTATTCTAAAACTTTATTGATTATTGCTGTACCCAACTCTACGATAATTGTATATTTAACTAACACAAATGAGCTTAATCAACGTTTAATCAGTGTCTAATTGGTTGACAACGAGTTTCGGGATTCTGTATAGACCAAAACTATCGAAGCACATACTATGAGTGATTCGATAAAATTGTTATATATATCAATCGCCCGATTATTGACACTCTAATGAATAAAATAAAAAATAAAAATTAAAAAATATTGAGTAATCATGATTTTATAATTTTTTATTTTTTTTTCACTTCAAATCTTTGAAACGCGGGTTACCTATATTATAATAGTATACCTGTACTTGCACATTTATTGTCTACACGCTACCTATAAGTACACTGTGCGATTGACGCTCGCAATGATTCGACGGACAGGCATAATATTATCTCAAATTGTTAATCCGCCGTCGATCAAATAGATTGATCGATGTTGGGCAACGATAATCCGTTGAATCTCTTCTTCGACATTTGAAGGCGGCGTCATCCCCGAGGGAATATAGTTCTATATATATACAATTTGACGAACGAAAATTACTCTCTCGATCATTTAATAGTTTTATAAAATCAGTTTTATGCTCATTTTATTTCTTTTTTTTTTCCTCGTTATTCTATGCTTATCTAAAATTCATTAAATCCAATATTTTTGATCATCTATATGTATTATACGATACAATAATCTTGAACCCTTGTTTCACTTCCCCTCTTCTCTGTTGGTGAAGATAAATTTTTCAAACAGGCAAGGTACATATACATACACACTTGTTTAATAATGTAAACGTTTCTCTTTGTTTTTATAAAAATGATCAAAGTCAGCCGTTTTAAAGGGTTGGTTGTGTCACCCCCCGTCACCCTCAACCCCCGATTCGAGGATCGCTTAAGATTCATCCGTGGTGTCTTTTTTTTCCCGCGGGATCGCATCGAGTTGAAAAAGAAAGAAAAACTATTTAAAAAAAAGGAAAGATAAGACGAATAAAAATGTAAAAGAAATTAAAAAAAAAAAAAACTGACCACGATGAATTATAGATGAGGGGTGTGTGTGTATAATGCAATGCTTTGCCTGCTATACTGCAGATCGTTGCTTTGGATAAAACGTTTGAAGACGACGAATACAATCATAATTATATATATGTCTGACTGAAAATCAACGTGGAAATTCAAGGATTTTAGTAATACTAATGCTAAGGTGTAAATGTTAAGAGAGAAAAGGAGAGAGATAAAAATGGAAAAGGACGTCGACGTGTTCCCCCTTTTCTTCACGGGTGTCGTGCGACGTCGTCACCGTAGTCGTCAGCGTCGTCGTTGTCGTCGTCGTCGTCGTGTGTGACTTTCTGTTTGCTTTAACGTCTCGCTGCGTCGAAGACTTCTTACTACGTTTACTTGGGGCAAACAACCCGTGTGTTTTCCCCTTTGCGTATAAGTCGTGGGATATCACAACGCGTCGGGATTATATGCGTATGTGGGTGATTTTTGTATACACGGGTTAAAAAAACCAATAAATAATTAAAAAACAAAGTGAAAATAAATACAAAATGTAAAATAACCAAATTTTTAATGAATTTGAATTTGAATTACCGACTCAAACTTTTCAAAAAGGTTAGTAAATAAAATAAGTTTCCGTAGAAAGCGTCTCGATCAGAATGAATTACTTTTTATCCTTACATCCTGCATTACAACCTTTCGGAATTTTGGTCTTCTAGACTTCAATGTTTCTCAATATTCGGAAATCGTGTCAAACGAATTCGGACCGATTTCTTACAAACGTAAGATTTCGAGGTAAGGAAAATCCGACGTTCGACACGCGGGAATTGTTTTTTTTTTTTCTCTCTTTTTTCTTTCCCGAACGCAAAACCCGCGGAAGAAGACTGACTAGGAAGAAAAAAGAGAAGAAGAAGAAGTGTATCGGGTAAAATTTATTTTTATCAACTATGCAGGAGGCCTGGGCTTGCTTTGATGTCTGCCGATGCATAGACATTAGCGTATAAATATTTAAGCCCACGCCCGATAGCGGGCGTACAGATGCTCTCTCTACTCTCTTTTAGAATAACGCTCTACAATCGCTCTACTACGAGCTTTTCCTGTATACCTATACTCGAACCTATAGATACGTATATATATATTAAACGTTGAAATATATCTATGCGTCTATGCGTTACCTACTCAAGAAAGAACTTCTCCTCTTCTTCTTTTCTTCTTCTTCTTCTTGAATTAATAATCAATTCATTTATACACTCGCTTGTTTGCCAAACCTCGAATACCTACTATACTTAAAAATAAACTATAGATCTTTTGGTATACAGGATTTAGTTAGTTCCGTTCTAAAGATTTATCCATATCTCATAGCGGAATAAATTAATCTAAGCTAAAGTATAAATTGATTAGAAATAAACGAAGTTACCTGAATCTATTCAAATCGTATCCACGAATGATTCTGTAAAAAGTTCAAACTAAAGAATTTCAAATTAGTAACGTAACGATCCTTTTCGAGAAACCTCAATCTCCGAAAAGTAATCAAAATTCTCTTCACGTCACAGATATTAAGTTTTTCAATCAAAACTTTTCTCCCTAATTTGTAGCTATAATTAAAAAAAAAATATACACAGCTTTTTTTTTTTCAAATTCAGGAGCAATCACTTACCAAAGTCTATATAAATTAATTTGTGAATTCGGTCAAGTCATCTGTGAAGTCCTAAGATATCAAATATTTTCCCATGATCAGATCGAACGATTTTTCAATCGTTAAATAATTTCGTTTTGTATTCAGTGTTTTATAAGATGTCAATAAATCGAGTACTGTATAGTGTGTCTGCTCCTTGTACTAGATTTTCGAATCTCTCTGTAGGATTTTATGAGCAAAAAATCAGTAGAGTAAAATTCTAATACACGGTCCTTATTCATGAAATTAAATTTCCGCTTTTCCCTTCCCTCGAATAGCTATGTACCCCAGATACGACCCAAAGCTAGGTAACCTAGAGCATTCGAGTGTTGCACCACTTCCTTTACTCCGGGTAGTAGAAAAAAAGGGGTAAGACATAGAAGACTGAGAGTTTCCTCAAGGATTTTACTCCCCTGTTTTTCTCTTTCTCTCTCTTTTTCCCTCTTTTAACTTCTCACTCTGTACCATGTAGTACGTGAATATATCATACAAACACATAACATAGCTACCTAGGTGCTTAGCTTGGAACACTTGGTAAAGTCCAGAATGGAGGTGCTGATAGGGGATTGGAAATGGCGGTTGGTGGCTGACTGAGACGCGAAACTTTGGCGACGGGGTTGGCGAGGACGGGTTGTGCAGAACGGGCGGCGCCCTGAAGGCGAGGGTGAAGGAGAGTACAGCAAGTACAGAAAAAGAGATGAAGAGAGAGAGAGAGAGAGAGGAGGGTAATTACCAGATATAAAGGGTGGGTCTCGGCGGTACCCGTCGCGGCCCTCTGCTGCCTGGAGGAGTCTGATGAATATTTCACCACGCTGCATTAGCTGCTAGCGAGAAGAACGCTTTCGCGAATATATGTCGCGCTAAAAAAGCCCTTTTCCTCTCTCTCTCTCTCTCTCAATGCTCTCGATACTCTCTTTTACCCCAGATTTTTACAGATACGTGGCAAAAAAAAATGGTAAACTACTCAGAGATTGAAGAAAATATTCGAGAATCAGTTTTGCCGATAAATTTCGGTCCTTTTTTTAAATCTTTTTCTTTCATATGCTCTTCTCAAACACCTGTGAAGATACTTAGCGATTTATTTGGCTTTTTCTTTTTCTCGCCGCAAGCTTGAAGAGAGGCTTATATGTTTGTTGCATGATCTCTGGTCGAAATTGGATGAAGTCTTGTTAGCGTGAATGCCTGATATTTCGGTTATAGCTACTTAGATTGTTTCCTTTGTTACATTATGTTGATTTCGCATGTGGTATAGTTTGAGTTGCGATTCGGGTTTTGACACGGCGGCAACAGGTATTCTTTATAAGTAGTGTTAACGGCATAGGCGTGAATCGCGTGAAGAATTATCTTTTCTTTTTCTTTTTTCTTTTTTTCTTTGTACACTATATTTGCGACCGTTTTACACCGTCAATAAAATAAAGAATAAAAAAACGAGACAAGAAAATTACCGTGAAACATCTGCTCGATCGGTCTTCAATACCTTTTCAATCACCAGACCACCGAAAATCTACCTGCTGTTAGCGGACGTTCATCCTAAAGCATAAAAAGGATATTTGAATAGCGGATGCGGATGCCCGTCATGGTCAAGGATGATACATATTCCTGACCAGATATGTGTGAAATGATCTGTTCGGCGAACGAATTTTAATATGGTGATGAAATTGAACTTTTAAACCATCGACGAAACTAAAGAGTATCAAATTTTGAGGAGATGTTCCATGAATTTGGAAAAATTAGTATATAATAATTTCGCGATCGATGTAGATATGCAAATATTGAATCCCCCTTTCTTTTTTTTTCCTTCTTTTTATCTTGAGAAAAGATATTGACATGAGTCTAGATATATCGCAGCTAAAGGGTTGTTCTTAAACTGGGGTGAATTTATTACACCCGAAAAAAGTGGCTTGACATAAGTGCTTTCGCGATCTGCCATTAGCTCGAAAGTTCTAAAATCTGAGTTAGCTACCTTTCCGTGATAAGCCGTTCTTTTCTTTTCTTTTCGTTTTTCTTTTTGCTTTTTGTATGAAATTTGTATTCCGTTTTACCCCGTGACTGTGTACGTGTAGGTGTATAATTCGTGTATACATAGAGGGTATTTTAATACTTGGTAAAACAGGGAATACGAGAGGAGAAAAACAACCCTGTGCAAAGTACCAAACGTGGAGAAACTCGAGCTACGGTGGTGGTAGCAAACGAAACGAACGAAACGAACGAACGAACGAACGACCCATCGACTGCGGAGGACCACTTCAGGTCCAACGACCCTTTTTCGTCGTGTAATACACATTCGAAGTTATTGGCGCGTGTATGAATATTCATAAACCGCACGGGCGTAGGTTGGTTGGTATGGTACCCCACGATACTCTATATATATATACATACACACCGTTGAACCAAATTATATCACGATTTCGAGTAGGCACGCCCGTCGTTCGACAACAAGAAGTCTGGCCAATGTGGTCTCTCCTGTTATACACGATGTATGTATGTATATATGTATAGTATATACCTTCATATACATACATATATCCATATATTCGTTTCAATTGGGGCTCAATTTCGATTGAAAAAACTTTATTGTCAAAGGGACAAAGTGTTCATTGACTCCCAGCCTCCTCAACCCTGATCATAAATCATGATTTTTCATCGCTTTTCAATTCGACAATATTCTTGTGGGTAACCTACACCTGTGCACCAGATAATACTGCAACCCTCAATCTTGGATGAAATGAAAGAAAAAAATAATATATAATCATAACGAGGAAAGAAGATTTTACATTCGAAATTTACTTTTCCCTCATATTTCACGATCTCAAATTAACTTTTGCAGAAAATCTCACTCCCACAATTAATCTTAGCTATAGAATTTCGATAAAACATTCTCTACTGGTCATTGATCTATCAGAGATGAGAATTCCTTTGTGTATATTTTTACGTGGGGCTACTACATCCTTCGCCCGCATTTTCGCACAGGAGAACGAATGGTGTATATGTAAGGGACCTTGGTTAGCAAAGAGAAAAATAGAAATAGAGATAAAGGGGCCAGCTGGCTTCAGCTATTGTTTTTTTTTCTTGCCAAAAACCAATGCGACTGTTTGCTTCGTTGGATAACAACGCAAGTAAAATACGATTCTTTCAAAAAATCTACGATTGGATTCGCTCCGAATTAGCGGCTGCGAAATAAGCGTGAAATCGTCAGCGATGATAGATTCATTTATTTTCGAAGTTTTTGCATTAATTCAACTGGCAAGTAAAGACGGTAATGAATCCTGCAGATTTTCACTTGGAACGATAATCCATATCAGCTCGACTTCTACCTACCCTTTTATAAGAGCGGAAAAAGCACTCGATAAAATAAGGCGATGATCTTTTTCGCGTAATTGAGGTTAAAATGCACCCGAATGAGGCTCCATGGCGTTCTATACAATCTAGACGACGGGGGTCGCGCCCAACTAACAATACACGAACCCCATAGTGGATACCCATGATGTGTAAAGGGCCTGTAAACCCAGATGTGTGTAGGCACAATCGTATGTGCGTGTGTATATATATCAACTGTATGTATTACAACAAGCCTTGGCCACGTATTCGTCCAGGGTATACCAGGGTATACCAGGCCGGTCGTTGGCGAAGTGGAGGCGAACGTTGGCGCTAATACACCGGAGCGAGCTCTTTGCCACTCCACGGAGCAGAAATTGATACGATAAATTCCGGGTCTGAATTGGCTCCGTCGAGCTGGAAAGAGAGCCCCCACTACCACAGTCCTACTCCATCCACCTCTTCGTCCTCAACCAGCTCCAACTCCAGCTCTAGCTGAAGTTCTACGCCGTAACCGTACCGTTCCGTTTCGTTCCGTTTCGTTCCGTTCTCCATCGGTTGAGGTAAAGCTTGGAAGAACACTCGGGGCGTCATTAGTGCTCGGGGTAGATGTGGGGCTATAGATATACATTGGTATATACCCTCGACTGAGAACCTGAGAATAAACCAGAATTTCGTTTTTTTATTTCCCAAAACTCTTCATACATAATTTTATCGTTATTCCTATCACAAATTTACCTTATTGGTACTTACCGCGTTATCGTCAAAGTACAAAAAGGAAAATAAAAAAAAACTGTATCACTAAAGAGAGACGAGAGGGCCAGAGCTACCGACCAATGGCTATTTCATCATATTACATGGTACCTACCAAAAGAGCTAATACATGTAATGGTGTAAGAGGGAAGGCCTGGTATAGGGAGAAGCACACACAATGCACACAACTGTTGGATCCATTATGCCTAGTTAATTAGGCTATAGCATGTCATGCCCTGGTTGCTGAACAGGCATGTCCGTCAATAGTTGGACAAGATAGTGTACCGCTACCTCTACCACTCTCATTGCGTATGTAGAACATTGCACCGAGGCTAGTGCTATACCCTATATGAGCAAATGAAACTGAACGTTAATAGTATATATACCTATGTATATTATAGGTTGATATATATATAGAGGGATAGGTGTGTGTTGGTGAACAGGCTGCAGTGCACTGTGTTAGTAGGGTTTCAGTCTGGCATTTCTGGACCCCTGTAGGATATAGCTAGGAAGTCCCCGCAGTGAAGAGCAGACAAGATTATAATCTGTCCCATTATTGTGCCATCGACGTCCCGGAGGGGATTTTTCTATTTGACAATGCAGTTACACTTTTGTCTGTCCTTTTAACATTGCGTATTCGACCGCCGCCCCTCTTCTACATGCCTCTCTGCACCGTCACCCCATATAGTCGCGTATGTTCCTACGGGATCAGCGCTTGGCAAAAGGGGTTCTAGCACACGGCATAATCCTACCTGCATGCGATGTTCTACTCATTGTTTGCCAGCCCTGGATTCGTTCGCGACATACGGGAGAAGGAGGATTGCTGCACGTGGGGTGGATGGATGGGGGATTTACTGTCACGTTGTAATCTCACCGTACCTAATATCTCCTATCTTATATCCTGCGACGATTCAATTTTCACTCTCAGCCAGGAAAACGAAGGAATCAGTGGACCAAACGGTCAGAATCCGAATTTCAATATCACCGACTGACTCACAGTTTTTAGAAAAGATCTTTCATTTTTCACATCCTGAGAAATAGATCAAAACTCTCGAATTTTTTGAGCTTTTGGAACTCTAATGTTCTCTAAAAATTCGAGTTCCGAATAGACGTAGTAAACTTTTCATAAAAAAAGAAATAGAAATAAAATGAATAAAACTTAAGAGGTGAAATCAAGAGAAGAAGAACCGTATTTTCGGTAGCGATCACGCAACCTGAAGAACGATATAACGGGGCTCTTATGCGCTGCCAATGAACCAGCCAACCAGCCAGGGGGCGTCGTAACTGGGCATTAAGTACTGCCGAGGGTAAACTGGGAAATTGATTGTCGTATGTAATAACGGTTATTAGGTAAGCGTTGACAGCACCAGCGGTGCTCGACGTTAGAGAACACCCGAGTCTTCTTCCATACGGTTCCATACGGTTTCATACGGTTCCATACGAGCCAATAATTCGAGAAGTGCATTACAGGACTGTGATATTATGTCTGCATATAGGAAACACGAGCATCACTATACGAACATATAGATATATATAATCGACGATGATACTAGCTCGCGGTACGGTCAACATGGGAATTGCAAACACGGTTGAAAACCGTGTACTACATATACGAGACGATGTAGTCAATGAGTAAATATACACCGTGCATTATGTTGCGTAAACTTTGAGGTCCGCTACCAATCCACGTGGTCGACAAATCTAAGTAAACATCATATGCTTTGGATCTCCTCTCTCTCTACACAATATATTATCTCCTTTGATATATACGTATTATGTACACCCAATGTATATAATAAGCATTATTTTTCTTCTCTACATATATTATGGACATTAAATTTATACACTATATAGGCATATACCTATATATATATTTATTATATATATATATATATGGACATCGATTATAGCCCTTTGATGATACACGTTCTCTTCTTTTTTTTTCTCTCTTTTCTCTTCCCTCTTTCCTCTTTCCTTCATTCACCATCCGTGCGGTATACGCGTGACTGTGATTATCATCCCCCGTTGAGTTTTGTCGGCGAGATCAAGGCGGCCAGTCTACCTAGTAGCAAGGTAGAGTTAGGTAGGTAGGAAGGTAGGTAGTTAGTTAGTCCAGGTTTCTTGGTGGTGGACCAGTGACAGTATGGTGTTAGCAAGCGAACAGGCACGGGTACGGGCACGGGCACGCACGCACACCTCTTCTTCCTCTTCCTCTTCCTCTTCTCTTCATCGTCCTTCTTCTCTCTGGTGGGTGGCCTTCTCTCCGCGCGTCTGCGTCTCCGTCCGCGTCCGCGGCAGACCGCCCGTAATTACAGGTTCCTTATTTACAGGCTGTTACACACTTCGTTAGCACGTCACTTATAAAGTAGTTGTAACCACTTAGTAGATAGCTAGCTTGCTTCTCGACTATGGGGTCTCTGCTGCAGTTCGGTTTACCCAACGAAATCTAATACTTCAAACTTTTCATATTTATTAGGGTGGTTCTTAATTTGATCATTTTTGAATTTCAATGAGATCCCATGGACCAGAACGTCTCGAAATATATACAAAAAAAAAAAATGTAGTCAAAATCCCAGGCTTCTATCTCAATTCTGAATACCAGCCCCAAGACCTTCGAATTTTCCTATTTGACTAAAACACAATTTCACATTTTTTTTCTTCCTATTTCAGTATAGCTCCGAAAAATCTGAAACTTGTCACTTGAAGAAAACGGGGAGGTATACCTACGTCTTACCTACGTATCTTTTCGTACGTCGACACTTTATCAATGAAACTCTACAACGACGTAAGTTCTTATGAATGAATCGCGTGTGTAACACCCTATTAGTTACAAGCTGGCAAGTGCCAACGACGCTATGTCTACTGAGCCTCGAGAAAGTCTTAGTCAATTATCTTAGACACGAAGTTAACTTGTGACTTCTTCTTCTTCTTTTCTCGATAATTTTTCCGTTTTTTCTTTTTTTTTTCTTTCTCCTCTCAACATTTAAAGGGAAAAAAATTGACTTTTCATAATCATAATCGTAATCGTTATCAAATATGCATTTTTTGAAACACTCACGAATACAATTAATAGAAAGGAATTGAAAGATTTTTGGATTCTGGTCTGTTTCTTCTCTATCGATTGTCTGTGAGATGTTTTTTTTTTGTTCTCTATCATTCCAGCTCTGTTCTTCTAGACAAAATAAATCAAACTTGGTTTGATCCTTGGTCGTTTACTCAGGTTCGCCTTTAGACTATATCTTTACATTCTTTGACCACTGAGCTTTCGAAGCTTTATTCTTCACTGATAGAAGAGAAACAGGTATTTCTATAATAAGAAAAAAGATACTAAAAAATAAACTATCTGGTAAAACGATTCTGAACAGATTGAGACACCTTCCATATAATTCCCTCTTCAAATTATCCTATAAATTTAATTTCATTATATACAACAGAAGAAAAAGAAGAAGAAGAAGAAATATGAAAATTCTTTTCTTGATTCTAAATCTCAATGTTGTAGTCGTTATTCCTCTGGGTGAGAATTCCGTTATATTTATAATATATTAATATTTCATATTATTTTTTTCAATTCACCGTCTTGACGAGTTGGTTCTTTCTTTTTTATTTTTCTTGTTTTTTTTTTATTTTTATTATTTTATTTTGTTTATTTTATTATTTTTATTTTCGTCTCTTCTTTATCGTTCTCTCTCAGCCCGACATCCACTTTGCCCGAGCAGTAATGAGATTTGAGAAAAGGGAAACACCCCTCTAGTACCCTTGTCATTATGTGGAATTGGATCTTACACGTTACCTGGGGTATTTCCATTTTGCATTTTTCACTTTTCATTCTTCATTTTACATTTCGCATTTCGCATTTCATATTTCCCATTTCACATTTCACATTTCACCTTTTACACATTTCTCGACTCCCGACTACGACATCATCGTCGTCTACTCCAACCTCGGATTGTTAGTTTGTTCCATTCGAGCAAAACATTCTTTAAATAATTACGATTGTAATTAAAATTTTACTGAATGATCATCGTCCTCGTATACCTTACCTACATCATAATTCATATGACATTCGTAAGCACGCGACTATGTATCTACCATCTCTCGTGTCCAGGAGCGCGAAATAACATCTCGCAATAATTGGGACATTCCCTTCCCTTTCTTTCCCTTGCTGATGCCTTCTTGCCTGCCCGCTGATATGCTGCACCATCAACAGGAGTAGCACAGGGAGAGAGAACGTCTCGGAGAGTCAGGAACGCGGACAATAGATTCATCCGAGTGTAAAATATCAAGGAATTTTCTCGTCTCGAAAGCGCGTCATATCGCAGTCTTTTAAAATTCATACATATCTATACGTATATAAATATTCATGCAATAAATCTCTCGCGTAACTTAAGATCGTCAATCATTTATAAGAAAATTTCCCATCTCCTGGGGTTTAAAATACAAGAAGATTTTCATTCAATTTAATATAATTATCTTTAAAAAAGTTTCATATAATAAAATCTCGGTGATATAAAATAGGACGATGCGAAAAGAAGATGAAGAAAGAAAAGAAAAAAAATCAAATAAAACTAGCAGTATTCGGTGGATAGAAAAAAAAATAGGATCTATCGAGGAATAGTGAAGTTGGGTAGCTAGCTAACGGATGAACGAGTATAAGAAATGAATGAGATACGAATGGCCAATCAGAGGAGAGGGTTCATTTAAACCACAGCATTGCGCCGAATGAAAGGCATTTAGCCAATCTAAAAGGTCTTTTCATTAGACATTTCACTCTTTGTCTTTGTTCCGAGGTTTATATTTTAAATGCTAATTGCAACTTTTTAATGGGCCTGCAGCGTGGAGAGAAGAGGAGTAGTAGGTATCACTGCAGTGTGCAGCCTCTCCTCTATCTATCCCTCATCCTCATTCTCATTTTTTTTTTGTTTTTTTCAAGGCACAGAGAAAAAAAAAAAAATAATAAAAGAGACAAAAACGAAAAAGAAATAAAAACAAAAAAATAAAAGAAAAAAGACAAAATAGGGAAAAAAAAAAGAATAAAGATACTCCTCGCCCCGGCGTTGCAGTTGGAGAGAATTGCGCACTGCATTTTTGTCTCAGGCAGTATAATGAAAAAATTACGGCTTTTTGCGACATTATACCTTCATTTATCCTTTCCCAACCATACCAACCATCATCCCCTCGCTCGACCCACTCCTTCACAACTCTATGGCAATGGTTATGAAGAGTATATCTTCTTTCCTCAGACTTTGTACCTGTGTTGGTTTATAAAGTCATAACGGTTTTCCCTATAGAACAACGTCAACGTAGCTTACAGTTTCGCATCGGCGAAGTGCGTTTCAAGCAAAAGCTATAAAGCTAAAGCTAAAGCTAAAGCGAATGCGAATGTAAATGCAAAGTAAGTTCGTGTGTGGTTCGGGTTCGTTGGCTCATTCACGGGCTTATAGTACCTACCTCGCGTTTGGTAATTAAATTAACCGTTCTAATTATCATTATTTCCCTGCAAACTCGCTTCTCTTTAGTTCGTACCTCTACCTACCCCTATTTTTCACCGAGCAATTGCTGGAACGAAACGAGGTATAATATCGTAGGGTAGGAGAAGAGGATATATAGAAGAAAAAAGAAAAAAAAAATGTGAAAAATAACCATACGAACCGAGCCGAGCCCAAGCCCAAGCCCAAGCCTTACGTCCGAGAATTATTACCGCTTTCAACATCCTGACTTCTGCTCCTCTTATAAAATCTTCAATTTATATACCAGCGCATTTAACCCCTTTTTACAGTATTTTAAACCGTTGGAAACATCCCTCGATGTTAATAGCCCATAGAAAACGTCGACCAATTAAACGTGTATAATATGTCTCCTGTATAATATGTGTACAGTGTACAGATGTAAGTAGGTATCGCGTTAAATGTTAATTTGAATATGAAACCACACGAGGGATGTATAATAATACAAAGATGACACAAGGGACGATAACTTTTTGACTATAAAGTAAAAATTTTTAGTCTCTGTTTCTTTATTTTTTTTTTATATGCCGCACATATTCCTATTCATTTATTATATACATGGTGTGCGTATATTTCGTTATTATGAAAGGAAATAAGGCTGCGGAGGAAGAAAATTTTCAGAATGGCGTCGTTCAAGGGAACGTCCTGAAGGTTGGAGGATTGAAAAATTGGATGCTGAAAGCCCGATTATCTTCCGGTCCTTGTCGTCCCCGCCTAATCAGCGAATTAAACCAACCCCGAGGGCGAATACGGACAAGGCTTACGCTCCGGTATAACTTCAGGGTGCGGGGTCGTTCCTGTTGAATGAAGACGAGGTTCGACTCTGCAGCCACGGTAGGAAGAAGCTGTTCTACTCTTTAGACCGGAAGTTCGACGGCGCGGGGTGCAAAGGTCCTACTCCCTCGGTCGCGCTAACGATCATTGTTATATCTCTTGCAGAAACCCGCGCAGATCATTGTATCACTCTTCTCTCTTCTCATAGATACCAATTTCCTTCAAAGTCTCTCGTCTGCTACAAAGAGACGACGAGAAATTTTCATTTCTTTTTTCTTTTTGTCGAGTGATAATTCTCTCGACAAATATTTTGCCAGTCATGAAAATGGTGAATTTTTATGGAATTCGTTGAACAATTATACAGATATGCGGCAATGAAATTTCAAAACGTTTTTACCCCTCCGATATCTAATTCGATCGCTCGATTTTTCGATACCGAAAATCAAATATCTTTTTCAAAATTGTTGGAATTATGGATTTGACTTAAATAGGGAGGAAAAAAAAAAAACTGGAGAGTCCTTCTGCACATAAATGGGATGACTTTCGGGGGTTGGTTTAACCCGTAAATCCAGAGTCATCGAATATTTGTAAAGATTGAACGTGAATAGAGTGGTACCGCTTATGCCAACGAAGAAAAAAAATAAGAATAAGAAGGTTTGGGGTCGTTTGGTTGTTGTTGGTCTTGGTGATTTCTTTTTTTATTTTTTTTATTTATTTGTTAAGTATAATAAAAGCGAGGGACATGCTTTGTGTCCATCCCTTTGCTATGGAAAGAGCTGAGGGTGATCCCAAGAATCGAGAGGATTTTCTACAAGGACCAGAGGAGAGTCCTGCAGACTTGTGGGTCGGGTTCGTGTTCCCGTTTGGCCAGATTTCGTTGGGTTGAGACTCGAGAGACAGAGAGAGAAAGAGAGGTTGCTCTTAGCTGTGAGAGAACAGAACCAGAACCAAACCCAGGCCCAGACCCAGACCCAGACCCAGACCCAGACTCAGAGCTGAGCTGAACTGGCATCCTCTCTTCCTCGGGACTAGAGCTATATAGGATATTCCTCGAATACCAGACCTCCGAGCCGTACCAATATACTAAGAGCGAAAATACGCAAACTTGCAGTAGTAGCAGTAGCAGTAGCAGTAGCAGTAGCAGTAGCACGGCCAGGCAACGAGGACTGTCATTTGGCGTAGCAACGTGTCTCCCTTTTGTCCGCCTCTGACGTGAGCCATTGTGGTCGACGTTCATTTATTTTTTCTTCAGTTTTTTTTTTTTTTTGTTTCCATTTCTTTCTCTCTTTTTTTTCCACTTTTCTTCTTCTTTTTTGTTTCTTTTTTTCCTACCTCTTCGGAACTTTTAATGTAATGAAATTTATTTTACACCTCCCCCTAGCACATCACGCATGAAACTTTTTCCACCGCGTATTTTGTATTGTCACAGCGTTTTTATTCTTTCCATTCCTTTTTTTTTCTTTCTTTCTTTCTCTTTTCCCCCCAATTAGTCTAAAAGACGAATTTTGTGCTTTTAACAAGAAAGCTTTACTTCCATTCGATGATCCTGCTATTTTACTATCGATAAAAAGAAGAAAGAAAGGAAAAAAAGAGGAAGGAAATCACTGTATATAACCATATACCTACCTACCTACCTACCTGCTGCGACGACGACGACCTCTTTTCTATAGATAAACGCCAATAGTACGACGCGTCTTATCACGTGCATCTTTTTGCAGTCTCTTGAGTGTTCCAGATTATTCATTCTTTCTTTATCATTAAGTTTTCTTTTCTTTTCTTTTCATTTCTTTTTATTTTTAGACTTACCTGCTGCAGGCACATACGGAATATATTAATCGATCGTTGATACCAGAGTCTAGGTATATTAGATACAGCTACTGATGAGAGAGAGAGAAAGAGGGAAGAGAATGATTATAGTTTTCTTAAAAAATTCGAAATTAAAACTTGAAAATCTTTCCTATACTATAATTGAAATTTATCACCGTTTCAGTCATGCATCATGCTTATGTCTACCTACTGCCATGGAATATATTGCTAAACAGATTTCAAAGTATCGTTAATTACTGCAGAACGTTGCCAGAGGCGTGTGTATAGTGGTATCGAAATTTCGTTACTTCGTTTCAATATAATATCTACTCTGATGCCTATAGAATACGCCCGTTTATCATCACCCGAAGCCTGTAGCTGATGATGCTGCAGAGAAGATGTTCATGTTCATACACTTTATTAGGCTGATTTAAACGTTTGAATTTTTAACAATATATTCCATAACGTACAGCTACCTACATCACAGAGAATCTGCAACTCTCTTCTCAGTACCTGCAGCACTTGCAGCTTGATATTTATAGGATGTTGTACATATATGCGGAAGAGGTGTAATTCTTGCACGTAATTATAAACATAATAATTTCTAGTCGAGAGGATATAGAAAATATACCTGTGTATGTATAATATAGAGATATATAAAGATGCAGAGAGAGAGTGAGAGAGAGAGAAATATAGAGATAGAGAGACTTGCATAAGGTATATCGCGCGAACGCTTCCAAGTCGCGCTCATTAGCGGTGCTACAGAAACGTCGACGTGGCGCCTCTGGTTGCTTCTGGCCGGGTGCAGTTTCTGGTCGACACCCTCACACATCCTAGTTCATCCGACATACACGTATATATGTATATATATGTATAGTTTTACGCCGATATCTGGGTACCGAGAAACTAACGGTGGGATAATTCGCCTCGAATGTATGTACGAAAATATCGGATTATTGTATTATAATACAGGTACGATATATGCAGAGAAATGTTATATGCAATGAATCGATGGAAGAAAATAATTGATGACAAATTTTGAAATTATCCAAGTCTCTAAGAGATGGAAGAGTTTCGAATTGGGGGTGTGAAAATTTTGTATGGAAGAGAATAAGAAGAATAAAAATTATATATATGTAATAAATGAATAAAGAAAAAGGAACAAGGAACAAGGAAAAAGTGAAAAAGGAAAAAAAAAAGGAAAGAAAAAAATGAAAATATTTTTACTTCCCGAAGCCAGAGATAAAAATAAATCGGCTTTCGCTAGGCTTCCACAACCCGGGCGACGTGGGGACACCGCGGGGGTGACCTGGTCGTTGCGTCGGGAACCTGGGAGGGGTGCGGGAGGAAATAACCCCCGAAGCCGCGAGGGGTTACTCTTAATATTTGTAAGGTTTTCATCCGACCAAGCGAGCGAGCTAGCTAGCTAGCGAGGAAAAGAAAGAGAGAGGGAGAGAGAGAGAGAGGGTGGAACGAACGTACGAAATACGCAAATCCTCGTAAAATCCTCAAGCTTTGAAATGCCGGGCGAAAAATCTTAAGACGTCTTAAGTTGGCGCCAAGAACGTCTCGACCCCCGAGTATCGTTTCCATTCGCAAATATATATGCTATAGTATATATATAAACCCGCGATGTTTATCGTCGAAATTAAAATCCCTTAGGTATATATATCTAATACGATAATTGTTTATTTTATTTTATTTTATTTTTCTAATATCTGGAAAACTGTAAGGGTGCATAAGCAAAACTATCGACACGCATAATACGCATATAACTGTTTTAAAACGAATCAAAAAAGTTGCGTGAGTAATATTTTTTTCAAAAAATGGTGTAGCAGCGTTTTTTCGGGACAATACTCTTGCTGTCCAGGTATAATATAAAGTTTTCAGTTAGCGTTAACAAAGTTTTGTACAATGACAGAAGGACGGTCCCTGCAGTCGTGTAACTCTTCCCCCCCTGGCACGAGTTCAGGATAAGTCTTTGGTGTCAACTACAGAACCACGACGACTTGTGCCGCCTGTGGGTTCGGGTAATTAGGAGGTACGTAGGTACAGAGTAGGTAGGTAGGTAGGTAACCCCGTCCATTTCCATTTGTCACGTCCAGGAAATATACGGTAATCGCAAACCTGCCGGGGATACGTCAACTCAAGTTTAATACGCACCTAGTAAGGTATTAGGTAGTCTGCAGACGTTGTGGTGTGGTGGTCATATAGTTAACAAACTTTAGCCTTGTCTACCACAGATGTTATACACGTTGTATACGTCTCTGTTACGGTTTATATCTATTCATAATTTACCTTATAGAGGTAAATACTTTCGCTTTGTTCTTCGTATACATAACGAACCAAAAAATTCCGTACAATGAACGTCGAATGAATGTCGTGATTGAACATACGTATTTATTTTCTCATTTCAACGAAATTATGAGAAAGAACTGTTTAGTCAATTCTCATAGCATCGACATAAGAGATGGTTTCTAGATATACGTGATTTTGATGAAAAGCTTGATTTAGTCGCTAAATATTTTTCTCATCTCGCCCACTATGATGCGAGATTGAAAATGAGAAAAAATGTATGAAAAAGGAGATGGGTTGGGTGTATTAGAACCCGAAGATCCAATACCAGAGGCATGAATATACCTATGTTATATCCGAGTCCAGGCCAGTCCAGTCCAGTCCAGTTCAGCTCAGCCTGGGTCTTGGCACGTTGAATAAATCGAAGGTCCGAAAAGCAGCGTGGGTTTCGATATTACGTTCTTCGCGAAGACGCGATGGCCGGCTATACACGTATATAGTAAAGGCAGGTATTTACGCGGGGGTGTGTATATCGGGGAAACTGGTATAGGAGGGTATAGGGATGGATCGACCGTATTTTCCAATCTCCCTGAACGTATTTGAATTCCAACGGTCGCTTCGCTGATGCTAAAGGTAACAGTAACGCTGGTCGCTGGTCGCTAACGCCGATGCTGATGCTGATGTTGATGCTGTAGCTGAAGCTGAGGTTCGTCCGAGTATGGCTATGGCTATCGCTATGGGCTATGGGCTATGGGCTATGGACTATGGGCTATGGCTGTCTGGTGGACCACGATACGATATATATTCGTAGGCGGGTCTCGTTGCGGCCGTTACACTGCGATTGAATGCTAGGAATTTCATCATGAGTTGAGTCGGCGTGCGCGGAGTGATGGAGGAGAACCCGCCCTCGGCCACCCTCAAAATACCCCTCTTCGAAAGCACGGGGCCGTCGTCATCCCTTGCTTAGTCGAGGCCAGGGCACGCCGGCCCGTTCCAATCATGATCCTATGCTGCACCGTTTGAAGTTTCGATTGAAACAGGGTGGGGGCTGGAAGAGAGATGAGCGACGAGAGAAGAGAGGAAAGAGGAGAGCGGTTTGACTAAAGAACGAGTAGCTGTATGGTATGTCCGAGGTATTGGCTATCTGCGTTCCTCGTCGTTATATACACAAGGATAAAGTATATGTATCGTGATGTATATCGCACGTATTATACGCGGGGATATAGTCTAAACACGATTCATGAAGGGGTTAATTTTGAACTTTTTTTTTGCAATGGCAAAAGCATGTAAATACAAAATTTCGGATTCGACAGAGGTGTAGATTTCTCACTCGAGTTATTTCTCTCCAAACAGATTTGCCATATCATGCGAAATTTGAAAATGAATTTTACTCATTTCATGAAAAAAGGAAAAAAAAAAATTTGGAGAATCAAAAGATGGAAGGGTAAAAAATGTTGTCACCTTATGAGGATGATAATGGTTAAAGTTTTGAATAAAGTAGCGAATTCTCTACTCGATTTTTTTGTCTAGAGATTTATTGCCTGTGAGAAAAAGGAGAAGCAGCGTTTGGTCCCGGTCGCGGTTCCTTCTCGGAAGATGTTATTGCCTAAAAATCAATTTCGCCGAGGCTCGTCCTTTCGAATGCAAAGCGGTACCTCTACGCCGCCACGATACCCGAATTACTGAATTTGCATTTTCAAGGGAGAAGACATAGCAGGAACAGAGCGGCTTACGTAGACGTGTTATTTTCCCAGCCCTGTTCGTTTACTCGTTCTCCTCGATGTGCCTACTCAAACTTAGTTTTCGTTTCCGAACCAATCGTTCGGATAAAAGTCCCAGTTTTCCCTCATTTCTTTTTATTATTCATCTTAAAAAAAGAAAAGAAAAGAAAATTTTATTAAATCCCGAACAATTTTTCCAAACAATAAGATTCTAAATTGCTAAAACGATTACTATATAAGGTATCACTAATACTTACCTACCTACCTACCTACTCACTTACTTACTCAACCGTCAGCTGTCAGAAATCGATTTTTATCTGATCTACCCAAGGATCAGAGAGGCACCACCTGGCAAAAAGCTGTCCCATGTCCGATAAACCGTAGAGGGTCGCGTATGTGCGTATGTAAATGAAGAAAACGTATAACTCACCGGTTATTACTCGGCTAATAACGCGTGGTAATAATATGTAATTTGGCGAGATCACTTAGCTCGAAGGGCCGCGTATCAGCGAAATTATATCTCGTAACAGGCGGAGGCTGCTGTATGCAGTTCACGGCTGGCCAGGGGGTGGCTGTTATACCTCGTAGCTCACATCTATACCACGGTATATGTTTTATACCATATACACCTATCGGTTGCGCCAACATGTATTACTAGCGAGAAAGCTGTACAGGAGGGCATAGTACTGCGGACTAGGGGACCCGCGAACGACGACTTTTCCCTTTTCATACCTCCTCACCGTTCTCGTTGCTATTCCCGACGAATGAATGAACGAGTGAATGGTCCGGGAAAGCAAGCAAGCAAGCAAGCAAGCAGGCAAGCAAGCAAGAGGGTCCCACTGAGAGACACGTGGACAGATCCTATCGCTACTCTCTTTGTACTGAACAGATTCGGCACAATGATACGTGTTGCGTCCGATAGTCCCCCCGATATATACACGCCCGTAATATACTCCGTCATGTTCCCTGTAGTAATCGAGGGGGATGAACCTGATGTATGTATTAGGTATAAACGAACGAACGAACGAACGAACGAATGAACTGGCAAATCACTGTATTTATTTGATTGATATCATTTCTGCATAGGAAATAGATATGGCTGTGTGTGGGAGCTGGAAAATTTGTCAAATCTGATTGATTAACATCGTAAAATATATGAATATATGATTGAAAAGAAGGGGAGACGAAAGTATAAAAAAAAAATAGAAAAATCCTGATTGCCTGATAATTAATATGTGTCCTTTTTTTCCTTTTTTCTATTTATTTTGCTCCTTCTTCTTGAATGTATTAAGAGAACGGCGAGAAAAGGGGGCCCCAGAGGGTGTCAAAGTCTCGAGCTAGTTTGCGCTATAATTTAGGTACTATCGCGTCGTTTGCAATTAACTTCTCTTGATGATGTCACGTCCGACCGTGGCTCATTTCCAGCCGGTAACAATCTGCCTTGCTCTCGCCCACCTTCTCTCTCTCTCTCTCTTCCTCTCTTCGTGAAATACGCTTTTATCTTCACTGTGAAAAATTTTCTAATCGAGTTTTTACCACCACCCTTTTCCTCCCTTGTAGTATCACCCCCAACAAAGAAAAGGTGTGTAATATAATTTGTAAAATAGAGAGAGAGAAAACAAAGTAGAAGAGAACAAAATAAATAAAAATGAAATGAACTTAGGAAACTAGCCAAAGCTAGAACGAATGCTGGTGCAAGCGTGTCAACCGAGTTGTATTTTATAAATAAATTTCAAAAGTCAAATAAATTATGAAGAAAGTTCCTGTTTTACAAAATGAAAAACAACTTTTATATTAACTACGATTTTATGGTAGATGGAATTAATGAATAAATGAGCGAAGAGCACAATAGCAAAGTTCTAATTTTCATCGCCACTCCTAGCTATATTGTCTCTTATGCTATCTATTATATTCTTATGAGAATATTATCGCTCTACATACCTTCGATGGAAATTTTATAATCGTTGCTTACGACGACGAGATACCTTGGTCAATTATTGGCCGCAAATACAATGGGAACGGTCGCTATGAGTCTATAATTTGTATAGCAAAGTGTCGCTTTCAAATCACTCGCTCACCGCGCCGCTACGAGCGTTTATATTTTCTGAAACTAGAACAGCAGAGCTTATATTGTAATGCCCCGTTACATGTAAGTAGGTGGGTAGGTAGGTAGGTAGGTAGGTATAATACATATAATACATATGTATAGTTAAGGATAAATAGCCAGACGTGAGCTTCCGGGTTCTACAGGTCAAAGGGCACTTTCGCGCTTATATGTATACATATATGTATGTCGCCTTTCTCTCCCGTTTTTCACCTTTTTCCCTTCTCCGTATCTTACCTTTGTCCAAAATGCCTACCACCGCCACTTGCACTGTCCCTTATACCTTAGGGGTGAAATTGATTCCTTTCCGAATCGTTCATCTCTATAACCTACCCTTGTACTATATAACGTATGCCAGGAGACAGTGGAAGCAAATATTAAATATGGTGGCAGGCAAGAGTTTATTGAAAATTTATTCATGTCAATGAGGTGGAGGGGTTCTTTATTTTCTCTTTCTGACAAAATAGCAGTGGTAATATTTCGGGAAATGAATAGGGGAAAGAAATAAAGAGAGAAGGGTAAAGATTGTTATTTAATTTTATAATAATTGATAGAATTTTTATTGTCAGTATTGAAATAGCATAAATTTTCTTAACAGAATCATTTCGAAGTGAAAACTTTCTTCGAATTTGTAAACGCGTTGCGAACGTGACATCGCACGAGTGTCTCGTTCTTCGTTTCTTATTTAGTATGCGATCTACGAAGTATGCCAAAGTCGAGGCCGACCCAGCTATGATGGTTCTACCCCCTAGAAATAAGGGTGGAACGTGGAAGTGGAGTTGAAACTGAAGGTGGAGAGAGATGGGGGCCAGCAGGCGAAGTGAGGCGAAAATCAGATTTTCTCCTTGTCGCCTCTGCTCGCGTTACGTCGCGCATTCGCTCGTTCTCTAAGGCGCATGCGCGCGCGCTAACTAACCGATGAAGGAACGAACGAACGAACGAACTAGACGCTTATAGGCTACACTCTCTCGACTCACACGCACCTATAACCTACTACACCCTGGCTCCGAGTTCCATTTCTTCCCTCCGCATGAATCGACCCCATACCCTTCGTTCCCCTTTACCTCCTCACTCCGTAGACTCGCACGAGCGACGCCCTTTGATCCTGCCGACAGCCACCCTACGTGGTCCTCGTTCGCCACCCGTACTTTCCTCTTCTCTCCTCTTCTCTCATCCCCGACAACACACCCGCTGATAAATATGCTACTGGTAGGACCCATGGATCAGATATATCTAGTATACGCGATCTTGTAACAAGCACATGCACACGTGGATGTGGATGTGGATCTATCCAACCATTTCTCATCCCTCTGTTTCGCTTTCTCACTTATTCTACGCTATTTTCTTGTCTTTATGTCCCACTTGGTATTTCCCTGTAAAGATACTCTGGGATGTTTCCCTTCGTTCCTTCGTTCAACCCCGCGTTTCGAGGGTTGATATTCTAAACGAGCATCGTCCTTGCGATGACGCAATTTGAAACTCGCAATAACGCCTAACTCGCGTTATTTTAAGCTGAAAATGGCGAGCGGCAGCTCTCAACTTGGTGACGAGGTTTTTCTTTCCCTCTTCCTCTACCTTTTCTTTTCTTTTCTTTTAACTGAGTTTGGAAAATCGAAGAGAAATTGTCCTTCCCCGTACTATTTTTGGATTCATGCGAATTCTTGGAAGAAATAAAAAAAAAAATAATCGATCAGAGATTTAACCCGGAAGTTTAGAGAGACTCTCGAGTGGCCGTGCAAACGGTGCGCAAATTTATCGCACTGAGATAAGAGAGGAGGAGGAGAGCCTTGGCGCTATGGTCCACGGGTCAGATGTCGGCTTCAAGACCCATTAAAGATCTTGCGACGCAGCCGCAACGGTTCGAGTGCATTCTCTTGTCCTTAAGAAGGAACGAAGGAAAGAAAGAAAGAAAAGAAAAGAAAATAAAAGAATGGAAAGAAAGAAAGAAAAAGATGAAAAAGTAAAAGAAGAAAAAATAAAGAAGAAGCAAAATTCACCACGATGCAAACTCGATATATACGATTTGAGGTCATTGCTCCGAAAATTCTTCTTACGCCTCTCGCAAAGGTCAGACGCGTCTTTAAAAAACCTCTCGAGGGAGACGTTTTTCTTCGTTTTTCTTTTTTAAACCATCCGCCAATTGCAGATCGAGAAAAAAAATTGGGATAGATGAAATTGAGACAATTGAATTTTAAAATTGTTTAACAGTTTGAAAAAAAAAGAAGAAAAATTAGATTCGAGGTGAAAAATTGTGAAAAGTAATCTATCAACGAATCTTGTATATATATAGTAGGTGTATATACCTATATACTATATAATACCGTAGGGTTTTGACACACCTTGAGCGATTGAAATTCTCCACCCCAAGGCTGTGAAGCATTTTTATAGAATCGATAAGTCGGATCCCGTTTCAAAGCCGGCGTTCATCTTCGAAACCTAAACTTGCGTTTGGCAATTTTATTTATTTCTATTTTTTCATCCCCTGTTAATAACTTGGTATTAAAATGCGAATATGTGTAATACGGTACAAATTGCGTAGAGGAAGGGTGCAAGAATAATAATTTCATAAAATTGAGATGAATGGAAAAAGGCAAATTATTTAGGTTCAATTATTCTGATTAAATCGTTTAATTTCGGTATGAATATGCGATCGCCAAGGTAGTAAACCGAGTTCATATTGTTTCGATAACCTCATCCTTGTCAACGGAAGTGAAATTGAAGTTCTCATAACCACCGAGTGTTATGAACCACCGTCGACACAGGAAACACAGAAGCCATACGAGATTAGGTCGTTGAGTGGATAAAGTACTGTAATGCGTGCGCCCTACAGAGGTGGATGTTGTTAGGAATCGGGTATTTTTATACTATCAAAGTATATAAAAAGAGAAAAAAAGAAGTGAATGAAAAAAATTCTATAAACTTGGAGGAAAAAAATAAAATTAAAAAAAAGAAAAACCCAATTAAGAATTTCGGGGTGTAACGACCTCAGCGTATCAGTTCACAGAGTTTTTCTCCACGCTGCATTTCTCCAGGACTCGTAAGGAATATTGTATTAAAGCTATGATAAATGATAGTATGATTGACTTTGACTAGTCGGACGTGTTTTAATGCGAGAGATGAACTTTGACTTTCTCAGGTGACTGGGTCTCGTTTGTATGCCGTAGTTTTGTGTATATAAAAATTTTTCGAGATCAAACGAGTCTCGCTTAGACCCTGATTGCACACAGGATGGTAACGGTGACGTTGGTTGGTGGTACGTCGACCCAAGGCAATGCGCTAGGAGGGCCTCGTCTCGTCGTTCGTCTACATCTTATAGCTTAGAATTCAATGTTTATAAAACAAAAGACCCGAACGTTTTATTCTCGTATTTTTTAAGGAACCGACGCGACGAAAGGGAACGTTTCGCGTTCAGTAAACGCAATCGTCGGCGTCGGCGTCAGCGTCAGCGTTGCGGAGAGTCACGACGGCGACGTCGTCGTTTTCTATACCCGTCTTTGATGCCATTTTTGCCACACATACTGTTCAAGCCTATATCGGCAGAAAAGCCGCCACGCAACTAAACGCAACGGAACGAAACGGAACGGAACGTAACGTAACGCAACGCAACGAAATGTAACGGTGTACTACTACCACCTACTCTCCTCTAACGCCCACCGAAAATAGGTTTTGTATATTAAATAGGCTGTACACACCCTATAGCCTGCACCCACACGACGTATCCGCTTACTTTAAAAGGATATTTTTGTAGGTGAGGTACCAGAGATCAAAAGAGCCTTGAATAAGTCGTTACTAGGTAAACATACCGCGAGGAACGAAACGAGCCTCGATGAATGGTGCGATTCTTTGCTATAAAAAAAAAAGAAAAAAAACTAAAAAGAAAAGAAAAACCCCGCAAGCTCCATCGACCGACAAAAAGCTCTTCATCTTTATATCTATACATCTATCTACACAGAAATGAACTTACATTAGACTCTGTAGTGCAGCGCTACGTTGTTAAAAAAAAATAAAATAAAGAAAGAATAAAAGTTTCTTCTAATTATCCAGAATTTAGTAATTTACTTATATTCTGCTTTTTGAACAAATTTTTACATATTATACATAGAACTCGTATAAAATTTTTCAGTCTGCAAGAAAAAGTATCTAAATTTGCAAAAATCATGACCATTAATCGTTTTGCTATGCAGATTCATTCGGAGTGAGTCGAAACTCTAAACCATGAGAGGAGATCGTTTTTGGTGAATTTTCTAGGCTGCAGATTTTGAATAAACCGCCAGCTGTAAATTTGGGTAGTTCTGTTTTAGATTGGGTTAGCCAGGGCTTCTACTCTCTCTCTCTCTCTCTCTCTCTCTCTCTCTCTCTCTCTCTCTCTACCTATGTAGGTATAGAGTTTCCCCCGTAACTGTAATATGTAATTACGTAGTACCAACGTCAGGAAGTTTAGGGGAACTGCTGGGTTTGGCAGGCCACCCTCAGGCCACCGGGAAGAGGCGAGGGCGAGGGCGAGAGTGCGGGGGCGGTCGTAGCGCGGTGCTGCTCAATTGTTCAAAGGCTTTCGAAATAAACAATACACCAGCGAGCGAGCGAAGGACGTTCTATATAGAGCCGTTAGTGCCGGCTGGCGCTTAGCGAGCGGCGAGAGAACGCGAGAAGCAGAGATGAGGATGGAGGATGGAGGATGGAGATGGAGATGGAGATCCAAATGTCGCTAGTGTAGAGAAGAATTTCTTTTCCAAGCCAGTTTCTTTCTTACAGCTCTCCTCCTCTTTCTTTATTTCCTTCCTTTTCTTTATTATTATTCGAGTGTTTCAACCGAGCTGCCACGTGCCCCCAGACTTACTTACTTCTTCATGCTTTTTTCATATTTCCTACCGACTTAGTTTCTATTCTTATATTTTTTACCTCGCTCACTCTCAGTCGACGAGTGTCGACGACAAAATCCGGATCTCCACCATCCACCATCCACCATCCACCATCCCCTAAACGTCAAACCTCAAACTTCCTTACTCCTCCTTCCATCTATAGTACCTACTGGCCAAGAGCTTTCCCCGTTTTCGACCGTTCGATACTCTCTTCTGCAACCTTAAATCTAAAGTCTAAAGTCTAAAGTAGGCACACTACTTTACTGCTATTCGTCCCTTTCAGGATCCTGTCGCGAGAACCCCTTTAGACCCGAAAACTTGCAGCGTTGCCACTCGACTTTCTCCTACCCTTATCGAAGGGTAGTCCATAGTTCATGGATAGATTTTTTCTTCATATATCTAGGTCAAAGCAGAGTTCTAAAAAAATGTTTAGTGCAGACGTTCGAGGTGCAATCCCACCGCTGCCACCGGTTACTCGTTTTGTTAAGTTTTGTTCGACACTTGGGCACTTGCGCATGGCATGTCATGGCATTACGATACCGCGCGGGGGCGTGAGTCTTTGGCCAAGGTATACATGCTATGCACCCTGTGGACGCAGGCGCTGGTTACCATGACTACGATTCCTTCGGATTGGCCGCCACGGCCCTCAACCAAACCCTCCTCTATACGCCATATACTGAACAGCCTCCGCTTTGGTCCATCCATCCTCGATAACCTACGGCTCGAGCTACTGCTGCCTACGCTGGCCAACCATTACCGTTTTCTTTCTACCCCACATGGTCACATGAGAAACGGCCCACTTCGATCAGCCTGCCAAATGCAAGACTTACAGATCCGAATCAGGACCTCTGGTTCCCGCCTCTCATCTTGTCCCATGGGATGACGGACTGTGGTCACTGAGCATATGACACACTTTGGGGAAAAAAAAAAACATTCGATTTAGAAGTTTCGGTGATTTTTGATTTGGGTCCTTTTTTTTTCTTCTTTTTTTCTAAGGGATGAGTGAGAAATTCAACGAAAAATGATTTTGAAGGGGGGAACCGAATGGTAATTTTTTTTTTTTTTTCCAATTTTTTATTCGAACTTTTGCACGCAAACAGCTTGACGCTGATAAATAAATAAATTTATAGATTAAGTACCAATACCGTTTTAGAGGAGGGTTAAAAGTGGTGGGGGATTGGAAAGAGAGAGAGTGAGAAAGGACGAGGCGAAGTACGGGCGGAACAAGTTGAAAATCTAATCAATAACTCGTGCGGTGGTCCTTTCTGCGACGCGTTCCACTCTAGAGTCTTGAAACTTGCGCCGATGTCCTCGCACCTTGTCCCTTTCCTTTTCAAACGATATTTCAAGCCGATCGTTTCACTAGGTCAAAGTTGATTCAAGACGTTCTTTTCACAAATCTCGATGTCTGGTTTAAGTTCAACTTGAACTAGGTGGCCAACGTAGTATGTCAGACTTTTTTTCACTCCTATAAACTTGCGGATTTATAAACTTTAATCCTGTTTCAGTTTAAGGAGATAATCGCCTCGAATTTCTTTTAATCACGATTCAGGAAAATTTGAAACCTTTATCGTCCCATGATGAATTATTTCATTTTTTTTTTTTTTTACTATTGCTCCTTTTTTTTCCCTAAATATTTTTGCTACGCATCCAACAATTGTGGATTATTCAACTGAGAGAATTTTTTACTTTTTTCTTTTTTTTTGTATTTTAGTTTTTTGCTCGAAATGTGTATAGGAGGATAGGATAGGGTACGCTGTACGCCTTGTTGCGTGCGAACGTGTTCCCTCTATCGTGCCAATGACACAGTTTCCAGTCGTAAAGTTGCGAGGAATGTTTTTTTTCTTTCTACAAAGAGATGGAAAGAGAATCGAGGGAATGGCGAGAGACACGCGTACGTATAACACGTTTGATGTCTTCGAATTTGGACCGACAGTAGCAGGGAGAGAAATAGCGAGCAGAAAGAATAGAGATAGAAAGATATGAAAAAAAAGGAAGAAGGAAAAAGGAAAAACGAAAAAATCGAAAGCAAAGAGGAAGTCGAGAGTCTCTCTCGAATTGTATTGGTGATGAAATAAAACGATTCGAAAACGGATTAAGATATTTTTGTCACTCCAGTACATACTATATATGTATATTATGTATATAGGCCTACAGGCTATATACCTACGCAGTTTGACACGACCCCAGGAACACGCTGTGTCTGCAGAAAGTCTATTGATTCGAAGCAACATCAAACGAATCGACCGATCGGAAAGGGGTGGCTAAATTACACTTGCACATGACTCGAACGACAAGAATATCCCCATCTCCTACTCAACCCTCAGGTATTTGCGTAAACATAAATGAAAGAAAAGAAATAAGAGAAAGAGGGGAGAAAAGAAACAAAAAAAAAAAAGAAAAATAGGAAGAGACACTTTTGGCGAAAAACAGATTACATATGTAGATTACACTTATTTCATTTTGCACAGGATTAAGTATTTGAAACAAACGAAGCCTGGCTTGAATAATTACGATAATGATAATAATAATAATAATAATAACATATATATAGACGAATGAATTCCAACGAGAAAAAGTTCTGTTCGAAATTTTGCTGAATGATGGATAAAATGATCAGTAGCAGAGTTCATGCAAATTTATACCTACATACTCAGCGATTTTTTGTTTTTCTTCATTTCTAATCTCAGATTGGTAGATATTCAATTAAAACGTTACTTAACAGCTGTAAGAAACCAAAGTTTGAGGAATAAGTAGGTAGAGAGAGCAAAAAAAAACTTAGAGACTTCAATCGAAACTTCATCTCCGAACCCTTGAAATGATCTGGTGAAAAAAAAATAAAAAATAATAAAACACTACGAGTTGAACAAGACAAAATATCTGCACAGGTTTGAGACTAGTATTCCAGTTTATTTTAATAATCTAACAAAAAAGGAACAGAAGGAAAAAAAAACGACGCCCTTTTTTTTTTATCCCCATTTTTTTTTTCTATTTTATTCGGTACGATGAGATGATACAGATATTCTTGTACAATTTAAACAATGCTTAGGGATGTAGTGGCTCGTACCTGCGGGTACAGAGTTTCAAGCGACTCTATACATCTATCGTACTGTACGAGTCCTTCCAACCCTATGTGTTTAATGTATATAGTTGTATACTTTGACTGGGGATCCTGCCTTCTATATGTATATAGGGTTACCGCCGTGGGATATCGAATATTTAGTATATCCCCTGTCCCCTGCCCTTTACCCTCTACCCCTATTTTCCTCCTCTTTCTACTCTTCGTGTATCGTTTGATAATTCGAGCCATCATCGAGAGACGTTCGTTCGCCTGTCCGTCCTTCGTTCGTTCACTCGTTCGTTCGCTCGTTCGTTCGGGTGGTCGACTGGTCCCGTATACCTACTTCATCCCTATCCCTCATACCCCAACTCAGTTTTCATTCCCATCCCCCGATCCCATCTCCATCTCCGCGTCTCCATCCTCCTCGTCGTCGAGCACCACCACCCCCGGGTTGGCCGCCTCCTCCACCTCCTCTGGCTCCCACGTTGCCCAGGCAACTGAGCTTGGGGTTGGCCACCCCCGCCTCTGGGTACACCGAGCACTGGCTCCATTCAACGCCCTCATCCCCTATACCCGGTTGGAAAATGGAGGAACTCCACTGGAAGCCAGTCGGATTAATGTATTTCGAATAATTCATGCACTTCTACCTCTACCTACCTACCTACCTACCTACCTGCCTGCCTGCTCGCTGGTGTACCTCTACCTCTACCTCTACCTCTACCGTGTTCCTAGCCAATTTCCGACATTTTAAATTTGCTTCTTTCACTCGCCCTGGTATAACTCTATACCTAGGTACCTACCTACCTACCTACCCTCGACGATGCAGAGCCGCACCATCCCCTCGGTGAACTCCAGTTCACGACCACGCTGTCGACTCCATTCTTCTTCGACTCATGTAAAGAGGTAATCTCTCCGATACTCTGTACCAGACTCTTGGTTTATCTCGATCTATTTATCATAGGAAGAAGTATGATAGTGCATGCTAAGCTATTTCCTAACCAATACCTACAACCACGTTAGATATCTTCGATGAGGTATTGACTATGACACGTTAAACTATAGGGGATGTTTAATAGCGGTCTCAATCTTCATTATCAAGTAATTGCACAGAATTTATTTTCTTCGTGAAGACTCTTCTCGGCTGAACCCATAATGTTTAATGCATCTTAATGCGAGCCTCAAGAATTCTGGAAGTCTTTTTGATCTCTGAGCTTTTATTTCAGCATTTTGGACCGAGTCAAAGACCGTGATTTTGTTGAGTTGGGAAAAAAAACTCGGTTTTAGGATATCTCCGAATACATCTCTACAATAATTGCCGCATGACGCGACTGGTTTGAAAAACGAAAAGGAAAGGGTTTGGGAAACAACGAAATAAAACCATTGAACAGATCTTAAAGAGCTTTTTGATAACACCCAGTTTAGTACCCCATTCCTCGTTTTTGAATCTCGTACTTTTTATTTAAGATAATAATTTCGGGGTCTGGTTAAAATCGCTGAAAGTAACGTCGAGCGAAGTATCTCAAGGTTTGAATAACCGCTAAAGCAATTAATCCTACCTCCTCTCGACGATGATATGTAAAACCCTTTTGAAACCACCTCGCATAATTCGTTTCGATAAACGTTAATCACAGCCAGTGCAGAACCAGCACCACCAGCGGCAAGTTGTAGACCGCAAACATTGTCATGGGTCTGCTTTGATGTGGGTAAATTCATTACACCCCTTCACGTTAATTATTAGATGAATCGCGTGCGTCAGGATGGATATATCCGTATAAATATTTCCCCATAGATATTATCGATGGATTATAAACACGGCAGAAAAAAACAAAAATTAAAAAAAAATACACACACCGATCCTAAAAGTGCTCATAATTCATATCGAGCGTTCATCATAATCATTCTCCTCTTTCCTCTATTCGTAAAAAAAAAAAAAATTCTATTTCTATAATATTTCATCGACTTATAACGGAGGCGATAAAATTGTCCGAAGACCTTGTGATGAAATGCCAATTCGAGATACTCTTCTTGTTCTCATTTTTCTTCATCCTTTTCGTTCGACCATTGATGAAGAGATATGTTAGGCGCGAATACAGACGCCTTGCGGACTTGTGATCCATTAGTTTAACTTTCGCGCGACAGACTCGACTTCGACGTCGTCGTAGCTTCGTCGTGGTGGAAGGACGGTGGGTCGACGAGTTGGAGGGTCGCGGTGGGGTTGCGAGAGAGTGCGAGAGAGTACGAGAGAGAGAGATACCGAGAGATCCCCACGCTCCTCGGTCGCTTTCGCTTTGTGCGCGATGGGCGGCGGAACATCAAAGCCCTCTGGTTCCCGGTCGGGCCTTTGACGGTTGCGTCGCAGCCGCTCAGTCACCTCTCGGTCGCGGGACGGCTCGCCTGATGCAGCAGCAGCAGAAGCACCACCAGCACCATCATCAACGGGAACAGCGTCAACCCCAAAAAGACGACGTCGAAAAGCTCGCGAATGTCGCTAAGTGCGTGAAGAAAATCATCGTCCTATACCGCCCCCGTCTTTATCGTACTCCCCCGGCGCGTTCGCGGGGTTACCATGTCGCACCGGGGGGGTAAAAGTGTGCGTGCCAAAGTGGCGAGAAGAGGAGGACGTCGAGTGCGCGCTGTTCCGGTAGTTCTTCACGGTGGTAGCGGAGGACCAGCTACGGAAGTAGCGGACCATGCCACCGGCACAGGGAGCGGAAGCAACACCAGCCGCCCGGAGATGACGATGGAAAAGGACGACGCCGCGGCACCAGCAAGGCACCAGCGAGAGGGTCGATGTCGGGGTTCAGCGCGCTTGCGCGAACCCCTGGACGACAAGGGTCTCGATACCGCCCTGACACGGTGGGTCGAAAGGCGCCGACGGAGCCGCTCCGAATCACCATCATCGACAACAATAACAACAACAACAACAACAAAAGCAATAGCTGGAAGTTTCGCCACTGACCAAGATCCTCCAAGTCTGAAGGCTCATCACGAATTCATAGAATCAACGACACCAGAGTTTACCACAAAACGCGAACACAGCCGAGTATCAAACGCGGAAATTGAGCCTCTGGAAGACTCCGCAAACTCTCAGGACGACTTGAACTCGTCAAACTCTTCAGCCACCAGTCCATCGTCAACAAACCCAACCGAAATTCTCAGATCAGCTATAAAGGAGTACGAACCAGGGCGTGTGTATCTAACCCACGTGTCCCACGTCGATTGGAAAGACTTACCTGCTCGACGTTCATCTCGCGGGGAAAGAGTCTGGGTCGTAGGAGCCGCTGACCAAGAGGGACGACATCGGACCCGTCTTTTAGTAGCTGGAAGACATTGGAGACCGCGATGTCTTCGCAGAGTGAACATGCTCACACAGCCTGTTGTCTACGCTGGTGGAGGCCGGGGCTCTTTGACTCCAGATCTATTCCTATGGTGGTTTCACCACGAATTTGCAACGGCTGCAACCGCGATGCACCCGGACGGTGCTGTCCTGATTGCTGAAAAGGCTGACTATCTTCCGCCGGAAAGCGACTGCGTTACAGCCGACGGTTTGGTCAGACTAATCGTCGTTCCACCGGACTGTCTCGAGCCTCGTATCGTCATGAATGAACTTAGGGTTCGACTAGCAGGTGGACTTCTGTCCAGTGGATTGTTCGACATTCGAAGAGGGGCTACCGAGCCGGGGCTCGTTGGACATGTTAAAAAGTTCACATTAAAAGAAGCTTTCGTTGGTTTACATAAAGCGTGGCTCAATGTAAGACCGGAAACTTTCACAAGAAGTTGGAACATTCTCAGAGGAGAAATGCCGGACATCGTTCGCGGCCCTCCTGGTTCTCCGCCGTGGTTATCTCCGCGGTTTCATTGCCTTGCCGAACACAACGAGGACAGAGTCTTACTTGACGAACTTCAGGGGTTGGCTAGAGACGTTGGAATCGACGTGGATGATGCTGACATTGCGGAATGGATTATCGACGATGTTAATCGCGATTATGGGATAGAATATAATCACGTTAAGAAAGAACTTTTTGAACCAGACGTAAATGAGAATGAAAATGGCAATGGTAAATGCGATGCGGTTGTAGAGATGATAGATGAGGTTGTAGTAGAGGATCGAAAAGTCGACGACAAAGAACGTAGTGAAAATTCTGAGGATGAAGACGAGGCAACGAGAACTAACGCGGAGGAGTCCTGTAACGCTGAAGAAGCCACCAAGCTACTCTCCCGAGTTCTTCTATGGATGGAGAGCGAGCCCTTTGATCCTGGCCTCTTACTCGCGGTGAGATCAATCCGCGATACCGCGGTCCTCGTGGTAAGCACCGGTTGATTAGGGCGAAACCACTCCACTCATCGACCACCTTTCGTCTCTATAGGCTCGCTTGACTCACTCGACCGAGGAAACGGGGTGCCTGAGGGGGGGTAGGCCGGGGTACTGGTGCGGTGCGTCGTGTTGCGATTGAAAAACATCGGCTGGCTAATTTTAGCTTTAGCCTGAGCCTTTACGGTTACGGGAGACGAATAAAGAATTTATCAAAGCAAAAAGGAGAATAATAAAAAAAAGAAAAGAAAAAAAAAGAAGAAAAAAATTAGTCCTTCAATCTCAACAAGTTGTGCTGTATAGAAGAGAATACCACCGCTTCTCTTTCTCTCTCTCTCTCTCTCTTTATAATAACTATACATATACCATTTTTATCAAAGTTCAATTCCTACCTGATGCTTATGAAACATCCATCGAAACGATATTGATACACTCGTATCATCGAACAAATATACCTGCATTAGGGGTCGAGTAAAAATTCTGAATTTTCATTGAAGTAGATGAAATGTGTTTCCGTAAAGACGGTCTCGATTGAAATGAAATATTTTTTTTTAATCTTCACATCTTGAGAAATAGATCGAAACTTTCGGATTCTTGGACTTTTGGGGATCTGAACTATCGGGGTGTTTTAAACTATCTATGTATTCCGACATTTAGGAATGTTAATATTCTGGAATCGAACATCGTTTCTGAACATTCTAAATCGCTTCAAACGAATTCGGAACTTTACCCTCGAGCTCCTACATTGCTTAAAATCGTTACTATCTCTACAACTTCGATCAAAAGACATTAGGATGAATCCAAGACTTTTGATCGCAGGTCGAAAACGAAGTTAAAAATAAGTAGGCTTCTGATCAGACATCAATTATCGCAATTAATTATTTTTTTATACAATTTTTTTATTTTTTTTTCCCTTAATCTCAAAAGGACGTGTCTTTTTCATTTTTCAGGCGAGCAAGATGGGTCTGGCTGGCACTCACCCGAGTGGTCTCCCTTTCTTTTGCCCGAATGGTGATCACCTCTCTCAACCACCCCCGGCACACATGGGGATTCCTCCTTACGGCGCGCTGGACGCGAGCAAAGCGGCCGCGGCCGGTGAGTATTGGCCACCACACGGCCCATCCACACACCCCACGCACTGGAAACGACTCCTTGCCGCAGCAGCCTCCACAGGTCAGCAGCCACCCCACCTCTACCCACCCACGCACACTCACATTAATACTAACACTCGCACATACCTATTCGTTACACTATATCGTCGTCGTTCTTTCGCTTGACCACTTTGATCGTTATTCTTGACGACACCCTCTTCATACTCAACCCTCTTATATAGGTGCAGGTGTATGTTTAGATCTGGACTACAGGAACGTTCCCTTTTTTCGCGGTCAAGATTTTTTCTCCCTTCTTTCTTCCGTTTTTTCATTAATTATATTAGAGAACTTCGATAAACATTCTTGAATCGTTTGTGAGATGAAAAGATTTGAAAATTTATTATCTTCGACATTTTTTGAAGTTGGAGAATTTCCAAAATAGACCAATTTCTAAAACCGTTTAGTTTATCTCGTTACGAGGTAAACTTCTGGTTTTTGATAAAAGCTATACAAAGAATCTCATTTGACGTGATACAGAGTTTTATCGAATTAAAAAAAAAAAACCGTTCAACTGGAATTATCAGCTTTCAACAAGGAGGGAATGGTCTTCAATTTAAGGTGTAAGTTAGTTTTCGTAAACGCTTTTATTCCACGTGTATAAAGTGGCGTAAAAATGATAAAAGTTTCATCAATTTGCTCATATAAAATCGAAATACGTTTGTATAAAATAGTGAAAGACTTTTGCGAGTCAATCTGTTCAATTGATGGTCGATCAGATCGATTGCACACATAGTTTTACTCTAAAGCATCAACTTTCGAACCTTTTTACCGGATGTTTCGTATCAAGATCTGCATTCATTACCTTCCCTATAGTTGAACCAAAGCTGACTAATTGCAGAAATCTAAAGATGTTTCTATGAAATTAAATCATTTGCAATTTCGTTTATATATATTCGTGGGTAAAGATTTTTCACCGAAAATCTAACGCTTTGCAAATACTATTTTAACCATTTTATATTCATTTATTCACTAATCTGTTAATTTACTTACATTTATAATTGTGAAAAGGTGATATTGTAGGTATCTAATGTTTATTTAGTTGTAAAAATTGTCTTGCTCAAGTCGTGCCAATAATGCTATTGCAAAAATCAAGCTACGATGATTTGTCGACATGTTAATTATCGAGAAATTTAATTGATTATGATTTATTAATAATTAACAGAATCTCACATCGCAATATAGACATTCACGTAGTTCTGTTAATTGTTTTTGCATTTTTGGCTCGACTATGGTATGGTGGGGGTGGTTTTTGGCTAAGGTGGAGGTTAATTTCGCCAAATAAATTGCACGCTTTAAAATAACAGCGTAAAAACGTCAGGGAAGATTGAGAATTAAATGAATTAAAAGAAATCGGAGAAAACATATAAAATTTCATAATATTAATACAAAAAATCAAAGCAGCTTTATATTTTTTCTTTATTTTTCATTTAATTAAAAAGTACGTATAATGGCTCTTTTATCTTCGCATCTCGAAATGCTAGAGGCTCTAGCAGTATAATTTTTACGCAAAACTCAGTCTTTCGATCTATAATCGCAGTTACAACTTTTCAGAGTCTTCAATTCTTGCGATTTTTTTTTTTTTGCATACGTTTTTAAATTGGCTGATACATCTACGATAAGGTTCGTGATTGAAACATCAGATTCCTGAATCTTACCTTTGACCAATAATCAATCTTTGGTTTTATCATACCTACGTGAATTTTTGCAGATTTGAAAATCGCGACGAATTTCATCGCGTATTCATGTATAGAGCTAATTTCTTAACGCGTCGAATCGTTTATGCGATCGAGGAATAAGGGGACAACCTCGTGTTTAGCGGCTTGAAATGAATGCCAGGTTCGAAGGTAGAGCTTTAGGTACCTATAAGTATAAAAGAGGGATGCGATACGATGGGCGGATTAGTAGTAGCGGTGGTGCCAGCAGGTGGGGTAAATATTTACATTTTTAAGCGAATAATTGGAAGAATATTCCTCGTCAAGTCGAGGAGAGACGCGACCAAGCAGCTTCTGTGGGGTCGTCGAGAGGTCGACTTTGGGGGTTGGGGGTCGGAGTATAGGGGCTCCGGGGACGGGAAACGGGGAACGGGGAACGGGAGAGACCCTCCTGACTCGCGAACTGGCGTCGAGTACGAGAATAAGAGGAGAACTCACCATTAGGCTAATCAGCCAGGCATGCAGCCTCCCTTCGGAGCCGGGTCAAGGGGCTTCGCCTCCTCCCGTCTTTCCAGTACCTTATACACCACTCCCGTACTCTGGTTTTCCGCCCCCAGGTCGACGGACAAACCGAGTTGACGACGTCAACTATACAAGGGCCGTATTTTACAGGGCATAAAAATTACGTCGATTTACTTTAGTCGAGATTTATAGATTTAGCTTATTTTCACCCCAGGTATATGAATCGCGCTTATAGATCGTCAAGATGTTGAAACAGAGTCCTCTATTTTTTAGGGGTTGAAATTGAATTGATTAGACTCTTCGATGTTTCTTTGGAGAAATCAGAAAGTCTTCGAACTGTGCTGTAAAATAAAAACCGCGATATCTCGAGAACTAGATAACCGATTGGGAAGAAATTTTGAGGGTGGTTAAAGGTACCGATTATCCTTGAGGTTTCGAAACCCTCGATTTTCCACAACTGCTGAAAAAAGGATGAGAAAATTTGGGAAAAATAAGAAAAGAAAAAATACTATAAATCAAATTCTCTCTCTTTTATTTAAATATAAAGCGACTCTGGAGTATTTCTGCATTTTCATTATTAATTGGAATCCTTTATTGAAGAAACTCGTCACTTGATTGCGTGGGTAGTTTATGCATACGTGTATGTATGCATGTATAAGGTATACGTTGATAAAGGATCAGGTACCCACGACTTAGTTGTAGTATGTCGCATTGCATTGTTGCCAACCGCTACTGATTAATGAATCCGTTTTCGAGGGTGAAGTTGGGCAGGGGTTGAACTCGGTTGTAAGGTGCGTGGTCGTTCGTACCACCTTGCACTACTTGAACACGACCAAAACTGCGTTAAATTCTCCCTATTCAAATATATCCCCCATTCTCTGATATATCAACTAATTCTAAAATCTACTAGGTGTACATATTTAAAGTCGAGAATCGTAGGGAATATCAAAAAATTGTCTACATATTCACGATTTACAAAAAAAAAAATAAACTGACTTGAAATTGACCAAATTTCATAAGAAAATTAAAACAACTCGAATATCTTCTTCCCAATGAAACATCCCTCCGGTTTCTAGACCCCTTACGTAAAATCTGACGAAAGGGTTGGTCGAGGAGAAAAAGTTGAGCATCAGTTTACTAACGGTGGTTCGGTAACGTTACATGAATAGAAAATCGGGCAAAGTTAGCATCGCGTTTTCGACGTAGGTATGATATAGTAGAGAAGATAGGATCGGGTCTGTGGTCTATACCGCAGGGAGATTCATATAGGTATATGGATTTGAATTGGGACTAGGCTATGTGCAACGATAGGATGGTTACGTTAGCCAGAGTTCTACGAAGCTCGAGGAGCCGGTGGAAAGTGGAAATCGGTAAGGGGCGAGGGTGGACCTAAGGGGGTATTGGGACAGGGGATGGGTGAGGCTGGCAATATCCTGGCGAGTCCGCGAGCTCCGTCATGTGTGCTTAATCACTTTCCAGTCGACTCGGCAGTCTGCAACCCCATTATCGGCGTCTCACCACCCGGAAAATTACTCTTTTATTCACGAACAACCCAAAGTCCTCCGCCCGCACGTATCTACTAGATGCATTATACACAACTATACATCGATACACGCGAGTCTTTATCTGCACCAGCGAAACTGCAACCTGCAATCTTTTACGATAGGAATAAAGAATATGAAAGAGAGAAAGAATTTTTAATTACGACTCATCAAATTCTTAGGTATTACTTTTTACATGCATGTATTTACCCGGAAATCTATATTATTTTTTCATATATACTTTTTTAATTTGGATTAGTGTAATTCCTGGACCGACAAGAAGGAAGTTTGTTATACTCTTCGATATAACAACTTGCAGGATCGTAATTTTCCCTGATGTCAGTTTCGTTATATGAGACCGGAAATATAATTAAAATTATTCACGAAACGCCTCAGAGCTCGTAGCCGTTGAAAGCAGAAAATTGGAGGAGTCCTATTCCGCAGCGTCGCGACGCCGCGTCTGTCATTAACCCCTGCGTACGTACGTCGAGATCTCTCTATCTCTTTCTCTCTCATTCTCTCGTATATACGTTAACGCGCTCATTTCTACACAGAAAACATATACCTATACATACATACAAACATATTATATATGTATCAACCTACTCCTGCGTTCATATGTGGTTTACAGTTACAATCGACCTATACACTCGGTCCTTCTCTCTACCTACCCTGTCGCCGTCGTCATCGTCGTCGTCGTCGTTACTTGAAAAAAAAAAAAAAAACCTCGTCTCGTTACGTTACGTTACGATAATTACGGAGAACCGCGTCGTGGCCAGATCGGTCACACGATGGACCCGCTGCCACACGCTTCTGTACACCATCACCGCACGTTATTAGCCTCGTCAGTCGATTCGGGTGCTCCACGTCGCTCTAGACACCCCGTCGCTCTTATGAAGCCAATTCTCTACTTTATATCGCTAAAGGCACGCGTCCCCACCCTAAACCACCCCCCGCGTTTTTGCTCTGTGATGTTTTTCGCTATTATTCTTTATTTGCCTAATTTTTCACATATCATATATTATACCTGTACACATGGTCCTTAATTCGGGCATATTCGAATTTCAATACCCCCATGGGCCAGAACTCCTCGAAATATATACAAAAAAAAAATCTAGTCAAAATCCCATGTTCCTATCTCAATTCTAAGTACTGCTCCAAAAGCCTTTGAACTTTTCAATTTAAATAAAACACGATTTTTAGTACTTCGGGGATTATTTTTTATTTTTTACCTCCTCTCGCATTATCGTTTCTCTGAATCTGAAACTCCGCACATTATATTTATCGCAGTTTTTGGCGAAGAAAAATCGTCGAAATAATACACGTGAATGAGAATTTTATTTCTTTTTTTTTTTTGTTTCTGTTTTCTTCCCATTCACCTTATTTACTATCCAGATTCTTCTCGCGCCTGTCTAATAGAAACATCGGTTTGTCCCGCGGGTCTAGATAAACGTTTTCCGCACTTAATTTTCTGGTGTAGAATAAAAGAAAAAAAAAAAAAAGAAAAAAACGTAAAGGTCTAAAACCAACACGCGGTTTTATATTGTTTCCCTTTTTCTTTTTCCTCTACTTCATCTCTTTTTCTTTCTTGCGTTCCTTTTCTTCTTTTTCATTTTTCAACTTTTTTTTGGGGCCAACGACGTAATTACGGGCTGCTTGCCGGCCGCGACCGTCCGGCGATATCTCAGCCGTTCCGACCCCCCGACCCTACATCGCTCTTTCGAGTTTTCTCTGTATGTTTCTCGCTCTTTTCTCTCCGCTAACGAGCAGTCGGAAATCCTGAGACTAACGCCTTCCAGAACGTCTACGCTGCTGGTATATCGCGTGCGTGTACAGACCAGGCGGTCTGATTCCACGCACGTGCTTTTTTAAAACCTACGACGACGCCTGGTTTCGATTCGAAATATACATAAATTACGTACCGTCTATATCGCGTTTATTCCCGAGGGCCATATTCAGATTTCACACATATATACCGTATCCGTATATCCATCTATCTATACCCATACACCATACCGCCATACGCATACGTACTTTTCTGATACAGAGAACTTTCAACTGCTCTTCTAAACTACACGAATCTAAAACAAACGTTATTCTTTAGAGATCAAAGAACATTCCCTAGTTTAGATTGTATACACATACGTATATCCATTTCGGAGGCGAAATTTATCATTTCTTATCCTTTTATCGTATGAACAGGGTGCAGTCCGTCAGACAGTATAATATATCACGTATATATCTTACAATAGCAAATTAATAGACGTAACGTTTAGATACATTAAAACGCACCCCTACGAGGGTTCCAGAGTTACAGTTTCTTATTTTTGTCTCTTTACATGAATTAATTCTCTCATATATGTGGAAACTATGGGCATATACCTAGACATTTGAAAATTATTAACAAACGTGTCTGAATCTATAGATTCACAAAAATGAAAATTCCTTCCCTGTAAACGGGGAAAAAAAGGAAGAAGAAAAAAACCCCCCCAAAAACTGCCTGGATAAAATTGAGTTTTTGAAAAAATTCGAAGAACTTTACGAGGGGTTGATGTTCGCAGGGTAGGATGTATAAATTTCAATCGAATACCCCATCGAAAGTATCCGACATGTAGGATGCTCTGTATTTTATCTTCACGCATGTGTATGGTTAATATAATGTACACACACACACATACGTATCTACATAGGTTTTTTACGTCTTTGACGGGTTTACTGAGTAAACAAGAGGAAAACCCGGTCCGCTGACCGGTGCCCTCTGGCTGCACCCTCCACCGTACTCAACCCTCGGGGTTCTCCCCATCTAGGAATAACCAATTAGTAACGATCATGATTATTATTATTATTATTATTATTATTATTATTATTATTTTACTCGGTTTACTCCTTTTCGCTATCTGACTCTGTCTATATCGGTATTTTTAATTGACCACCGTGTCAAGGTGTCAATTACACAAATTTTTACTGACCGAACCTTGACTGATATCTTCTGTCCTTTCTACTACCCTCTATCTCCCCCCCATATCTAATATAGGTGTGATTTATCTATCTGAAATGTTTTAATCACGTAATTATTATGGGTCGTTGAATAATTTCTTATATCATAAAATATAAATCATATATCGTGAGTCGTAGTAGAATACTTTAAATTCATGTTTCAGGTCTGACGAGAGCGCCGATGTACCCCTTTTCGACAGGCCAATATCCCTACCCCATGCTCAGCCCGGACATGACACAAGTCGCTGCGTCCTGGTAAGTGGATTAATTTTTTATCGCCTCAAACTAGAATAATTAAAAAAAAAAATGTCCCATGACGTATAACAATTAAATAGATCATCAGATTTGAGACAGTAGCTTTCATTTTTAATGAATTTCCTGTTCATCACCCTGAAATAATTCTCATCTCGAAGCCCCCAAATCCCATCGGACCATCCTACGGATTCTGGTCTTGTTTCTTAAGAAAATCTGTACGTAAGTGGCACGAAGAAGGGTCGTAGACAGGGTGGGTGATCGTTGTGGCGATGGCGATGGTGGTCATCCTCTTGGTTCCGGTCTATTAGGTCAACTACACCCTCGCCCGATGTCTGGCCCTTCACTCGGCCACTGCCTCCGGTTTTTCCCCGCTGTTATTTGCCTTCTGGCCGACCCGCCTCAAATTGAGATTTTCCACGCCCGATTAGGCCCTCTTTTCTATAGTTTTTCTTACCTTTTTCTTCCCATTTTCTTCCCTCTATTATCTTTTCTTATCCACTTCCTATTTCTTTTCCTATCTAAATGTGAAAAATCTCGTCATTTATTCTTTCAAATTGTATAATGACGAATAATCATTCAACAGGCACACGCCGAGCATGTATCCCATCTCTCCGGCTGGCGCTGGATTTCGGAGTCCTTATCCAACGAGCTTACCAATCACAAGTTCTAGTTTACCAAGGTTCGTATGTATAAAAATTAACAATACCCTTCTACGAGTCTTGATAAATTAATTAAAAACCAATGTAATTATATTAGACATTGCCAATTCTGCGAAACATCACTTATATCTATAATAATTCATATCATCTTCTGTTTTAGTGAGCTCTACAGATTTTCACCCACCAGCCTCATGCCTCCCCATCCTGGTCTTAGTCCGCACGCACATGCGTTGGCATCCCACGCTTTAGTCTCGTCTGCACCAAAACCAGACCATTCTACCTTGGATCACAATCACAGGTGAGATCGCGTCGTCAGGTATTGATTTTTCAATATAGGTAAAAACTGGGTCGAAAAATTGAAAGAAAGAAAGGAAAAAAAGAATGCAAAATTCGATCGATTGATGAAAGTGCTTGTATATATTCTGGACTCTGCAACCCTCGTACGACGAGTCGACGAAGTAATTAATGAATGAGAATGACCGATGGTCAACAACGAGAAGAAAGAACTGAATTATTTGCTGATGGAAAAAGACACGTTGACGTTAGTCGATGAAATTCCGACAAAGTTCTTTTAATTTCTTTTTATTTTTTATCCACCCTGGTAGGTATATAAATCGGGTTCCCCACGAACGATAAGGAAGTATATCACGATAGCCGTACGTCGGGGTAAAATAGTTGCAAGGGTAGCCGCCGGGGGTAGCACGTTCCGCACAAACTACCCTTACATCATTTCAAACCCCCTCTCGTCAGCGGGTATGGATGTGGTGGTGCAGGCTCGGCGCCGCCACCACCACCACCACCACTACCACCCTACCGAGCGTCAACGTTGATCATGAACGGAGAGTTGAGTAACGCGCGCACATATAAAGAAAGAAAGAGATAGAAATATGGGGTAGGTATAGAGTATGTGGGAGATAGATAGAGACCGAAAGAGGGAGAGACACTTGCCGAATGGCAGTAGAGCCCCTACGTAGACACAGGGCGTCTGCGCTAGCCTTTGGGGTCCGCGTTATTGATCATTACCTCTTAACAGATTTCTAATTTACATTAGTACTTCGTTTCGCCTGCATAATTCTACTTGGCTTGAAAATTCGCTCGTTTAAATGTTAGACCGATATTCGAGGAGGTATAGACGGTGTCAGGATGCCGCGAGGTCCTAGTTCCGTAAATTCTATACCGAAAGAGAGCATAGAAAGGGCAATAGTCAATCGTCGTATATAAATTGTATCATATTCCTCATCTCGATACTCGGATAACTCAAAGATTCGAATCATTAGTGTTTCCGACCTCCGTAAAGTAGGTATACTCTTAGTCGGTCTCTGTAATCAATAAAACATACGGTTTTCGATCCGTTTCGTATAATAATAAATGGTATAAACGCGGTCATTTCGCGTCCTAAATCCCTCGTCTAATAGAAAATTCTAAAATTCTATAATTCCATAATCCTAGAATTCCATAATTCTCGGTTCGGGATTGTTGGCGATGATACGGAATACCTAATATCTAATGCGGCTACGACTACTAGGGTAGAGAATTCGCGCGTCGGCGCTTGTTTAAAAGGGGCGATAAGGGTGGGAGGGGAGGGGAGGGGAGGTTTGCTCGTCGTGGTCCTTGGCGTCGCGACGGTAGCGCCGCGCGTCCCGCCAAAAAAAAATGCCATTTTCACCCCTTGCGCGAATTATACATTGATAGGGTACTACTACAATGTAGTCGTAGAGCCATGAATTGCAATGACGACCGTGTGCAACGCCTCGTACAGCAAATAATCAATCGTACGTTCGGGGGCTGATTGACGCGGTACTGCTGCAGGGGGTAGCACATAGTTTAACCGAATATATACACATAGAGGAGGAGGAATAAAAGAAATATATTTATTTAATACGTGGGGTTTTATAAAAGCGAGAAAATATCTAATATTAAAATTGTTTAGTTTATACCTTTATATGCGTCGTATAACGTTTTTGCGGTGAAACTTATAAAGATTCAATAATAATACCTAAGTTTTATATATAAAAAAAAAGAAAAAAGGAAAAAAGAAGAAAAGAAATAGCGTAATATGGAGTGACGAATGCATAAACCGTCTATTTAAATTTATAGACGTTAAATAATATACATGAATAAATATAATATTTAAGATTGCATATGGCGATGGAGCCCGAATGTTTAGAGCCATTAAATTTAGTGATAAAGAAGGATAGTGGAGACGAGAATACGAAGTTTATTAAAAACAATAATACCATTAAGAAAATTATTAACGAAGAAGAAGAGGAGGAGGAGGAGGAGGAGGAAGAAGAAGAGGAGGTGGTAGAGGAGGTAGAGGAAGTAGAAGAGCCAGAGGAGCCAGAGGAAGAAGAAGATCAAAAGATTCAAGAGAATATGACAATATTTCAAGAAGCAATGAAATCTAATAATATAAACCTCCCTACAACTGATCAAAAAGTATTAACTGCATTCTACATGAGCAGTTTAGTACAAATGTCGAATATGACATTACCCAGAAATGTACCACCCCCGTCATTCAATACGCAACCAAATTTCATGCAATTATTAGCAATGGTTGAAGCCAGACATAGGATGTGGCAACATATGAGCTGGAATACAGGGCCTCAAAATTTTATAAGAAATCCAATGTCTATGCCACAACCATTCTTCGATAATCCATTAGCGAGTAATATATCAGATCAACAATTACACGGTTCTCAAAATTCCACCGTTGTATCTTCGTCGCCTTCTCTAAAACATGATAACACTATGTCCAATGAAACTAAACAGACCTATTTTAAACGGTAATATTTCATAAAGAGAGAAAAATCTTGTTACATTTTATCAATTCTATGTATTTTTCTTCATTTCCAGGTCTACGATAGATCAGAAAAATTCAACATCTTTAGCAACAGATAACACAAAAAATCAGGACACTGGACAACAGAATAATCAAGGTTTGTATTCGCTGTATTGTTGGTTTTTCGTTTCCGATGAATTGAAATTGGAATAGACAGAGTTATCATAAGATATACCAAACGGTATAATATATTATTATTTTTTTTTCTCTCTATTTTAATAGACAAAAAGAAACCCCATATAAAAAAACCATTGAACGCGTTTATGCTGTATATGAAAGAAATGAGGGCGAAAGTTGTAGCTGAATGTACGTTAAAGGAAAGCGCAGCGATAAATCAAATCTTAGGAAGACGAGTGAGTATACAATAGACAACAGTAATTATTATCGATGTTTTTTTGCTTTTCTATACACATATATATTCAATTGATTATCGTCAAAGACTGTGTAATGATAGAATTAATCAAAACAGAAAAGTGAGAAATATGCTAGAGACTTTTATTGTCTCTCCCAATTATATACCCAGTCTTTGACGTGTAAATTTATAGCCGTTTTGTAATTTGTGAGTCGAGATTTTATTATTCATATATTATATATACTATATAATATATGTGTGTGTTTTATTTATTTATTAATTCATTTATTTCTTTATTTCTTTATTTAACAATATATTATAAAATCTCGACCTATTTTTATTTTCCTTTCGTTTTTTTTATTTTCTTGTTATCTATCTTTCTGAAATAACATAGTAATAGTAAGGTCTGCATGTCTCTTAACACCTTATATGGTATCTATCTATTTTATATTATATACACGTACGTACCCGTATATAAATACTATACACGTTTTTTTTTTTTTCGGTACTGTTATAATACCAATTTATATAATATATTTTTCATTGAATATAAATGAGAATTGAATGAATAAAAAAGAAAAGAAAATCATATATATATTATATTATATATATATACATAGAACAATGTTACAATATGTATATGTATATGTAAATAGAGCATTGTAGGTGGGATCTATGGAATGAATATACATACATACGACGAATCGAGGGTGGGAGGGATTACTTTTGTTGTTGAAAGTACAGATGAAAAAAATATATCAAAGAAAAAAAGTAATAGTAAACCAGTACTAGAAAGTTTGTGCAAAATATTAACAACAACAACAAAAGACAAAAAAAAAAAATCAAAAAAAAAAACAAATAGACTAAAAAATAAAAAGATAGAGAAGATAACAAAAAGGGGATATGATACGCAGTGGCACTCGCTAAGTCGGGAGGAGCAGGCGAGGTATTATGAGGCTGCCAGACAGGAGCGCCATCTTCACCAACAGCGCTACCCTGGCTGGAGCGCGAGGGATAACTACGGATACGGCAGCAAGAAGAAGAAGAGGAAGAAAGAACGCTCCGCAGATCCCACCGGAGGTACCACTTTCCAGTGCTAGAACAGCAGGCCCTATTAATCATTATAATAATTAATACTACCTATTGGTTGATTGATTGAAACGATCAAAGTCTTTGTGCGTTTTTTTTGTTTTCATTTATTTTTTAATTCTGTATTTCTCTGAGCAAATTGAATTTTTGGATTGTCTGTGGGGATTGTGGAATGTGGCAGCAGAAACGGACTTTGCGAATGCATTATCTGGCCAACTCCCTAAAGCGGTATTCGTCTCAAAGTCTGTACAGGATGTCTGGTAGGTAGGTCTAGGGTATATAGGGTAAAAAAAAATTAAATTCACTTCCTCATTATCATCATTCTCTTTATTTTCATTCCGAGTCAAAGTTTTATCTGTGGATTTTTTTGAATACAGAATATTAATTTATTATTCTTCTCCCATACTGTGTGGTGCTGTTTATCCAGATTCTATACTGTATTTACAATATCTATGTACGCACATTTCTTTTTTTTCTCCTTCTTTCAATACCTTTTCTTATCATTCGATTCTTTCTCGCTGCTTGATTTTCAGAGACTTTTCTTTCTTCGATAATAACTTTATCGAACAGAGTCTCAATCCTCTAACTATATCACTTCGATGACAATATATATATATATGTATATATCCACATTCAACTTTATATGGAATGAAATAAATGGTGAGGCATAGCTAAAAAGTTGATAATAAATCCCTGGAAAACCCCTATCAGACACCCTGTAATTATATAGGTACCAATCGAATGATTGAATAAAGCGGTGCAACCGAGGGGGGCAACTAGGCTGTTCTTCTAGCACTTTAAACGGAAAGTAGGGACCCCAATGTTATTTTTGATATATAGATGATTCCTACATGATCTAATCTTGAGTAAATGCAAGAAACAAACAACAGGGTGGCGGTGCAGTAGCATAGAGATATTTTCTTCATTACCTACATATTGTTTAGCCACGGTTTTGTACAATATTACAAAAGTGTTTGGTTCTCTCTCGGTAGTGGCACGCGCTAGGGCGAGAGGAACAGGCCAAGTATTATGAGTTGGCACGACGGGAGAGACAGTTGCACATGCAGCTTTACCCTGACTGGTCTTCCCGCGCAAATACCAACCGAACTAAGAAGAGGAAGCGCAAACAAGACACAAACAGTGATCCTGGAGGTACCCACATGCCTCACTCCACACATTCTTACAATCCCCCCATTATTACATATATATATATATATATTATTATATACTATATTATTATTACTATATACTACATTATGTTGCATGTTTCCCCATTTCGGGGTTTTGGGACAATATAATTATACGTCACATGTTTTATATATTTGGATTTGTATATGTAACCAACATATACATTAGCAGATATATATATACTTATATTTATATACACAAATAATTTTTTATAAAGTATACATTCATATATTGATTACGTATACAACTTTGGGGACGCTGGCCATCTTGCATTTTTACAGGGACCTACTCCGCAATCAGACAATCCTAAGTGTTTAATTTTTTTCTCTCACAGTCATTTTTCTCCTGTTCAATTTCAATTATACATTTTTCCTTTGATCGTTTCAATGTTGCCTGATCCTTAATTTTCGTTATTATTTCTAATTACATATCCAAGTACCCTGAACCCATTCTTTGTTTTAAACGCCAACAAGCTTATATATCCAGTTTAATGCCTAAAGCTTGTTACGCACTTACAAAAGTAGTTATCGTCTTGTTTTTTATGCTCTCAAACTATTGCATGACTACATAATACTATACTCGCTTGCCTAGGCGTTATCATTGACGTATTTAGAGCTTGCAGTTTACTTTATCGCAATGCACCCATCGACGTTGCTAACATTTACATTTCTGGCTTTCAAGTATTGTTATAGAATCATAGGAGAGCTTTTTTCATTTTATTCTATCGCCAGAACAGTTGCAACATGCTCTAAATTGCATCACTGTCATCAAAGATGCGGCGATAACTACTTACTTTCAGTCCAGTAAATTCCATCATTAGAAATCAGTTTCTCAAATTTTGGTAAAAAAAAAAAATAGAATCCTAACAATATCACAGAACTAAATATCAAATCTTGAATACTACCTGCTTCATTATCTTACCAGAAAAGTATCTCATGAAATAATTCAGACACTTAGTATATATGTAATTAGAAATGGACCAATATTCTGGATGAAATAATAATTTATCAACTAAATTATTCGTCTTTATTATCAGAGACCCGTTGTAACGTTTTCAAAAATCATTATAATTCAATATCTAACTTCTATCGTACCAAAAGTTTGGTATTTTTTTCTCCTCATTTATCTAATCCACTATCAATGTATACAAAAGTAGCTTCAACTAAGAGTAGTTAGTTGTATTTTATTTTTTATTATTATTTTCATTTATTTTTTTCATTCGTTTTATCCTCCTATTCTTTTCAATCCAATGTCTCACATACAACTACAATTATTGCTGCCTAAACTTGAATATCTTTAGAAATGTTTTCTTTGTTCCCCTATGAAATCTCTGTTAATTGTATCGATCAGGCCACAATATTGCCACAAAAGATTCCTTGATGTGTTTTATTTGTTTGTACGACAAATCTGTTCTATATCACTGTTAGTTTATTATAATCTAAAGTCTTTGTAATAACATACAGTTTATCAATTCTCAGGTAACAACATGAAGAAGTGTCGAGCCAGGTACGGACTAGATCAACAAAGTCAATGGTGTAAACCATGCAGGTACGTTTGCCATATTTTCATTATTAAATTTAGAATACTAATAGGTGCGTGGGTGTTCATGCGGTTTTCTCAAAAGCTAAAGATTATTCAGTCAATTGAATTTCAGCGTTTATTACCTACAGATACATTCCCTTCACGTGTGTATATACTATCATTTATTTAATAATGGAAAAGGGAAAAGGAGAATTTTCCGAATGTTAATTGTACAGTTGACATAATTTTTTGAAGCTTTTAACTCCAAGCACCTTAATTATCTCTCTCGTTGCTATGTACTTCACATATATCTTTCTTTGATACTGTGTAAATACTCGAGTGGGGAAAATATATAGTTTCTAACGAGTCTAACAAAACACGTTTTTGTATAAGGTGACAATATGATTGCAATAAATATATATAATACCGTGTTTCCTTGACCCTTTCCATCTTACGTCGATATAAAAAATAATCCCAATGTAGAATTACATTTCGTATACATATACTGTGTATGAATATACCTATATATATATACATATATTATGAAAGAAACGAAGTACAGATTGTCAGAAAATGTGTCTTCCAAAGAGCGAATGCATTTCTCTCTAGTAATGGACTATTATGATAGTACCTACTGCTTGTAAATAACTCTACTAGAACCACACAGTAGTATTGCGATCATACCACCTGTCTAGCTCCACTAACTTATGTACTATAGAAAATATCCCATATGCCCCAACTCCCGGCTGGGTTTGTGAATGTCATGGACCTCATTAAAGGGGCGAAATCAATCCCATTATTAAATTTATAACGTTGACTAATTTTATTTTGCAATCACAAAGTGATAATCAATATCTGTTGTGCTAAAGAATGTACAAAAATCTATACAATCACTTGATTTAGTATCAATCAGACCAATACCTAGTTCGATAATTTTTCCAACTTCCCAAAAACTAGTTGAAATTCGCATTTATATTTCATTTGATGAAAGTTCACCCCCTAAGCTACAGGTGAATAAAATATTAACGTATTCGTAAACTTGATGGATTGAAATTTGAATAAAATCTTAGAATCCTGTACTCGATATTTTATTTCCAAAGATCTTTTAGCTCTTGAATGATTACACCGAGTAACGTCATACTTGGCAATTTGACTGTTCCCAAGTAGGTGTATATCACGAATATAGGTAGGTTGATGCAGAGAAACACTAAGCAGAGTAAAAAGTGAATATTACATTAATTTGAACAAAGATTTGTACATATAGATAATTTGGGAGACATATTTTCTGATTAGTATAATTTACCTCTGTTCGTTGAACAAACTGTTCTACATTCAACCTTGACGAACATTGGATAAATTTGATGTGGTATGCGTGATGAAATGGTATGAAGTTAACGTGGGATTAAGATGTTGAACGAGCGCCCCTTTAATGGCTGGTGGTTGGTTTTGGCAGCCCAGTGGAGCATGGAGCAGGGATGGGCATCCACGCGAGCATAATACATCATGGTGTGGGAAGTAGCGCGGGGGCCGGGGTCGGGGCTGGAGGCGGCGGTGGTACAGTCGGGGTAGCTTCTGCCCCTTCAAACACTAATACCGCCTCCAATGCCTCCTCGCCTCAGCAGGAACCCACTTATGTTAATCTCTAGTCAAGCCTATCGCCTCCCTTCTACTGCAACACTTCTTCTTAAACAGTGGTCAGTCCCGACTTAAACCTATGGGCAAACTAGCACTCACTTTCTTCATCAGCTTTCAAACTTGCCGTCATTCATCGATATATACATTCACAAGTCTAATTCCAATACAGGAGATTCAAAATCAGAAAGTTTTGAAATTCAAAAGTGGCGTAGTTCATCTTTAACATTTAGAATTTTTTAATATTAATAGAATACAAAGTTCTTTTGGATTTCTTTTGAATCTGCAATTGCAAGTCGATCACTAAAAAGTGAAAGACTTATGTGCTCAATCTTTAATAGATAGAATATAATATTGAAAAGAATATGAAAGGCAGAGCTGATGACATAGTGAGCGGCAGAGTAAAGTCCTAATGCTCGCATTGTTTCTCATTGTTGTGGCTCTTTACAGCTTATTATTGTTATTATTTATCCTTTTTTCGTTACACATTATTCGATGTCACCCTTAGCATGGCTAATCTGTATAATATAACAGTTTCGGTTAAAGTCGTTGATAGATTTATTCTAATTTAGCATGGCAATTCATAATTAAAAATGTTGTGTTGTATAAATATGTGTATTTAGTATCTAATCTTTTTTATTACTATATAGCGTGCGTATTGTTTTAAAACCATTTATATATTACAGTCGCGTGGAACTTGTGTGCCATACTATACATATATACCTAGTATTACTCACGTCAGTTTTCACATTCAATGTTTGTGTAACAATTATGTATTCTACGATATCAAAACTTTAAACTCCTCGATAATAACTAATAAATCTAGCTAAGAGGTAAAAATAATGAGAGCCAATGGCAGAGCGGTAAATGTCTCGACTGGAGTGCTGAAATATTGCCAGGTTCGAATCCTGCATTCACACAAAAATGACTTTTAAATTTGCAGTAGTATTCTTTCGTTTCACCTTTTACAATTAAGTATGCATGGCAAAGCTAATACACTATCATAGTAAGTCTACTGTAGAGTTTCGGTCTATATAAACAAAGAATATCCTCTCTAGAGTTTTTAAGATGAGAAAAGAATCTCACTACGCCAGACTTGCTATATGACAGTGGTTTGCTGCTTTGCAATGCAAAAGTTACCTTAATATCAAATTCATTGATATCGATCCTGTATTAATTTTTGTCTACAAACTAAGAGCCTGGAATAAATCGATTGAAAGTAAAGTGATAAAAATCAACACTTAAACTTTAGTCACAATTTATTCAAGGCTCGATAGTTACTTTGATTAATTTTTTCTTCCATGTGTTATTATACGTTATGCTTGTTCAATCTTAATCTTTGAGCATGACATTTGCGGCGTGTGTTCAAACGAGTTGAAAAGCTTGTATTACAAGTTAAAAATAAGATTTATGCCACATCGGTTAAACATCCGATGTTAAAAGATGAAAATTTTTTAAATATATTTCGCTATCCTTTGTAGTAAAGAGTATACACCATAATTGACAGTATATTAAATGAATATTTCTCATGTAATACCAGTTTTATAGTAACGACGAGTGAGCATGATTTTTTTAGTTATGTATTATAAATAAATATATGAATATTATATACATATTCCTTAGCTGCTAATACCCAACGGTCTATTATGCTCCTAGTTTAACAATTTCAATCATTTTTTTACAGACGTAAGAAGAAATGTATCAGGTATATGGGGGAGGGAGGAGATGGGGACGGCGATGGAGATGGGGACGTAGACGACGATCATTCTGAGGATAATTTGGGCAGCGTGGGGGAGGCCGGAACTCCTGAGGAGGATGAGTCGCTGAGCAGTCCAGGGGGACTTTCAGCTCTATCTAGTCTTGCCAGTCCTTCGCTGGTACTGCCTTCGCCATCGAGTTTAGCCAGCCCTTGTCCGTGCCCTTTGACCCCTCCGGTGCCTCCTCCACCTCTGCCTCAGATTCCAGCTCAGCCAGCACCACCTCATAGGAATCCGGTCGGCACAAATCCCCACGACATCAACAATCCGCTTAGCGTTAACCAACTGACGGGACAGTGTATAAAAAGTGACGTAGGACCCGCACCCTCGGGACCATCTAATCCTGCTATCAGTGTCACGTAGCCCTGGGCACCCCCAAGTGACAAAACTATACTATTCGGTGTCATCGGGGTTCAACTACGTTTAAGTTCAGAAAGGCTGGATAATCGTAACGTTTAGAGCTAGCCCATTTTTCCCTAAACACTTTTCAAATTCACATTGATAAGTTTTCAATAAATTTCTATATCCGTGTTACTCCTCGACTAGAATACAACTTTCTCTGTAATTCAATAACTCATTTAATTATCTCTCCTCGATTTATAAGAAGGAGCTTCAATTCTGTGCTATATAAAAACGTCCAAAAATATCTCTTCCATTCGACTAGATAATCTCACAATCTCAACTATGGAACAAACTATTGGATATTCGATTATGAATAATTAATGATACTAGTTGAATTTCATTCATCATATATTGGATCAAAATTCTTGTACTTTGTCTTTGAAACAGGCGACTAGCTGCACTATACCTTTCGTACAACATAAATCCTACTCTTTGAATTACTTTTGGGACTAAACTGAGGAGTTCTTATTTGTTGATGGTATGATTGCGGGTATATACTATATAGATACGATTTGTGTATAAATATGTAAAAAAGAAAAGAATGATTATAGTTATTATAAAGTAGAAAAGAGAAAGGAAATTAATTAAATTGATGACGACGATGACAAATATTTTGGAAAAATGTGTATCCCAATATAGTTTTGAACGATTGCAATTATCCAGCCTTTGAAAAAAATCTAAAACAACCAAACAATACGAACATAATGTAATGAAAAACAAAAAAAATGATGCAGAAATACTCAGGACCAAGTGTCTGGCTGTAGTCAATCGCGATACAAACTATAACTCAAACTCCATTATTACAGAACAAAATAAGACTGTGTGTATAGTGAAGTGCGTTTAGTACTACAGCTCGTAGTCCTTGTTACGTTGTGATGCCAATGACTGACATGTCATGTTCCTGTGCCAGGTACTATATTCTATATATAAATAAATAAATAAATAAATAAAATAAATAAATAATTATATCACTACGCAAGATGAGAAAAGATAAAAAAAAAAAGAACAAAAAAAATATAGATAAGGAAAATCTAATTAAAATAATAGCGTTATCATTCATTTATTAAACGTCATGTGTCAAATACCTATCTTCTGTATGTAATTTGTTATTTTTTTAAAAGTCTATACAATTGATTAATTAGTATAAGATCTCTTTAGTGCGAAGTCGTTAATTTTAGGCCGTTTTTTAAATATCCTTACCTTTACCCTCCCGCCCCAGCCCCCCATCATCATCCCTACCATCCCTATCCTCATTTTTAATTGACGATAATAGGCAACTATACAATTGGCAGATGTGTTACTGTAATTGTAAATATATACATTATGAAGATTTATTTTTTTCCTTTTTTTTTTTCTTATTTTCTTTGTTTATTACTATTATTATTGCCGAATTTATACCCATTGAACAATATTCTATCCGTGGATCTCCATCGCATAATATTATGAGCTAGATAGGTAAATCTTAGGAATTTATCTAAAAGAAATTGGTACATTTAATAATAATTCGGAATTTTATTCTTATTCGGTTTTTGAAATAATCAATCATTAATTTTTATTTTTTTCTCTATTCTGTGACTCAAATTTTTAACTTCTTTCCTATCATACAGCCACAATAGATACACTTAATTCCTTGGTGTGATCTAATATGTTTTAATAAAATAATAAAGAAAATTGACTTGGATTATTGTTAAATGTACCATCATGTTCATACGTTACGTTATTTAACGAATTATGTCTGTATGCGTAGTTAAAACTAACTTTTTTTTCTAATACGTGTTATAGTCTGTCTGGTTTTATTTTTTATTCATTTTTTTAATCATTTTTCTGTTTTCTACTGACATTGTGCAAGAGTAGAAAAGTATTTGGTTTTATTTTATTTACCACCCGGCAAAGCAATGAAAATTTTTATCTGTAAAGGTGTCAGAGAGATATTTACTTTTTACAATAAAAGACTGGAAGTCCAAACATCATACCATAGGAAACTAATTTTCTATCTTTCATATTCAAGATGATAAAAAATAGAGATTTTATCTTATTCATAATGAAATTCATATTCCTATCTAATTAAAAATAAATTTTCATAACTATTATAAATGTAATAATTTTTGGGTAACGTGATTTTTTCTTCACGCCTGTTTATGATGTTTGGAATATAATTATCGTATATATATATTTAAAATCATTGAATTATCGTAGTTATTTTATTTATCGATAATAATTATGTAGTTGAAAAGAAAAGAAAAGATAGAAAGAAAGGAAAGAAAAAACTGATAATATTGTATAAAATAAGGCAGTGCAATAGGTACTTTTCTTTATGGTAATTTTATATGTATAATTCCGTCTAAGCGGCGATACTACTCGATTTATAGATTTTATAAAAATTTATATATCTCTGACACCTAAGAATCAATATCTGTGAAATATTTTTATCATCTTATTTACTTTTTTTTGTTTTTTGCATTCTTTATTGAATTTTAATATTTTTAAAATTTATTATTAATCTTTTTGATTGAATGCTTAAGGGTGCAATAAATATTTTGAATATTTACCATACAGTACCAAGAGCTCGTATAATAACGAATAAAACGACGATAATATTCTTATTCTAATTCTAATGATCTTTTCACAAAATCAATACCAATAGCTATGCATATAACATTACGATTATAAAAAAGAAAAGGAAAAGAAACAGAAAAAACGTAGACAAAAATCGGATGTACAATTTTCTGTGTAATCAGTCGATACATATCTGCGAAAAAATTTATTTTCTACATTTTTTTTTTTCTTAGTTTGTTTAAAACTTATATTAAAACCACTACGAGCATTTTATCATTTGTTGCATTTATTTAGATATTTTATATTATATTTTCACAATCATTGAAATATTGTACTTTCTCATGTTTTTAACTCAGGAAAAAAAAACAAAAGGAACAAAAAATCTTTTCTATTTGTTTATTGTTAACGTTGTAAAGTGATAAATGGGTTTTTCGTTACAAAAAGTGCAAAAATAAAGAAATTTGAAAATATTTTATTATTTTCGCGAGCCCTGCAGTACTGTAATGGTATGTATGTACTACAATACATACATATATAATATACATTCATAAAGACAAGTTGAAATATAGTATATATACCGCAAGTAATAAAATTCGTTACGTATATAAGAATTAAGTCGTTAATTTTCTTTTTCTTTCTTTCTTTTATTTTTTTGGTAAAATAAATCTAATCACAAAATTGTGTCAACCAAAAATAAAAAAAAAAAATGCAATAGATAATAGAAGAAGAAGAAAAAAAGAAAGGAAAAATACACAAAGAAAGAAAACCTTATACAGAAATTGCAGTTTCAATTATCCTCGTTAAAACAAAAATAAAAAAACAAACAGCTACTGTATAAATAATGAATATTTTAAGGTGCATTTATTATTGTGAAGATGGGAAAGTGCAATGGAGGAGGAATGAAATAATATTGAGGAACAAAATATTGTATATCACTACAAAAGCGATTCATAAAATATGTATAAAAATAAAACGAGAAAAACGAAAAAAAAAAAAAAACAAGAAAATGTAAAGAAATGAAAAGAAGAAACAATTGATAAATTCTTGACTGAATTCATGTTTGTATAATGACTAACACACGTATGTATAATAATTACTGTAAACACGTCACCGAATAATATTCTAAACGTGCCATAAGAACATCATGCCAATATTAACAATAATACATAATATTTTTACATCATTACATAACATACACGTATTACTTATGTGAGAACTAGAGGTGTGCATTTTTAATACTATTATACTATAAAGTAAATCATAGAGTACATCAATAATAATAATGATTTGTTACATTTATTCGTTTCTATACATAAATTATAATTTATTAAAAAATTATTTCAAATATATATTTTACCGCCCCATTTTTTGATAATTGAAAAAGAATTCAGTCTGGTAGAGGATTGAGAATGGCATATAGTATTTAATAAATGCACACTTCTAGATATACCTGAAACCACAAAGAAGAGATATGTAGTGTGAATGATTATGCGAAATTGATAAATATGAGATCGTAAGGACGTATGTATACATTCTTTTCTGTTTAAACTATAAAAAAAAAAAAAAAAACTGATATACTGTGGTTTCGGAGTATTATGTATATGTATTACGTACGTACGAATATATAGGTTTTAAAACCCGTATAGTCGACGAAAGTTTCGTGATTGGAAAGAAAAAAAAAAAAACAATCTTCAGATTGTTTTATGATAAAGAAAATTAAGAAAAAATAAATAATAATAATAATATTGACAGACACAAAAGACTATAAAAAATAAAAACGAAAAAAAATGAAAAAAAAAATTGTATAATGTATTGTATTGACATCTGCTGTATGGTTTTGTGGCATAGGTAGGGAAAGGGCCGGATCCCTGTAACGAATTATAATTAAAATCGAAGATATTAATTCACATACAAATATTACCTACCTGTGCCACAATTTGAGATTTTACACTTTTAAGGAATGAGACAAAACCGGAACGGCTTCCTCGCTCGTATCACACCCATATATACCAATTTCATTATTAATTATCAATGTCATTAAATTCGTGAAATTTTTGTTGTTCATATATTATATACGAGGCAGCCAAATCCCGATACAAAAGAATAAATAAATAATAATAAATAAAACCGTGTTAATAAGTCTGTTAAGATAGTAAAAAAAAGTCTTGCATAATTATCTTAGCAAGGTTCGACGTGTGCCAATGATTTTTGTAACTTATTGTGACGATTGTTTTCTACATTATTAAATATTAAATATGAATTAATTTATCACTATCTCTCGGTCCAATCACCTCTATATCATGATTTACGATTTATTTAACATTCAGCTATCGTTAAATATCCAGAAATTTATTTAACAACAATTACGACAGCTTATTACATCGATTTAAGTGAACAAAGTTTCTTAAATTCACTTTCAAGCATTTATATAGGATATATGCGGTAAATTAACAACAGTCAATATTTACAAAAGAAATGCTTCCACGATATGAAAATGCAAATCAAGTCAAATATTATATCATTGTAAATCTAACGGCGTTCACGTATTTATTATATACCTACTATAAGTTAACTCGTTCTTATCAGACTGAAATTATATTCAGATATGTACATAGTGTTCGAGTATTATTTTCTCATTTACTCAACATTTGTACTTATTGTTGATTTTTAACTTACTTTATTAGTCTTCCACTTTAATAATAATATAATCACCATTTTTTTCATTTTTTTTATTCATTTTGTTTTTTTTTTACATCACAAATATAATATCTGTTTGTTCTAAATGACGCAGTGACATGTTTATACATAATGTGTATGTATATATTTTTATTTTCTATTCGGGCGTGCAGCCTCGCAAATTGGCCTATATACCCAACGTGTCTAGACTTTTGCGCGGTCAAGCGAAATTTTTTTAAAAAAATTAAAGAAAAAAAAAAACAAAAAAAAAAAACATACATACATACATCTTTTTAAATTAGTGATATACATAATTAATAATATAATATGTTCGTCGTTCGGTTTTGTCTCATTTGAAAAAGTGCTTGTATTATATGTAAAGTATCTGACAGTTCAGCTGCGTTGTACAGTGTTTTCTAAGTATCTAGTTTATAGCGTGTAACTGAAATATTGTATTTACACTAATAAGTGATCTGTATCAAACAAATTCTTTCTCGTATAGCATGTACTCCTACTCATATAGATGCTAAAAGTGATTTGTGTCATAAAACTATAAATAAAATTAGCAATTTGAGAAAGGCGTCCGAAACATCTATACAAATATTATTAAACCCAAATAAATATTTCGAAAAATATCATTTATTTAATACAGGATGAAGGACATTGATTATTTGTGTCTGAAAAAAAGTGTAAGCTTAGTATATTCACAGCGTTAATGGAGTACACAGTCGGTTTTTTGTAATTACAATTAAGGACAAAGGTTTTAGCCATTCTGGCTATACTCTCGCATTTAATAACGCAAGATCTACCATTAGGACTTGATCTGCCAGTATCATCCCTCGAAAATGGTTCGAAAAGGTAGAATTTACCATAATGTTGCATCACTGCTACAGCCACATTTGGTAGATGAAGTATACCGGAACAATTGTTCTTGAAAAAGAGAGTCAGACCTTCTGTGAGATCATAAACGTGCAGAAGACCCGCTACTGTGTGATAATGGATGTTGATATTTGCCCGAAAATCACCGACGATAAAAACCGTGAGTAATTCACTCGGCGAAAGGATCCGTGCTCCAGGTCGAAAAACGCGAACACTATCAGCGTGCAGTTGATCACCGTACTTCATTATCGCATCCAATAAGTACGATGTCCATGTCGATGGTACGTGCAGAAGTCCTACAACTATTGCAACCGCTGCTACCGCCGTACTTTGAAGTCCTCTAGTCTTTATGTCAAAGCTTCGGTCGTTGAGGTGACGGGTACCTCGAAGAAGGCTCAATTCTTCGTCAACGAATATGTATTCGGATAGAGTTTCTACGTCTAAAGTGGTCAGTTTTTTAATGGGAGAGACTGGGATCGGTGGAACAGTGCAGTCTTGTATTGGACGGAATCCAGCTGGGCATGGTAACGCTTCGATCAATGTGGTCTTGATGATCACTCTGTCGATTGAGTATGGACCGTATTTTTCCGTTTCGTCAAGGTTTGCGATTATCAAATCGTACAAGGGCTCGATGCAAGCAAACCACATAACGCAGGCGGTTCCTGAGTCCGTATGCAACCCGTTTTCATCTCGAGATCTTGGATCGTAGATGAAATACACTCCAAGATCGGTCCAGATCGCAGCCATGTATCTTCCGGCGACTATTACACCGGCACGATTTTTTTCGAAAAATTTTGGTAGCCCTTCTTCGAGCATTACGATCGGCGGTGGAGGTGGTGGTTCGCGTTTGGTCGTACCTTTCTTACCCTTCTTTCCACCCTTATCTTTTTTCGGCTTTGCTGCCTTCTTACCTTTGCCTTTGCCTTTTTCTTCAGACTTAGGAGGTTCGGGTGCAACACGCCCGGTCAATGTATCACCCTCGATATCAGCTGTCAGGATATTAACACCGACGTAAAATACTCTGATTATATCCTGTGGTTTGATTTTCGTACGGGCTGGTCTCGCCTTCATCGTTTCTTTGTGCACGTTGTTTCCTATCACCAGAATCTCGTCGAGAGATTTTTTTGTCCACGTTATCGGACTTTTGATTACCGAAAGACCCAAAGCTACTACGCAATTGGCCGCAGTTTGTCGGTTCCTTATCGCTGATGAGAATATTTCGGATGCCTGATGGGTAGTACCCCGTAAAATTGCCCTCGCACCCATCATTCGTCGATAGGCGTTTAACGGTGGTAAATTTGCTGGACGGACTCCAGCACTTGGGTCAAATTTCCAAGGTGGAAGTTTGTTCCAATCCACAACCTCGATGGAACTTATTTCGTAATCTCCTTCGGTGCTGAGGCTGGAGAGAAGATTTTCAGCGAGCAAGGAAGTGCTCGCTAATCGCAGGACTCGAGGAGTTCCTGAAGGTTCTCCACTTGCTGAAGAATCCGGAATAAGACAGTAGTAAAAGTCCTTGAATTTCCATAGGGCTATATTGGTCCCACAGGATGATAGAACGCCGGAGTTATTACTTTCGAAAAATCTTTCGATCCCGGTTTGTAAGTTTTTCACTTTTGGAGGTTTTCCAGCAAGATCTCCAGCCTGGACACAGTCTTTGACAGAAATCTCGATCCTTCGGTTCGAGAGGAAGAACTCTGTGATAATCTCGTTGACTTTCGGGCTTTCCTCGCTGCCTAATCTCTCTATACATTTTGAGTGCAGTTTGTTTCCGGTAACAATCACCTCGTCAATGACTTGCCCCTTCCAAAATCGAGGTTGATAAACCTTTGAGAAAACTATCGCCATAACAGCGACAGCAGCTGATTGTTTGTTGCGGTTTTCTTCCCTGAACTTATCATCGCTCATCATCACTGTTCCAGAGAATCCCCAGACTCCTTCAGACAACTTTGGGAAATCGTACCACAAATCTTCCGTTGAAGTTTTCTTCCGCAGTCGCTCACCCTCCGCTACTCTAGTCTCGTACTCGTTGTCGATGTTGACATTGTCGAGAGTGAAATCTTCGTCAGATTTTTCGATTGATAATTGCAAACTGCTGGCTAGATCGGCGGTGTTCATAAACCACATCACAGCCGCAGTTCCATCTTTGTCTTTTGGAACTCCGCGGTTGTCTCTTCCTTTCGGATCCATCGTGAAAAACACATTTCCCTCTTTCCAAACGGGCATAATTACATTTCCACAATTAACAACACCGTGTGTATGTTCTTGGAAGAATTCCTCAAACGATTTTGCCAAATCTGATGGTTTTCCAGTAGCAGCTTCTTCCTCCAGGCCTACACTTATGTGATTAACGCCTATGTAGAACTCGTCGTTTATTTCATTAGCTTTGAGGTAATCTCGAGGATTTTCTTCATCCTCTTCAGGCTCTGGAAGATTCTCCAAGCTTTCTCCTGTCAGTTTGTCGCTGATCTTTAGCACCTCGTCAACAACTTCTCTATACCATAATAACGGATTGTATAATTTCGTCATGGCCAATGCAACGAGTGCTGATGCTGCTTGCTGCTTATTTCGTGTTCGGTGTTTGAACATTATCTCGTTACCCTGGTTCAGGCTTCCATTCAAACACGCAGCCCCTTCACCAACCGCTACGTATTGATTCAGATCAGGTTTAAGCGGGATTTCCTTATCCCTCGCTAATTCATCATCGGTCATGGGCTGTCCTATCGACACACTCTTGATATTGTGTATCATGAACTCGTCGGAGAACCCTTCCGCTTCAGGGTTAATATTTTCCTCGATGTATTTGGCCAGAAGTGGCAATTCCAGAGTGCGAATTACGCAAGCAGCTGGCTCTCCTTCTTCACCCTCAAAATTTCGCTGGCCTAATTTCCCCCTGGCGTTTGAGTCGAAGTAATAGTAGGATGTTTCCTTCGTCTTGTCTTTCAGCTCCTCTTCATACTTCCAAATCGCGATGTCCAGATCCTTAGCCTGAACTACACCGTACTGATGTGTCTCAAAGAACTGAGTTATTCCTCTTAACAGATTCAACCGTTCTCCAATCTCTGGAGCCTTTAGATCGCCAACAACGGTGCAGTCTTCGTACTCGACTTTGACTTTCCTGTTCTTCATGTAAAAATCTTTTCGTAGATCTGTAACCAGAAATTTTCGCTCCTCGTCGTCAGAATTTATAAGTTTCTGGCACCAATTGTAGTAGGTGTCTCCGTCTCGAATCGTTTCGTCGATCATTTCCTTTGACCATTTCGCAGGCGACGTTTCTTTCGCATTCACCAGAGCCACGAGCGGAATCGCGGGGCCCTGTTGACCAACGCTCTCCTCGTCAAGAGATTCGTCCTCGTTATAGATGGATCCCTGAAGTACCCATTTCCCAAGTTCACCTTTCGAAAAATCATTCCATGGTCGAAGTCCTGGTAGATCTTCAACGACGCTTACATGCCGTAGAGTAAATCGATCGTTCTTCTTCGCTGGGTCGATGTTCTTCAGGAATAGACCCACCAGGGAATCGAGATTCGGGAATCTGATGGCACAGCATTTTCCTATTATTTTTTTTACCCCTAAAGTTTCCACGGCTTTACCCTTCCCGCCTTTTCCACCCTTTCCTTTCTCTTCCACGATACGAACTCCGAGAGGTCCGCATTGTCGAGGATCAAATGTGTAATAATAATCGTCCTGCGTCCATAATGTCAAAGCCATAGACGAGCACTCTAGAACACCGTTTGTGTTCACGAGGAAAAACTCTTCGAGGGCTTGCTTGAGGTTTAAAACAGAGGGAATCTTCGAGCTGATAGTTCCAACCACAGTCATAAGGTCGACGTCAACGATCAGTTTTTTATCTTCAATTTTAAACTTTGTATCATTCATATCGTTCGCCGTCATTGACTTGATACTTGGTTTCTCTGACTTGACTTCAGCGTAAATGTTGTCACCCAGGACCAAAATTTCGTCCAGTTTAGGCCGAAGCCACGACTTGACAGCATGTACCTTTTTCATCCCAATCGCCATTACGCAATTCGCTACATTTTGCGCTCCTTTTCCCTTGTAGATATCAAAACCTTCGTGTGTCCAGCCGTGAAGAATCGCCATATCTCCAGGTAGTTCTTTAAAACTCGACGGTATATTAACGTGCATATCATAGTAATCGTAGCCAGTATCAAAGTTATTTCGATCGCAGAGGGGATCAGCGGCGAATTTCGCATCTATACTGTAGTTTGATATTGTGATAGAGAGCGGCTCTTTTCGCAACTTTACGTCCGCAGATGCGGACGACTTCTTTTTTTGACAACCAGTCGTCGGACAGTCTGGTTTTCCGTCCTCTACATCGAGTGGATTGATCGCTCTGAGTGCTTTCTTGTTTGGAACCAGGACCGAGCTTTGGCCAGTTTCACCACTGCCCATAGACTCGAATCCAAATCTTTGGATAGGTGTTACACGGAGGATTGTTACTTTCGCGATGCAGTAACGAGAATCAAATCTTTTTTCCATGTTACTCAAGAACAGTTCTCGCATGTGATTCAAACATTTAAAGTGCATTAGGCACGCTACACCTGATTTTAGCTTGGTACCATCTTCGGCCCGCGCTGATGGATCGAAGTAGAAAAATCCAGAGCCTTTATTTCGCCACATGGCCACCGACAGGCCTTGGGTCGTTACAACACCTGCATCATTAGTCTTGAAGAATCGCTGCAGACCGTCTGTGAAATCTGGACAGCCCACGCTTTCGCTGAATAAATTACCGAACACACTACTTTCTTCTGTACAAATTGTACACTTGTAATCTCCGACGAAGAACTCCGGGTAAATGAGATTCACGGTCAGATATACACCCGGGCTAACTTTGTTCCTAGTTGCGCTCATCAGGTAAAGTTTGTCGCCGAATTCCAAGACTTTGTCGACGAAGTATTTCGTCCAATCTTTTGACTCGAACAAACGTCCGAAGACTATGGCCACTACTGAACATGGGGCTCCTTGATTTCCACGACTACGAGGTTTAAAACGAGGATTTGTCATGGCCCAAGATCCTTGTAGTATTGCTGAAGTTGGGGTCAACATTTGGAAATTATGCCAGCGCTTGCCAAAATCGTGACGAATTGTGGCTGTCTTCTTTTCTGGTTCCTTTGGTTCTTCAGAATCTTCCGTGATGATCGTATCCTCTTCTTCTTTCTTTGACTTGACATTTTTTTTAGCACTGAAGATTAACGAATGAGATTTCGTTATCTTATGTAGAAATATAATATCAGAATCCCATAGATGATATGTACTTACTTTTCCATTATTGCTTCCTTTGTCCGCTGCAGATTCGTTATTCCGATGCGAAAGTTAACCAATGAAGACGTTGGTAAGTTTGTGCAAATTGGATCCTAAGGATTTTCAAGTTTTCTAAGTGCAAGAAACAGTTCAAAGGCTCTGCTCTGTCGGCCATCAGCATCATTAGAGAATGGTAATGGAAAATTGATTCGAAAGATGAAATCTTAGCGCACTTTTAAATTTAGATGAATGCCAAAATTATTCAGACGTCATTGCTATTAGATTTGATATTTATAAAATTGAACTGCGAATACGAAAACTAGACAGTTGAATGGAAGGATGTGCATTTAGGTGTGATTTAGGTGAAGCAATAAACACGTTGCCATCGGTCTTCATGTAGCGGTAAGAATTTACGAATTTCTGCATCCAAATAAGTCAAATATGTTTCTGTGAAGTCGTTTTGATACTTTCAATTTAAATTATTTCATATCTAGAAACCCAGAACAATTCGGCACCCCGTTGGTGCCACTAGCCGAGCAAGGGAGACCACTGACCCAGGGTACGAGCACTTGTCGTGGGGTCAGTGTTCCTCGTTGCTGTAAAGGGTTCGTATGGGTGCTGCGTTAACGAATATAAGTTGTGATTGCGAAAAGATCCTTTTTGTAGATACTTTTCGGTAAATACTTGATGATAGTGATATTATAAGACTCGTTTTTCTGTTACAGGTGAATGAATTTTCATCAGACTCCAAAGATCACCAAAGTAATGTGTAATTGAATCAAGTTCATTACTTTTCAATAACTCTATAATTAATCTTACTCTATAATTAGAAGTTGAATACGGTGAGCTGGTGATTGTATTATGAGAATATTAAAGTGATAAAAAAAAAAGGTATATGTGTTTGTAGTCGCTATCTATTATTCATCGTCTTCTTCCTGTTCTCTTTCCGTTTTAATCGTTAGATAATTTTACTTTGAGTTGTTCTTTTAATTGTTTGTTCGTTCGTTTGTAGACATCGCTAGTTTTGATACCCCCTCGCGCAGCAACTACTCCATTGATTCATAGAGAGCGCTGGTCGCGTATTATAGTGGTGCTGCACAAATATGCGGACAAAAAATTTACTACGTTTTCTGAGAAGCGCTCGTTTATGAATGAAAAGATAGTGGTGCTGCACAAATATGCGGACAAAAAAATACTACGACCCTTTCTTTATATTCTTGGAGGCGTGGCAAATAGCTCATTGATAAAATTCTGAATAGCAGTAGAAAAACTACTAACTCTTCATTAGATTCATTGGTACAATGAAAGATAGTGGCGCGTGGAAATACCTAATGCGAAGAAGTTGAAGTGAAAAATTTATTATAAATCATTGCAAAAAGAAATTATGTTGTGGGCTAATCTTAATGCATCTTTTACCAGATGCAGGAAGAAGGCACACGTCTTATTATACGGTACCCGCAAATCTTTTGTGCATTTTTAGTTCTATACTTGCCTAACCGGCCTAAACTGACCTACGACAATGGCGTCCCCCACCCCTCGCCTTTCGTAGGTAAGATAAATAGGCCGTGCGCGATGCGGAAATGTTCAGTTACTTGCGCGGCCTCATCGAGTGAACATGGGTGACACAAGTGTTATTTCGAGTTGACAAGTATTTTTCGGGATAATACTCGTTCCCCGATTTATTCTTATATTCGATTCTTTGACAGCATTATCGGTCGACGGAGATGAGAATGAACATCGCTGATACTTGAAATGCATAGATCCTGCGTGCCACTTGGTCGGAGATGGACGCCAACCAACACTGCCGGGCTAGTCCTGGATTGACGGTCGACCAAGATAATGGTGAGCTTTGTATTATATTAGCCAAAGGCCTAATTGAACTATAAATGTATGTCCGTAAAACAATCATTGCTGAAACATACTTCGCGATCCGATACAGATCTCGGACAGATTGCTTTTCCAAGTCTATGTACTACCGCAACACTCATCGGCCAAGTAACCGTGACGCTCACCCTGTATCTAGGTATTACTCGATACCGGGGCCTCCGGCTTGCCTCTGTCTTGCCGTATACGCCAGAAACTTTCAGGACAACTCGGTTTCACTCAGCTGCAAGGGATACGATACAGACGCTCAATAATATACCCAGAGGTAAGATATTGTCCATCTCGTTATAGGGTAAGCCTAGGAGAGAAAGCACACTTAATTCTTGGAAATAGCAATAAATTCTCTCTTTTTAATGACAAGCTTGGAATATGATTGATAGATCTCGAGAGAATATGTTTACCTTATTGAAATATAGTAGACTCACCTCGTAGTAGAGAAATATTTGAATAACCAGGATCAAAGTTTCAAGGTTTGAAAATAAATAGAAGGGTAGATAGCTGTAGGCCTAATTAGGCATCACATTTATTTTTTAAACATGGAACATAATTCAATATTGGTGATAAATTACTCCAGAGTCTCAAGCACCAGTCATAACGATTGAAATATTGGAAAATCTATTCATGCATGCAATAGTAATACTAGCTCATTGACATTCTTGATTCTGTTGAAAATAGTTAAAAGTTTATATCGAATTTAAAAATGGTTCAGGCAGGCTTACAAAATCAATCATAAGAAATATATTATAATAAATTTCATACAGATGTATAATCACAATTAGAAATTCATTGGTACTTAGTTGAGAATGTTTGCTTGAAAAACACATAAACTTAATCTATCCAATGTAACCTATGCTTATCTAGTTTTTATTTTCACAGGCGTTGTTCACCGAGGGAAACTAGCTCCTGCCTATCCTCAACAAAACCTCTTCAATATTCATCAGGACAGGGGATTCACACCAGGGAGTGAAGCAGTCCAAGCACCGCGGGAATGACCGCAAGACGACTCTGCACCGCGGAGTATTAATAAAGTAGCATCAGCGAATGGTTCGTAATTACAGTTCCTTTTGAATCAGTTTTGATAAAATCTCGCATCTGGTCTGGTCTATAATTATTTTAAATTACTTTACTTTATAATTACTTTTACTAATTAAATCGAGTTCAATTACACATTACCAAACTATTGGGTAATTGAATAAGTAATTTCATTAAAAATGTAATCAGTGACTCGTAACACTGCAAATATCCATGTAATAATAAGATCGTTTATGCAATAAACATGTATTATTATAGTAAATTGACGCATTCTTGAATAAATATCTCTTGAAATTGTAAATCATCTATCGTTGAATCATTTTCCTATGTCCTTTCCTTGCCTATAAGTCGAAAATCATGAAAATCGCATGATTTCATAAAGCCCCGAACAATATTAATATATATAAATATAACAATATTAATATGAATAATAATGCGCCTTGTCATATGCAACCCGCATGCCATTCGTGTAAACGGAAGGGCCCATGTTAATTTTTGTTGCCTATTTGGTGTTTTCCGAATGCCTATATTCAGGCGTACTGTAGTAATTCAGAAAAAAGGTCGAAAAAAAAGTTCCGGCAGTTGATACCTTATTTAAGGAGTCGGATTTCTGGCAGTTGATACCTCGATTCTAGTCGCTTTACGATGAAATATCTACTGCCAGAAAATCGACCAATCAGGAGGCTGCTTGAGCCAATTTAGGCTCAATTTCTCGAAAAGGAGCCTCCTGATTGGTCGATTTTGAAATTAAATCAAGTTACGGCGCTACAGAGGCTAGCCATCAGCAAAATTCTGGATTTCTGGCAGTGGCTGGATTTTCACGGCAGCAATTTACTGCCGCGGCGCTATTCGTTGTTAACCACGTGGTTTACCTACGCTATTCGTTGTTAATCACGTGTTGCTGCCGCAGTTAATTGCTGCCGTGAAAATCCAGCCACTGCCAGAAATCCAGAATTTTGCTGATGGCTAGCCTCTGTAGCGCCGTAACTTGATTTAATTTCAAAATCGACCAATCAGGAGGCTCCTTTTCGAGAAATTGAGCCTAAATTGGCTCAAGCAGCCTCCTGATTGGTCGATTTTCTGGCAGTAGATATTTCATCGTAAAGCGACTAAAATCAAGGTATCAACTGCCGGAACCTTTTTTTCGACCTTTTTTCTGAATTACTACAATACGCCTGAATATAGGCATTCGGAAAACACCAAATAGGCAACAAAAATTAACATGGGCCCTTCCGTTTACACGAATGGCATGCGGGTTGCATATGACAAGGCGCATTATTATTCATATTAATATTGTTATATTTATATATATATTAATATTGTTTGGGGCTTTATGAAATCATGCGATTTTCATGATTTTCGACTTATAGGCAAGGAAAGGACATAGGAAAATGATTCAACGATAGATGATTTACAATTCAAGAGATATTTATTCAAGAATGCGCCAATTTACTATAATAATACATGTTTATTGCATAAACGATCTTATTATTACATGGATATTTGCAGTGTTACGAGTCACTGATTACATTTTTAATGAAATTACTTATTCAATTACCCAATAGTTTGGTAATGTGTAATTGAACTCGATTTAATTATCAAAAGTAATTATAAAGTAAAGTAATTTAAAATAATTATAGACCAGACCAGATGCGAGATTTTATCAAAACTGATTCAAAAGGAACTGTAATTACGAACCATTCGCTGATGCTACTTTATTAATACTCCGCGGTGCAGAGTCGTCTTGCGGTCATTCCCGCGGTGCTTGGACTGCTTCACTCCCTGGTGTGAATCCCCTGTCCTGATGAATATTGAAGAGGTTTTGTTGAGGATAGGCAGGAGCTAGTTTCCCTCGGTGAACAACGCCTGTGAAAATAAAAACTAGATAAGCATAGGTTACATTGGATAGATTAAGTTTATGTGTTTTTCAAGCAAACATTCTCAACTAAGTACCAATGAATTTCTAATTGTGATTATACATCTGTATGAAATTTATTATAATATATTTCTTATGATTGATTTTGTAAGCCTGCCTGAACCATTTTTAAATTCGATATAAACTTTTAACTATTTTCAACAGAATCAAGAATGTCAATGAGCTAGTATTACTATTGCATGCATGAATAGATTTTCCAATATTTCAATCGTTATGACTGGTGCTTGAGACTCTGGAGTAATTTATCACCAATATTGAATTATGTTCCATGTTTAAAAAATAAATGTGATGCCTAATTAGGCCTACAGCTATCTACCCTTCTATTTATTTTCAAACCTTGAAACTTTGATCCTGGTTATTCAAATATTTCTCTACTACGAGGTGAGTCTACTATATTTCAATAAGGTAAACATATTCTCTCGAGATCTATCAATCATATTCCAAGCTTGTCATTAAAAAGAGAGAATTTATTGCTATTTCCAAGAATTAAGTGTGCTTTCTCTCCTAGGCTTACCCTATAACGAGATGGACAATATCTTACCTCTGGGTATATTATTGAGCGTCTGTATCGTATCCCTTGCAGCTGAGTGAAACCGAGTTGTCCTGAAAGTTTCTGGCGTATACGGCAAGACAGAGGCAAGCCGGAGGCCCCGGTATCGAGTAATACCTAGATACAGGGTGAGCGTCACGGTTACTTGGCCGATGAGTGTTGCGGTAGTACATAGACTTGGAAAAGCAATCTGTCCGAGATCTGTATCGGATCGCGAAGTATGTTTCAGCAATGATTGTTTTACGGACATACATTTATAGTTCAATTAGGCCTTTGGCTAATATAATACAAAGCTCACCATTATCTTGGTCGACCGTCAATCCAGGACTAGCCCGGCAGTGTTGGTTGGCGTCCATCTCCGACCAAGTGGCACGCAGGATCTATGCATTTCAAGTATCAGCGATGTTCATTCTCATCTCCGTCGACCGATAATGCTGTCAAAGAATCGAATATAAGAATAAATCGGGGAACGAGTATTATCCCGAAAAATACTTGTCAACTCGAAATAACACTTGTGTCACCCATGTTCACTCGATGAGGCCGCGCAAGTAACTGAACATTTCCGCATCGCGCACGGCCTATTTATCTTACCTACGAAAGGCGAGGGGTGGGGGACGCCATTGTCGTAGGTCAGTTTAGGCCGGTTAGGCAAGTATAGAACTAAAAATGCACAAAAGATTTGCGGGTACCGTATAATAAGACGTGTGCCTTCTTCCTGCATCTGGTAAAAGATGCATTAAGATTAGCCCACAACATAATTTCTTTTTGCAATGATTTATAATAAATTTTTCACTTCAACTTCTTCGCATTAGGTATTTCCACGCGCCACTATCTTTCATTGTACCAATGAATCTAATGAAGAGTTAGTAGTTTTTCTACTGCTATTCAGAATTTTATCAATGAGCTATTTGCCACGCCTCCAAGAATATAAAGAAAGGGTCGTAGTATTTTTTTGTCCGCATATTTGTGCAGCACCACTATCTTTTCATTCATAAACGAGCGCTTCTCAGAAAACGTAGTAAATTTTTTGTCCGCATATTTGTGCAGCACCACTATAATACGCGACCAGCGCTCTCTATGAATCAATGGAGTAGTTGCTGCGCGAGGGGGTATCAAAACTAGCGATGTCTACAAACGAACGAACAAACAATTAAAAGAACAACTCAAAGTAAAATTATCTAACGATTAAAACGGAAAGAGAATAGGAAGAAGACGTTGAATAATAGATAGCGACTACAAACACATATACCTTTAGGTTTTATTTTATGTTAATATTTTCCCGAAATCGAACTTCTACTTTCAAAGATTTTCTGTGGACTGGTTGATTTTCTTCCTCGTTGAGGTATTTAAAGCCCTGTCCCTGAGCGGCCGATCGGCATACTAAAGAATTCAACAACGGTCTTTCGGGGTCAACGTGTAAAAACAAAACGAACTTTATTTTAGATAAGGGCCTTAATAACAACAATAATATAAACTCAAAACCAAGCTTATAATGATAGGAAGGTGCAACATAATTGGCCCGTCGTTGACGGCCTAACACACTGATTACATTTTTGATGAAATTACTTATTCAATTACCCAATACTTTGGTAACGTGTAATTGAACTCGATTTAATTAGTAAAAGTAATTATGAAGTAAAGTAATTTAAAGTAATTATAGAGCAAGAGTAACTATAAAGTTATTTAAAGGTAATGAACTTGATTCAATTACACATTAATTTGGTGATGTGTAATTGAATCAAGTCATTACCAAAGTAATGTGTAATCAGATGAAAATCCAATTACACGTTACGAAAGTATCGAGTATTTAAGAAAAATTTAATTGCAATTTTCACAACAGTGAATATTTGGTTGGAAAAATTGTAGATGTGATCGTAATACGTATCATATATCACGTATATCACTGGAAACTACATATTTGACACTTTCCTAGTTTGGAAATTAGTTAGAACTATAATTGGGCTATGATAAAACTATTATTATACTCTAAACTAATCCTGCTTCACTCCTGCTTCACTCTGCTTCACTCCCTGGTGTGAATCCCCTGTCCTGATGAATTTTGAAGAGGTTTTGTTGAAGATAGGCAGGAACTAGTTTCCCTCGATGAACAACGCCTGTGAAAATAAAAACTAGATAAACATAGGGTACATTGGATAGATTAGGTTTATGTGTTTTTTAAGCAAACATTCTCAACTAAGTACCAAAAAATTTCTAATTGTGATTGTACATCTGTATGAAATATATTATAATATATTTCTTATGATTGATTTTGTAAGCCTGCCTGAACCATTTTCAAATGTGATATAAACTTTTAACTATTTTCAACAGAATCAAGAATATCAATAAGCAAGTATTACTCAGTGCATGCATGAATAGATTTTTCAATCTTTCAATTGTTATGAATAATACTTGAGACTCTGGAGTAATTTATCACCAATATTGAATTATGTTCCATGTTTAAGAAATAAATGTGATGCCTAATTATATCCAACGTTCCTCCGTTGATGTCAGCCTTCCCGAGCCGCAAATCTCCTCGACACGTGTCACCCATGTTCACTCGAGGAAGCCGCGCACATCACTGATTGTAAGCTCGGCAAGTCCTCGGTCTATATACGCGCGCCGCGGGGCGGGGAAGGCCATTGTCGTAGGTCAGTTTAGCCGGTCGCGCCTTGGTTAGGCAACTATAGAACTGAAAATGCACGAAAGATCCGCGGGTTGCGTATAATAAGGCGTGTGTCTCTTTACTGCATCTGGTAAAAGATGCGAGATTAGCCCACAACTTAATTTCTTTTTGCAATGATTTATGATAAATTTTTCTTTTCATTTCAATAATAATTGCCCTACTAATTCAATTAATCGCCTCAATCTACTTTTTAAGATAAATAAAATAAGAATTTTACATGTCAGTTGTAGCCCCATAACTTTAACTCTGTGTATTGACTAAATGTATGGGTATTCGACGATTTATTTTACATTAAATGATCGCTCAGCTATTATAGTTCTGGGCTACGATCGCGTTGATCGAATTTCGACTATACTATACCTACCTAATAGTCGAGTGACGAACCTGATAATTTCGCACACATGTTCATCAGCATCATGTTCATCGGTACCGCGATGTCCTTGGAAGATCACCCTGTATATAACTGAAGTCTGAGTATCGGTTAAGATATTATAAGGCAAGGAATGTGATCTGAGTGTTACGTATGTATAGTGACGAAGGGATCGCGATTGAGTGAAAGTAACAATTAGCAAAAGTGAATTGCGTCTTGCAGTGTTACTATACCCACCTTTACCCTACCTTTAATGGTGGGAGTTTAACAAACCTTTGACTAGGACTACGCAGGCAAGAATAAATATATTATAGTATTGCGGTATATCCAATATATATATCTTTGAATGTATTTTATACTGAAAAGAGGCGTGGGAAATCACGGGGAACTTTAACGCCAGTTACTTTAGAGCACTTCGTTAGTTGGGACGTTTAGATAATTTCATCCTATTCTATACTATAAAAGTAAGTTCTTCTGTCTAAGATAATATCATTTTAACAATAGTTAATAATTAAATTGAAAACTCAGAAACATCAAACCCCCAGAATTCGGATCTGAGAGAAAGATTAAACATTTTTTTCCTTAAAAAGCATGAATTCTCATTTTTTTAAAAATTTTGTCTACTCGACGCGGAGTAACGTTCTAAGCCGTTTTCTTTTTCTTTACCATAGATTTAATGGTAATTCACTTTAGCCTTGTAATCTAACATAATTATTAATTCTCATAGTATATTAATATACTGCAATCTCCCTTGAACGCTGGGGAATGGTAATACCCGTTCAATCGTATCCATATGAATTATTGCACATACCAAAGCCACAATTATCTCTGTTTGAACAGTTACACAAATAGAACTAAATTACGTTTTGTAGTATACACAGTCTATATACTCTATCAAATTGAATGGTTTCAAATATGATATTGAAATTTATAATATAAAGAATATTAACATGTTTATAATATCTTCATAGTATAATAAATTACAGATATTTTATTTCGTTCTTTAGATTTCATATATATAAAAATAAAGAAAACGAAACTACAATAAATGATAAGAGAAGTAATATTCTAGTGATAGTGATTAAATTAAAAGCTTTTTTTTTTCTTTCCTTCTCTCATATTCAAACAATCTACCCCATACACAGCTCCTACTGAATTTATTCTCCAAGCTTTATCATATCACGTTTTCTTCTCTAGGTATCTCGGGGATCGTGAATTTTGAAATTTATTTCAAACGAATTGCTCAACACTTTGATCCTCTCTTTCACCTTCGGGTAATTTAATAACATCTACGCTGTTCGTACAGAGTATTAAAGCATCGCCTAAGTTCTCTTTGTGCTTTATTCAGATAATAGCAGCAGCATCATTTTTGTAATTTTTTTATTAATTATTAATTTCTTTCTAATATAGATATACAAATATTAGTTGAATAAACCATTCCGGTAGCTAAATTTCATAGTATAATTTAATTTTTCATTCGCTGGACTGTAAATTGTAAATGTTATATAAAACTCGAGTAGAAATATCGAATTGGCTTTGGAACTTTGAAATTTATATCCTTAAAAGTAAAACATGATGAATTTCACCGATTTAATGAGATCTGGCCTCGTTAATGGCGAGAAAAAAACGCGAAAGGTATCCCGGACCTGGACTCTCGATGTCGTAGTCCAGATTGCAGGGTGGTTGACCGGGGCAGCCGGAGGCGATGTTAGGACATCGACGGTTCTCTTATGTAAAAACTAGAAGAAGAAAAGAGAGAGAAAAAAAAAATGAGATTACAGATAAAAACTTTCACTGTCTAATCCAATAAAGTCTGTAACGAATTTAATTATCGTCAAAAATTCCAGACTATAATTTATAATTCTTTATAATTTCGCAATTTAAAGAATTTCTATCAGCTACTAGCCGGGCAACAGGTGAAAATTTCTACGTTTTAAGTTCGCCAAATTTTGCCTTGGCTAATTATCGCTTATAATTTAATAATCGACTTCTGGCTTTTAATCAATTCAGACGTTAAATTTCCGGATATTATAATAATAAAGTTAAGGGAGCTGCGGGTTTCTAATCTTAACAAATTTTTCGCAATTAACAGAGACGAACTCTTGTCCTGTGAAGCCAAATCCAAAGACTATAAGCAGCGAGTATTGATCGCAATATCTACTTCAAGAATATCTACCTACCCTAATTGGATGATAAAGATGGCCACGAATAATCTCAAGCAGATAAACGCGCTAACGATTGGATTACTCTTATTTGCTACTACAAATCAACTCGCATTCAGCTTCCCGGACGGAGCTCCTGTTGATGCTTGTGTAAAACCACGTCCGAATCAACCTTATCATGGACAGGCTCGGCCTCAACCACATGACACAAATCCCTATACCATTACTGCATCATCGACTGAATATGGTCCAGGATCACAGATATCTGGTAATTTCCAATCATCATTATGATCATCCCCAAAGCAAACAACGAGCAAATGTAACGAACAAGAACTAAACGACATTTTGATAAGCGGATAATGTGTCCAAAAAAAAACGATTCGATTATGAAGTATTAATTTTTTTCTTGAAGGGGATGTCGAAACGAAGAAATTGCATATAGGCTGATTTTAGATTTCCTAACTAGAAAAGAGTGAAAATATATTTTCGAAACTTTTCTCAAAGTGAAAAAGAATTCGGATTGATGTTAATCTCGATCACTTCCATGTTTGCAAATTACTTTCCTGATCCACCCTTGACTTTTACTAATCATACGGGTCAGTAGAATCAATTGTTCTTCATATTTTTTCTACCCCCAGTGACCATCGAGGGAGAAAAATTCAAAGGATTTTTCGTCCAGGCAAGAGATGCTCGTACGGATAGCTGGATCGGCTCGTGGGCCCAGACACCTAATACTAGTACTCATCCTGAGTGCAGTGCCGTTACCCATGCCGATCCACGAGACAAACATCAAGCTACCCTTATCTGGAACGCACCCCACGACGCACAGGGTCAAGTATACTTTACGTGAGTAAAAACGTACGGTATACGATATCGTATTTTGTTGTTAAATTTTTATTCGTTATCCGTTCGGATTCTCTTACGTATATAGGTGAGCTAACGTTTAAAAAAAGAACAAAAAAAAGAAAAAGAAAAATGTTTGACGAGGTCGAAGCAGCTTCGACAAGCTTTGGTCAGTTTTGCAATTAGCAGTTTTAAACTAAAACGCGAATTGATCATTAAGCCGTAAATAATTGTGCAATAAATACATCCACGAGCTTGAGAATGAATAATATTTCTTATAAAGGCTCGTTTTTGTTGCTGGTACACGCACCCACCGTGAAAATTGCACGATATCACAATTTTATACTCAATTGTATGAAATAACATTCCCGAAATTATTATAGAATGAAATAATTCGCTTAGGAATTTTGTAGGAATAATCTATTCTTACGATTCTCAATTATCGCGATATTATAATAACGATATTATAGTAAATTACAAAAATTGTTCAACTTAATTAAACGAAATAATTTAAACTACGAACGACCGAGCTGATGATTAAATATTCAAACATTCCCCGCGGAGAATCTCTACACACACACATACCTATATACCTACATACGTATAGACGCAGAAATAATCGAAGTGCCATCGATAAATTACGAGGATATAGCCCTACTCTATGGTTCGGAATATTTTTGTCCCGATTAATGGAAACTGGTGGAATGTTGAATGCGGGAGGTACGATCTTCCACGTATTTAATCAAGATCGAAAAAAAAAGCTCGTGTCATCGTCGTCAGAATTTTATTAGGTACTATAGCCAGCTCGCGGATGTTGGAAGAATTTCGCGTACTAGTATGTGACGCTGGGAGAGAAATTAGCAAATTACAGACGACAGCTGGTTCAAAAAGGATTTGAATCAACAGATTTTTTTGAAAATTGTATGTTTCGTTACAGGGGAACCGTGCTCAAGGATTACGCAGAATTTTGGTCGGATTGGAGGCTTCCGGAAAATCGTAGATCTTGATTCGTTAAGACGAAGTTCTTTCAGAATCAGGTGTTTCGAAATTCTAATCAGGGTTCACAGATGAGAAATTTCTCTTTCGTCGTAATCGTCGAAATTTAAATGAACGAGATTTTTAACAGAATAATCAAAAATTGTCTACTTTAGATTATAAGAAGCAGAAAAATTTCTTAGTTTTAATTATTTTGCGCGCATTTGCTATGAAAATACCTTATTTCTTATGTATTAATTCGATTATTCTAATTCCATATGACGTAACATAGTCTTGACTATTAAACATAACAATTATAACTATTACATATAACATAAACATTTAATATATATTTTTTTTACCTGAATTTCACATATATTTAGTCTAGTGTAGTTAATCATGAGTAATTATTATTATTATTATGATTATTATATTTTGATAAATCGATTGGCATATACATATGTATCAAACAGTTGTATACTGTATATATAAAAAAAAAAAAAGTGAAATAAATGAAAAAAATTACGCGTTACGTTTTCTTTCTCAATTAGGTAGAAATGTTTGGATCATATTTTCGATTGGAAAAATTTAATCCGTCTAATGGATTGAAAATATCACTCATCCGGTACTCGATAGAGTTTGACTTTTCTGGCAGTATTATCTACCTGTATATGTAATCAATTCTCTCTGTACAACAAATTTCACCGTAACTCGGAGCTGAATCCAGTATAAAAAAAAGAAAAAAAAAAAAACCATACGTAAACGTTGTATAAAGTAACGTGAGCCTGAACCTTTTGGTTTCAGCCTCGAGCAAAATTTTGCTGTTGTTTTTTTTTTCAATATTCAAGGCGTGTGTAAAACATGAGAGAAAATGTTATACTCTGAAGAAAAAATCGGAGAGCTTATTTTTATTTCGACGTGTTCCTCGACATGAGAATTATGATACGCGATTTTTTTCCGCAACGTAATTTTCTTTTTTCGATTTTGTCTTTTCCGCGTAATCATTTTCACCCTGACGTGTGGATTCGATATGGATTTGAGGCTATCGGTGAAATTTGAAAGGCTATTTTTTTACACCGTCCATACGTATACCTGTGCAGAAAAAAAATATTTCGTCACTCCGACAGAATACGTACGGTCGCAGATATTATCGATTTTTCATCGATCAAATTCCACCGTTCGTATATTATACAGAAACGGTAAATTTTGCTCACGTATGAGTCATATACCTGTGATAACATATTCATCGATGTATAGCAAAACGTATATCATTTATCCACAAATTTTGCCACCGAATAAGTATAAAATAGTATCATCAAGTCATCGAAGGTCTTCAGTAGCCCATAATTCAATATTTTAATGACCTGCTAGAGTTGGAAAAAAAAAGAAGAAAAAAAATCATGGCACACATATATGTATACGCAGATTGTAGATTTGCGTGCGTGCGTGCGTGCGTTCCTGCGTGCACGCGAGTTTGTAAGCAAATTTGTTTCGGCAGGTAGGTATACCACCGAACTGGATTGAGTTTGCCCTGTCGTTTAATGGGGCAAAAAAGTTAAAGTGGTCGTGTTATCCGGAGGTTTTACGAATGTATGTGTGTTTACATACTTAGGACACGTTTATATGTAGGTGCCTGTTACTAGCGAACGAGTTGTTTGCATTTGGTACCCCATAAAAGTTCTGCGGTATTAAGGAAAATGAGAAACGTATTACGTGGGGTACCTACCTATCGCTTTCAGATCCAGGTTCATTTAAAGGTTGAATTACACCAAGAAAATTTCTTAGCTCTGTTACGAAAAAGCTAGGAGCTTGAATTATCTATGAAATTATAGTCCTCGATCAAACACTCGTTTTTATTTAATTTTTTTATAATTTATACCTAGACTGAATAAAGTTTTTAATCAGTTCGAGCTAACTATGACAAACTCCATAAATCATATTCCTCCGTTAATTGAACGATGATAAAGTGATTAAAGTCCGTCTCCTCAAGAACCCTATCATCAAATTTACGCATTTCTGCAACAAAAAGAAGAAAAAGAAAAAAAAAAGAAAGAAGAAGTCGTTGAAATTACTTCTCTATACCTTTTAAGGATCGAAGTGAACGGAAACAGATTTTCCAACTCGTTTCACTCGAAGGTAACGTGTTCGCCGATTTTCTGTTCGATCGAAAACCGAACGAGCTTATAGACTAGAACTATATAAAAGGCGCGGAGTTAACTATATAATTATTTTTTGTCTTATTTTTTTTTTAACTCATTATTACGGTAGAAAATTATTTTTATTATCGAAAATCAGTGCGTGACTATCTAAACTTGAACCACCCTTTCCTCGATCCAATATAAACTGAAGTCCCTGGTTCTCGGATGTAAAAGTGGCCTGCGAAATCGGCGAATTTTAACATCTTTATTCTCATAGTTCCCCCGTAGGCGTTTAGCTACTATTTGAGTGGCCAATTTAAGGTGACTCAAGCGTTTACCTTAATCGACTTAAATTAGGGATCGTGCGACGTGCTGGTCCCAGATCTGTTTAATTCGAGCTGTTAAACCAACTGCAACGTTTACTTCTAATCCGAAGAAATCCCATTTGGATAGTCAGAATGTTTTTACCCCTTGTTGACAAACGTAATCAAATAGCGAGATTAGCTTCCATAAAATTAGATCCGCGTTTTATGTCAGTTACCATTTTTGGATTCGAGTTTTAAGTTATTCCGAATTCGTTTGAGACGATTTTGAATTTTTGGAAACGTTAAAGCTCAGAATCTCAAAATTCCGAAAGGTACGAAATGCGGACAGATCATAACTCTGATAGTCCAGACCCCCAAAAAATAGTTAATTCTAATCGAAACCCTCTTTACGAACACTTCACTTCACCCTGGTCACAAATTTTGTTCTATTTCTTTTCTCATAAAGTCTGAAAACTTTGTTAAGACATTTTCATTAACTCTGAATGAAAGAGAATAAAGACATCGAACTGTACGGACGTGTAATCGAGATAAGCTCTCAGGATTGATCGTAAAAAAATGGCCACGCAATCAAGGGATGGGAAATGAGGGTGGTAAAAAAAAAAAAGATGAAAGCTCAGGTAATGTAATTGAACCAACGATCTTTATTATTCAACCTAGTACCGCGACATCACGTCCGGTAATAAATGTAAGGTATTACCCAAGGGTTGAGGGTGAAGATAACCTTCATATTTTACTGCATCGCAGGGACATTCTTATGACTTCGTAATTCTCTAAAATCCCTAAACTGATATGTGCAGTTTGTCAATTTCTATGATAGAGGATAATTTTCTGCGCTGTCAGGTCCAGCAGATCGATAACACAAAGCGATAGTTGACTCTTAGGCATAAGGCGCCAAATTCTTAGTCTTCTGAAAATCCCTATATCAGTAGATTCATTAATTGGCAAAAAGAAAAAAAAAAACAACGAAGAAAGAAAATGTTTTGAAAAGGTGATAAAATTTCAAGCAGAATTTATTGCAACCGGGTTTCACATGTTGGTCGTTATGTTAAATCGCCCAGGGCTAATTGCGTACATACAACTGAAACACATATCGTTCTGTACTATATGTGATCCCAGTTTATAAAATTATATCCCGAATTTGGTGTCCTGACTTTCACAACGTTCATCGGGGAATTGCGAATAAATTTTTTTTCTGATATTTTCATTTCTCGACACCTTTCACGCATGTATTCGCAAAATGTATATACTATAATATATATAGGTATATATTTGCGTACAATATGCGAACTGGAGTCATGAAACAACACGCCATTCTACGGACGTACTATACCTTTACGGTATAACCGACATGAGAAATATGTACATTGTTTCCTCCAGCACGTAGTGAGTCAGAAGTAGAATTGCGTTTCTTGGGTACACTCGAGGTACGCGATATCATACAGAGGGATTCATAACTCATTTACGGGGATAGTAATACGGGATTATCCTCAAACTCCTCATCTCTACATCAAACAATCATTAATCATTAAAAAACCCGGTAGTTTTCCTATGGGCGAAATCGAAGCTTAAGCAATTTTTTTTTAACCAGATCGAAAGCTCAGGTAAATTTTTTCCCAGCATTTATTCGCTGATTAGAATTGAGGACAACGACGACAGGAAAGAGTCTCTTACAGTTTTCGATTTTTTTTTGTTTTTTTCATTTTGATTTTCTGTCTCGAGAAAATTTCAACGTTTTTCTTCAAACAATGAAATTAAATAAGACTTTAACCGTTTTCGCAGAAATTTATTACAAGCATTGGAACTTGTGAACCCCACTGTACCTGATGGCCGAGCGCCGGCGCCGTGGGCGTCGCGACGTCGGTGGTGTTCGCTCGGGTCAGGGCAGTTGAGCTTCGCGTGGCGTTGGCAGTTCTTTAAGAAGGGCAAGTAGTCATTCCCGTTATAAATCGGGCGGAAAATCAAAATTAAAAATAATAATAAAATAATTACCGCGTGATACTTTAGGAATAGCAAACCCGGGATAATACACGATACATACATACACCCATAAGGCTGAAGGAAAGGCATATAGTGGAGTGTAAAAAAGAGGAGAGTGCGATTATCCACTAAAACGAAGAAATAAAAAAAAAAGAGAGAAATAAATAGAGAGGGAGAGAAACAGGAAACATGAAGTCGTCGTGATTAGAAGAAGGAATCCATTCATCCCATTTAAATAGAGATGTGAGGTGATCAAGAAAAGAATAATATAATGACTGCGTCGTTCAGGGGAAGCTGCGCCCTTCGGGTCATCGTCGCCGTTGGCTCCTTGTGGCTGGTTCTCGCCCGGCCAGTTTTAGGCGCCCCAGATCCCTCAGAGATCTCGACACCAGCAGGTAGGTCAACCGGTACCGATTTTTTTTTTTTTTTTTTATCTCTTTTCCGATTTGTTAAATATTTTTTCATCATTTTTCAAATAAGGGAAAGAGGTGTTTCAAATATTTTCACCAGCGTTCATGACCCGGGGTTGACTGACTCTGATCATATGCCTAAGTTTCTTTACGACTGATATCAGTCCATCAGAATCAACATTATTTCAGTAAGTTGACTTTTGAGCGACCGCCGCGCTCTCGTTGAATAAATGTGATCGATACACGCTGCTTTAATAACGCTTTGCGTACAAATGTGTCGCATCGTCGCGGTTAGCTGTATCCTATAGTTAGTATATTAGTTAGTTAGTTTATCGGGCTTATTTTTATTTATTTATTTTTTTTATCCATTTTTTATGCAATCGATTTATAGAGAGGGATACCAAAATCGGTAATATAATATCAAAGGATACGATACCTGGATTCTATATCCACTTATTTTATTACTTGGTAAGTATCAATTCGAACAAAAACGATAAAAAACGCATCGATATTATGACGAATGTTCTGGTAGAGCAGGGTAACGATTCAGGTATCAATAGATGTCATAAAATTCAAAATTCGATTGTTCGTAAAAATTTTTTTGCGACGAATTTCCAGATCTAATAAAACGCATGTTTCAGAAATAGTTTGGGATATTTCAATTTTTATTTAACTCTATTTCTCGAGAAAAAAAAAACACAGGAAGTGAGTTTGAATTTATCTCGCTTATTCTTTTACCTCCAACACGATACCGTTGTGTTGATACATAGCATCTGGAGAATAGCTACTCGAAACTTGTTGAAATTCTCGAATTACATTGCCTACAGCTGTGTAGTGGAGCAATTGTCGATATTGTCCCTAGAATCTGAGATAGTGTCATCCTCAAATAACTATACCAGCTAATAGCTATATCACTACAGGGTGGATATACTATAGAAATATGCAGTTGTATGCATTTGTAGGTCGTAGCTACTGTCCATGATGGAGCATTGTTCCCGTAATCACTCGTGGCTTGTTTGGAATCCAGAATAATTTTTTTTTTCGTTCCTTTATTCGACGAAATAATAAGATTTTCATATTACATGATTGCGTTGATAAAATAGTATTTCTTAAAAAATTAGTTTTTTCCCTAATTCATCGCGTTTGATTAACCCTGATAAAAGTCTTACTTTCACTAACTCGACGTACTGGTTAATGATTGAGATCTTTCGCTGATAATACGATCCCATAATTATGATGCGGGACATGCGTTAGGTAATTGGACTATTCACTATCTAATTATAGAGCTTTCGAAGTAATTAACGAACAAGCAGATGTTTGATATGTCTGTAGGCTTTCGGCTTTCGGCTTTGACTTACCCGCGTTTACTTGAACGATAAATATTCCCTTCACGACCCTCGGTTTTAGGGTCAGAAATTATATCTTGATTCAAATTTTTTTGAGCAAAAAAAATTTGCGAACGATCTGTGGCAGGTTGTAATTTTTTTCACATATTTCATAATCGAGTCTTTTTGATTGGCAATTTCGTAAAAAAAATCAAATCCCATCAATTTTACAGAATGTAATTATACAGCTACGTAAAAGTACTTTATAATTTTCTTGTTCAAGTAAATATTGGGAAATAAAAAATATTTCGACAGATTTTATTTTTCCCTATATATATCTATATCATAAAGAAATGTGTTGAAAAGTATGAGGTTGATAAAAATTGAAGATTAAATTTCAATTAAGGCTTGTCAAGCCAATGATTTTGCATATATATCGAAGCCTCGCTCGGTTCGTGAATATTTTAATAAAACATCTTGACTAAAGCAAGTTATCAGCCGTTTGACGTACGGGGAATGAGAAGTCATTCGAATTCTGTATTATTATACTCAGATGGTTCCTCCTTCAAAGAAGGCAATTAGATGTTTATTAGAATATGGATGAATAAAAAAGGCGTTTGTAGTGGTGAATTTTTACCTCTTTTTTCCCCAAATCTTGTATCCCCCGAAAACGTATGCCCGATTTATATCGATCAGTAAATTTATTGTCTAGGGTACGTGACGTTGCCCGTATCTACGCCACCCTTTACCCCAAAAGGGTTTAGTTATAAGGGTCTCTTATTGCTTACGCTGTTCGCGATCACTTTGCTATATATTTATTTCAGCAAGGTGTTCTAGTTCTTACGAAGGGTTTTCGAAACGCTTTGTTCGAAAAGTGAAAGTTGGTGAGTAAAAATCTTTTGTTCCATTCGATTTAGGCCTGTTTTTACTCTCGTACTGTACTGTTCTTCACTGTACTGTACGTGTCTTGAGTGTAGCTACCCCGCAAGTATAAAGGACATGATTTAAGTCTAAGAAAATCGTGACTCAACCAGAATATAACATCAATGCTCTACTTATAATCAAGTGACCTAAGAAAAAACCGTAGTCATCGGCGAAAAATCTGTCAATGAAAATAGTAGTAAATATAATTTCCGTAGATTTTTTCGTTAAAAATTGATCGACAATTTTTTCTGATACTCTAGAATCTTTTTTCGAATGATAGATGATTTTTCTTAAATCGCTAACGCAAATGCAAATTCGTATAACCGAAGAATATCACCTATGCTAAAACTTATTTATATTTTTAATAAAACATTCGCTAAGGGGATAATTTCGATGTGACAAGACCCAAAGGCCATCCCGTATAACGAATTTATTATGCGATTTCGTGGCCAGCTTAATAACCGTATGCGGAGAGCCCTCGTATCTCGTTTGGCTTATTGTTAGCATATTATACGCACCGTCCCAAAAGGGTTTAATAGGGATTCGCATCGCTCGTTCTTCGCAACTTCCATGGTATATACGAAGTACAAGAAGTTATTATTATTTTTTTTTTTCATTTTTCGGAAAGTATTGAGAGATGCATAACCCCGCAGAAATAAAAGTATTGACAAATTTCTGTAAAAATGAATCATTTTTTCTATCTTCATTTTATCCTTTCTCGAAACTCGATGTATGACAGGGAAAATTGTCAAGCTAGTAAAATTTTTCATACATATTATGTGCGTGCATACCTAAGACAGATAATAATTAACGTGACAACGCAGCTCCCCGATGAATCTCATCTCGTAAATTTATTCTATACATATTTATGCAAGGTTTCGCCCGCAGTAACGTAATAGAAGGGCATAAAAAATGTACGTAGATATAGGAGGTGGTTAATACTTACGATAATAAGAAACAGAATAACGAATTTAAGGGATGAATTTGAGGTGACTGATTTCAGTGATAAAAAAATTGTAACGCAATCAATAATGAGAAAAATCTTATAGGTTTCGCGAATATTTAGGGTCTACGGCCCTGTTTGCGAATATACCTCATTCGCGGTAGTTGTATACGTATACGTACAAGCTCTTACTGAGCTCGTTTGCCTCCGCATGGTCGATACGAGTTACCCACTCGCGGAGTCACCACTCAGGAAAGAAATTATCTACTTACCCGAAGCTCACTCACAAGGCTTTGCACTTTCGTTTCTTTCTTCCTCTTTTGCCCAGTTTCCTTCCCTTCTTTCCCTTACTTTATCGGTCTCCAACTGAGAAACTCTCACCTTTCCATACACGTCTAATATACTCCTAAATTGAACACAGCAGCAGCAGTCATTTCGGTTACGACGTATATAATTCCGAAAATTTGCAAAATATAGTAATCGTAATATTCGGCATACGTTCGCGGATTTCATTTGCCAAAAGCTCTGCAGTTCAGTCGCTCGTAAACCTTCACGTATATTATTAAGCACAATTTACTGCACTATTTAGTCATGCGCGTATAGCATAGTATATGCATATAATATATATATATATATATATACATATATATAGAACTGCAGAATTGTGCAGAAATTCACGGTCTGTAGGCTGCACGTTTCGCAATAGAGGCGAGAATCTGTCTATATATCGACTATATATATATAAATTTACCAGCAGAAATCATAAAGGAGAATAGAAAAATGAGGAAACTTTACACTATACATATAGTAGTTATATTCATGTGTGTGTATTTTTTTTTTTTTGATAAACTGTTCGCTTTCTGCGAGATTAGTCTAGTGGGTTTGGCCAGTAGTGTATTTTATCTGCGAAAGTGGACATATTCGGTTGTTGAAACGATGGATAGCTCTATTTTTATATTCTAGATGTTTTTTTTTCTTTCTTTCTTTTTTTATCAGTTTCTTTCTTATTTTTCTTTTTCTTTAGATGATCCGTTGAGAAACTGAACTCTATAACTGTGCAGGGTGAATCTGAATTCGTTTTTTCTTTTTTTTTTGAGTATTGTGAACGGCAGCTGGTGCTCTGATAAAATACGTTCGATAAAATACCTCCTACTAGTACGGGGGTTTTGTATTTTATTTTATACCCTACCTCGCGTGGTTAGCGAAAAAATTTTTTACACCAATCTACGTACGAGATCTCGCGCGATTCTGAACCCTCTAGAGTTCGAAGTACTCGCTAGGAATATCGATAATTTTATTCAACGATATAAGTCACGCAAATTTGTATTTTAGTTATTTTTGCTTTTTCTATATTTATTTCTATTTTTCCAAAAAAATTGGCGTAATTTCGATCGCATGTACATCCTGGGATATTAGATATTATCATCCCTAGTGAAATTTGGGGATTACTAGACAACCGCGGGCTCGTCGCTTGTACCTTTAGTACGTTATTGCTCTGGGGTCTGACCCTAGACTTTAGAGTATGAAGGATGATATGGTCCGGGAGAGATGCGTGTGGTAGGTAGGTATGATTAATTAGTATTCATGAATGAGTTGGGAAATGAGCAAGAAGGCCTATCTAGTGTATAAGATAAACAGGTGTAAAGGTAGTAAATAATCAGGTTAAATATAAATAAGGTTACTTGACACTCAACGAATAAACTTTGAGTACCATACATTTCTATAATTGATAATTAGTCACAAAGAACCAATTATTTTTACCCTAGGTAGTAGCGTAGTAGAATTACGTCATACGACCTCGACATTAGAAAAATAAAAATAATGAAATTAAGAACTATTACAAAAAAAAAAAAAAAGAAATACGAAAAAACGTTTTTCTTAAGTAAGTATATTAATTATTCTTCCGCTTTCTAAGAGCCCTCGCATAATATCGTATACATATATGTGTGTAATATTGAGATTGCATCAGTGAAGAAGGGTCGTTTCATTATTTTCTTTCACATTTTCATTGCGTCATGGGAATTCCCAGTGACACACGTAATCAGTATAATCATAACCGTGGTGCGGCCCCGAGCACGAACAGAAAAGAATTTCAAACGTGAAAATACTTCCTTTCCGAGAAAGGTTTCGTTGTGTTAGAATTTTCTGACAACAAAAAAAATAAGAAAAAAATAATGAGGAAAAAAATACCAGGAAATCCAGTGTCTCGAGTAAAAAGATAAAATTTAAATGATAAGAGTATATAAAAGCGTTTAACTCCTATATTTCAAATAAATAAACGCAGCGTCGCTTATTCTTTTATCTTATAATCTAGATAAATCGTTTGAAAGGGACATGGGTCGGTAGATTAAAACTCCTGATCATTACGCCTTTCATAAATTTACCATAACGAGGGTATTCACGCAAACGGAAAGATCCTACGATAATATACGTCGATTTTTCTCCCGTACAGATTTCAGTAGTAAATAAAACGTCGGGTCAGACAGAGTCAGTGGTACAAACCAGTACGTAATCGACTCGCTACCGCGCGGCGGATAGAAGCCAGTAGTCAAATCAGTTAGTGGTCGGACGCGACTAACAGCGAGCCTCATTAGTCGCAATTGAAAATTCGTATTAAAATCGCAGTTAGCTTTGAAGGAAACATTTTTTCAGTTTCATTTTTCTTTATTTATTTTTTTTTTTTCAGTAAATTAGAAAAATTTGATTATTTTAATATATAGAAACAGAAAATACAGGTTTATCATATTCGTGGTAATAGCGATGACAATTAATCTCGTAAACGTTTACTTAGTTGATAGCTCGTTTGAAAACATCCTTGAATTAGGCATAGTGCTGCCTCAATCATTCAATCTAATATGATTCAGCTTAATTTAAGATACTTAGAGAGCTGCATCATGCATGGACGTAATTAGACGTTGACACGATTGTTTGTATTACGAAACGCGAAAATTTACGTTTATTAGAAGCTTCCGAATTCAGGTTTACTCATATGTGTAGAAAGTATAGACATATAGTTAAAGGTATTTTCCTGAAATCGTATAATCAGAAGAAAGTAGTTAGTTCTGTAATTCAAACGTTTATATTTGGAGATAGTCGTCTGAAAATCGGTACGAAATTTATATGTGTAAATAAAAGTTGTGTATATAAACGAAACAGCCGATTCTAGATATACGCTTTTCTTATACGTATAATGACGCCCTTTTATTGGGGTTGAACTTCACATATGCCTTTACACATATGTATCTTCCACACTTTATTCTCTAGTAAACCTACACCTATTTGTAACACGTCGTTAAACGCTTCAGTACGCGGTTAATCGAGCATCGATCGACTCGTTGACAAACGTAGCTCAATATCCGCCCCTAGAGTATATTATACCCTACTTATTCATCGGGATGATTAAAAGTAGCCAGTTTTGATTTTTTTTTCTTTTTTTTTCTCTTCACTTCATCATTTTTCAGCAAGAGAAGTCTTGAAATTTAGTCTCAACGTTCAATATCTGCTAAACGAAATTTTCATCGTTATTAAAATTCACCCAGCGATCGAGGTGTGGGGATGAAAATGAAGAAAATAATCAACATTATTATTATTTAACTCGTTTAAAATGAATAATCAATGAAACTGTGAAAAAACAAACAAAAAATTGTCAAATAAAATCGTAAATTAGCAAGAATATGGGGTGAATTTTAGTCGGCGGTTATTTTATGCAAGTTTTTGTATACGATAAGTTAAAACTTTAACGTCTGTTTCCGCAGAACTCTAGAGAATTAGGAACCTAGGGGTGGAGATACTTCGTTAAGCTGTGGTTCCGAGGAAAGTTTAGTCAGCTTGAAGTTAGGCCGTCCTTTTTTTTTTTTTTTACTTTTTTTTTTTGCTGTTTCACTCCCCCTGACATTTAACGAAGGTGCGGGTCTAAGCATCTCTGCATTTGTACTCTGCTGGTTTTACTACCCTTCAAACGGTTCGCTGATATATCTACAACTACCCCGACAAACTTTTTCTTGAATATACCTGTGCTGCCGCCAATTATCGATAAAAATCTGCTTGTCGAAGATATTTTTTCAAACCTCAGTAAACTCGCTTTGAGAGTTATCGATCTACTCTTTATAAGGTTACAAAAATAGTCTGAAGTCAAACTATATCCGTGAGGCTAAAAATCTGTATTGTAAAAATAAACGATATCATTATTGAAAGAACAGAACAGAAGAGAATAGAAACAAAAAAAAAAAAACAGAAAAAAACTTAAATACAAAAATATATGCTTCCCAAGGGAAATTCGTTTCGGGGTGGATTCTAAATCTATTTTTGATTTCAACCACCACCTGCACCAGACTTTCAACTTCGCCTTTGTAACCATTTCGTAAATATACGTATCTAGTATAAAACGTCTTGAACAACGTTTTGGGGTTGTAAAAACATCAGATCTTCAAACGTTACGAAGGATTTTAATATCGAACTGAAACTATTACGGACAGGTGTGCAGAGCGGATTTAGCTATCACCGTTGGCTCACAATAAAAGAAGGTACTTTTATTTATAGAGTATCTACTTCGAGCAGACCCACAGCCATATAGTATCACATAGGTATACAAGACTCTGGTCGTACAGAATTAAAGCATAAAAAAAAAAAAATGTACGTTTCATGAATTAAAGTAACCAAAAGGTTTCGAAATTGATCAGGTCTTTTAAATTCATGGATATTTGGATTTTTGGTGATTAAGCTCTGGAATTGATTGAGGAGAAAATAATTGCTGGCCACTTTCAGTTATTTTCAAATGTACATTAAGCTGATTGGTAATTTAGGTATCGTTTATGTCCTCGTACCTACGTCCTTGATATAAGCTTCTACGAAGATAATAAAAAATTGGTTACATCAATCGGGACGATCTATGGCAGCAATATAACTTGGTTGATAATGATTTATTAACGTTGACCCTCGTAAAAAGAAAAAAAAAAAGGATACGCAGGTTCCTTTATTTTTGCGAATTTTTATTTCCTTTGCTATCAAGCGGAGTATATACCTTGACCGGAACGAACATTATTCCATCTTATGGGATGCTATCTCATTATGTATCCCTTATTTTTTTTATTCTATTTTTTTATTTATTTATAAAGTTAAACGATTTATTTCATCCGCGAGACAGTTATGATGCCTATAGCTTAAACACTGTTTGAATAAATCGCGAAAAAAAAGGGTCATTCAACCCTAGTTTTTATCCTTTCATGGTTTACTCACGCACCGATCCCCGACGCAGGAGTGCCCTAATTAGTTGCCCGTCACAATTTACATGAAATGGTTATTAACGGAGTGCTTTAGGTGGATAAAAAGAAATTTCTTGCCTGGTTAAACTGAGCAAAAGCTCCAGAATTATACTTTTACATTCTGTTGTTCCGTTCGTTTTATATTTTATTTCGTCATTGCTGCATCCATGATACCTGCTGCATTTAATTTGGCTTTTAGAATCCAAAAAATTTGATTAAAAAAAAAAAAAACACTGAGGGTGTCAAAAGGTGTGATAATGTCGTATCAACCCTTCGAGAATGGGAAATAGATATATAAAACTAGACTTTTCGAGATGAATCTGATTAATGACGAAACCGCTGACACTTTGGACGTGCTTATCTTTCGTTGTTCAGGTTCACACATGAGTTTCTGAGTTCGTGAGTTCGTAAGTGAGTGAGTGAAGCTTAGGAAAGAGCGAATTTCTTAGGAATCACGAGTAAATAAGAGTGATGGATAGTCGTCTACGCCCGTCAGCGTGGCGGCTCAGTAAGCGATAAAGTAAATTGCCTGTATATTAGAGTTGTCCATACAAGGGTAATAAGGATATTTTAATTATATATGAAATTTCTATAAAAGTATCAAAAAAGAAAATCTGCACGAAGGTTCTTGCTCATTTCATTTTTTTTTCTTTTTTCCAGCAGCACAGGTATCCGACATAATTAATTTAGTCGTAATAAAATGACGAGGATTGTATCGCAAAAATTTCGCTGTTTGTTATATATTTTTTGATCAATTTTTTGGGGAAGAAAACCGACAGTGAAATCCACAAAGCGAGATCAGTAGAGCGGTGAAAGCCGGAAGATAGAGAGTGTCGGGAAAAGGGTCAAGCTGTAGATGACTGATTGCAGCATCCCGCAGTCTCGTGGGGACTGAAATAACAAAGACAATGGAGATAATACACCTTCGTGGCCTCAGGTGAGGGTGAGACTAATGATTATACGAGATGGTAGGGTAACAAAGGCTCGTCGGAGGATGACACTCCCATGTTCAGAGGCCTACTAACTCGACGACTTGTCACAATTTTTCTTTTTTTATATTCACAATCTGACTTTTGACAGACGGATTATTTTTTACGTGGAAGGAATCACACTTGAGATTTACGCCATTCTTGTATCATCGTCTTCGGAATTTTTTCGCATTTTCTTTTTCTTTTGCGGGCTTATCCTCGGAGGGAATCTTTCTGTTGCCTGTCGCGTTTGATGTAAAAAATAAAAAGAAAAAAAAACACGGGTAAAAACGTGGAACGTCATGATGAACAACAACCCTTCTTCCTCAGTCATAGAAAAACATCTAAATCGATGGATAACGTTTTTTTCGCCATTTCTTGATGATGATTAATAATCACAGAGAGAGACTGAGGTCAGAGAAGCAAAATCTGCTAAGTAATGCTGGCCATTTATCTGATCGTAAGACAAAAAGGAACCGGAACGAAAAAAGCACGTAAGCTGCGTGAAATCGATCGCGGAAGATAATTATTTCGTCTTTCTTCGCCATCGTGTTTGTCTTAGATTTTATACCCGATTAGTTCAGAGTCATTAGTCGAGTAAATTAAGTAAAAAATAATCAAATATTATCAAAAGTATCAACTAGGTGTTGTCCGAACTGAGAATTAATCAAACTGACTTGTCAAAATATTTTTAACCCCGACGAACAGAAATTAAATGACTATTTTTGATAAGGCTGCAAACAGGTGCGAAAGTAATAAAGATAAAAATTGGCTCGGAGAATGTTAGCGACTAAATTTTCGTCGGCATTAATTTTTTACCGACGTTATATACTATGTGTACATATGTATTATGCCTTTATAACGTTCATGCAAAAATTATACATTCAAATCGGCGCTTAATCATTTAATTAAATCGCGACACTTGCGTAGCGTTAATGTAAATGTTAAAAGTTTTGACAATTATTACTTTTTTTTCATTATTTCTATTTTTCTGTGAGTAGAATACAGTTTTCTTTCGGTTCCGTATAAATCATTTCAAGCATTAAATTTATTTACTAAGTTTTCAGGGCTATTTCTTTTCGTTTTTTAGCAAAGAAATAACGTCGGTCATCGAATTCGCGATGTCGTTTACTACTCTTCAGTAAAAAAAACTACAAGAAATGAAAGAAAAAAAAAAAAATTAAAAAGAAAGGAGAATGAAAAAAGAAAACGCTCTTTGTTGTCAAGTATTTTATAACGACGATCGATAAAATAAATCTGCAGAGCTCGAGCCTCGAGGAAACCATTAAATCCATCTCACTGCAGAATTAGCAATAGAGATTCGCTCGAGTAGCGAGCCTACAAAGAATGAATTTTGTTTACAGAAAAAAGTCATTTGGAAAATAAACAGACCGCAATAAGTTTCCGGTAAATTATTGTTCGTGTTTGAATTTATTTTTCCTTCCGAAAATTTCCTCCTTTTTCTTTTTTTTTTTAACATAATGACAGCCCCATATATGACCGAATGTTGACATAGTTGATGGCTCGGTGTCACACGATACGTTGAACACGTCTAATGTATTCGTTCCACGTGGCCTAAGTAATTTACAACAAAGGAAAATAAAAATAAAATACAAAAAAATGAAAAAAAACAAAAATACAACGTGAAAATTATAGAAGCTTTTAGATTTTTTTTCATTCTGTATAAAGCTGCTTTTTGTTTCGCTGTCTGCGACTTTAAAATTACCGACCATGTTCGTATAGATGGATGAGATTACTTGCAAAAAAAAAAATTCAGAGCTGTTTTTTTTATACCGTAGACGTGTAACTACACGGGTAATAATTTCAAGTGGCCGCCACTTATTTAACCAACAGTTTGTTTTTTTGCAAAAATGTCAAAATCCACCGCAGCTATTGGAAGCTACTACATCGGTTATGTACATAATTCCCACCTCGATTCAACATTGATTAATTATATCGGTTAGTCTGATTATTGCTATATCAGAAACCGATATCGAAGGGATGTTGCCACCACGTTATCGTCGAACCTCGACCTTCATCAATATGGTCTACCGATATTATTGCCATGCTAATGCCAGGCGGTATTAATGTGGCATATGGTTTGGTCGTGTAGAATGTTATCCGGGTATTGTTGAAAATCCGAATGTACGAATACGAGCCTGAAAATTTCGCCGATATACTGATATGCATGTATAGCGAAACGTTTGATAGAACGAGGCAATAATTCACACCTTCATGAAATGTTCAGATTAAAGCGAATGATTTAATGTTATATGGTGAAAAAAAAAAAGAAAAATGGATCCACATATATGCCGGGATGCATGAGATTATTCAAAGTCGATATAATAGCCGTTCTTCTCGATCAGATCATCTGCAGGAATATGGACTATTTAATTCTGATAAAATCGCGTGATGTTCGTATGCAAGAACGGGGTGAATACATCCGGCCAATATGGAAATGAGATTTCTTATTGAATCGTAGAATTCAAGTAAACAGAGTCTGGATATCATTTCCTACTATTGTAGTACGATGGTACAGAAATGATTAATGGAGAATATTTGCTCTACGATAAATTAATTATACATGTATAATGTATATCGTAAAGCTATAGAAGCGTAACCGAAGTTACGTGATTGACAATTCGTTGAAATATGAATTATTGAAACCCATATACTGTCGTCACTTGTAATAGTGGTATAGCAGCAATAATCATATAAACCACCATCAAATATTGCGATAAATATAATATAACTCTGCTATGTAATATGAGGCAAATAGAAGAAAAAAAAAAAATAATAATAATAATAATAAATACCTCTCAACATCGCAATACGTAATCTCTAAGCATTAGCCTCAAGCGCTTAAAGTTTAGAGCTGAAACAGTAACGTAGTTGAAGATTTTATGAGACTTTTAATGTTCTTAGTAGTGGAATAATTTATCACTGGTACATATTCTTATATATATGTATATACCTGGCCTGTTTCTTTTCTTCCATACTTCTTTTATTGTTGTTGTAGCGTTGATTGCATATCTTTTGCTAAGATCCCGGATTAAACAAAACGAAGCCTAAAGTTTGAGAGAAATTTCTTTTCTAGGTCAAGATTTTCGCAATTAGAGAAACGGCTTAGATTCTGAAAAAAATTATTCTGCAATTATAAATAAATTTTGTGCTTTTAAAGTGCGGATGAAATATCTCATCAAAATTTAAACGGGGCTAATTTTATTCATATACACGATTTCAGTACCGGAAAAATGCTAATGAATTACGAGCTTTTGTCTACTTTGGATACAATGCATTACAGTATACATCATTTCTAACGAGTAATTTCATTATAGAAAATTTTCTGCTTAATTAATTCCCATCCCACAGTTATCTGGTTACACATTTATTTTTTTTCCTTCTTATTCTCATACTTTGTTAAAAAAATACTGTAGTTTTTATGTAGAAAAAACGATATCTGTAATCAACAACCCACTAGCTATTCATAAACTAATTACTTAAGTAGTCGCACATTAATTCTCCAGTTCTTCTCTTATTAGAAATAAAATATACCGCAAAATGAAAAAAGTCAAAGAAATACCTCGAGCTATCATCAGCTCACCAATGTCTCTAATCCATATCCTTAATCAAGACGGCTAATTACGAGATTAGTTATGTGTAATTATGGAACATTAATTACAATCAGATTACAAGCCTTTCAGCTAGATACTAAAAACAAATTATTATTTATCCTAGTTTGATAATCTCGTTGTCATATGGTAAGAAAAAAGATAAAAAGAAAAAAACTGTTTGATTTTTGGACTGATGAATTCGAAGGGTTGTCATTGCACGACGTATATACGTTTATAGTTGTACATCGTAGTTGAATATTGTTCGTTTAAATATACGTTGCTCAGCCAAATTGAAGAGTAGCTTGATTTAGGTTGAACTATTCTCTTTCAAACAGGGTAGACATATATCGATGTAAAAATGCGGGGGTTGATGCTAATCGAGTTTTATCACCAGTCAAATTTTCGGCCCCTGATATAGCTTGGAAAAAAAGCGAAAAGTAAAGCCCCGTTTCCCCGAAGCAATATGAGCAATTTATCATTTCGTAAGATAGGGGTGAGCGAAACTTGAGGTAAAGAAAATTCTAGTCAACAGAAGGTCGCGTTTCAAAATTTCAATACTTTCCGCTAAGTTGAAAGAAGGGTTTTTGCGAAAAATTATACGAACCTCGTACGTCACAGCTTTCAGATTTAGGGGAAGACTAAATCGCTGAAAGAGATGAAATAACAAAACCGCATATAAATACGTGGAGCGAAAGAGAAAGAGAGAGAGACTGAGAAGAAAAAGGGCGCCAGGCACCGCGACGCTCGATACACAAAGTATATACCTAACTTTCTAGTTATATACGAACTTCTTTTACCTAGGTACGCAGGTACTACATTATCGCTATGAAAAAAGCTCGAGTCGATGGCACGCAGCGTAGCGTTGAAATAAATACGGCTATACAGTACACCTACACAAGTTTAATTAATGGCAAATATTACATACCCCTATTCACCTATATGCATATTACTACTTCATGCACAATACTTGATTATAGGATACGACTTGTACCACGGTCTATTTATTCTCCCGATTATTTTTCTTCTTCTCTTTATTACTAGGATGTTTTTTTTTCATTTTTCTCTTTTTTTGCGGGTGGGATTAATCGCTACATATACCTTCTACCTATATACCTATACACACATACAGAAAGGGGGTTGAAATTTGCGAAAGAAATCGATTCGCTTAAAGGTTCAAGGGCTAGAATCATCTAAGGGATGGGTAAATTTTTTACGAACTGAATAAGACCGAGGGAGGTGAGGGTTGATGTATATATCTAGATGTAATATACCTGTATACATGTCTAAGAAAGTAACGGAAAGATATCCCGCCTTGGTTATCTGCAGTGCAGGTTTTGCCCCAGGTCGTACAACCCTCAGCCACTACTCTTTGTCCTTTCACCTTTTAATCGACCCCTACTCTACCCGTCCATCCCTTCCGTTCATTTTCATCGTTAAAAACGGTCGTCATTGGTTGCTGGTAAATTGAATCTATTTTTTTTAATTCGTTTTTTCGGTACCTTCATTTTTGTCACCGAAGAATTCGTCAACCCTATGCGATTACATCAAGTTTCGAAAAAAGAATACGAGCAAACATAGGGATGTGTGCTTTGCCAAACCATCCTAGAGTGTGCAAAAAGGCGTATATTGACATATCGTTCTGTTACTTTAACCGTCTATACCCACGCATCCGCATTGTACGACGCAGTCCTCAGATGGAATACCGCGTTCAAATTTCTACCTTTTACCATGTGTCTGTATATCTAACACGAGTTTTACACGTGTATACTTACCTGGTTGTATGTATTGCGATGCAGTGCGCCGGTGCGGAGAATAGAAACGTAGATTCCGCAATATTAAAACAGGAATGGGTATGCGGTAGAAATTATTTTACATATATAATTCTACGCGATATTATATACGAGAGAAAAGAAATTCGCGAAATAATTTTCGTCCATTATTAATCTGTACGATAAATCTACTATATATCGATCTTATAGATTTATAAATGTACAGTTGTTCTCTAATATAAAAAAAATGATTTATAGTAGACGAGGAACTTAATCAACCTTCCTATCGAATTTTTTGGCATTATTATTTGTCCGCGAAATATGGTTGGTCTTGCGAAAACTGTTCATTGAAATAATTAATCACTCTAACCGAAATTCTTACAATGCAATGGGTTAAGCTTTGTAATCAACATCTCGTGAGCATTGGGTAGGCGATAAAAATCGCGGAGCTTTTAGACCTACATATGTACCTTATATGTCTTACGATGTGGATTTGAAATCGTGATCGAAATATTCTCTCCGAAATATATGTCAGATAAATCTTATATAGGTTCTAAGACAATTGTACAGCTTTGAGCGAAAAGCTTTGTTTTATAACCGATTCATTTATTAAACGGTTTCGATTTAGCCAGTGTGAATGCGGATTTTAGAAAGACGCAGCAGAGCGGTATTGATCGCTTTTATGGGCTTCAATCACTTTGGGTTTTCTACATTCCGCGTTGAACTTGAACTTTCGCAAAGCAACCCCATCCCCCTGTACATGAGTTACGAAATAGTATTTTAGAACTTTTATTGTCCCACTTTAATGCAGAGAAATCGTCTGTTTTCACTACTTGCTCGGATTGAAAAGAAAAAATGTTGACTTATACGAGATAAAAAAGAAAAAACAAAAACGAAATTATATTTCTAGTTATACTTCTGATCGTGGGCTTGAAATGATCGTAAAGCAAATACATGGACGTCCATAATATAGCCTCGTCCAATTTTTCTCAGTTCCAATTCCAGCCTCTCGCAAAGAGCTTAATCCCATTACTCACATGATGAATCGAATCGTGCCTGAGGACTCGTTATCCTCCTTCCTAGTGCCAACATTTCATGTCATCGAAGCTTTTCCCGACGACGAGATACTTTCCGCACCCAAAGCTTTCATCATGTGGTCTGTGTGCACTCCCTCAAGCACGTAGTCCACGGTGCTTTCAACCCTCGAAAATTTTAACGAACTTTTTACAATTCTGTTCGCGATTTTTCGAGCCTTATACCGCTGTCTGCAAGTATTAAATGATAAATTAGCAGAAATATTTTTTAGTACATTTATATATACCAAGGGGTGGAAGAATCAATATCTAGTCAACGCATTCCGATATTCTGTAAGAAGGTATATCGAGCTTTCTATTATTCTATGAAATTCACATCTCATTTCTGACCCGGAATTTTTTACCGATTTTTTATTCAGTTATTTAATCGGGGAGACTGTTGGACTTTGTCTAGTATGTAGGTATATAACACTCGATATCTTTAAGGGTAGATTTTAAGGACCGTGTAGAGATATTTGTCACAATATATTTTCATTCTTGGCAAGTATACTCGAGTGTTTAAGGAATCGAGCTTTGTACTCGTACGTTCTATTTTCATCGTCGATGAATACGTGGCTGAATTTTTTTTCTTTCATCACCTCAATAGTTTCGTGATTATTGTTAGCATGAGAGTAAAGAAAAAGAGAAAAAAAAAAAAAACCGCAGCTAAAAAAGATGGCCGCTAAGTTTGATACATAATAATGGTAATTGTGAAAAAATGCAACATGTTAGCGCAGACTTGCGTGTCGACCTCGAAATCTTACCTTAGCAATCGCCATTCTCATGGCACGCAATCTAACGACCCTTTCCAAAGCTCGTCATTTAACATTTCTGCAAATTCTGTATATCAAATATATAGGGTGAAGAAAAAAAAACAAAAAAAAAAAAATGTCTCATTCCGCTACTGCACTCGTAATATAAATCATTCGAACGATTCACCCTCGTTCGAAAAAAAAAAGAAGAAGATAGAAAGAAAATGAAAAAAAATATTCATGATGTTTTCCACAGTTTCAATAATTAATTGAAAATGTGTCGTGACGTGGTTTCCAACTCTCACTGCAGCTAGAGTGTCGATAATACTATCTGTCTATACCCTGTACATTGTACAGTATAAAGTAATGTGGTACGTATGATATCAAGGAAACCATGCTTTGTTAGCGTTTCATATTCACGGGTCAATATTTGATTACTTGATGTCGCTACGGAAAATCCAGTTACCTCAGTTACCTGCATAGAGCTACGCCCTGATTTGACCTTTCGTTACCGTCAATCATCGGTCTAATGATACTTATGTATGCGTCGATTCGATTGTTAATCAATAGCCATCGACGAACGACGTTTTTTTTTTTTCTTTTTCTCCATAATATGATAAAAATAAATGGTGAATTCCATGAAAAAAATTTATTTAACAATAGAATTTTTTGAAACTACGTTCACGCGTTCCTAGATTTTCCGTCACCACCCCCGAACTCCAATCGTTATGATCTAAAGGCACATTTATTATTCAGAATTGCGATTCGGATCTTAAAAATTCTAGGCCAACTTTTCTGAGCTGTGAAATAATTATTTTCGTAACCTTTTGTCACGTGCGTTTCTTTTTCGTCTTTTCTCATTCCTTTAAATTTTATTTTTTTATTTCTTTGCCTCTGATTTAGGCAAATGTTATCATAGGCTGGGGTCTCACGTTCTCAATTTAAAATTAGACGACATATTTTATATTTCTCTTTCTCTCAGCTGGTTAACCGTTTGTATGAAAATTTATTCGTTTAAAATTATTTTCAGATCCACTAAATCAGAAGAAATATTTCGCCGACTCTTGTAAGGAGGATAGCGATTGCAGTTTTGATAATTCTTACTGCGAGCCTAGAACGAAGAAATGTAACTGCAAGGAAGAATTTCCGGCTACTAATCATATCAACAAGTGTGGAGTCAGTAAGTTTGATTTTTCGATCGTTACGAGATATTAGAAAATATAAAATGCATACAGCCACCGATTAGGATTCAATGATTTATCTCAATATCCAACGAAACCTTGCCACAATTTTTTTTTTTCTTTTTTTTTTTCTACCAATTTTTTAGGGGCTAATGTCAACGAGTCATGTTCTTTCACCGAACAATGCGAGACGATGGTCCAGCAGACGGAATGCCGAGACGGAAGATGCATCTGCATTTTCGAAATGATTCCTGTCACTCAATCCGACGGAGTCATAGAGTGCATCGGTAATATTGACAATATAATCCATAAATAATTTGAATAAAATATATATGTAATATGTATGTATACTTACTAGTACGTCTCTATAGATTTGCATGCATTAAAATAAGAGAATAAAAAGTAAAATAAATAAATAAAATAAAATAAAGACAAGAGAAACACTTCAGCTTGAGTTTAATTTGAGTAAAAGGTCGAGAAAACGAGTTGTAGAGAGTTTGTGCAAAGAGATGAATATCTGGAGTCTAAAAACTAAAAGAGAGCGATATATCTCGTAATGTCTTACTTCCCTTAATTATTTCAGTCGGAGTTCTACATAAAGTACGAGAATTGTTTAAATTAAATGATCTCTGAATGATAATTTCTAAATTTTTTAGCCGAGCACAAGGATCCTCCGAGTCTACAGTACATAGATCCTGCCATGATTGGAGTCCTTGTAGGCATGGCTCTAATGTTCGTTATATTATGCGTCGTGCTTAGACTTTTCAGCAAGTAAGTAATCCATAAATATCTATCTATAAGTGTATGAATAAGAATTTAAGTAATAGACAATATTTCACACGTGTAATAAAAGAATTACAAAAAACAAAAAAACGTACCGTGTTTCTTAGCGAGTTCTCGTTAATTATTCACAGATTTGGGAGGTACGTAATAAATGTATAACTATATGAACAAAAAAAAAATGAAAAAACAACTGATGAAATTTTAATTTCAAAGGGATCAGACCGAAAGCCTGAGCAAAGTATGAAGCATGTATATACCTACCTACATACATACCTATATGGTTAATGTAGTACCTACACTCGAGTGTTAAAATTGAAAGTGAATTTCTCAGCTGTTAATTACCAGAATTTAATTACGTATTTAATTTAGCTAAAGTCTGATTCGTATAAGCGACTCAAAATTAATCTCACAAATTTCAACTAAAACCCTGCCCAGAACTCGCTGCCAACCTCTGATGTATAATTCCCAAAGGATTAATACACACCTATATCCAAACTCCCAAGTTCTATTATCCACACGGTATAAATTTTCACCTAATATTCTGGTGCCCTTTTCACTACAGTATCTATAATATATACATATATATAAGGAAAATGAGCTTTTGCACGTTATTCACATCTGGCTACCTTGACATATATTACCTCACCAAGTCTAAAATAAATTTCGATTGAATTTGAAAACCGTATAATCAAAATTTTGTCGCTTTTTTATAGATATATATGATTTTTACTTTTATAATCACTGGAGTTTTCACTGATCAGAAGATTTTTCCTTTAATTGCAAAAATTTCGCGGATCCAAAAAAGAATCATATAATTTCTAAAACAGCTATACCATCTGCGAAATTATTTTCTGCTACTATACAGTAAAAATAGGTGGTTCCATCAACACGAGAGCCTCAGGCTAAACAATCTAAACTCTCGCGTTCTCTTCTTCGTGTACATTTTTTTTTCTTTTCCTCTCTTTCTTTCTTTCTGTCTTTTTCGGAGCGCGAATATTAATGATAAAAAAGCAAAAGATGAAAAGGGAGAAATAGAGATGAATAAAAAAAAAAGAAACAGACTAAGCAGATATATTTTTTTGCTGTTTTCGTAATAATGTTTTGGAATATATTTTCAGGGCTCGTTGGCGTGAAAATCGAACGATTTTTAACACGCCTAATCCACGTTTAATGAACGTGTCCTTGTTGAGAGACAGCAAGCTTTTGCATGGACAGGAACGACGTGGTTCACGTGGAAGCGTTAGAGGACCATCCCGTCAACCCTCTGTGGCATCTCTGCGGGCTCATTCACCTTCGGCCTCGCAAGGTGCGAAACACTCTCAACGAGTGAACCGTACGGGTTTTTATTCATTCATTTACTAAGCAAGCAACTTTAACCCATTCTCCTTAATAGAGCGAGACTAACTATTATACTATCCTGCAATACTAGTAGGTATTATACTAACTTGATAGATAAGTCCTAAAACTCTAATGCCCTGTACAACTATGATATAGCTCTATAGATCTTTATTCGCGGTCTAAAATCTAACGAAATATCTCAAACTTGGTAAATAGAAAACAAACAAAAAAAAAATAGAAAAAATTTAAAAGAATAGGAAATTTACTGAATCTCTTTCAATTTGTTCTTCTGGCAAGAAGAAATAAATTTCATCCCTTGATTTCGATTCTACATTAAAATCATAAAGTTGCATCTTGTCTTAGACTAATTTTTCTCTGTGACCTGTCGCATAATTATATACGTATAGTACATATAATAACTACTATTACCGTATAGTGAAATGAAATATGAAGAAAAAAATTAAATATATAGGTATATATATAGAAAGATACATCTGAATAAAATTTCGTCGATAATTTAAACGCTAGTTGCTTGCTGTAGTAAAAATTTCTGCACGAATTGCATGCGGATTAATTAATGAATATATATATATATATATATTTTTTGTGCCTGTATTTAATATATATATATATATATATATCGAACGCCAATTGGAGTGCGGGAATATATTAATGTATCGGTTTAATTACTGATTAATCTTGACTAGTGTATTAGTATACCCAAAGAATTGATTTACTGGGACTAGAATATAGTCGTTTCTTAATTAGTACATTAACGAATAATAATTATTATATAAATTGTGCAGGGCGAACGCAAGCTATTATCTTGAATTATACCTATATAACAGCTTGGTACCGTAGCCTGTCAATATATTATGCACGCGAATTTAAAACTGCAAATTAATTATATTTTTTCTTCTATCAATGTTGAAATCTTTTTGCAATATGTCGATTAATCAATTATATATATACTATATAAAAAATCCTTCAATTCTCTTTTGCGAGAATAATAAATTAGTCCTCGAACTTTCACCTATCTACTCGGCTGAAGAGATAAAATTTTTGAGGAGTGAAGTTACTGAAAAATTAATTAAACTGTTTGATAAATAAATTTTTTTGAACAGAGAAATTCAAGAAGAACCGCAATTTTTTTTATCTTATATAAAATTATTTTTTATTTATTTATTTTTTCCAATATTTTCGAAATTGATAAAAAATATTTGAAACTTGGTTCGAAAGGAAAAAGAAATAAAATAATTTTTGTTGATACGTTTTTACTACCTATAACGTTAATAGTTAAGCGTCTGTTGTCAGGATCTCGTACAGGGTCTCGACGTGGGAGTCGGGGTAGCACTGGTAATGCATCTGCAACATCTGCGAGATCAAATAAATCTCCACCTGCAGCTCAGCCCAATAATGTGACGGTTGAAATCCTGGAAGCTGTGGCGTAAAAAGTTGGAAAATTTAGATACATGATGTGTGTTTGAAAAAAGAAAAAATTCAAATTCAAAATTACCATCTAACGTATTATATGATCGATTGAAAAATTGCGCCGGAACGGATCTAAAACTATAACTTATATAATAAACGAAGAAAAAATTACAGACGTAAGTTATATGCGTTATACGGATCACAGAGCTGATATATTAATAAGATGAAAGAATTTAGAGTATATAGAAATATATATATATATTATAATTATGCGAAATATCATGGCTTAATTGGCTTCGCAATGAATAATATAATAAATCAATCATTGAAATAAATTTGCATCGATACATTAATGAATAATGTAAATAATTTGACGCGTTTAATTAATATATCGTTATCGAATAAACGATAATCACGATTTAAATATTATGCAAATGAACGTTGAGATTCGCGATATAAAATTGGGAGTTTTAAGTGTCGAAAAAATTTCACTATTTTTTTCTTTTTTTTTTCTTTCAGATCTGGTTTTCGTTATGATACGATATTGTAAAGTAAAATGATATAGGAACGTATATTTATCTCGTTAATTGATATATTTTCACCTTATATAAATCTGCAGCGTTATAGTATTGTAATTATTCGCGATCAATATATAGATATCGATAAAATATTAGATCGAGCTTTTAGCTAATTGAATTATCATTTAATTGGATATATAGATTCGTAATAATATAATGAACTCGTCCGAAATTAAATAACTAAAACAAATAATATGAAAAAGAAAAAAAATCATACATATATGAAATGTTATTTCATTTATTTGTCGACTATAATAAATAACGTTCTGGCGCGACTTATACGTATGAGAAATGAGAAATTCGATTCGTATAATATAATAATTCAATGCACGGGTTAAGAAAGAGAAGAAAAATAATAATGATAATCTAACAATACCGCACACTAGTTGAATTATATATTATATACTAAATAATAATAATGTACGATAATGTTAATCTATTAGAGTTTAAATAAATTCGCCTCTAAATCGCAGCAGTTGATATATAAAAGAAGAAGAAGAAGAAGAAGAAGAAAATAAAAAAAAAAACCATATATAAATACGTCATTATATATTATAATTATACTTATGTAAAATTGATTGGTTTATTGGAAAAGCTTTTTCGCAAGGGACCATCAACAGAAGTGTATAATCAGCTCTATGAAGATTATGCTAGAACGCCCTGGAAGTATATAGGTATATAAAAAGAAAGAGAAAGAGAGATAGAGAAAGGAAAGAAAAAAAAAAAAATGGAAAGCGCGATGTGAGGTCTTATAATTAATATATCATGATAATTATTAATCAGTGAATCATATAGCCGAAGGTATATATAGTATTCTAACTCCACTAATGTATTACACCATGGATCAATCAAATGCGGTTTTATTAGTGAGTGAAATTCTGTCACGTTGTGAAAGTAATTATAAAAATAATAAATATAGCTATATTATATATTAGAATATTTGAAGAAAATTTAGCTAACGACGGTGTAATCTAAATAATAATAAGAATTCCGTAATAAAAGTTATCGCAAAATTAGGTGTTTTACAGTATTGCGTATTATATAGTATAATAATTATTATCAAGCTTTTAGTTAATTCGTCACGCATACACAATATATATATAGTAGGATAATATTTCATAAGAAAATATATTGTTTAGCTAATCGCAAACTATCGCATTATATTTTTATCGTTTTTCATTATTTTCAAGTTAATTGATAAATAAGAAGTTTCGTGCCTACCCCAGCGTTATACCTACTATATACATATAATTACACCAGTATAAAATTATTATTATACTATTATTATAGTTGCGTATTAAATTTTGATTGTTATATTAAAGCTTGGCAATAGAATATATTAATATATATATATATTATATATAAGGCTGTTTGATTATCAGCATTATTTATTTAAATATTATTTAAGCTGTGCTACACTGTGATTAACACGAAGAATCTTTATACCCAGATATGTACGATCGTAATTATTGCAGATATATTACACCGATGCAAGACTCGCTTGAAACTGTATCTTATCCCGCACCTAAAATCCGAATTGTGTCAAGATTATATCATCTATATTATTATTAATACGTTATTATTAGAATCTGGTATAAAAATTAACCGAATAATAATTGCTATTGAATAATTATTATTTTTTTTTTTTTCGAACCTATAGGAACACTATATTTCATCATCAATTATGTATTATCTAACTTCTTCTATCGTATACGTATAATACTCGTTGCTTTTATAATAGAACATTTTATAATATATTTTATATCTAACTCCAGGTGGAAATTAGGGGAAGATTTCCACTTTGAAGTTATACCTTAATTTCTTCGGCTTTAATAAATATAGTCATCATCTATATCCTTTACTGTTTTCGTAATAAATGCACATTAAGGATATCAAAATTAGGGTTTCAATGAATTATTCGCAAACTGATTCTCGCGAATATGGAAAAAATAATACAGAAAAGAAGTTATTCCGATTTACAATAATTCATTTATACGACATATGTTACAAAATCGGAGAATCAGAACGCAGTAATTATTATCACTGCAATAGTGTATTTTTTATTCTTTTTTTTTTTGATTTTCTTCTAGCTACTAATTACCACTCTTTTTACATTTTATATACCTAGAAGTATATAAAATAAAACCAGGTCTAGGTGAAGTGAAGAATCTCGGAATACTCATTCAGTGTAGGGACCAAAAACATAAAATACCAAATAATCATTTCTTGACGATACGGTGCGTTATTTTGTGTCGAATATCCTAAGATCTTGGATATATATTCTGGTAGTACGAAATGCATATATAAATTATTTATATATGTGAGAAATTTTTTTGAAAAATCGTATAAAGATTTCGCGATTATTGATAAAAAAACTTGTTACATTGATATGTATTTATATATAATATATATATGCATTTATGGTTTGTGTTAATACAGAAGGAGCATCCAAAGATCCTTTACTATACATTTTACAAAGCTCCCAATTGATATATATATAAAAAGAATAAAAAATAATAAAAAAATAGAATACACATATAGATGTATGCATCTGGTAAAAATCTCGCTCTTGGCCTTAGTTGATAATACGGTATAGTAGATGTATTACTAGTACACACTCGTATAAATCTTCGGGATAATAATTACCCTCCAATTTTGCTGCTCAAAAAAAAAAAAAAAAAAAACTATTACAAGCTAATCTGTGAATATTTGTATAATAAAGTATAACGTATATGAATAAGCGAAAAATCCGGAAGAGCTATGAAAAAATAAAATATCAAAATAATTTCAAAAGAAAAAGGAAATTGGTATAAAAAATAAATAAAAAAAATATATGGTTTGCGTTGTACTATGAAATGAGGTCTGCTAATCCAGTACATCGGAATTTATAAATAACGATATTAAATTATATAATAATAGCCTGTAAAAACTGAGGTAAAAAATTTTCGGGTAGCCCAATCATGGGGAAGTGTCTGGGCGACCTGACCAAAAAACTATATAATATACTATTATTACATTCTATATATTTCTAATGGCAAGCCTCTTTCGCGTTAAACAGAAAAAAAAAAAAGAAAAAATTAATGAAATATTATTAAATAAACGCCCACGACACAGTTATATAATTATTAAACTATCCATAAATTAGTAAAGAATCTATATACCTATACGCAATGGAATTTAGTTATTCATAATATAATATTATCTTTATCTATAATATATCTATTAAAGCTGCGAATTAGTTAGATCTATTCTACATAGCCGTATTTACGTATATAGTTAATATATTATAGAAACTTCTAGTCCAATATGTCTGTGATTGACATTATGATATATGTATCGTTATAATTATAGTAAATTTCACTATATGTAGTTTCAGAATTCAGAATTCAGAATTCAGAAAAAACCATAAAAAAACAGAGTTCTCAATTTGGATTTACGATAACAAAAAAAAACAAAAAAAATTATGTTACAGCTGTGAAACAGAATCTTTTCGAAAATATCGATGAACGGTACAAAAAAAAAATAAATAAATCGTGGATAATGAGGCTATACAATAATAAATGATAATATTATATATTATACGTAGTTTTTATTAACTATAAATTATAATCGATTAGAAAACTCATATAGCGAGTTGATGTACCTAATCGTTGATATCGCCTGTGAAAAAAAAAAACCAAAAACAACAAAAAAAAAAACACAAGAAATCTAATTCTAATAATATTTCGCATAATGATTATCGGGTAAAACCTATTTCATAAGTTCATCAAATCAATCAATACCCCAGGTTTTATATTACTTTAATATATTTCCGGTAAATAAATATTCCCGGCCACGTAATATATATATATAACAGTCAATATATACAATTTGATACAATATACGGCTATTTCTTACCTAATTCTTTACATAGCAGAGTATAGATAATCGATTTCTACATAAATCCATAAACACCTACTATATCTATATATAAAAAGAAAAAGAAAAAAAATCATTAACTTCTAATAGTGCATCAGCTACGTCGCATAATTAATATACATACACTTATGTGTAGCACAGTGTTATTAATAATAATCAGTATATAAAATAAATATAATAATAGATAGATAGGTAAAATAGCTTGGACCATATTAAGAAAATGGAAAGTAAGCCGATGTATATTTAATACATAATACAATCTAGTATTTGTATTATAATATATGTATGTATACATATATAAGGGTTTATGGTATATTTAAATAAATGAATAAAAATAAAATACCATTATAATAAAATATAAAATTATATTTAAAGTGCTTACAATCACAGAATTATATTAGCGAACGTGGATGGGTGCGGGTAGCACTGAGCGAGTCCCTCTTTTTTCACTTCTAATATTTTATATAATTACCTATATATTATATAAATACTTGACAATTAATACACTATATTGCATCACTATCGTATTATATTATCAATTATTATACTATACGTAATAAACGATAGGTTTAATCTACCTTGTAGTCTTTATATTATATATTTCATATATAGCTTACATATACGATTACGTATTATTGAAAAAAAAAACCTCATACATTATATAATCCTTTGAATCAATTTTAATAAAATCATAATTATAATCTATATTGTATAAATAATTATTGCCACTTCGTACATTCAACGATTTTATTTATTTATTCAAATAATAAAATGCATTACTACAGCTATACTCTTCGAAAAAAATTGATTCTATCAACTCGAACTTCTTTCTCAATTACTTGATAAAATAATCAAAGATGATAAATTTCTGTAATCTTATTCGATTCGATTCTTCAAGGACGATAAATAATTTCAAATACCATAATTTATATTATAAAAAGAAACGTTTATTCGATATTTTCTGCCTCAATTATTATAATTGTAAACGTAAACTTAATGTCAGAGAAACGTTAAAGTTTTCTAAAACAGTTATAATGAAATGAAAATTGTTTTACATAGGTAAGTATTTACAGATGGAATAAATATAAAAATATTATCAGTACAAAGATTTCTTCCATTATTTATACGACTTCTTAGCTCTCCAGTCTAAGAATTCATCAAACTCTGCCTCATCCCCGCTGGATACATCTTCCTGAACTGTTACAGTTTTTCTTTCCACTTGTTCCTGCACTTGTTCCTTTCTTCTCTCCAGCTCCAATACTCTATAAGAAAAAAAAAAGAAGCAGAGATTAAAACTGAGAACAAAGTGGATGAAGTTCCATTCAGTTAATTCTCTTCATCTGCTAGACAATTCACCTAGACCAGTGTCGCATTTGTTCCTCAATTTCATCCAGCTGTCTTTCGGTAGTCGCCTCTTCCTGATCGTCGGCAATAATCTGAGCCGATTGTGCAGCCTCCTCTTTGATCTCTTTCTGAAACTTGTCCCATTCCTCTTCGATCGGATCTTTGTACTCGACATTTCTCACCTGTGAAAAGAAACGAAATATAATAGAATAAAATTCCTAAGATCTTTCCCTGAACAAACAACCTTAGCATCCATTATAGGATCGTCAAAAAATCCTTCTGGCAACGGCGCCTGGCTAATATCTTTATCCTCTTCCTTATCATCGGCCATTTCAACGTCTTCCATCTTCTCAGATTCTTTGACAGCCTCCTTTTTAGATTCTTTAGAGGTGTTAGACCTGTTGTTCCGAGGGACATTTGCCACGGTCTTTGTACTATCAAAGAAATCGTCTGGTAGTCCAGCCGGAGGCGCATTACCATTTCTGAGAATACTTTTGGGCTTTTTGTTAGATGAATCTGTATTTTGAGGCGAAGAGGGCCGTTTAAAAGTTTGTGAAGGTACAGCCTGCGGAGTTGGAGCCTCGTTTTTTGCCTTTTTAGCTAGAGTTATGTTTTCTTTGTGCGATTTAGAGCTCAGATGAATATTCCATACGGATTCATTGCGGACTATGCTTTGGCATAGAATGCATATCAGTTGACCCGAATCTGTATACGTATTTATAAATAAGGAAAGATTTATAGTTATAGAATGCTTTGATGATATTTTTAACAATATTTGCTAGATGAAAAAGGATATTTTGCGATCGGTGATTCGATCCTCGTAACTGTAGACAATTTTTTTTTATGCTCGTTCATTACTCGCCGTAAATCAGTCTGCGTTACTTTCTTCTTTGGATCTTTCTTTAGAGACATTATATGAGCTTCTTTTGACGGATTATCAAAAGTTAGGTTAGCTTAGGTTAGGTTGGATTTATGGAATCAGACTAGACACAGGTCTGTGTGAATTCAGCGAATGAATATTCCAAGAAATATTGAATCAGACTAGTTTTAGGCTTAAGACAATTTTGGTTGATATTTATATAAAAACCTTCGCGTTTCAGAGCATTATACACTCTCGAGGATCGAGTTCTATCTCTGTGACATTATTTATTGTTGTAGTTGTAGAATGGAGAACATTAGTTGATATAAAAATCGTCAAACAACGCTACGTCTGTACTGACGAGTGGCGTCATCTTCTAGTGATTTGGAATATACCCGGCTACGAGTTGCATATGATAAGGCGTTGTGAATTTTATCAAAATTTAAATACCACGGGATCAAGCGTGATGTAAGAATGAATTTTTTGTATTGATAAAAGCAGAAAAATAGTCAAAGATACTTAAATTGAATGAAAATTCATTGTTTTAACTCTTTAACTGCGAGTATTGGTGAAAGCGCAAGATAGGGGAGTGAAAACGCCTGCATATAAGCAATCAAACATCGTCTCAATGTCTGAATTGCCTATATGGAGGTGTTTTAACTTATATTGCTCTTCTGCGAATCTTCCGATATACATTTTGATACTCGTATAAGTTTAGATTAGATACATTTCCGATGTAATTTCTTATATAATAAAGAATAAAACGAATTAGTCGAAGGAATCAATTGCTTTGAAAATTCTTCGATCAAACTAATTGAAAAGTAAACTCTTTATAATTCAGTTGGATCCGAAATTTTGGAAGGAAGAAAATAAGATAATGAATATATTAATTTGTTTCACCGCAGTGTGTATATCTCTAAATTTCTTGGAGCGAGAATCATGCCACTTGAAACCACTAGAGTGAAATTTCACTCCTAAACAGTGAGAATTCACCCCAAGAATTTTAGCAAGTAGAGATTGGTGTGCGAAACCGTTTTACCGATTTTTGGTATTTTTAATGATGAGAGAAAAAGGTAAAAACGAAATAGAACGTTAGCGTTTGATCGTATACAATCCGTGAATTCGATTTGCGAGAAACTTTGATTACGAGTTTTCAAGATAACTGCATAGCTGAGTCCAAAATTGGGAATATCCTCTTCGCTCGGTCTCGTTTATACAAGCGATAACCAAAAGTTATATAACTTTTAGATTTATGAGAGGCCAAATACGAGAGCTGCATTAGTTTTCTATCTTTAAATCATATCTGGGGACATATTAGTTAAGTTCTTCTCCCACCTGACCAATGTGTCGGATTTATATACCTATACAACCGACCGGCAAACAATATCGATTTGATATAGGGCAACTTTAACCGAAGAATCTTTTTCCCATGGCTATAATAGCCACCAATAACTTAAATCCACAGATTTTGTTGGGGTGGGAGGTAGGGGGGTTACACATTTATTTAATATTTTGTAACATTACATTAGCAATGTTTATCCCCTCCTATACATCACACATATGGATTCTTGTTGCTATGTAGCTAACGAAAATCCGATTAATGCGTGTGACTCTGATAAGCGATCTCAGATGTGGAGTTAGATAAGTCGAAAGTTTTAGTGACGCGCGTTCTCAGATAAAGCTCATTATCAGGATGTCAGTCCGATTGAGGCACAGCATTCAGATTCATTTCCGAAATTGCTATACGGATTTCAGTTATTGACTTTCCACGTGTACCTGCAGTAATAATTTCTGTAATTAAATTATGATTCCTGTTATTTTCATATCCATAATTTTGGTATCGTCATACTCCGGATGTTGATTATGACTGCAGATTTCTGCACTCGATGTGAAAATCACTTCACGTCAACCTTATGTAATGAACAAACAAATTATATCATGATATACCGCGGAGATAAGAAAAATATTTTTATTTATTTTTTATCATTTGATAGAAATGTGTATCTTTACACACGGGTAGGTATATCATAATTATTGCTTTGCGAGTGAGATAGAGAATATGATATAATATCAAAGGCTACGTATACCTATATCTGGCGTAAAATTAACATTCCGAGAAGTAAATGTTTGCTTATAAGACACGAAATCCTTTGTATATGAAACGTGAGGTTTCTGCCAAAAGGTTGAGACCTGGTGTCAGAGTTGTTAGGTAAGCGTCCTTGTTGTCAAGGTGCGATAAGATCATCTGGAGTTTCGTGGCGGCCTGGCCTGTCTAGGCATCTAGGTAGATGGAAGAGGCTGAAGTTTGTAAATTTGCTGACTCGTGACGTTTGGAAAGACTCTGAGATTGCATCTTTTCGAACTTATTGCTCTTTACACGATTCCTCGAGTGCTTCGTCCTCCGGCTATAATTCACAAATATATAGAACAGGGTCGGTGTGAAATCGCGGCGATATTAATGCAGCGATTTTTTTATGTCATAAGAAACTTTGGGAATCATCAGAAAGTCCAAAAGCTTTAATTCAGAACATTTGCCTTCAAAGTTGAGGATCCTACTCACTACAGGAGTTCAAACTACTTAAGTTGTTGTATGTCCTGCCTGAACAATAACTAGGAGAACCACGTGTGTTTAATGCCACGTACCTAATGTTCTAAGGCGTGTTGCCAGAAACACTGGTCGAATTTCCTACCCTCTAGGGGTGTAACTACTGCGGCGTCTACACAGGGTGACCCGAGCGATTACTCCCAAGATAATACGCGCATTGTGAGAAAAATGTTCTTTTCTTTTTTTGTTTATCACCCCAAGTAGAAGTAATTATTTACGACCCTCATTATACATGGCTCGATATACATTAAGCTTATTTACAAGATATATCGTACTAATTACTAACTTTATATCTAACATTATTTTCCAGAGTAATTAGCTCTATCGACGTTTTTCATAAATTTTTCTTTTCTCTTTTTACGTCACGTAAACCGCATCTTCTAGGTCGAGGTAAGTTCGATTAAACTTACATCAATCTAGTATATGTTTCCAAAGTTCATTAAACACATCGATTTTCATATAATTTATAATCGAAATGTATCTCTAATCCTTACCCTTCGTTAAAATCTAAGAATCATTTTTATTCGCGTTTTCGCATAATATATCTAAGAGTTCAAATTTTTTTTTGGGACACTGTATACGTCAGTTGATCTGTATACATGGTATGGCCCAGTTTACGAACAGTTCTGTCACTTCCTTACGGGGTCATAGAAAAAGACATGCGCTGTCACAGGTAGGTGCTTTATGTTTTATTAACTTTACAGTCAATTCCAGGTGGGGTTGCGAATATTGATTATGGTTACATGGAAATTATTTAGACAACGATTATATTAATTAAGGCTCTAGTCTTTAGCCATATGTCAGTCCCAGGGCTATTGAAGAGAATCGAATAAACGGCGATAATTTATCTCTTCATTCGAGTTTTATTTTTTATTTTTTTACTCCTTTCAATCAAATCCTGATTGCATTTGTCGCAGTTTTTCGAAGACAGCAACATCGTGTCGATAATTTCTACCCCTTTCAAATACCGGATCTTCTTGGCGATATAGAAAAGTGACGACGGTGCCTAACGCAGCCATGTGAGATGTGAGACGCGATTTATATCACGTATAGCTGATTTTTTTTGTGGTATACGTGTCGCGATAGATACTATCTGCGGAAATGTTGAAAATAAAGTAATATACGTGTAGAAAATATTTTTGAGAATTTGCAGTGCGAATAGAATAGAAGCACAGATAAGAAAACAAAGATCTTTGTTAATTTAACTGTTTGAAAATCTTAACTAACGAATCTGGCGAGTATTTAGAATGAAAATTTGCATATTATCTCAAACTACACGCATTCAGTATTGATCACATTACAGCTAGTATGTGTAAACGAACGCGTTGCTTAAAAGCTCATGTTGTATTATATTCGCACGAGTACACTACCGAGTATAATACTCGAATATACCAACCCTAAGTAAGTTTCCCTTTTGTTAAAGCAAAATCCGTCTACGACTAGCAGTCCTTATTATGAAATATAAAATCGTACAAATCCTAAGCAAATATGAATCGAATGGACGGAAAATCAGTGAGATAGAAATTTCACCTATAGTTATACTTCGCTGTCTCTCTTCTCTTTGCCTTTTTTTTTCTATTTCTTTTTTATCCGAATTATGTATGTCTGATAAAACTAAAAGATTGGAATAAAGGTTCAAAACGAAAGAAAAGAGAAGAAAGTTGAAAGAAAGGAAGAAAAAAATAAAAAAATACAAAAAGATAAAATAAAATCCAGAAAATTTCTTCTACGTAGAGAATAAAGAGAGAGATTGTAAATTTTTAAGACAGTTTTATGACTTTTGTGTAACTTTTTATACAACCAATAGACATTCGGTACTGTCACCGTGACGCTCTGTCGCTCCCTTTATTACTCCGCATGGTAGAAACGAGCGAGGGTTCTCTTTCCTTGAGTATCTAGCTGAGGGGCTCGGTGGTCATGGGGTAGTTCATTTTCATTAACGTAGTCAAGGAGTGTTGTGGGTAAAAGGGTCTTCGGGGTGGCAAAAGATCTGATTTATTCGCGGTATCCCGTTTAGCGTATAACTCCATGCACCGAGATTGTTGGTTGTTTCAATTAAAGCAGAAATTATGTCTGTACACAATTCCTTGATTGATTATCATCTGTACTTTTAAGTACTGACGAGCCCCTACCTTGACGTATTTATAGATACGTTGCTAATTATCAAGCAAGTTGATTAAATGAATTATCGTGAAAATTTTTTCATAAACACATTTCACTTAAATTTGAGAAAGAATATTTATGGCTGTTCAATGGTCCTACCGTTAACTAATGCCTGAGAAGCTAATGTATCTCAAAATGTAAAGAAAACTTGAAGAAGCAGTATGAATCATAAATAATGAAATATATCTCCGAGAGCATATTGCCTCACAGTTTGTCATAAAAAGATTATTTGCTCTTCCCTTCGTGATATCTCGTTCTCTTTCTCATCTCGATACAACTTGAGAATGTTTAATGAGATTTCCCTCCGACGTTTATTTTTATTTTTTATTTTTTTTATACAGAAAATTTAGTGGAATGAGAAACTGTTTGAACAGAAAAATCAATAAGTCACAAAATGACACTCGAGTCAAACAAAGACCCTGATAAGTAGCTGTAATCGTTTTAGGAGGCAGTAAAACGCGCTATAAAGACTAGAGAAAATACAATTTATTGTACGCCAGATTAGAGGGGTTTAAAAAATGATTTTTCCTTGCAGAAAAATATATAAAGAGGAAAAAAAAAAAGAAAAAGAAAAGAGGAGGGTGTCCTCCCCGTCTCTAGTTCTCTGGCGAAGTCAGCGACCCTCCGAAGCTATCGGGGCTAAAGGGGCTAAATGAAAATTGCCTCCTACAGAAAAGCTCCTTGAAACGACAATGCGAAAGGCTAAAAGCTATCCGCGTACTTTACTCGATCACAATTTCATTTTATCCTATTAATTAATCAACAGGTTCTTCGATACTTCGTCCTGATAATTCCTTAAGTCATAATATCAAAATCGCTGCAGCTATTTACCAGAATTTTTAGCTTTTACCCAAAATTATATACCTATATTAGCCGTTTGAAATTATGATAAACTATGAGAAGATGGTGTATCAGGTCGGGAAGACCAAGTGTCGGAAAGTTTATCATCGGCTCATTGATTAGCCTAACTTTAACAAAGGTAATACGAAACTGGTGATGAGGTTCACTACGAATAGCCCTGGTTTCGATAATCACTTTCCTAGCCAAAGGTATAGCGATTTCATCAAAGTAACTCCTGAACTAGGTACATACCTATACACGTACTACATAGGTACATTAGTTCTGCATTCGATCAAAGTAACCAGACATCAAATTATCTATTAATTAAAATCAATGGCAAAAGGCACATATAATCGCTGATTAAATAAAGAAGTTAATTCTTATCATTACCATGTGGATTAAAATACGACATGATAGATTTATTGGTTTCATATTATAAGAAAGAAATGTCAGACATAATTCCAAGCTGCATAATTCTAGTGAGTCGTCGCATTCTTACTGTTTCAATTTTCAACTTTCGCGATCTTGTTTTTCCCGAGACGAGATCTTAGTGAATTTCGACGGATTCTTGAGCACGTATATCGGCTTTAGAATATACTCCGTTATAGATTCTCCCCAAGATATCAGCACAAAGCAGGGTTGTGGCTGGCGTAAGGATCGGTAGAAGTTTTCACGAAGGCTTTCTCGCGATCAGGTCCTTCCGATGCGAAAGATTATTTTCAAGAATAGATAGGAAGGTAGGTAAAGGTAGATTTTCTATCCCAAAGATGGAAGGATTTTATTCTAAAGGAAGGAGGTGAGGAATAGAAAGGAAAGCAGATGTAAGAACGAGGGGAGACATGATTCCACGCACGTTTGTTAAAGCTCTTGCTTGCTTCTCTGGGAATCTTACTAGCCTCGGGATTTCACGTAGCTTTCAAATTAGCCGGTTTGCAATATACTGTGAACGTCCTGCAGGCAGCCAGTGACTCTATAGCGTAATAAATTAAGTTAAAGGTACTATAGGGGATGAAAAATCTCACGTAGCTTCACTTTCCAGTTTTTTTTTTTGTTTTTTTTTTGTTCTGTTTCTTGGTTCTTTTTTTTTTCTCTTTTTTCTCATCAAGCAACCGATGGCAACAGCCCGGCGTTAATCACAATATAAAATGAAATGATTCAGACAAGATCGTCGTGAAGTGAGAAATGAACATTTTCCGTAGGAAGCACCTATAGATATACTACATAGGTATATTCGGTTGTGATTTGATCCCCGTTTGGAATTTAAGAAAAACGAATTCCACGCACGTTTGTCCACTTTTCGCTTTACTGAAATTCGTTATACGACGCCGACGACCAGCAGGATTTCACGTAGTTTTTAAATTAGCGATTTCGCAATATCCCGCAGGGTATCCCGTCGCCTTTACTTCGTTCCTGTTAAATAAATTAAAAATAAAATAGTAGAGGAACAGGAAGGGGGAAAAAAAAGAAGACAAAATGAGAGTAAAAAAATAAAAACAAAAAAGAAGACGAAACAATTCTGAGACATTATCATTGCATCTGACATAAAACAAACGTTAAGCCTCTTCAACGCGACAATTTGCGTCATTGATGTTGAGTCGTATAAATAATGAGACGATTATTGTGATTCATATTCTGCGATAAGGTGCGAAACTTATCGCATGAAATCTCAACTTTGGATCTGACTTGCGATAAATATTGACGTAAGCGCAAATACGTTATTTTTTTATTCTTTTTTTATTTGGCAAACAAAATAATTACAGCATTCGTTGCAGCGATATCGCTTCATTTTTCGTGACACTATATTTATTGTTCGATTTTGTTAAAAATGGTATAAATGCGATACGATAAATTAGTTTATCATTTTTTTATGTCTCGGAACTATTCCTCTAAGGATATCCTTCTTCTTCTTCTTCTTCTTCTTCATTTTATACGTATATAAAATATTCTTGAAGTACCTGTCTTGAACAACCCCAAATTCAACAGAGTTTTAAGATAACAAGACGCCGCCTGCAGGTAGTTAACGTTTATTCGAACGAGTACATTTGAATCGCTAAAGGCAGAGTACAATAGGGAGATATTTCTCCCTCTTCCTTTTTGGAAGCTGTTTAATCTAGTAACCGAAATAACGCTCGAAAGCGTCCTTGAAGTAATCATTATTTAAATAAAAGCAAACTCGCGGTTAAACATTTGGTCGCAAAAAAAAAAAAAAAGAAATATGTTAATTTTTTTTTTTTTTAATATAACACACACACACACACACTTACGTATAACGAAAAAGTTCTTGATAACAATGACGCAGGCTGTTACATCAAAAGTTTTGAGTAACTGACAAAGAATAAAACCGATTACGCGTTGTGCCATAACTTTGCTGATTTAGGTATACATATACCTACTTTAGTTTGCATAACAATAAGAAAAAAGAAAAAAAGAAAAAAATAATACTAATTCAAAAATTGAACAAATTTCTTTGCCAGTACGACGACTTCGTGCCTATATGGGTATATACTCGTATGTTTACTTTCGAGATAAGGCTGAAAAGCGTCTTAAAGTGTCCAGGGCATCAACCCGGGTGGTATTAAATGTAATTAATTATGAAACTCACATCGAGCCAATCTAATTGAAAAGACGTCATGACCAAAGATCAGAGCTTATAGCTTGATTAATTCTTCGTCTATATATGTTAAATTTAGATTTTAACGAAGTATTAACGAGCGTGTATATAGAAAGTTTTAGAATTAGGTAAAATGATTAGAGCTGAAAATATAATGAGTATGGGAAAAGTTAGTTGGAAAATTAAAGTTTTAATATTTGTGCTCTATTAGAAGATCGATAGATAGAGATATAATTATATGCCTGAGATATTTTTGGTTTAACTTCAAACTCGTCAAGGATAGAATTTGGAGTATTTTAATCATTCGATAATGAGAGAAAGAAAAAAAAAGGAAAAGAGAGATATAGAATCTGATATTTAGACACTGATAGCGTAAACTTAATTTTACGTAAATTTTATTTGAATATCGCACAAGTTCCGGGAGCGAAATTATAATCAAGATGTTTTCTGAAAATTAAGTGACTGACTTTTATACGTATCTGACAGCTGTAGAATATTTCAGATTCCGGATGTATACGTATATCAACACGCGAATCATTTAAGAGAAACTAAAAAGAAAAATCGATCAAAATACCTGAAATTTAGATAGCGAGAAAGAGAGAGAGAAATTTGAAAAGTTTCTGACAACTTACGTCAATCGATTCAGAATACAAAACCCTATATACGGTGCGGAAGCGGGTTCAAACTTTTAGGAAAAATTCATCGAACGAGTGACGCAACGAAGACTTTAGCATTTATGGAAAAATCCATGAGTTTTATTGGTCAAGGTATATACCGTAGAATCGTTAATTCGTTTTTATATTCGAAGGGCGAAAAGTTTTCGAAACATGTTAAAAAGTTGAAAAATAAGTGATTGACTTCGAAGTTAGTTGGAAAAAATGTCCTTTGAGATTATTTAAAATATCCTCTGTATTTCTCTGCCTTTTCTAAGCTTCAGGATATTGATGAAGACAGTAGCCGAAGGGGACTACGAGATCCTTATATTTCTTCAAACAACCCAATTGGCCTCAACCTGAATTATCTTTTAATATTATTTCATTTTATGGCGAAATTAGATGTACCGTTTTAACCGTGTATCAAAAATGCCTTTTAGCAGGAAAAAAAATATCTTATCATCACCCCGAAATAGAAACCTATCGAAGTTTTGTGTCGCAGGGGATCCAAAAATCGTGGTAATCGTTCTTTGAGAAAAGAAAAGAAAAAAACAGAATTGTATTTCGTGCAAAAGAGCCTGAAAATTGTCCTGGGCTTTCTGCAACAGGACGAAAATCAATGGGGTAGTTTCTGTAGCATATAAAGCTCAATTTCTGACATCGGACACCCTTCTGATCCGGATTCACGTCGTTGGAGACAAAAAAGAAAAATGAAATAAATAAAAAATTTCCCCATTCGTATCTGCACATCGGTTCTGTCCGATCTGATATTTCCTGATCACGAGCAGCAGCAGCTCCGCGATGTACATACAGCGTCGTCTCCCCTTCTTTGAGTTCTCTCTGCGCAAGCACAGGTGTAAGCTCGCCCGTATAAATGGGAAGCGAGACTCTACGTCGCACACTTCGCGTTTGGTACGTGACAAATAACGACCTTAGAACTTCTTAAAGCACCAGAAGAATCCTTGCCAAAGGTGAGTGGATACTTCGTAGTAACACCTTTAAAGAGACGAAAAAAAAAAAAAATAATTAAAAATTAAAATTAAAAAAACAAAAGGGGGAAATCAACTTTTCATAATTTTCAAAAATTCTTCGATTCATTCGAATCTCCGTTCCCAGTGTACCGTGCGAAAGGACCCGACTGAAATCGATTATTACAAATAAATCAGGGATCAGTTCCCCGATAAGCTCCATCAGTGGCAAGATAATATCAATTCGATAATTTGTGAGTTTGATTTATTTGAAAATAGTCATCTGGTTTTCGATCTTTTTTTTTTCATTCAATATGTACATGTATGTATGTATTTTTTTTATTTTTTTGCACATCTGTGAGGTGGTAAAAAGAAAATAAAATTCGTGCTCCAAAATCGAAGGTATCAATTCGGTATTAAAATCGAATATACTACATATGTCGGTGTGTAGATTAGTGGATTATCAACCCCTTTTCATTCTGGGTGAAATTCTATGAGACGTGAATATGGGTGGTAATTAAAATTCAAGCTTAGTGACGGGCGTATAAATCGTAAATGAAATTCAATTGTTCATTACTGAATAAATCTGAAATTAGTTGCTCGTTACTCGTTAGTTAAATACCGTATAATCAGTCTCAATTATTCGCTCGGTTAAAATAGTACGACTTTAGGCTGTCACTTGGCTAACAATTAGGATTTACATTTATAATTCATCAAATTTGAGAGCCTGTAAAAAAAAATCGTCGATTAAAAAATGAAATTCATCTGAATTGATTACTACGAGACGTGCATCGATCACACGAAAAAACTATGAAAAAAAAAAGAAAAGAACTTTTCATCGAATATTCGAAACTTTCAAAGTTCTGTGAATTTTCGCTAAAATTTAATGCCGAAGGGAAATGGGAGATTCGGGCGATGCATACCTCGCGTATCTCCCTGAATTCCTCAACCATTTCCTATTTGCGAGGAATCCGATACCTAGCCAATATTTAGTATACATAGAGAGAGAGAGAGAGAGAGAGAGATGAAATTTAGACTAGCACGTTCATCACCTGTCTCTGTAAAGAAGTTTGGATTAATATTATACCTGATTTATCATTATCTACTGGAATTTCGACAAAAAAATTTAATAGCCCTGATTATTTATGGGGTAAACAATTATTCGATCTGTATTAGAATCTCAGCGTATTCGAGAGTGGTTTATTATTTTTAATCTTTTTTTAACATCCCATTAGTAATAATTTGTTCGTTTTTTTTCGTTTTTTCTGTATATAAAACGAGAAGTTTGCTTTCGTCGACATGATATATATTTTTTTCTAATAATAAAACTTTAAACGTGGATTGTCAGTTTGATTATAAGAAGCCGAGTTATAACGTCGACAGTCTGTAGTAATATATAGGAGGAAACTCGCCCTGGCACGAATCGATATGCAATCAAAAGCCAATTTTCTTTTCACGAAATTTTTTTTTTTTTTATTATTATTATTTTTTTTTTATATATATACTATCGAACGCAATTTCGTTTTGTCTTCAAAGTTTGAAAGTGCGTCGTTCCCTTATAATTTATTACATCCATCGAACGCCGAATAGCCGACAGCCCTACTCTCCCTATTGATATACAATATTTTCAAGAAGTATCAATTTTATCCGATCCATGAAGAAAAAAAAATAAAAAATTATAATAATAATAAAAAATGAAACTATCATTCGAACTAATTATTCAAAAATTATATATATACTTTCAAATCAATTTTTATAGAATTTTTTTTCAACTCTAAACTAATCTATTCATATTCGAGCCGAATAACACGCGATTCTAATCGCTCTAAAACAGAATCATAAGTCATAATCAAACGGGTAATCGTGCGTAGGCTTAATTTGATATAGAGATTAAAAATTAAGTAGTAAACTACTACTACTAGCGTCGTTGAGTCTCGACGTCGTTTAGTCGTTCATCCGGAGAGTATAAGGAATAAAGGATCAAGAAATTGAGAAGAAATAATGTATCGATCAGTTATTGTGTTTTTGTGAAAAATACTCTTCATTTTTATGTCTTTAGTTTATGAATACGAGGGTGGAAATTTATTCCGTGTTTTAAATAGCGTGGACATTTTTTTTCTTTCTTTTCTTTTCCCTTCTTCTTTTTCAAGATATGTATAATTAATCGAGGATATAGAGATTTGATGAAATTAATTTACTAACGGATAGTTTAATCCGAGAAATTTAGAGGGGTTGAAATAGAAACCAGCCAGTTTCTCATACAGCTTGAAATAATCGCATAGCATCGACTTTCTATCACGAATATCCTAAACTAAGCTATTCTGTGTCAGCCTTTATCTTGTACGGGGTGGTGGTTATACAGGTATAGCTATAACGTGAACAGCACCCTTTTTCATAATTAAAAGAACGTTTAATGTTGAAAGCAGGAGGTCGTGGAAGGGATAAAAAATTGGGTAAAAATATGCTACACGTAAACGTTGATCGTTCGTTTAATTAGCAGCTTTCAATTTTTGATGAAAGAAGAAGAAGAAAAAAAGAAAAAAAAAAATTAAGAAAGAAAGAAAGAAAGAAGGTAAAAATGAAAAATAATAAGACAACAAGGCAAAAGTCGTTTCAATTTACAACTCTGCAATTAAATATCTCAGAATTAATTCTCAGACATAAATGAAAAAGGTGGTATGAGAAAATTGGCAAGAAAAAAGAAAAAAGTAATACTGCTATAGACGAAGGAAGTAAACTTGATTAACTAACTATTGGTGCTACTACTGTAAATGTAAGGGTTCCATTTTTCCAGAAGAATTTCACCCCGGTGCACAAAGCATTTCCTTCATCGAAGAAGTGAAGTCTTGAAATATGATAAAGGGAAGCCGGTATCAAAGTGACAGTCAATTCATTTAATTACATAGAATTAATGTCCCTCGAGTTACTTCTTTCATCAAACAAAATTAGAAAATGTATTACGCAAGTTTGCGGAGTTAAGTATTCGATATTAAATTTTTAAGGGTTTTAATTTTAACAGGATTTAACACACTTCAATTCACTTTTTGTTTCTCTTTTTCGTTTCTTTTGGTTTTTTTCTTTTTTTTTTTTCAGAACTACGAGCTGTGAAGTGGAGTTCAATTAATTCACTCAGCTATTTTGAATCTTTATTCTTTTCTCTCACATCGTATGATAAATTTTGATATAAAAAGTTTGCAAAATTAATAAAATATATTCAAAAATATAAGCGTGATATTATAAAGTGACAAAATGTTCGATTAGGTTGCTGAGATTTATAGGATATACGTCGCTCTGTTACGAGCTTCTCAAGTTTTATTCTTATATATAGGTATATATATAGGTAAAGCTCATCGTATATTCGCAAAGAGAAATTCGCGGTACTTTAAGAAGATCAGTGAGCCATAAATTTCAAAGTTGGTTCTTAACTTGACGTTTTTAGGAAAAGTCGTTAAAATCGTTGAGGGAATTGCGGTTACGAATTACTATATATATATATATATTTACGCGAAAGAGTAGTAGATGACAATTAACATTGAGTTAATTATATTTCAAAGCGTCTCTAGCCTTTTGTTGTACGAGTAGAAATATAGTTTTGGAAAAATACGAAAAATTATACTCTTGTGGCGATAATCGTGTAGGTATGCCTAAAAAAAAAAAAAAAGATTTATGAAATACGGTGTTGAAAAATAAATTCGTCGTTTTTATTAGCCGAACAACCGTGTAATCAGAAGGCTATGGATTTAGGACTAAACAAATAGTTTTAGGGCTTAATTTGGATACTGTAAACATTGCGCGATCGATCTTTTACGAAAAGTATATTATCGTTGAAAATATACAATTTTTCAGTTAGCCAGATCTATTATATCCTACGATTTAGGGTATACAATAAATTACAACGTTTTTTCTTCATAAATATACAGAGAAGGGAGAGAGAAGAAAAAAAACGAAAAAAAAACGAAAAAATGCAATACGGTAACAGTTGTTTATTATTTATAATTAATCTTCACATTAAACATAAATCCAACCCACTTCATATCTCGCAAATCAATATATTAAATATAATAATTGTTGAACCTCGGGATAAGAATTCAAACAGTCTTATTCTCATTTTTCTTCTATTCTCTCTTCTATTACTCAATGCTTGAGTGGTTTCGTGAAAAACTCTTTTTGAAAATAAATTTATGAATCCCACTTTGATCATATCAAAGCCATCCAGCTATACCTATAGACACTCGAGATATTTAGTAAAATTAATAACGTTTCTCGAGGTATATAAGCCATCGAAACTTTACTAGTATACGAATCCTATACGGAGCTTTCGTACAGCATACTTGGTACAGTGTAACGAAACTTAAGTTGACTAGGTGCAGAGTATGGGAGTTCCCTGTCCCCAGAATAGGAGGAAAAGGCAATCGATCGGCAGCAGCACTTAGTACGACTTGGTTGAAAATCTACCCGATGCGAGAGATGAGAATAGTTGAATGGTCGAAAACGAGGTGATATCTATTGACGGGATAATGAATATACATATCTAGAGCGGAATAATTCCAATCTAACGAACTGAGCGAACAGGATGCTTAGAAAATGATATATGCGTTATATCGTAGAGCAGCAGAACCGACACGGGTCAGGAAATCCTTCCTTGAGCAGATAGAGTAACGAGCGAAAATCGTTTTTCGCCATTACCCTCCGTTTCGTCGGGGCTTGTTAGAAGAAAATAGAAGGGAATAGAGAATCGAATACTCCGGGTGAAAAAAAATGTCAAACTTTAACACAAGCAGAACTTTTCATTTATATTCAAAATTATTCGCGACTAATTTAAGTGGAGAATATGAAAATAACGCGATTCTTTGATCAAAATTCAGGGAAATGACCGGCGAACTTTTTTTTTTTTCTTTCTCCTTTTTTCTTTCCTTCTACTCGTCAATTACACACACGTAGATACATTTATACGCGCAGGGTATATTAGGTAAATTGAATAAGCAGGAGACACGCACATACAATCTACCTGTACAGATTAACATCTTTTCTGACCCACAAAGCTTCATTAAATGATAAGCTCAGAGCTAGTGGATTACCACTTGTTAATGTTCGACCTAAATTATGCACTTGGACTGGGACTAGTTCATTAGCTTCAGCGAAACCCACTTTTTTAATTTTCTATGAATTTGAGAAATTGTTCTGTTCCGTTCTTTCAATGAATTGAATTTTTGTTTCATATTCTTTCAGTCTAGACACGCTAATCTGAAAATTGTTCTTAGGGTCTTTTGATTTGGTATATTTAAAGAAAAAAAAAAAAAAAACACCGGATGATTGATGCCGGAGATAATTCCAACGTGCTAGACAGTATACAGCCAGCTGTATAATCAGTTCTAGATGTCATGACCAACCCTCGTAGAAGTTATGCAAGGGTCAAACACTGATTAAGTTTTAAGGGTCTGCCTGTCCGTCAGTAAGGGTAGATCTGAATTTTACGCGAAAGTAGTTTACGCCTACGTAAATCGAGACTTTAACTTTATACGTCATATCTGTGTCAAGAGGGTGTTCATCGATGTGTATCTACTGGGTATGATCAAGGGGATATACTTACGTCTGCAGATATGATTGAAGATTCGATTATACCTTGGAAGATTGATACCGCGTATACTACATCCGAGGATATTTACCTAGAGAATATATATTTTTATGAAATCCCCCTCTGTCATCGTTAGTAGTTAATATTTTACGAGTATGATTAAAGACTGGATTAAAAAAAGTTCCGAATTTCGAAAGTCCTGAACGTTAAAAATTTCCGATTTTAATATTACGGAGTCACAGTTTTTCGGAATGGTATTTTCCCGATAGTCTACATGACAGATTTGGAAAACTTTGAAACGAAGGATACCGGAGGTCCAAAATTCCGAAAAAACCAAACTTGAGAAACTTGAAATTCACACATATATTTATTCGGTGATTTATAACTCCGGCTGTATTGATGATATCGAAATCAATAAGTGGTCAAATCAATCGTCCCATGAGATCGACTTTTCGGCAAAAAGGGTTTCGAAATCCTATCAATCATTTATGACATCATGAAGTTATCGATTAAAGTAGATAAAATGGTTTTCCGTAAAGAGGGTCCTCGATTATAACGAATTATTTTTCGTTTTCGTTTTCGTCTCAAGAGATTCGGAAATTTTTTACCTTACTGAAATCTAGCCTCTATACCCTCTAAGATTAAAAATGATATAATTTCTCGCCTAGCTGCGGCAAAGTCATGCGATAATATCGCAAGCATGAATTTTTCGCAGAAGGTAATAAGTGTCTAAAAGTGTTGCACACGATCGACCCGATCACTATCGTATAACCTGATGTAATACTTATACGTAGGTGTATATATACACATTACACATATACCATTCGCAGACAGTAGCGAAATAACGTTTATTCCTTCCTGTTATTACCCAACGAATGGATATGGCTAACAATTTTCGGCTCATACATATTGAGATTGGAAAAATGTTCCATATGACCATAAGTTTATATAAATGTATGATTTTATATTGACAGAAACTGGAAAATTAATCATTTTCAATCCTGCATGTACTGATTTCGTATTTTTCATTACTCGTCGAATATGAAATTGAGGAAAATCTGTTTTTTTTTTTGCATTTCGTGCAGAAATATAGATATTTATTTTTTCGGGGTGGTTTATTGGTTCAAGGTGTATGTGATATGACGATAAATTCTTCTATCTCATATCCTATGCCTATATTGAAACGAGTGATCTGTCACAGACGTTAACTGGAAATGATACAATCCGTACTTCTCATTGTGCACAAACAATTACCTATCTTGTTCCTCGGATGGCGTATTCTGTGCAAATACAAAGCAACCATATTGCGGGTCGCAGAGCTTTCGCGTACCGAAGCACATCGCGTCATTAATCACAAGGAGTGAAGCCAAATAATATTTCAAAGGCACACTCACTCTATCATATACACATATATCTGTATATATAATATATAGCTATTTACCTTTAATATATTATCTTATGATAGTAATATACGGTATATATATTATAATATATATAGGTAATACACGAGAAATCCTATTACCGAAGAAAATTCATTTCTGATTTGTTGCAGCTGATACGAAATACACGAATCGTGAGATTCCTGCTATAGCAATATATTAGGGTGATACAAAAATGGATCTTGTTTCGTTTTTTTCCACCAAATATTTTTCACGTAACACGGGAAAAAGAAAAAATATCAACTTTTCGTTTTTTTTTTTTTCAACTACCCCACTGCATATGTATATATGGATGTACTTTGATGTAGCAAAAATGCGTTTGAGATTCGAAAAGCTCTGGAAAATTTTGTTCGCATTGTGGTGCCAAATTTTCTGCTCGGTAATACTGGTCAGCCCGCGTTTCAACAGAATCATTAAACGGATGACTAGTCATACTGACCGTTATTTTTTCACGGTAGATTTCCCGGTTGAATTGTAATACATGAGTATACGGAGTATAATTAATCTGAAAATTTCAAAGGTGGTGAAATGGAATTGAACAATTTTCAACAGCTTCTGTTACACGGGGATATAATATACGAATAATTATATGACTATGGTTATCTGCTGTGAGCTTTTAAGCTTGAAACCCAATGCCACAACTGCACTTTAATTGCATACTATAAATATATATAGAAAAATGTATACAGGGGTAGGTATGTCAAGGCTGAAAAGCTAATGTTTTAATTTTCCGAGACCAAGTCTAGGCGAGATCTTAGAAAGCGAAGACTTTTCCACCGCGAGTAATTTTCCCCGGCTTAAAACAAATTAAATGGGTTGTACTACCTACTGCTGGGGGAAAGATTTAAGAAGAGAAATTCTAGAATTTCTCAACTGTTTGCGACAATTTCACCGCGTGTGATTAAAGCTGCCAGAGTTCTCGCGGAAAATTTATCATCAAGTATTAAGGGTTGTACGGTAAAATAATTGTTTAAATACTATTTTGATTGCAAAAATTGAGAAAAAAAATCAACAACACAAAGATCATTTCATTAATTTTGAAAATTTGTCATTCAAATTTTTATCCCAGTACAAATGTCAGAGAATAAAATTAAAATAACGTTTACTTGCTGTAAACAAATCTGTCTGAATTTCAAACACCAGGTAGATGATTTGACACGTAGGTATTGCATATATTTCGAATCTAGTCATTTTGGGTAAACCGAGAAACGTTGTAAGTACCGAAAATAGAAAGTGGTAGGAGATAAAATGAAATGTCTTAATAATGATTAAACTTTATAGAAGTTCTGCGTAAGAGCTGCTATTTGCGTAAATAGGATCGTAACAGCTGTTTCAATGGTTGGTGCCAAAAACGTGTTTGAACAAAGCGTTAGATTCTTAATTGAAGAACAAAGAATAGTGGCAGAAATAGGTGAATGAAAAATCGTAAAAATTCACGGTTGAAAATTTTCAAAACGATTCGGTATAACGCGAGGCAAATTTGTTTGAATTCTACAGCCCCGTTATACTATACACTGTTAGTTTTACACTCGACGAATGTTTCCAATATAGGGAAAAGAAGAGAGAGAAAGAGAGAGAAGAAAAAAAAAAAAAAAAATACTGCATAATGTATGTATCCACGCCCGAAGAGAAAATGGTATTCTTTTCAGTTTTTTCTGTTTTTTTTTTGTTTTTTCTGTGAATATCAGAGTTCAGATAGTAAAATAGTTGAGGAATTAATGCAGTTGAATTAATTAACGCATGATTAGGTTGAATGGAAACTCTCTTCGATCGTCGACATTGCGTTGGTGTCATTTAGCGTGGTTAAAGATCGATAAAGTTCGTAAAACTAGGGGCCTTCGCTAGTATCGTAATTCCGCAAATAAGACCCCGTTGTTGGTTCACCACCGCGATCGTAAATTTCTAGTTTCCATCGTGCTTCGGGGCACAATACGTGTAACGGTAGTTTAATGTCCTGTTAACGTATTTTTGGCCTAATTTAGTTCGGTAATAAAATTTCAACAAAGGGTATTATTAATTCCTAATTTACGGACTGGCTCACCTACAATAGGAGAATTAATCACTCGTACCTATCCATGGAAGAATCCCTATTTGTCATATTGAAATCTGGTCAATTAAAATTCGAATATAGTATCCTCAAATTTTTATCATACCTATGTCGTATAAAGAACTTCGACAAAAGTCACGATACGAATCGAATATATATTTGTAATCAAATTTTCGCATGATGTAATACGTTTTGTAAATAAAGTTTATCGATCTCCAGCTAACTCTGTCTGTACACACATATATATATCTAAGCATTGGTAAAGTTATCGAAAGTTGATTAAAAGTTTGTCGACCTGAGTTTGTCAGTCTCAATTGTCGAAAGTATTTTTTATTCGTTTTTTTTTTCATCCCTTTGTGGTAATTTTTCGTAAATAATCAGGGTAACCTTTTCTCAACATGTTATAGAAACGTATATGTGAATTTTAAGCTGATGAAAATTGTCTAAAACTTTTAGTTGATCCCTTGTCCTTTATTTGTTCATTAAAAGAGAAAAACGAAACAAAAAATTCTAAAAAGGGAAAAGGGAAAAAGGATGTACCGGGTCCAGATCGGGTGAAATTGGAAATTTAAAACGACGTTATGATTTGTAGGCTTAGAATATTCGACAGCAATCAATTTTTAATTAATAATTTATTGAGATATAAAACTTGGAGAAATTTTCATTTCAAGGGATTCGACTTAATTACCATGTCGAGATAAAAAGAAAAAAAAAAGAAAAAATATATATATATATACATTCGGTTAGATGCGGCGTTATTTCAAGGCACATAAAGCGCTAAATTGCGACACTCAGCCTCATCCCGAATAAGGAAGAAGAAAACCGGAAAATTCCAACGCCTCGTTACTTAGACGTGACAAAAATCAAGGACGAAGGAAAGAGAAACAGAAGAAAAGAAAAACAATAAGAAAAATTAAGCTCAAATATTTTCTTTTTCTTTCTTTTTGACGTCTTGAATAAATCTGTAAGAAATTTTGTACATCGAAAATTTCATTTTCCACTACGTTAATTCTTCGGGATAAAACGAAGTCATGGATTAACATAAATTATGGCGATCACTTCGCGCCAGCCTTTTATATCCGGAATGTATTTAGCCAAAGAAAAGTATAGGGGTAGTGAGGTCGGTGGGGAGGTAAAAGGAGGTAAAATTTTCGCCCTGGCTAAGCCTCGACAGCCTTGCCACTATATGGAATCGCCTTTATTGTCGTTTCGTGACACCGCCTGGGGGATTGTCAACTCCAAAAGATAAACGACCGTAAATAATGATCGAGAGCGACCGAGAGAGGAATAAAGGGAGACGGAGATGTAAAGCACGAGAATAGGGATAATTTTTTATTTTTTTTTTTTCGTTAACAAATGGGGTAGGGCTACGAAGTACTTAAACAATACGTTCTATATATACGTATAGAGTAGCAGCTTGTTTTTAGGACAGGCCAAGGATCGATATTAATCGATTTTAATCTATTAGGGATAATCCAGAGCTTACGTCCGCAGAGCAATCAAACAGGAAGTTTTGTTTCGGATCAATTTTGTACAGGGTCCTGCCCAGGGCCGTTGTAGATCCTGAGTGAAGTGCGTCTCACGTTCGAATTGTTTCGCTGAGAATTAATTGAAAGCTGTAACTTTCTGCAGCGGTAGTCAGAGCCAATCGTAAAGTTTTCTCTTAACTGCATTCGGCAAGGTCTGGAAAGCTCTCGTGGGACAAAAGCAAGCCACACTTCTATCTACGATACTACCAGATCCAGGACCGCCTGTAGGTCCTTTACACTACACATAATTACGTTCAATCCTGTTTTATTTAAGCTCAAGTCACGGACAGACTCCTTATGTACTGGTAGATATCGAGAGCTTTCAGCCCTTGATCCTTAGCGAATTCGTTACTTCAAGAAGGAAAATATTCCTTCATTCGAGATTAACGTTTACAGAAATACGTACAACGAGATTAATGAAAAACTATAGTATCAGGGATTAAAAGCTCTAGGGAATGTTCGCCATTCGTCGCATATAGGTAGGTGTATATGTCGTTACTGCGTCTAGTTTACGACTTGCTGCAGTCCAATCCCACAAACGATTTTCAGATCTCGATTTGCACCGGGTTCCCTCGTAGGATTTTACATCTAATCAAATGTGCCTTTTCCCGTTTCCCTTTTCCCTTTTTCCTTTTCCCTTTCCGTTCCACGTGGTCCATCTCCTGAATTTCAGTTCTCTTGCTTTTTATTCATTTTTTTTCTCTCTAAACTTCTGATAGCGTATAATCCTGCGATCTCGAAGGGTTGAAGCACCAATTTTGTGATTTCGTTTTAATAGAATTACATATCGCTTCGTAACCCGACTGCAGATATGAATTTGTAAAATTAATTTCTCCAATAGAACGGTGTGGTTCATAATAATTATCACCCTGAAGCTGTGCTAATTACTTTGGTTTAATTACGTATTCCCATTGCATACTTGAAATACTAGATTCTGTTCGGTAACTGAGTTTCGACTATAATATATTCATTAACAATTATATTGGATAGTTCGAAGGCGATTGCGATAATAAATTGGGACATATACCTATACGCTATATATCTACATCGGAACTGATTGGATTTTACAGGATTTTATTTCTTGCAATAGAAGAATCTCTGCCCCCTGCACTCGCAGAAATAAAAACGAACCTCATGATACGATATATTTAAAAGATAAGATTTGAAGATCAGTTAATTAACGATCCTTCGGACAGATTACTGTGTTCAACTATTGATAACAGTGCTTCTTCACAGTTAGGCAGAAACCCAAGGCTTAACGAAGTTCCACATCGCGTTCAAACCTCAAGTCTCGAAGTTTGTTGAAGCGAGCTTTTCAATTTATCATCAGTTTGCTGAATTAGCGGACAATTTTAGTGACAAGGTGAACAACTTGACTGGATTAATCCGTCATCCCCCCCTAAACCCGTTGGTTAGCTCAGAAATTTTCTCACATGTTTTATAAAAACTTTGATAAATAAGAATAAATAAAAATCCTCGTATGAAAGTCGAAAAAAAAATATTTTAATCCTGAATTAAAAATGACGACAGTGATCTCTTATTATTATTCACTCAAATTTTTTATCCCATTTTATTTTATCGCTATTCATATTCCCTATGGCTTTTGATTTTGATATGGGCTCAAAATTATACTGTCATGATTTGATTATATTCATTCCGTCAGATTCCTATCGTTGAATTAGATTTTGACTGATCCCATGAATTTCTCTGGCCCAACGAACCGAAAGCGATATGTATCAACGTGAGCTTTCCTTCCTTAGTTTCGCTTATCTAAACATATAGTAAATTTCTTAAAGCTAAAGGAATCAGTTTGCAGGAAGGGTATTCAATCGGGATTATTTAAACACGTAACTCAATTAAATGTAAGGAAATTCACTTAACTAAGAACCAAGTCTAATCAGTAGGTAGGTACCTGATTCCAAGTGAATTTTGACTCAAACTTCACTCGATGGTGATTCCATTGAATTAATTCCCTCTCATCGTCAGACAGGTTTCAAATCGCCTTAAATTTATCATAATTCGTCTTGAAATTCCACCAATTTAACACAATGAAAAACGTCAAATTTAAAGTCATTAGCTTGTCATAAAAGCCGAAAATATACAAGCTGCTCTCTCTGTTCATTCACATATATAAACTACTCAACAAAATTAAAGGCCCCCCCCTAGCATAAGCTGCCATTTTCAGACGCCTTGACCGATTCAGCTGAAATTTGTACCAGGGCTAGTCCAAAGTGTTTCAAACTTGGCCTCAAAGCCAATTTTCTGTATCTTCAAGGGTTGCGATGTGGCAGTCCGAAAACCAACCCTCTGCGTAAGATCAAAGTCACAGGTCTGTAGCACCGGGTTCCAACACCGATTTTGCGCCCAAAAAATGTTTGAACAACTCTTGGTCGAGCCAGACGGTTCGGTCTACTGCTGAATCATGCACCCTCGCCAATTCAACCCCTTCGTTCCCATCCCTCTATCATCCGAGGGTAAGCAAAACATTTTAACACATTTTCGAGCATCGGAGACACAAAGGTGTTTCCGAATCGTTTTTACGGTTCAGCCGAGCACTTGCAACCCACCCGCTCCTGAGCAACTGCAACCAACCCCTGAACAACCCTTAGCCTAGCGGTAACTTTTCACTCATTTTTTTTCAAACATTTTTTGGGCGCAAAATCGGTGTTGGAACCCGGTGCCACAGACCTGTGACTTTGATTTTACGCAGAGGGTTAGTTTTCGGACTGCCACATCGCAACCATTGAAGATACAGAAAATCGGCTTTGGGGCCAAGTTTGAAACACTTTGGACTAGCCCTGGTACAAATTTCAGCTGAATCGGTCAAGGCGTCTGGAAATGGCAGCTTATGCTAGGGGGGGGCCTTTAATTTTGTTGAGTAGTTTATATAAGACGGTCAGACTTTAGTCTGACGATAAATTCATCGATAATCTTATCGGAAATTGGCCACTTCTTGTGCTTCTATAATATTATAGAAGGTATATCTATACGAAAAGAGTGAAATAATGTGATCGTCCTAACGTAGCATGTCCAGACATCGTAGTCGTAGACATTACTAAGAAATTGCTATCTAAAACGACGGCAATAAATTTAATAGTACACCAAGGTGTTTCGTACCAGTACGGAGTCATTTTATTGAGTGAGTGACAACGGTGCTGGACTTCGAAATACCATTACGAATTTATGGTAGCCGAAATGAGAAAGAGAGAAAGAGAGAGCTTTTGGTATTTTAAATTTTGAAGGAAGAAAAATTAGGGGTATAAGAAACTTTTAAAAATAATTTTGGGCTCTCATCTGCAGGTACATCTTTTGAATTGTGATAAAAGTTCGTCGATTCTTAGATAAATTTAAGGTGATTTCGCGCTTAAAGAAAAGCTCTCTCACGCAGTATACGCGTATAGTAACTTCGAATTTACGCGTCGATGAACAGAACCAGCTGCGAGATTGGAGAGAACCCCTAAAATGTTTTTTTTTTCTCCTTATTTTCTTATTATTTCTCTTCATCGTGTCTTCCTTTCCTTATTCTCTTTCTCGAGATGATAACTAGCCTCGTGTTTTATGAAACGGTAGTTCACCCTCCCCAGGATAAAATACATGTGTCTGTCTTTAAAATTATTGGCTCTATAATTTGACTTTTGAAATACGGGGTGCGAAAAGTGGTCCAGAAATTCGTAAATGAAAAAAGGGGATATCACGAAACACGTAGCACACAAAATCACTAAATACGTAAATTAATTATTCTCTAATAAGTGGAAAGAGAGATTTTCCCATTAAATATGGAGATTTATATTTCTAAATGACTTGCTACTATCAGAGTATCAACAGCCCGCGTTAGGTTCATTGAGAGGCTTTTTGTGGTCGTAAAAGTTATGCAGAGTAATTTTAAGCCCTAAAATCGAATGCTCTTAAGGGTGGTATTTACATTATGGTAAATATAGCACCTCGAGAATTTCCATTCTTCAATTTAGCACCGAATTCTAACGTAATACAGAAAATCTTGCTCATGATGGATACGAAAGCTCATTTCAGGTGGAGGGATTTTCATCACATTCAGGCAATATACCTCCTTTTCTTCTTTTCTCCTTTTTCACATTCCCTTTTTCATTTCTCTCATTCTCATTCTCGTTTACGTCCACGAATCTTCCCCCCCAGGTTGAAAATAGTATGTAATACACACATGTGAAGGTAACCGTCTCGAAGAAAATTCGCAACGGCGAAATAGTACTCTGGAAATATTACCTGTAACATTTTCGTAAATTGTGATACGGTTAAAATTTACCAAGAAATTTTCCAACTCTTGTTAAAAATATTTGAAAGAATTTTCTCTATCCACCTTTGGCTGGATGTATGTTTAAGATGATTTACTCACGGAATTTTATAATTAATGGGGACCTTGATGCCAGAGGCGTTTCATATACATATAGATATTCCATAATACTGATACATACAAACGGGGCTGACTTCATTCTTCGTAAATATTTGAAAATTATATTTCATCCCGTTCCACAGACCCGGATATAAATTCTCGACATTGATCGTCGTATCCTTATGCTATCTACCATGTTTTCAACTTTTGCCATACTACAGTCCCTAGATATATACCTACACATACATCGTGAATACCGTCTGGTATGTGACTTGAGAATTTATACCACAAGAATAAGAAGAGCGACTTTTCGCATGAAAATTTTTGCCACTTTTCAAAAAATACGCGAAGAAGCAATTCTTAGATACGTACCACGTATGGCAAACTCTTTCTGCAATAGTTTTTTCACCTATATACGAATAGTATATACGAATTCGCTGGTACAGAACTTGGTGTAGGGAAATTCTATGTAAGGGTGAAACTCCGCAAGCGAATAGAGAAAGGAATGAATTATAAGTCGAGAACTTCAGGCTTATACTTACGATTACAGAGGCTACATATACGTGGTTTTGCCTAAAGATCCGCACGTATATGTAAAAATATGTAAAAAGCTCAGTGCAGGTATTATGATCACGAATGAAGAGTTAGCGAGGCAGAGAAAGAGGGCTGTCTTCTCCCTTTGTGGTAGCCAAGTAGAAAAGCCTCAGAGCTTTATCCCCATGGCAATCCTTTATATGCTCCATTCTCCACGAGCAAGGTAACACCTCGAGTTCCGGTTACCAGCCCCTTATCAGGGAGGCTATTTTCTGTTGCATACTTGCATCAAGAAGTTTTCCCTCGTATAAATCCCCCTTTAGATCTCTTCTTTCACCTATGTATAAATACAGTGAAAAAAGAAAGAAAGAAATACAGAAAAATCTCAAAGCACAGGCAATATTTTTTGATCGCTGAAAAACACACGGCCTCAAGTCATTTTGAAGCCCTTTTTTTCTTCACCCAACGTTATACGCTCGCTATCAGGTATCTCGTTTCACCTAATGCTGATGAAATGTCTTATCGAGAGGGACCTTCGTAAAGGGTGATAAAATTCAATTGTTAAACTGGTAGATTTGACCTGGTGAAATGCAATGGTGAAATTTGATGAAAATTGAAAGAACTGAGTCACGTTTTTTTTTTCTCGATTTTTATTTAAAATCGGAAATTCATTTTTAGTTTATCCCGTTTGTCTTGGCGTAAAGATTTGATTCGCCTCAGAACAGGCTCATGCATTTTTTCACCCTTAGAGCCGAAGGGTGCCGTCATAGATCTTATTTCGACCGTTTTTTCTTTCCCAGCTTTCATTCATGAGAAAAATCTGCGAATTTTCCGAGGCCGATTTCAACGTCTTTTCCGGTACTTCAGGGTGCCAATTTATATCCATAAAGGGAATAGCTGAGAAGATGCCAAGCCAAACCACTTTGTCACTCAATTTTCCGCTCCCTTCTCGATGGCTTTTTTTTTTTAACTGGCTTAAGCTCGCTGTTTCAAAAGCCACGATCTTAAAAAAAAAAGAAACGCAGAAAATGCGTCCGCTAGCGAATTTTTATCCTATTTATTTTTCACCACTTTCTACGGATTAATTTTCGTCCGAAGAACTTATCCAAGCCTACGCCACATATTTGCCAAACTTCGGGGTAAATTTAACCCATTTTAGTGGTAGGCCGAATCCGGACTCAGCATTATCCATTTCCATAAAAGGGATAAGCGGATGGCAAAGGGAACCATCTCGTTATTCGACTTTCCGCTTTATTTGAGGACAGGTTCACGAGTAGATTTTCGTTCCCCCTTTTTTTTTTAAAAAGACATATTCGGAACAGATTTGCAAAGTTGTTATATAAAATTCGCAGCGAGTAGGTATATCGACAGTAAAAATCTGTCCGCCTTTTTTCGTTCGAAGACTCGAACGTGACATCGTACATTCGTATACATTTGTTAGTTCCTCAGAACGTCGATTTCGAAGACCCTAGATTTTGGATATCCGTTTTAACAGTTCTTGGTCTCGGTCCAGACCCAGCATCAATTTATTTCCATATAAAGGGGATTGGCGAACTATACTATTCTTGTCATTCCATTTTCCGCTTTATTCCTCCCAAGCTTTCGCTGCGCCCTTTTACTACATACAAATCCTCCGTTTGTGTTATACCCACGTTCTATACCTCGAACGAGTGAGCCTTTTATCCATTAACTTATCTTGTCCTCGCAAGCACACGCTCTGCTACAACCGCCTTATACTAACAGAATTCAGCTCTCCGGATCTACTTCGGGGTATGGTCCTACCCTGTTTAATATCTCGCGCCCTCAATACGAGCAAGCGTATGAAATTTTGGAACAAAAGCTTTTTTGATAAAACAAGAACAATGTTTTGTATATAAATTCTGTGTATGTAGTATATATGTACACATCTACGCATGTATACGTATTATAGAGCGTGAATTACGGTAGGGATGAATCATTTTAATTTTCTATTGTGCCAAAAGTTGAGATGAAAGATTGCCATGTAAAATGGTAAAATTTGAACCCTACTATTGCCAGAGGGTCTAAAATATCCGATATTTTTTTTGTTTTTTGTTTTACGAGTAATTAGAAAAATAATATCTAAATATATGTATATGGGTATATGAAAGGGAAGTTTTGTCATTAAATTTTTCTAACTGTCCTGCACTTAATGCACGAAAAGCTCTATAAGATTATATCTGTACTTTGAACAGTTTTTAATCCCTGAGTATATTCTCCACAGAGAAATCTCATTTACCCAGAGCTTCTATCACGTAATAATATGAGTATATATAATATATATATATGAATTGCAAATTGCGAATTGCGAATAATGGTTGCAACGTTAGTACATATCGCGTGCCAAATTGAGTATTAATTCTGAGTTTAATAGTTAATATTATAGTTCTTACGCCAAAAAGTTTTAACGATCATAGAGATGATCTATATTCTTGAAGAGCTTTTCGTTTCTTGTTTTTATATTCGTACGAATTTGCTATATGTTGCCTTAATTCAATGATAAGATGATTATTGTTCATTTAATATTCTATACCGTGTATGATTTTGTTGGTAAGATTTGAGAGCCTGTCTATAAAGCCGGTAGGTTCGGCATATGGAAAGTTAAATAAACAGAACCGAGGAATGTTTCTTGAAATCAGTTTTCAATATTTACTTTAGGTAGCGAAAGACTTGGCTCCCTTTTATCTGCACGCCAATAATGTAAACCATCTTAAAGCCCCTTCAAACAAAAAAGGAAAAAAACAAAAAAAGAAAATCAAAAACTTATTTCCTCTTCTTCTTCTTCTTCTTCTTCTTAGTATTTCGCGATATACGATATAAGTATAAAATATATAAAACAAAAAAGAAAAAGATAATTTTCTTTGACGGAATTATTTGTCTAGTGCTTTTCTTCTGAAAGCGTTTGATAAAATTTTTAGCTGTATAAAATTACGGGATGAAAAGTATCTTGAATTAAGTTATAGTTATAGTTTCTTAAAGTGTGATAAAAAGCAGAGATTGAATCCTTTCAGAAAGAGGTCGGAATAAGAAATCCAGTTTAAACTCAATGGAAGGATATTAGCTGATCAGAAATCGTAACTGAACGGATTTAGAACTACTACGTAACGTAAACGTAACAACGTTCGACGGAAATCGAACAGACGCAGCCCAAATCTAAACCAAAGTTGTTTCGTCATATACACACATATATGCATACATCGGTATATATATACAACGTAAGAATGTATATTTATCCACCTAATCAACGGGATCGATGATTTTTCTTCTTCTTCTATTTTTTATTTTTTTTTATTTCAATATACCGAAACCCATAAGCGATTTTTAAGAGTTGAGTAAAATATCGACTCCAATTTCAATCTCACCGCGATATTGGAGAAAAAATGAGGATTTGACACGTTCGCTGATTTACCGTAGTATACAGTAGGTGTAAATTCAGATAATCATCCCACGGATCTTTGGCAAATCTTCGTACTAGCTCATACCGAATACAAATTAAGTTGATCTTAGGGAAATTCACGATCGGATTAAACTTTCAGACTCAACGTAAAATACGTATTCTCGTATTTTAACGCGTCTCACGACTTATAATTTATCATAAAAAAAAGTAAGGAAATAAAAACGATTTTTTGAAATATAGTATCTCGTACAGTTTTATTACTCCATTAGAGCGAAAAAAAAAAGGAAGAACTAAGAAACGATTACAAAAGGAAAAAAGAAAAATACAATAAGTTTCTTATTACCTCAACACCTCGACGAGTCTCATTTTGCACGTAGTTCCGGAAGACGTAGTAGATTTAGTTATAGGAATAATTATGTGTGGGGTTACACGTGCTTCGCGGGTCTATAAATCTGTCTAAATTCAGGTCTTTGAATAACGTAAGTCACAAAGTGCTTGGTGTAATTCTGTGACTCTATAATCTGCAGGGTCGGTCCTGTAAGCTTTCAAGGGATGAATTTCACGGTGAAATTGAATCGTAAGCAAAATATATTCCATCAAGATGACGGAATCCAAAACGACTAAGCGACAAAGAGGCCTTCGTGTCAATCCTTTCGCTTTCTGCGCTTTCCACCTTCCGTCATCCGTACTCTGCTTTTCGCATATAGATATTGCCTCTCCGAATCCGTATTAAGCGTATAAATTTTACACATTCAAAATATTCGACACCCGTCTCTATACCAAGTGACATTTTTTATCTTTCCCCCGAAGAAAGAAAGAAAGAAATAAAGAAAAACAGAATGGAACAAAAGTTCAAAAAGTGGCAAACTTCTTTTATTTCTGCTAATTCGTCGATTTATCAAAGTTGAGGGAGTTTGCTAAATGCAAATCAGCAAATTCGTGTAAATTAGGGAAAAGAAAAGAAAAAAAAAATCCACATCAATAACTATAAATAACTAAAGAAATACGAAAGTTTATTAAAGAATAACCGAAGCTGGGTTATCGTTGTTTATACAGGGCGTTTTCATGCCTCTTGTGATATATCGACTTAGAGTGTCAATTGCTGTTCAATACTCAAAGGATATCGCGCCTCTTCCATCAAGGAGTTGTTCACCGAGTGGATTCTTCCCTCGGGGAATTAAGCTTCACCTATACCTTATACCTAACGATTTTCTCAGTTCGATGAAAGAAAGGAAGGAAGGAAGAAGAAGAAGATGAAGACGAAGATGAAGATGAGAAGAAGATGGCGAGAGAAAAGCCCAGAATATATACCGGATCATCCTTACCCAATGTCTATTAGTTGTCTGCTTTCTCAATCTTTGTCCAATTAAGCTGGACCCTTTTTGTGCCAGAGCTGACAATGAGACATTAAACTGTCATCCGAGAATTATTTCCCCTGTAGCTTTAACGTCGTTACAGTATTTCCAGACTCGATAAATTTCCACACACGGAGTATATTTTAAATTTTCTTTCGTTTTTTTTTTTCATCGGGTATTGTTGTAATTTTGTAAATTCTCGATAGTTTGAATTCTTTCCCATTTTTGTACATTTTTGTGACAAAATTTAAACCCATCTCATCAGTATTTAAATAAGAAGCGTTAATTTCTTGTATTTCTTTGTTTAAATTCGAGTTTAATTTACAGCTAAAGTTCTTAATAAGCTCATGGCTACCACGGTGACGGGTTTTACCTTTGTTTAAATCCAGAGCGTTTCAAGTAAAGCTAGGCGAGAAACACAATGGACCAAAACGTCGAGCTGATCTTCAGAGAGAATCGTTTTCGCTTTTTATCTTTTTCTTCACTGCCTCTGTCCTCCGCAACACTTGCTTCCAAATCTCTAAAGTAGATATTTCTACTGTATGGTTGCTTAAAAGCTCTTAGTAATCATCGAACAATGCAAATAAAGATTTACCCTATCTATTGCAAATCGATTTACACGTGACTTCTTATTTCCAAAAAAAACGTGGCAAATTTTCAAATAAAGATTTATCTATCTCTCTATCTCGATGCATTAGTGTTAGTTGAGTAATTGGATAATTCTCTAGAGATTCGGAAGACCTGAGAAGATGCCTCGTCGAATTTCTATTGTTAAGTCTAAAAGCTGTATAATACGATAAAATGATTAAACTCCCTTATATTCAGTGAATAAACAGTTGTTACAGAATAACTGGTTCAACGTGCACCTGGTTACTTGTTCAACTGTCGCAATTCTCTCTTTTATATAATTAATCGCAATTAATTGAGTCTGGCTTAACAATAAATTGATAGAAAAAAAATAAAAAAATCTCTGTAAATGCATTTATCGAAGTTCGTAGTGGCAATTAAAAAATTCTCATTAGGTGTACAACTAGGGTGTGATTTCCACAGTAAGGTAACTCGAAGATAGTACGTGAATAAGAAATCCTTGAATAACTATACGGAGTTTGAAAAAGTTTTCGAAACTTTTTGTCATTAACTTAATTTACTACGACGTACTAATAACTAAATTCCTTCGAACTAACGACGAACTCGAAGCAAATGAGTTGTCTATTTCTTGTGCTCGCTAATTTTCATCTCAAACTTATAATTATTATAAGGTGCCGAACTATTCCTCAGATCAGATTTCTTCGATTTAATTAGCCTTCGCATAGAAATACGTCGTGCAAAGTAAATGAAGTTATAGAAATTTTGTATTAGTTATGTTTAGATAGAATAATTCAATTAATTTCCAATATCGTACACATGTAGGAATATCAGCGGAATGAAATTTTGCTTTAGACATTATAATCACCGGAAGGGGAATTATTCCTATAGATACAAGCGTCCAAGCACCCCTGTTTAGTATGTCAGTGAAATTTGGCTAGCTTCGAGGTAAATCCTTGCTGGTGTTACCAACAGTTTCTAGGATAAAGTACAACCATCTAGTATGTCTCTGACAAGTGACATTTGCATACATTAACTGACGAAAGTTTTCACCTCAAATATGAAACAGAAATTCATATGACGAATTTTAAAGCGTTTAATTCAACTCCCAACACCCGGAACCATTTACTATGTTTAAAAAGTTGTGACATATTAAATGTGTGAACAAGAATCTGTAGACCGAGATACGAAAAGATTTCGAAAAGTCACTTTCAAAGGGATTTGGTCACTTTTTTACAGGATTGGAGAAATACCTGTTCAAGTTAACGGACTGATTTTATTCTCAAGCCAATATACTCGATGGGATGGTTTTCAAAAGAAAAAAACAGTACATACTAAGCTTTGTGAAACTTATTTTTTTTTTTTCCTCGTCATAAAAACTTTTATATCTTCTGAAATCTTTGGGAATAAAAGAAATTCGAATAGATGTATTGCGGAAAATCACCAACCCTTAAACATTCCGATTGATCCAACGGTGCTTTTTATATCCTGCAGTACAAATTGACCAAAGAGAAATCCTTTCAATATGAGATACGTTGGAACTTGAATGTGACATTTTTTAAGGGTGAAAATTTATAGATTGAGCAAAGCTCAGGACCGGAATATGAAAAAGGGTTGAAATTTTGACCGGAAGGACAATATCCACACCCGCACATTTCTATGTAATATAATACGCGCATGGTTATATATATTTAGGTTCATTGCACATCCTAGGATCTAGGGTAGTACAATGTGGGACAGATATGAGACAGCAACCGCAAGTATAGGCTATTCAGTATGTATGTTACGTTACATATAGGTATACCTATGTTCAACCCCATTGTTTTTGCGCCTGCAAAGTTAGCAACTGACTTTGCTCGTCTTCCCTATAAATTTTATACCCTTTTTTTTCTTTTTTGTACCAAGTGTGGTAGTTGTAAATAATACAACTATACAACATATACCTAGTGCTTTAAGGTGGATCGTAAACATGTCTATTTAGTTAAACGTGAGCAGGGTACGTTCTAAGGTTTTTCATTATGATTTTTTTTTTTTTTTTCTTTGAATCGATCTAACGATCCTTTTTTCTATAAATTCGTCAGTTTCGACACCATCCCCCGCCATGCAGGTGTGTTAAACCGCTTCGTTTACTCACGAGACTCCTTCAGGATATTTCCTATATTCAAGAATAGAAAATCTCGAGTAGATGAACCCCCGAGGGGAATTGGGAACCAATTTATTCTTATTGGTTTAGTTGATAGGGTGCGGTGACCCGATAGTTCTCCGAGCATTCCGCAACGATTTCTTTATCCATATGTTCTAAAATCCAAAATATCAGTTACGACTTATAATAATATAATAATTCAATTCACGTCTCATCGAATAATAATCGAGTAATATATTTCCATCTTTTTCCATTTGAGATTTTCTGGTTTTTTGTTTCAATAATATAAAATCTATTGAAGTTCTACACTTTTCTTATTCGAAAGATAGGGTGTATAGGTATATGTCCTTATAGAGTTTGCATCCTACATACGAAATGACGTGTGGGTATAAAAATTCCGCACGACTTCCTCTCGCTGGTTCCTTTTTAGTTTCTTCTGTGTTTTCCTTTCTTTTCTTTTCGTTTTTTATCTATCTATTCCTCTTTTTTGTTTGCCTGTTTTTTTTTTTTTTTTGAAGCGAGAAGGGGGTTGTTTCATTTCCCTCTATGGTTTTGGTAGGGGAAGACTGTTCCGTAATTTCCCTTCCATTTCTACGACATGTGCGACAACGTGGGTTGAATATTTAGAAATTTTATGTTATTTCGTTCACGTATAGAACTTTACAACTTGATCTCATATATATAGAAACACATTTATGCATGTTATAAAATACAGTTTCATATTTTTTCGTTTATTGTACATATTAACGAGATCGTATGTATGTGTATGTACATACCTATATAAATAAAATATAAAGAATCTAGAGCTTTTTCTAATTTAAGATAAAGAATGAAGAAAATGAGAGAAGTAGAATAAGAAAAGAAGAATAAGATAAAATAAACGAAAAAATGTAAAACTGATATGCAGAAAAAAAAAAAAAAAGAAAAGGTATTCATATGGAAAAGATAAAAGAAAGAAAAAGTAGAGGAGGAGAAGAAAAAAAATGAAAAAAAAAAAGAGATTCACGTTCTAACCTACATGGTTCGCCATTTCGTTTCCCCTTTGTGTATTCTTCTCCCTTAGGGTCTCACCTTGTTTCCAACTGACTTGTATATCTATATAGGAAAAGGTATATACCTGTATAGGTATGATATAGGAGAGTAGATGATAGGAGAGATTTCTTACGTTTCTATACAATAATAAAAAACTAGAAACCATTTACTTAGGAATATGTGTACATATATATATATATATTCTACCTATTTACATATATACACCCCTACTTTTAACCCTCGCGGAAAAATTCTTCTATCTTAATTATCCCGTTGGTAGCCAAGGTAACGTAAAGCTCGAATTAAATTAGCGTTGTTATACTATATGTATAAAAAGTAAAAGCTTTGTTACCCGTGAGCTTTATGTAGGTTGTAAGGTAGGTGAGAGTAGGTATATATGTACGTTGAGACATTAATTGTATTTAATAGGTACAATTTTTCAGTCCAGATGTTTCCTGTATATATATACATATACATATATAGGCATAAATATAAGCCCTTTGTATATTAACCAAGGTCGGTTTAATATATGGGGCATTCCGCGTCATTTCAGCAATCAGGAAAAAAAAAGAAAAAATAATAATAATAATTCTTACAAAAATTATAAATCAAATCGTATTATGTGATACGAACAAATTGACAAGATTTTTCATTCAAACAGAAATATTTCGGTATAATGATGATTAATCGTAACGATAATTTTAAGAAATGAAAATCTGTGGTTTTGAACAAAAAAATTCAGTGGCTGAAGTGACACGGAATGCCCCATATATAAATATATACATATGTATTGATCGTATCTATTTATATTCATTATTATTTTACTTATTTTTATAATTTTTATTTTTCTTTTTTTATCATCATCATCATTATATTATATACAACCTCGACTAGATATTTTCATCACGGACTTACAGCCGATAGAATTTATATTCTCCTCTCTTATAATTACCCAGGTATTTAATATACCTATAGAGATATGGGTAAATAAAACGAGTCATGGTTTTCTAGGCACGTTTCTTCTCTCAGGGGTTAGATAAACTTTTCTCTTCAATCCACGGCTAATAAGTAAATACATATATTACCATTATTATCATTATTATCATGTGTACACTTTGAAGGTATGCAGGAGAATAATGATCAGTGTCTTTTTTTTTTTTCTTTTCCTCTCATCTTCGTCTACTTATTTTTGAGCTTTCTTGCGATCATTATAATATATTGAAAGAAATTTACCGAATGAATGTTTAATTATGCACAATGTAATTATTATAACGTAACGTGTATATACCCTCAACTGTGAAAATAATTAGAAGCGATATAATTGTTAAGATAAGAATATTATATAAATATATTATATAGTATTATACATCAACGGACCCAAGAAATATAACGAGCTTTCGGTAATGAGGGAAAATTAATGAAATATTATTAAGAAAATAATTATCACTGTGATTAGACATTGTAAAATGAAAGAGAAAAGAAAGAAAAAGAAGAGGAAGAAAAAATTCTGTGATAAAGTACGTAACGATACTTTCCACGCTGTGTAATTATAGGTATATATCATCACCTCCATCACGCCCCGCGATTTCCATATGTGTGAAAAAAAGAAAGAAAAAAGTATAAAGAAAAGAGAAAAATCGTGAATCGTGTTCGACCATAAGAACACGCGATATTAGGACGCTGTTAAAATTCTCGACTGTATAATAAAGGCCGTCCGTTTACTATTAGTTATTCATTCGTATAATGGGGAGATAATCAGGATTTACAAGCTTTCACATTACTGTGCGAGCCTTAGGGGTGAGCCTTGAGGTATGAAAATTCTGTCAACTAGAGAGATTTGGCGTATAGCTATATATCATCGTGAAAGAAAGCCTTAAAGTATGTTACCTATTACCTTATATTATGCTCAGGTTCTTGTAAGAAAGAAAAAAGAGATGAAAAAACAAAGAAAGTCTCTTTTTTAGATTTTTTTTTTCTCCTTTCATCATAAAAAACGTGTTTCAAATATAATGGACAAATTATTTGCCCCGACGAAAAATCGATCTTCGTCATGTCTCCGAAAGCCTTCACTTGTACCACGTCATTGGAGTAAAAGAAAAGAAGAGAAAAGAAAAACAAAAAAATGAAAGAACTGTCGCATTTCTTTTCGTTTTTGGTTTTTCTTTTTAATCCATCCTAGTTTTCTCGTTCCTCGTTTTTGGCCAGAGATCATTTTTTTTTTTTTTTTGTACCGTTTGTTATACCCACCGCATCACCATTACCAAAATGTAAACGTCCAATAAAACTGAACGAGTTCCCTGCTCAGAGACGAACATTTTTTTATTTTTTATTTTATTTTATTTCTTTCTGTTATCTTATGTAAGAATTTGAAGCAACACTCCGCGATGGAACACCAGAAATATCTCTATCGTTAGAAATCCACGATCTTTCACTATCCCGTTATCTCCAAGGAAAAGACTACCATTCTCTCTTTGCTGTAGACAGTCTTTACCGTGTTCGTTGAACCACAGATTTTACCCACGCTTTATGCTTCTTCATCTTCATCTTCTTTTTTCTTTTGCTTTTTTTTTTTTGTTCTAATTTTCTCTTCTTCTATTTTTCCTTCCCATTTTTCTCTATAAAGAAAATAGTCACGTCTCGCTGTATATATATATATATGTATATACCATTCGGTATTACCTACCTTGCCAAAAGCACAGAGAGTATTTTCTACATAAATTACTGATTAAAAGTCAACGTGTTTCCGTACAAATATATTTACCGATCCATTAAAAAAAAAAAGATAGGAGGAAAAGAAAAAAAGCACAGGTACAGATAAAAGCTCGTTCGCCTATAACAATACGAATATAACATAAATATATCCGAGTTATTTCAAAGATTTCCATAATATTTTTCAACTCTGGAACACATAATCTGTTCGATCAATGTTTTCCCACCTGAAGCTCGGTAGTGTTTTATCTAAAAAGGAAAGAAAAAAAGGAAAAAAGGAAGAAGAAAAACGCTGCTAGTCGAGCTCGTATATTTTATTATCTACCTGTTTTACGTAGTACATACCTACCTACCTACCTACATACTATATACTTATATAGTCTACTCCATGAATATTACATAGAGTGAAATAATTTCCTTGTCAATTTACCATTTGTTAATTAATTTATAAAATATATATTATACATCGTTATAGGTATACGTATCGTAATCTGTTCGTGTCATTAGGCTCGAGTAGATAATGGAAACGAGATATTAAAGCTGTCATATGTCGCAGAGAGAAACTGTCAAGTTAAAATTTAACATGTTACATTTTCCGAGATGATATGCGATTCTATCTGTTTGTATTATAATAGTATACAGCTGTTATACATTTTCTCATATCTACTACCTTTCTACTCTTGCTGCAGTTTGTAGAGTAAATTCTCTTCAATTGTATATCATGGAAGCTTATGTCTTCATTTATAGAGAAAATATATGCGATCACTATAACCACGAGTATCTATAGGTTCAGATTGAAACTTTATGGCGATATCTGGAAATTGCAATTCGAATCGTATACCTATGTACGACGTCATTATACGATATCGCGTATGTAATATATAGTATAGAGAGATTTGAATCGGGTGTGGAGGGTTTCGACTTCAGTTTTTCTTTTTCTGTTTTTTTACTTCTTTTTTGATTTCCGATTATTCGATATTGACGTAAGCTCGTATACGTATACACATCGTACGCTATTATAAATAAAATGATTTTTATAAAAATTCTACTGAATAAGGTCGACCCGATCCGAGAATGGCGCCTCTTCGATACCAGGTCACAACTCACACCGAGCTTTCAATTTGTCGAAGATTCGAATCTATTGCTTCAGGATTCGAGAGTTTGAGAGTTGGAAAAATTCACCTATCTCAACGTTCTACAGCTATACGTATACCTCACTGCAGAGTGGAAGATTTCCTTTATCGGAATTTTCATAGAATATAATTGAATAGTTTCAAACAAACGATTTTTTTAGCTTTATACAGTTATAATAATTTTTTATTCCTTCCCCTGTCGCAAACCACAAACGGCTCGGTAAAAAATTTGCCCTGTTTTTTTTTTATTTTCTTATTCAACGTGAATTCTATCAGAACTGAGTAAAGAATAAATTTCACGTTATAAACTGAAAGCAATTATTAACCAACAGGAAAATCTATCGAATGCTGCAGTATATGTATGTGATGCAGGATGCGGTTAGCCTTGATGAATAATAATAATAATATAAATAATTACGACGAGAGCTGCGTATGCGTTTGAATATTAATTTCGATGATAAAAATAAACTTTGTATTTTATTTTTTTTCAATTTTTTACAGCTTTGAATTAATTAGCGAGTTTGTGGAACGATTCGACGAGTTTAAAAGCCAATTTTGAAAAGGCGGGGTAGTCGGTGATGAATAAAATGAATTTTTATTACGAGGTTAACCAAAATATGATAATATTATTCTTGAAATACGGATTAAGATTTTAGTTGATAAACATAAATTTTCTACCAGTATTAAGATTACCGCTCGTAAATCTTCGGCTTTATTATACGCCGTGACGGTGGTGCAGGGGTAAAATAGCCAAAAGCTTCAGAACTCGATTCGTTATTATCCCTATGTAGTGAAAGAAAAGTTTTACAATGCCGGAGAGAGAAACTTTTGAGTTAATAAATTAGTTCAAAGGCTTCTTCTTGTTAGCCCAAATTGTAATATAATATATTTAAGGTAAATTAGAAAACGGTATCCAAGTTTTACAATTCTGAGCTGCAGGCTCGTTATCATCATTATCATTATCATTATATACTCATTGCTATTTAAACTGACGAGAAAATTTATCATTAAATCAATATAACGACGCGATGGCTGATTTGCTAAGAAAAAAAATAAAAAATATGCAAACCTTGAATCACGTTCAAAGGTTTTAATGAAGAAATTTACATTTGATTAACCGATATACGAACCCGTAATTTTATCCAATCTATAATTCACTCGGTGAATTTATTGCTTCACCTTTTTTTATTCTTCTGATTTTATTATAATTATTCAATTAGGTAAAAGATTGTCTGAATTTTTTGTTCCAGCAACAAGATGCCGATCTCAGATTTCCGCAAAAACAAGCTACTCTACGTCTTCAACGTCTTCTTTGGTGAGTTTAAGAAAATATTAATAAGCTATGATTATAGAAAAGTGAAAGAATCGAAAAAAAGCTGTCAACTAACTTTTTTTTCCAACAAAATCTAAAATATTTCATTCCAATTTTCACGCATGCATGATTCCAATCAATCCACCCCTAATTCACCCTACGTTGATTAAACACACATGTACTAATCAAGATTTCATTCAAAACTTCTCGACAGTTGGACCAAAGTTTGTTAACTTTCTGATGTAATCCAAACACAAACATTTTCCGGCTTTCAACTCCCCGTGTAATTGCTTCAAGAAACAATCCTCTCAATTTATAACTCGAAGGATATCCCCAGCTGTCATTTGCATTACCACAAATATACATATAGTTATAAGGACATCACGATCATGTACAAGCAGATATGCCCTAGACTTATAGTTGTATCTCTGAAGAGTTGTAGAAAAGAAAGAAAAAAAAGAAAAAAGAAAATATAAGGATAACAGATTTCCGGCACAACGATCAGCCGGAAGATTGAATCAACCTTGTGCAAAAGCACCCGGTTGGATATTTCTAGAAACACAGTGAACCGATCTGAAAAAATCAAGGCTATCCTTGGGTGAGCTGAACACAAGGACACGTATCCTATCGCTCTATAAGGAATTCCATAGGTTGGGGGTTGGGGGTTGGGGGTTGGGGGTTGCGGGTTGGGGTTCGGATTGGGGTTAGGGTCCTTCGTTCCTGCAGGGTAAAACCATATCGGGTTGATGGCAGAACTCTGGGACACCTACCTACGTAACTACGGATACCTATTTATGGTACCTACGAAGAAGATCGTAAACAATAGCAAAGGGGCTCGTTGAGAGAGTGTCGGACGGCCATCACGCCTCGAAGGTTTCGTTAGCCAAGGGGCTAAGCCACCCCTATTTTACTCCTTTTGCTAGCTCTATGTATGCTCCGATTTACTCCTGTTTACTCAAGCCGACTGAAATTTAACCCCGTCGTAGTCGTATAGTCGTTATCGAATGAGTTAGAAGTTACCGCGGTATTCCCCCTATTTTTTTTTTTTTCTTTCTTGTTCCTTTCCTTTCTCTATTTTCTCCCTTATATTTTTCCCTCTTCTGAAAGATCGCAGAGATATTTCACGGAAACGTGAGGAGCGGTTTACCAAAGTTTAAAGACGTAAAACTCGGCCGAAGCCGGAATGCACTTCTGCGATCAGTCAAGGCGAGCTACAAACTTCGAAACTTACAGGATAGGATTAAGATCAACAAAGTTAAAATAGTTAAACATTATTCTTTGATGGGTTAAATCCGCGTTCGTCGATATACATTATATAAATATATATAAACAAACTATTCATAGATATTCGGATCGACAAATAGATACAAGCTTTATATCACGAAGCTTAGAAGTTAATATCGTACGGTATTATGCCTTAGCAGACGATAGTAAATCAAATTATTTGATGCATTGATCTTAAAATCTTTTCTTGAAATCGATAAATTATACCTTATGTATTTTTTTTTTTTTTTTTCTCTCTTTGAAATTTAATCCGAGAATGAACTGAAAGGCGAATTTACTTGGCAAAGTGTATGTAAGTCGATAACGAAAAGTTTAACCGCACGAACAAAACTAATGATGCTTGATTCAGACCTTCTGACATGAATGGTGAACGTCCTACGGGAGTGATCGTGGTCTCTGCAATAGATGTGCCTCTACCATCCCCATTTCCGTCTCTTTATATCCTTAATACTCACTGATCGCGATTTCTTATACCGAATTCCAAATTATTTTAACGGAGGGACTTACTTATTCGTACGGCAACCGCAGCCAATTTTTTTTTTTTTCCTCTTTCTTTTTCTTTTACATGAAAAACTCATCGAGCATACGTCTTCTGAGTTAAGGGCTGTTATCGGAAGCAAAAGAAGCTGTTAAGAAAGAAATTTAACCCTCATCTTATCCTACAACAAGTCGGTAACAATTTCGAGAACAGAATCTGTAATTAGGGTAAACCTGCGTGGGGAACGTCTTCGGGGGTTTGAACCTCAGATCGTTACTTTGGATCAGAGAGTTTAAGCAGCTCCGCCTCTCTACTCGTCGCTAGTATTATAGATTAAACCTTCATTAATCATTTTATTTGAAGATAAATCGATTGACTAAATGTTAGCGCATGGTAAGTGCTTAATCAAAACGCCGCTTCTCATCATCCGCTTCTGTGCTTCTCGTCAGAAACAGCATACCTCCCTTTCGTATAGACCCAGACATTTTTTTATAATTAAACATTGCCTCATCAATGAATCAGAAATCGGAATTCCATATCGTTAAATTTACATGTAATTGTTTGTTAATGCTTTCAGATGTCAATCAGAGTGGAACCATCGAGAAGAAGGACTTCGAATTGGCTATTCAGGTGAGAATTTTCATCCCTTAAAATAAAAATCCTTCCTTATTCTTATCCATTATTACGATTTTCCAAATTTCTTGATAACTTTGTGTCATATGAGGTGTTCCACGTGTTTGAAATGAATGATAAATTCTACTCTAATAAAACTCTGTTTTAAGGTAAAGTCGACTGAATTCATTTCCCCCTTTTTTGTAGACGTGGTAGAAATAGTTTGCGATAAGGTAGACCCTGGGACACATAGATTGATGTTGAGACGCCGATACTTATTCAGTTCCGCGATAGTCTGTAGAATCTTGTGTCCCGAGGCGTAGACCTCAGACCACAAAAACGAAGAACGTAGATCGTAGAACGTGGAAAGGAGGATGTAGAATGAATATAAGGGGAATTGAGCGCCACGATACCGTAACCAGAAAAGCTCTCGCTCTCGCCTTCCTCCTCAGGCTCTTGGCTTTCTCATACTCCCTTATACCTACCCCTCAACCTGTCCTCCGGCTTCTTACGTTAAGACAAATAGGCCTACGATTTATCTCATACTGTCCCAACAAAAAAACTTTTAAAGCCGATTTGGTGGAGCCCCACGCACCCATATAATGGAATTCGATTTCTTGGATTGTTCAATCGACGTTAAGCAACCGCTGTATAATGTACGAGGCTCTTAAACCGCAAATATCAATCGGGTCAATCATGTCAGGATTAGTTTCTCTCCTTCTCTTCCGTTTCTCGAATTAGTTACGCTGCTTGAATAATTTTGCAAAAATAAGAATCCTTTCTGGGTAAAATTTTAAAGATAAAAAAAATTACACCCCTATGAAGAATCTGGGCGAATCTAATCGAGAGAATCTAATAACGTATCGTCTTTTAACTGTTGAACTAGAAACCCTGTTATCTAACATGTTGGTAGGTACTCGCACAGAATCTATCTGGGTTAAAGTTGTTCAAAGTAGGTGGAGAGCCGATAGCATCGGGAAACTTTCCTCGAGTAATTGCTCGTAATAATAATAATAATAATAAGGGTAGGACGAAGAACAAAAGAAGTTAAGAAAAAAGTATCGTGATATGAAACTTTGGACTTTTCGCAATAGGCTGAAGCCGGGAAAATGGACCAGTTCAGAAACTCCGACTACGTAGTTTCCTCTATCATTATAGTAGACGAAGAATTCTGAATTGTATACATTATCTGCATTTGGTGGTGCCTAAAAGCTCGAAGATATTCAGTCGAGTTCCAACATTTGAAATCAGCGTTACAGGAATCCGTGAATTTTGCTTGTTTCGAAGTTCCCATTCAAGTTACGAAAACGTTTTCCCTCAAGCCATTCGGATATAACGGACGAACCCATCCTTGACCTCGAAGAAGTTTGATCAAACGATAATTTATTCGAAAAAAATCGCGATTGTAAAGTGATATTTCTTTTTCTGAAAAGCGACATCGGCGAAAAGCCATTTTATGGTCTCGTTTTATATTTTGGATGTAGGAAAGACGAGGAAAAAGGACGAAGCTGGTATATCGTATTCGCGTTCACATTAAATGCAAATAACTGGTTCTGAATTCATAGCCAATTATCCAGTTACCTTAATTGTTTGGGTAGAACTCGCCCACTAAATCTTTACGAGCTGAACGTGAGAGTGGAATAAAAGGTCCAGAAACCGAATAAAGGCAATTTGTTTTTAGGTAACCACTCCCAATTGCTATAACGACAGACAGACTGAACCGGAAGATCTCGAATATGTCGAACACATGTCACAGATTTTCGATAAATTTTCATTTCGTTATTTTACATGTTTCAGAAAATCTGCCAGAACAGAGGCTGGGGTCCAGGCAGCCCTAAGAACCAACAAACTCACGATACTCTGCTCAAAGTATGGGATGGTCTTCGGCAACGTGCAGACGCTAATCACGACGGTCAGGTAAGAAAAATTCGCCATATTCTGAAACTATAAAGACGTCTTCTGTCACTCAACGTTCTAACATCGTTTCTATCTTCTTACAGATCAGTCGCGAAGAATGGGTCTCAATGTGGGAAGAATATGCAAAAGACCCATCGAACGCTCTCGAATGGCAGCAGCGTTACATGAACTTCATCTTCGACCTCGAAGACACTTCCGGTAAGTTATAACATTCGCTCATAATTTAGTACTAACAAAGAACCGGACTTCCGGGTCTTTATTCGTGTTTTTTTCCCTTTTTGGTTTTTGTGACCGAGATTATTCAGGTGTATATGAATACACGTACGCATTAGAGTTCCTTCGCGATGAAATAGCACGTCGTTATCCAGGGCTAAAAGGGTTCGTGACCCCTCAAGTCAGGGTTTATTGTTAGCTAGCTTTTCTGTCCAAATCCGTAGCTGGACTTATCAACCTGATGTTATCAGATCTTCATTCAAGATTTTTTCCTCCCTTTTAACTTTATGGTTGCAAACGTATATCTATATACAGTTAGATAGAAACAGGGTTGATTCTGATCTGTATAGCACGACTTAAGAAGAAGTCAACAGCTAGAGGATCAGGTAGGACTTGAAGCAGTGCTTAAGTCTCCTTAAACTAGGGTGAAGTTTATTTCTGCAAAGAATATATACAGCGGCCGATAAATTAGATTAATGATTTTACATGAGGATTACTGATCACGTGTGGTTTACATTAATTACGAATCCTCAACCAAATACGCGGATGATTGATTATAATTAAACTATATTTAAACGCAGATGACAACCGCATTGACGAGGAGGAATTCACTAGCGTTAACAGCACCTACGGAATCCCAGTTAGCGAGTGCAGAGCGGCGTTCAATAAATTAACAGGAGTAAGTATACCAGATTAATTAGTAATTAGTAAACGTATATATCGTCTTTAAATTTTATGACATTTTAAAATTATCTTTGGGTATAGCTAGGGGACTTTTGACAACAAATCCTTATTTCAAACTTTCAACCCCTTCTAGAGATCAAACTTTAGCGAAATGTATTCGGTGTAATCAGTCAAGTGAAGATTAGTATTCTGGATTTCTAACTTCGTAGGAATATATTATTTCTATTTTGTACATGAAATATGTTGCTATACTTGAATCAAGAAGGCCTTTGAGGTAATTAGAAAATAATTTCAAACTCGCCTACTACAGAGGGATCAAATATTAACTAGAGGATCAGAGTTGAAACTTGCTTTGTAGCATGTTCTATTTTTTCTTTTTTTTTCCTCTCTTTTTCAAAAACAAATTCCTAACGCTTCGAGGCATGATATACTTTTACGTAAATTAATATCAAAATTACTTGACATTATCCGGCCATAGTTGAAGAATAAAAATCGACAACAGCCCTCTTCTCTTTTTATTGTAAAAGCTCTAAAGGATCAAAGCGGGAAAAAATTAAAACGAGCTTTTATATCATATAATTTATAAGCGGATTTAATAAGTCTGTAACTCGCAAGTTGCAGAACGAATTTGTATTGAAGGTGTATACGTTATATTATACTCTGGGAATGAGTATGATTGCGAGATTAATAATGAGAGATTTTATTTTATTCTTTTACATGTATATAAGTATTTATTTTATTTTCATATTCTACAGAAGAAAGAAATATCTCGTGACGAATTCACTGAACTTTGGAAACAATACTTTTCCTCTGACGATCCATCAGCGGCCGGAAACTTCATATTCGGAAAGAGTTCGTTCAATTAAATTCCGAAAAAGCGAAAACGACGAAGCTCCTATGCATTCATTAACGTCGTAATAACGAATTACCTATCACTAGTCCTAGCCAAGCCATATCTTCGATATAATAACAATATCAATAAAAATAATAATAATAATAATAATAATAATAATAATAATAATAACGATGTACATCACAATGCGAATCGTCGCCCCATATACTAAGAGCCATAATTTTAAATTAATCAAACTACTGCAATTAGCGACGAAATTAAATGTTTTACTACAAAAAGTGGTTCTAAGGTTTCATATATCTGCCCTAATGGCTGTGGCCTTTGATTTTCAATTCCAATAAAAATAAAAGAGATATGATAACAACTGTATATTATTATTATTAATTACGCGTGATGAATGCAAATTATATAACGAAAACCTCGACAATTCGCATTTTGAAAGAAGATATATATAAATAAATAAATCAAGAAATAAATAAATAAATAAATAAATAAATAAATAAACCTTACGATTAGTATCATGTAATAGAAAGAGCAATTTAATATATATATATATATCCATATATATATAATAAAGAGTATTAAGGTGTAAGTAATTAAATAAATTTAAATATGATAACAATATATGTATACAGCTGTTCACGTGGTTTAGTGAGATTAATTGCGACGATTATATAACATATCAACTTGAAAATGAAAAAATTATTATCAATTTCAATCGTTGGGTATAATTAAACTTCAAACTGCTGCAGCATTAACTATAGCGAATTGTGTATACCTATAATTCTCTATCACATATTATAGTATATGAAATTATTATATTATCACTTTGCAAATCGATACCGAATTAGCACATTACGAAAATCATCCTAAGTTGATATGATTAACAAGAACTAATGATAATAATTTGAAGAAAAATAATATCAGCTGCTAATTATAATATAAAAAGCAAATTAATGAGAAGAGAAATTTCCGAAATAATTTACATGAATCAGTTTACATAAACACCTTCAATAATATAGTATATGAAAAAATCAGGACAAAAGAAAAGAGTGGAAAAACTAGAGATGGGAAGAAGAGGTTTTCAGCATTTTCTATACTTTGATACGTACATTTATTGTCCAATTCCAGAACTGCGATTGAGTAAAATATCATCAACCGAAACCTATGTGTGCATGTAAAAATTTTCGCGAAACTTATTAACTTTGAAAAGACTTTAAAGATTCGTTTTCTCTCGAACACTGAGTCGTGCCATTATATAGAAGTTTTAACGAGGTGCAAAGTGCCTTTGTAAAACTTTGTTTGTCATCTTATTGTTCGTAAATCATAATTCACTGCCTATACAGATTGAAATGACGACGAAGGTGCTTTCTTTATTATTCTTTATCTATATTTTTTTTTCTTTTGCTTTTTATTTTTTCTTTCGGTCTGTAAACTCATTTAATATTATGTAAATATAAATGGCACGCTTTTAACGAATATTTAAAATATGATACTTGGCAGCTCTCATTATTATTATTACTCAACATATTATATTACAAGTAAAAGTTGCAGCGGTTTCGATTCGGTTTTTTTGTTTTTTCAAAATTTTCCCAATTATAAGTTCCTTTTATTTATCGCGAAGTATTATACTATAAATATACTATATTATGCGTTATACCTGTTATTGATTTAACTATAAATTCATTATTTATATATAATAATATTATTATATTTATAGATGGCAATTACATACATAATACACATTATTCCAAATCTTTCAGCTATGGAATATAATTATTAATTATTATAAAACGCGTTATATGATTTTTAATATTATAATATATAATTAATATTATATTACACTATACCTACATACATAATACTATAAATGTTCTACTTCTACTTGAATATATTATAATATCTGTTATACTCATACCTGTAATTATGATCGTCAAATGAAAAGGGTTTAATGAAATAAAAAGAATAGCATGATACACGATAGAAATATTAATAGACATTTTTCTTTTTCATCTATTCCTAAATTTGTACACTTTATCAAACAATATATCTGATATATAATATCTCCATATTCCCATATACAATATGTATCATATAAATTATGCGTAATATAGACGCGGAGTTACCAAATCCCTGCAGCTACGCATCCATTCCTCTGTTTTAAAGATTTAAATTCAATCTAGATTTTATTCAAGTATTATACCGAAGATTTATATAATATAAACATGGAATAGGCCACTTTGAATATCCCGATACTAAGAATAGAAATAAGTATCTAAACCACGAGGGTGATCGTGATGGGTGTTGTATACCTTATAGATCCCCGAACAGTAAATTATTAAACGAATTGTTTCATTTATTGAAAATATCCATAGAAATTGATTTCCATAATTCGCTCTATACTCTATAGTCTTCGTTCCATTTATTTTACATTTTATTTCTATAATATATAACATTCATTAATACAATCGTGACAATGCAATATACTATATAATATTTGGCGGGAAATTCATATGTTTGTATATTTCCCGCGGTAAATTCCTCGCTGGATTGGTAGTCGGTCAATAAACTGCATATAAAGAATGACATTACGACTTACGTATATTTTTTTAACCGCTATTACCGCGGGGTATAGGTATAACTTTGGTCGTTGAACTATGTACGCGTGATCTAGAAGCTCCCACTCTCCTCGTATAATGCATATTAGCCGTAGGCTGTAGCTGGTATCGTTAGTATATCGAGTGTAGTTCAACAGCGAAGAATCCATACCCTATACGTACCAATCCTCGGCCTGAATGGATGTTAGAAAGGAAAATGGTTAATTTGAAGGTTATTCGCATTGATAAAACGTAATCGTTAGTTTAACAACGATGTAATGGATGCAGGATCGTCAAATCCCGGTAAGTTGATGAAAAACCTGTATGAAAGTTCGCCGTCGAGTTACATAAAAGTCTAAAATATGAACCTAACCTAACCTAATCTAAGCTAACCTCACATTGCACCGACTCTCCTTATCTCTTATCGCGATAAAACTCGTATCAGAGTGTTTAAATAAAGTATAATATAATCGTACAGAAATTTCCAGGCCATTATCAACCCTTTTTTTATTCTACTCTCAGCGATTTTATGTCGAAATAATAAAATCGTCTGTATACTAGATTCATAAATCGTTAAGTTTTGGTAATTTATTGCATGAAGTTATACATAAAGAGTATATGATCGCATGTATACGTAAATACGATTCTAAAATCTCTCTTATCCTATGGCAGACAGCTGCAGCTCTTATTCAACCTTCAGCTTATCATCAATAATAGATATCAAGCATCTTGTTAAACGCTGTGTATGTAGTACGTCTAACCAGTGACTAAAGTAGCCTTATACTATAAACTCGTTTTCTCAATTTCATTCCCTATACTAAAATAATAATATATCGCATATTACTGATTATAACGCGTCATAATGTGAGTATAACATAAGCGTAATAAGCGTAAGCCAAAAGATTATCAATCTTCAATTATTGAAAAATATTGTTCAACCTGCTACTCTCAATTTCGTTGTAATATCTCCTCTTGTTTTTCCACTCCCATCTTATGCATCGCTTCAACTCTCTTTATCTTTAAATTTGTTGTGCAAAAAGCAGAGTTATTTATCCTTCACGCTCATTATTCCCTCTCACAATAATCAGCCAATTTAGTTATTTATTTATTTATTTATTTTTATTTTTTTCGCAAAGGCTGGATCTCAGCCATGATATCCAACTGGTAGAAGATGCGGAGGAGGTAGAAGAGTTCACCATGACTTCTTTAGCGAAACTTGTTTTTGTTGATACTCATTCAAGACGCTGTGTTAAAGGCGTCGAAGCTAACGAGGCTCTGTCGTTAGCTTTTGAAAATCTGTTTCACATGCCATTTGACATTGTTGAAAATTACGCTAGTACTATTAGCACACTGGATATAAGTCACAACAGGTTTAGTAGGTGAGACAAAGCAGAATCTAGTTAAATATTATCTATTTTATGTTATTTTTATGGTATTTTGTTAATCTTGTTTTATTCCATTCACAGAAATCTTCAGTTTTTAGCTGAATTTGATAACATGACCTCGCTTAATCTTGACCATAATGAAATAGACCCTTACACGGTATTCCCTCCTATGCCAAAGCTACAACTTTTGTGGCTGAATCATAACAAAATCAACGATTTATACCCTTTTATTAAAAACCTTTATGCAAGTGTACCAAATCTGAGATATCTATGCATTATGGGAAACAAGGCTGCACCTAGCTACTTGAACGGTGGATCATTTTACGAATACCTTCAAAGCAGGTCATTAAAAGTTACTTAAAAATCGATTTATTATCATCAAACTACACAAGATCTTATGTTTTTAAATTCCAACGTGTTTTAGACTGTTCGTTATATCCTGGTTTCCACATTTGGTGCATTTGGACGACCGAGCTGTAACTCCAGAGCAGAGATCGGAGGCCCGAAGGCTATTTAAACGTCCGTTGCTCGACCAAATAGCAGGAAATGCTCAAGTTCCAGAATGCCTTAAGCACCTGCACAATAAAATGTCAAATATTTTCTCTAAACCTCCACTGCCTGTACCGTCAAAGTCTCCGAAAGGTCCAAATTTCGTTATTTAAAGCAGTATTATAAGCTTTTATAACTCGTTATTTATAATTTTATATTGCTAGGATATAACCGCGGTGAAATGCGGACCTTGAGACTGTCTGTTCTTATTTTAATTTTCAATATTAAGTATTAGATAGATCGGTATAAGAGTTAAAAATCATTTCTGTATCAGATTGCCGCATAAACTGATAAGCTTTACTGCACAATCGATTATTAAGTAGAAAATGATCACGAAATTTCTATCTTTTGGAAATCGTTTGGGGAAAATGACCGTTATACTTCAATCTGTGTTCATTACCATACTTTTTATTCAACATTTTGCCGAATCTATCATCATTTTTATTTTACAGTTTTCAATGTGTAAAGATCGAACAAAGCTGATATCAAATATGAATTTGTACTAATTCAAAATATCGTTTCTATACATTTATAAATAAATAAAACTAAACAAAACTATACATATGTTAATTTTCACCACTCTTTACTGGCTACTCGCTACCCTAGATGATAATGTGTCTATTTATTGACATCCTGATTCTTGCCATGGAGATAAATCGACCTTTGGCAATGCGCAGCAGCATGTAAGAGGATTTTTTGGTGATATTATTTTGAATGCTTGGGGTTGAATTTCTTGTATATTATCCCCCGTGTCGCAGAGGAGTCGGGCGAAGGATGCTTTCGTGATTTCTTCAAATTGTTCTGTAATTATCGTCGGAAAAATTCGTTAATACCACTTCAGAAATTAATTATCGTTAATTATTCGCACACTGGTGGATGTAGTGGCGTCAAAAGCGAAGGAATATCTTGAACCGTTTCGGAATAAAGTTTTGAGACCTTTTTTAGCTCTGGATCTCAAATACAGCGTTTCAAATATTATATATCCGAATTGCGAACAGAAATGAAAAATAACTAAATAAGGGTAGTATAAGGGTCCAATATGGCCACCTTGCAACTTCAACCGACTTTTGCTATTAAGCAGGACTTCAATAGTCGAAAATTCAGGCATTTGTCTCTTCTCTATCGCCTGGAGAGTTGAAAAAGTACAAGATCAGCTATTTTTATATAATTAAACGTTCGTTAATTGCGAAAGAAGTTCTCTCGCCAATGACGTCGCGACGAGGTGCTTCTGCGTGTGTTGCAATCTACTCGAATACGGTCATGATAAATTGTTTACCTTGCGTAAAAGAATGCGGTTGATCAGCATTATTGTAAAAATATCTGTCGCCGATTCTGCTTCTGTAAAATTGTTCGCCGACTAAGCATCGAGCCACAGGGCCAAGGATGCTGCCAGGAGATTTGTTTTCCATAGCTGCACCAACGATTAGATCGATGTCGTCAACGTGGGCGTAAGCTCTTTTCAGCTTTTCGATACTCTGGAAATCGTGAAAAAATTTATAACATCATGAGTATAACTTTTTTTAAATTTAAATCCGAAAATCGCTTACAATTATTCGTTAATTCTCACCTCTCGTGAAATTTCGCGATACAAATCGTCGAAATCTTTTGCCTTTGGCAGACCACAAGTCTTACGGAATGCATTGTAACTTGGTAGACCATGATCTCGACCACGCTGAATGTCGAGCGCTTCCAGATCCATACCGAACTCATTTCTCGATCGGAATAAATACTCGGTGATCTATTAATTAATGAAAATATTTAGGGGTGAAAATTGCAGGTGATTTAGAACAGATCGTGGTAACGATATTTCAGAAGATATGGATAAAACGGGATCTCTTTGAAGTTTGAAAATCAGTAGTTATACGAAATTTGATTAATCACCTCGGGATGGAAATTTACGTCTGCCTGCTGCATCGGTTGACTGACAAGTCCTCGTATGAGATCATCGAGATTGTTGCTTCGTTCTATGATTTGAGGTCGGAAGTAATGATTGCTGAGACGTAGAGTATGTGATATCTCTCGGTTCGCTGGGCAAAGGCTGGACGAATAGAGAGATGAAGAAGTGTAAAGTAAAAAAAGAAAAACCAAAGGAAAACAGAAAAACTTAGATTCTGAAATGATCGAATGAAATATTTGCTGAAATTTCTCATACTTGATGCTTCCATCGACCATGGAATGAAATAGTCTAAATGCAGCAGTAGTAAAGCTGTTAATCGTCGCTGCTTTAATCCTGGGATCATAATCGCGGGACATTTTATCCGGGCATCTCAATGTCAGCCGATGTTTTTGGCAATATTTTTTGCCTACGATAAAACATTGTCTGATTAGACACAGGTTGCTAGTTTTTATTCCTTAAAAATGCGCTAAACTTCATTACCGATTACTAATGGAAGCCATTCGTGATACGTAATGTGCTGATATTCAGCGATAACGATTCTCCTAGCTTCCTGAAAGACCTTTTCATCGTCCCAATGTGGATTTAGGACAGTCAATTGATCCGCTATTCTATTATGTTCCCTAAGTAAGGATGTCTGTAGTATAGCCAGCTGAGGATTCTGATTAACCCTAACATCTCCTGCGAAATGAAGAAAGAACAAAAAAAAAAAAGAAGTTAAAAGGGTTGATAAGGGATAAAAGAGCCAAATTTAGAACCACACTGCATACCATTTGCATTAAATCTCATCTGCCTTACCTGCTAGATAACAGACCTCGGATGGAGACATAACGTCGCAAAAACGAGACCTATTTGTCATTGTTGGAAGGAGTTCTCTTCCTCGACGAACTGCTACCAGCATTCGTCCGTTCTTAAAGGACCTGAGGTTATCACAAGTTTCTTTGTTTGATCCGTACAGTGGCGATACGTCGAGGTAGCTGGTCACCGTATTGAGCTGATAATAAAAATGAACATCCTTGTTTCTGAATCGAGTCCTGATTATTATTAATATCTATATAAAAATTTTACCTGATCAGCTGGACCCAAAGTACAATCCTCTCTCGATATCGTCATCGACCTGACAAAGTTCATGCACCGAGATTCAAATTTCGAATAGAATTTGTCATTGGCAGGAATGTCAATTGGCAGACAAGAATGGTGCTGAAGCTTTTTTGGCAACTGGTGTTTTCCGTCAGCACAACACCGTATTCCACCCTCAACTTTTGGTGAGCAGAAAAAGAGAATAGTGATTTTTTTGTCAGGATTTCTTACCGATAATTTGAAAATTCGATTAAAGACACTCACCGGTTTGATCTATGGTCTGCAAGGCAAAATCATGCGACAGTATTTGACCCCATTGCGAAAATGCTAGACTAATTTTTTGATGACTGATCAGTCTGCGGGAGAAACAATGAACGCTGAGTGTGCGTGGATTTGGCAGTTCGATCCCAATGACACTTCTCGGTGGCTCATGAACTCCTAGGGTCAGATTTAAGTCAGGTAATCATCAGATATTGAAAAGTCAGCGTACGTTAAGGACAAAATCGAATAATTATTACCGTCGAAATATCGGGCTGGTAAAATTCTCGCAAATGCAGTATCGCACTGTCCCCAAGTTGGATTATTCTGGTTGTTACAAGAACCGTCGAAGTTCCTGTAAATCTGATCGAATCGACATCGTTTTGGACGAGCATGACAAAGCCCAGTTCCGATAACGCGAAATGCGTGATGCTGTAGAAATTCTATGAAGGTGTTCGGAGTCACGTCGAAGCTGAAAAGGACGAAAGATTTCAATGAAAGAGTTTAATTTTTTTTTTTTATTGTTTGAGTACGTATTATCAAATGATCAGAATTTACATACTCGGATGAGAGTCTGCGCTGCAGCAGCTTTGTACCAAACAGAGAGAACTCGGATTCCTGATTAATCCCGACGGTATTTACAGTCGCCAAGTTATTTATCAGATGAAGCATTGCTGGTGTATGAAGTTTCGGAACTAACCCTTTGTCGCATAGCCACTTTGCACGGTTTTGCATTTCAATTGCAAGTTCTTGTCCGTGGTTCAGGTAGGTTTTCACGGTCCGAAGGGTGATCGGTGTATCCGAGTCTATTATTCGATGAAAGTTTATTCAGTATGATTTATCGACAGTCCCACGAGAATATCTTTTCAATAAATATCTAGAATCTAGTAATTGGTATCAAAACTGTAATATTCATCTTAAACGAGCGAATTCCTTACCCCGAGGATGCCACAGATTGGTATTTAGATGTTGACATTCAGGTTTCATGAATGCAGTCATTCCAGTGCAGTTAACATCGAGATTTATGAGTCGGCAGTGAGCGTTTGTGAAAGTCCCATCGGCCTTGTAGACTCCAACATCCTACGAACAAATTTTGATTGATATAATAATTGAAATAAATTAATGGATGATTTGAAAGCTTACCTCAGGAAGAAGCGTATGCGAAGATCCATCAAAGCCTTGATAATGGTTAATTTCCCCTTTTTTCTCCGTTTCTCGATGGTGATGAGCGGCATTAGAGTAATGTTTCCCAAATTTTTGCTCATAAGTTGAACTGTGGTGTTCATTGCTTGAGTCGTCCTCAAGATTACCAATTTTCAAAGATATCTGGTGTTTGCTTTCCAGATCTATGGCTCCTTTACCGTTTATTTCACTATGCAGACCTGTTTTATGATCGAAAGAAATTCCTGACTGAAGTGAAGAATCACTCGATTTATGAATCGCTATCGAATCTTCCTTCTCTTCAAGATTCTCTTCATGCTCGTGACTAATTCCTTTTTTTACATTTGTCGTGAATACATCGTCAGACCCGGTGAGATATGATCGAGATGCATTATCATTGAATTCTACATCTTCATTGGTGCCGATTATTTCCGGTCCATGATCCCTTTCATTATGAATCAATAAATGATCATCAACATCCGTTGTTCTCTCGATTACACCTTCGTTAGTCTGCTCATTTTCGTTCGATTCTGAATTGACACCATCATCTCCATATTTCAGATGCTCCTTGGGTTGGTCATCCGCACTTTCGGTGTTAATTATGAATGTCTCAATGGTCGGGGACTGGATATTGACTTCCGGAATTTCTCCATCGTCTTCATCGAGTCTATTCTCATTTTCGGTATTCAAATCAACGTGCAATTTTCCGCTTATCCCACATAAACCTGAAGCGCATTCTCCATGAATTGATTTCGAGATCTCCTTATGCCCGGATCCGAAAATCTCTGTATCCGTATTAAATTGGGTAGAAATACCGGAGCTGATTGTACCTCCAGTCTTAATACCAGAATGAAGTACATTGCCGAGGTCCAAGTCTGTACCGAGTGCTATTCCTGAACTTAATGAACTTTTGATCTCAGTAGTTTTAGCTACTCCTGTTTTTGATACATGCTTGGTATTAGAGAATCCTGAAAGCTCACTGCTACTCTGAATTTCGGCAAAATCTGAGCCACTCTTTTCTTCGCTGCTACTGTCACTATCAGAAGTTTCTATATCTGGTTTTTCATCAGCAGCAATATCCGAAGTTCCACTTATTGTGTCAGTAGACAATTTTTTTTCAATGCTACCCGCCGCAGCTATGTTAATTTCATGTGAATTCTCCAATGAGTGAACTCCACTTCGACTTGTTATCGCTCCTAATTCTAAATCACTAGAAATCTGACCGCTACTGTGAATCTTCTTGCTCAAATTCAAGGAACTATCTTGCTTGTGATTACTGTTACCAAACGAACTTGCTACTCCAATTTCTCCCCCAATGGCAATACTGCTGGCTCCGCTTAAACTCGAGTGAAGAGAGCCTTTGTTATCTTGAATTGTCGGAATCCCAGAGGAAACGTCTATTTCACTGCTTCCTGAATGAGCTAAATTAATTTTGCCTAAACTTGCCACAGAGTCATCTCCACTTTGATGTGGTATTGACCCGAATTTCAGATCGCTAGACATCTGATCACTAGCTTCAATTTTTGTGTCTAAATTAAAGAAGCTGTCTTGCCTATGATTACTCCCTGTTTCAATTTCTTCCTCAATGGCAATATCGCCAGCTTCGCTTGAACTCGAATGATGAGAGCCCTTTTTATCTTGAACTGTCGAGATCCCGGACGAAATGTCTATTTCACTGCTTCCTGAATGAGCTAAGTTAATTTTTCTTGAACTTGCCAATGAGTTAAATCCATGTTGATCTGCTAATGACCCTAATTCCAAATCGCTAGAAACCTGACCACTAGCTTGAACTTCCGTGCCCAAATTAAAGAAATTATCTTGCTTATGATTAATCGTTGTTTCGATTCCTCCCTCAATGGCAATATTGCTGGCTCCACTTAGACTTGAGTGAAGAGAACCTTTTTTATCTCGAACTGTTGAGATCCCGGAAGAAATGTCTATTTCGCTGCTTCCAGAATGAGCTAAATTAATTTCACCTAAACCTGCCAATAAGTCATCTCCACTTTGATTGGTTATTGATCCTAATTCCAGATCGCTAGAAACCTGACCACTAGCTTGAACCTCCGTGCCCAAATTAAAGAAATTATCTTGCTTATGATTAATCGTTGTTTCGATTCCTCCCTCAATGGCAATATTGCTGGCTCCGCTTATACTTGAGTGAAGAGAACCTTTTTTATCATGAACTGTCGAAGTCCCGGACGAAATGTCTATTTCACTGCTTCCTGAATTAGCTAAGTTAATTTTTCCCATACTTTCCAATGAGTCAAATCCATTTTGAGGTGCTGATGACCCTATTTCCAGTTCGCTAGAAATCTGACCACTACCTTGAACTTTCGTGCCCAAATTATAGAATCTGTCTTGCTTATGATTGCTCGTTGTTCCGATTTCTCCCTCAATGGCAATATTGCTGGCTCCGCTTAAACTTGAGTAAAGAGAACCTTTTTTACCTTCATCTGTCGAGATCCCGGAAGAAATGTCTATTTCCTTGCTTCCAGAATGAGCTAAATCAATTTTACCTAAACCTGCCAATAAGTCGATTCCATTTTGATGGTCTATTGATCCCAGTTTGAGATCGCTTGAAATCTGGCTACTACTTTGAATCTTACTGCTCAAATTCAAGGTTCCTTCTTTCTTATGATTACTTACTTGAGAGTCAGTCTTTATAGAGGTACCTTCGTTTCTATGAATAGCATTGATGAGATGTGCCGCAGTATTTCTAGCAGAACATGTTGAGTGACCGAATTCTTTCTTATCATGAATAATCCTCGCTCCAGTAGAAAGTACGGAATCAACAAGGTCTTTTTTTGCATCAAGTGTCTTAACAACTGCCTTACTCAATTCTGCTTTGCTACCCACCGCAGAGGCATGAATTAAATCCTTCTTTGCCTGAATCACTTTCTGCTTTGAGTCTAAAACGGATTGAAACGTGCCATGAGATTGCATCAGCCCTGAATTTTTGCTATACCCGGAATAACTATGGCTATGATGAAAACCACTATTTGCCGAATGTCTGTACTCCTTTTTTCTTTGAACTGAGCTGGATTTTGTAGAAATCACCGAATCAATGAGATCCTTTTTTGCTTGAATTGTCCTATGTACTGCGTTATCAAAATCTGCTCTACTCCCGTGTCCAGAAATCACTGAATCGATTAGATCTTTTTTTGCTTCAATCGTTCTATGAAGTGCGTTATCAAATTCCGTTTTACCGCCGTGTTCAGATATCACTGAATCAATTAAATCCTTTTTTGCTTCAATCGTATTATGGACTGCGTTCTTAACTTCTGCAATACCATTTCCTCCAAAAATCACAGAATCAATCAGATCTTTTTTCGCTTCAATCGTCCTATGGATTACGTTATTGAATTCTGCCTCCCTGCCTTGTGCAGAAATCACTGAATCAATGAGATCCTTTTTTGCTGCGATCGCATTGTGGACTGCGTTAGTAACTTCTGAAACACTGCCGTGTCCAGAAATCAGCGAATCAATAAGATCTTTTTTTGCTTTAATCGCATTGCGAACTGCGTTAGTAAATTCTGAAATACTGTCGTGTTCGGAAATCATCGAATCAATAAAATCTTTTTTTGCATCGATCGCCCTGTGGATTGCATTATTCAATACTGACTCACTGCCTTGTGCAGAAATCACCAAATTAATAAGATATTTTTTTGCTTCAATCGCCCTGTGAACTGCATTATTTAATTCTGATTCACTGCCTTGTGCGAAAATCACTGAATCAATGAGATATTTTTTCGCTTCAATTGCACTGTGTACTGCATGATTAATTTCTACCCTACTACCATGTCCCGGAATAACTGAATCGATAAGCTCTTTTTTTGCTTCAATCACTTTGTGAACTGCGTTATTTAATTTTAACTGACAGCCTTGTGCGGAAAGCATCGAATCAATGAGATATTTTTTTGCTGCAATCACGACGTGAATTGCATTCTCAATTTCTACCCTACTGTCTTGTCCAGAAATCACTGAATCGATCAGATCTTTTTTTACACCAATCGCCCTGTGGATTGCGTTATTATATTCTGACTTACTGCCTTTCGTAGAAATCACTGAATGGTGTAGATCCTTTTTTGATCCAAACGACCTGTGAACTGCGTTATGAATCCCCGCCTTACTGTCTTCTCCAAAAATTACCGAATCCAAAAGATCTTTTTTCGCTTCAATCGTTCTATGGATTGCGTTATTAAATTCTGCCTCACTACCTTGTGCAGAAATCACTGAATCAATGAGATCTTTTTTTGCCTCGATCGCATTGTGGACCGCGTTAGTAACTTCTGTAATACTGCCGTGTCCAGAAGTCAGCGAATCAATTATATCCTTCTTTGCTTCGATCGCATTGTGAACCGCGTTAGTAACTTCTGCAATACTGCTGTGTTCGGAAATTATCGAATCAATGAAATCTTTTTTTGCATCAATCGTCCTGTGAACTGCGTTGTTGAAGTCTGCCTTACTGCCTTGTGCAGAAATCATCGAATGAATAAAATCTTTTTTTGCATCAATCGCCCTGTGAACTGCGTTACTCAATAATGACTCACCGCCTTGTGCAGAAATCACCGAATTAATTAGATATTGTTTTGCTTCAATTGCATTGCGGACTGCGTTATTCAATTCTGACTCACTGCCTTGTGCAAGAATCACCAAATCAATGAGGTCCTTTTTTGCTTCAATTGCACTGTGAACTGCATGATTAACTTCTGCCCTACTACCATGTCCCGGAATCACTGAATCAATAAGTTCTTTTTTTGCTTCAATCACTCTGTGGACTGCATTATTTAATTTTGACTGACAGCCTTGTGCAGAAAGTACCGAATCGATGAGATATTTTTTTGCCCCAATCACGGCGTGGATTGCATTATCAATTTCCGCCCTACAACCTTGTCCAGAAATCACTGAATCGATAAGATCTTTTTTTGCATCAATTGCTCTGTGGATTATATTATTAAAATCTGACTTACTGCCTTTTGTAGAAATCACTGAATCAATGAGATCCTTCTTTGCGTTGATCATCTTGTGAACTGCGTGGTTAACTTCTGCTTTACTGCTCTGTCCAGAAATCACTGAATCAATAAGATCCTTTTTTGCTTCAAACGTCCTGTGTACTGCGTTATTAACTTCTGAATTTATACCTTGTGTAGAAATAACTGACTCGATAAGATCTTTTTTCGCATCGATCATTTTGTGAACTGCATGATTAACTTCTGCCTTACTACCACCAGCTACAGCTACGTTGATCAAATCCTTCTTAGCCTGAATTATTTTTCTTTTAGAATTCACCAAGGATCCAGCTACGGTGCTAGATTTTATTGATCTTGGTTCAACAGCGGTAGGAAATCGCCCTGCTAATTCCATCTCACTGTCGATGTCCGGTGAACTCGCAATACTGCTACTACGAGTTTCTGATCGTTCAACGTTCTTAGAGGTCCGAGCAGACTTTTGCTGCTGCAGATTAGAGAAGGAAGCACTTCGAGAAGAGCTTCCAGACCCATAAAACTGTCGATTTCCATCGCTCTGAAAATCAGACGAAGTTTTATCACCCTGCCACGAGTTGTCCTTGTAAGAATCTGGCTGATGAATGTTGGTCATCAGACTCTTATAGTCAAAGCCATGAGAATTCTCAAAATTTCTTTCCTGTTTCACTGAGGATGAAGTGTGGCCAATATGCGATCCAGCTTCACCAGCATCTCGTTTCACGGGGATCGCCTGCTCGTCGTTTTCATCGTCCCATGAGTCCGTCAAGTCACCTAAGTCTATGAAAATCGAATCCCCATCAATGGCAGGTGGCACTTCAAAATCTGGGACGTCATCCGTTCCGTAAATCGATTCCCAGTAGGCCACGTTCTCGTCTGTCGGACGAAATGTGTCAGTCTTGTAATCCTCAGGTACTAAATCTTCGCCGGAATAGCCATTAGTATATTTTTTATCGTCGTTATTTTCCTCCTCATATACATCGTAGTCATCTTCTTCGGAACTAATACTTGCGGATGTTGTGTCTCGACCGTTTATACCATTAGGAAGATCCGAGACGTAGAAAGAATCGCGATTTTCCTGATTTTCATTCGAACTATCGCAGAAAGCTCGAGAGCTAAGCTGTCCCAGAAGTATGATTAATACGCCAAATAAATATTGGCGCATTTTGAATATTTCGCGGATGAATTTTTAAATACCAAAGAGTGTCAAACGGTGAACAACTACTGACTGATTGACTTGTTGAAGGATTCGAATTCGTCAGTGCACCGCGAAATGCGTTTTTGCATTACGTAAAAGTAATAATAAATTTCATCAATGGATAACAGTATTATAATAATATTTATTTCATAATTTATACAAGAATTTGATGACTGCATAATTTGTCAGCGAATTAAGTACACGTATGCAGAATTGTTGAAAAGCGTTAAATACATCGAATATAACATATTTATTAGTATATTTACAAACCTAAGTAATTAACGATAATTGCATTCTACATAATAATATATAAATATATGATTTCAATAATGTTTGGCAATAAGACTTAACAACTTAACAGTAAGCAACAAAGAATGCTTTTCATCTATGGGTTCATCATGGTGATCGTCTGTATATGTGAGGGTGGTTGTATTTTTCATTATATCGAGGACCGGCTGCCTTCCAGAGGGAAAGATCGATTCCAGGTAAATCCTCGCATCTCATAACAGGATTTCTTTAAGAAAAAAGTGATTAGTTCACGGTCAAATTACCTTTATAATTCGGGATAAAAGAAGCTTACGTTTCGGAAACGAGTTCGAATCCTCTTGGCTGCATCAATTTTATATTGTCTCCATTATCGCAGAGTAATCTTGACAGACTGCTTTTTCGAATTTCAACAAGTTGTTCTGAAATACAAGATCAAATTTTATAAAATCGTGATAATAACTAGAAATGATTTCCTCCAGAGAAGAAAAAGCTTTGATAAATTTCTCATATGGATTAATGTCGAATCGTATATATATGTTTAATTTAAAATGACAATGAGTCACATGAAACGCAATCAACTATTTGTATATATTTACGTAACCCAATGTCGCAATAATCCTGCATTATTCATAATTACTTGGCTTATTACCAAATCACATTCAAAGACAATTAACCATTACAAAATTCTATCAATTCATTTGCGAAGAATAATTCAGTTCTATTACTAAATAGATATAAGCTCACCGGGTGTGAAGGCAATATCGTAGTCGGATGTTTCGAACCAAAATCGATCACCAGCTCTAGTGCGATAAAATTGTTCTAAAAGAATGCAGAGGAAGGTTGGACCTGCCAAAGCTCCGTTTACGTGTCTCTCCAGGGATCCTCCAACGGTCAGATCAACGTCATCAGGAGTTTCGTACAAACGTGCCAACTTGTCTACGTTCTAAAAATTCATTTTCGGTTATTTTTTTGATTCCGAAATAATAGAATAGATATCCCTGAAAAAAGGTATTCAGATCAGAAATCACCTCCGGGGATATGTAGTCTGTGAAATCTGACCATTGCCGAGCTTTAGGTAATCCGCAGTATTGACGATAGTCGTTGTAAGAGGCCAGACCGTGGTCTCTGCTTCTCTGAATATCAATTGCTCTGAGATCCATACCGAATGGCATTCTGCCTCGGAAGAGGAATTGGGTGATCTAGATTCGGTGATAAATAATTAATAATTTTTTATGATGCTTCAGACTGAATAATTAAAAAATTCGTTACAATTTAACTATAATTTCAATCAACCTACTTCCGTTTGCGGAAATGAATATTCTGTTATATCATAAAATTCCTAAAAGGGAAACTAATCCGTACCTCACTGTCGAAAAATTGATCACTCTTTTCTTCAGGTTGAGTTGTTAATCCACGTGTAAGATCGTCCATATTATCACCTTCTTCGATGATTCCAGGTCGATTTAAGTAATCGCTTAATCTCAAGCCGGTGTACCCAAAAGTGTATCTATGCTCGTTGACCAATCTGTGAAAAATAATTGCAGAGAATGAAGAGTAGCTGATATAGGTGAAACGTTTTTTTCTTTTAGATTTGAAATAAATATGTGTTCAAAACTCACTGAAGTCTTCCTGCAATCAATGAATGGAAGTATCGAAAAGCAGCGTTTGAGTGCTCGTTAAGAATGCTTGGGTTTATAGCGGGGGAATAATCGTCGACGTATCCTTTGGTGTCGTAAATTATTTTATGACACAGAGAATTCTTGACTCCTGAAACGCGAAATTAGAACATGAATATCTCCTGGTTTTACACAAATTTTATTAAGCTATATAAAACTGCTTATAAATTATTAAACAAGGTGGACAAATATGGTACCTAAGAAAATCGGAAGCCATTCATAGTACGTGATATACTGGTGTTGAGCAACATTAATGCGTCTGGCTTCCTGGAACACGATTTCATCGTTCCAGTGGGGATTTATATGAGCCAAGACATCCGCTATGCGATTATGCTCTCTGAGAAGAATGATTTGTAGAATGGTAAGCTGAGGATTTTGATTGGTCCTGACATCCCCTGTTAGAAAAGTGAAATTCAATCAGCTCTTTGTTCTCCCCTAATGCCTAATTGTGTAATCAATTGGCGAAACGTAACAGATGTACCGATTTTTATTGACATATTAAGACAGGATGCACCCAAAAAATGATCAGTTATTGTAGAAAGTTCGACTGAGAGAAAAAGAGAGAGCTCATCCTTGCCCAAAAATATGACTAGTTATTTTTTTGCAAGATGACTATTAGCGAGTTAAAGATCAAAATATCCGGAGTCTGCACAAGGATCAAAAGTCATTTTTTCAATGTTTCCGTTCCTGCAGCCTCGATTATACATCGAGATTTTAGGCACGTACCGGTTCGATAGCACACCTCGTCTTCGGATTGAGTGTCGCATGATGCTGACTTGTTAACTGCAGCTGGTGGCCACTCTTTTCCATTACGAACGTCAACGATCAATCGGCCACCAAAACCAGCCCTAAGACCAGCCAAGGTTTGAGCATTTGAACCATAAACTAGGGAAAGATCGAGGAAGTGGCTCACGACTGTTAGCTGTTAAAAAAGGCCAGAAAAATTGAATAAATTAACACCAAAATGTCTAATGAGGATTGCTGAAAGCAATATCCAGAAATTATGTCAAACGCTGTACCCTGAAGCATTATACATTTCTAAAACCGCATTACACAAGAGCTAGAGCACATATCATAACATAACGTGCAAATATCTTGCTAAACGTAACAAAAAGCGTTTCTGGAATCGTCGAAAGTAATTGTGTGAAACTGAGAAAAGGTTGTAATTAAATGAACGGCTAATTGAATACAGGATTAATGAAAACAGCCATTTATTTAAACGGTTTGTGTTTTTCGTTGTCTTTTTTTTTTTTATCGAAATACTTTCTACTCTAGTCAAGCAGTGAAATGATCTTCTCGACTTTTATGGAGACTCCGTTTTCGTCCCGTTGTAGATATACGCTAATTGGTCGGTGCGCGGAATCAGCGGGTAAAGTAAAAGGCACTAAGTTGAATTGCGCAACGAGAGAAGTAGTACGTAGAATAAAACCATCACAGACCTGTTCAGCAGGTTCGTATAACGATGAACAACCACGGTCGAGGTCAGTTGTACTACGAACAAAGTTCATGCATTTGGTTCCGGCAGCGGAATGAACCGGATCGTTATTTGGCACGATGATCGGATAGCACAATGGGCTGTTTAATGCCTCTGTGAGAAACTGGCCATCGTCGGTACAGCATCTCGTCGGATGGGCCTCTGCGAGAATAAAGAAAATTATTTTTTGTTGAATCAGGTAAACCGCCTTTTAGGGAACCGGCAAGTATGACTGTAACTTATATTTAAGGAGCTGATGTTATACTTTCTCCCTTACTCATGAGAAACTTTGAGCTTCGGGTTTCAACCTCGATCCCTGCGGTCATTGTCGTCGAAATTTTGCGGTTTTACTTTTACCATTCTTCTGCAACGGGACCGAACCGCTCTTATGCTAATTCAATGAACGATAATAATAGTGACGATGATTCAGCGATGGTAAAACATATTTCATTGTATTCCGTAAAGTTTAGGCTGTTATTCATCCTACAGCTGCCAAAGTTTTTTTTTTCTTTCCGCAAATGATATAACCATGTTTTGATATTGCGTCGATCTTATATACTCACTGGACTGCGTTGTTCCATCAATCATCGCCATGTCGTGGGTGACTATTTGACCCCATTGCATCGTAGCTAGTGTCCATTTCTTGTCTTCTATCTTGACGTCCGGGAAAAGTACGAGACTGACACTCCGTGAAAGAGGAAGACTGTTTCCGCTGACAGATTGCGTCGGTGCGTGAACCCCTGAGTAATTATTTGTATGTATAATTAAGTAACAGATAAATCAGTTTCTTTTCATCGTGATAGCCATTTGAGGAAAAGAAACTGTTCAGTAAAAATGCTTCCCGAAATTCTTGTAACTTGAACTGCATGTCGGTATAAGGTAGAAAGTTGTCAGACCGCGAAGTTTACGATATGAAGTTCAACATATTGTCTCGAAATTTGCAAATTTATTTCATTTCACCTGTCAGGTTCACAGGGAACGACAAAACGCTCGCCTATTTTACCTCGAGTTAAGAAGTTCGTATTCGAGGATAATTTATACCCTGTCTCTTATTCCTTGAAAAAATATGTGGCATGCACGACTGTCAAAAAGCGAAGTGCCTAGTTATAGTTATTAGCCTGGAATGGGAGAGTCGGATCCTCGCGGTTCAGAGCCCGCAGGGGTTCCTTTAAAACGCTAATTTCAGAAGCCAGTCCAGAATGGAAAAGAACAATCTTGAAATGCAATTAAAATTGAACTTCTCGTTACGTGTACTAAATTTTAGAAAGTATAATTGAGATTTCGAAATTCTCTAATATGCGTTTTCTGATCATTCTACATATGCGGCGAAGATAATAACCGGCAACAAGATATCTCTCCGCTTCGGATATGATTAAATTAAATTAGTTCGCAGAAAATTCCCATCCATCTGTTATACCGAATTCTTGATTATTCGTTTACCGTTCGTTCGTCTTGCAGAGTATGCATTATCATAAATAAACAATGAAAGTTTATTAATTTTGTAACTCATTAGAAGAACTCTCGCAGCTCTGATTGCCAGAAAATAATTTCGGTTTGAATGCAAGAGAAATCGATAGCACAAATGAATATACAAAAAAAGCACAGTAATAATTACAGATTGATGACGAGTGATCAAAGAGAAACACAAACGAAACATAAAAATTACTGTAATTTCAATGTTTTTTTTTTTTTCATTATTCACTATATTAAGATATGATTTCCGTCACTTGTAAATTCTGTAAACCATAATTACCATCAGCGTAATTAGAGCTGATAAGACGTGAGTAGCGTGTATTTGCCTGACCCCAGGTAGGATTGTAAGGATTATTGCAGGAACCATCTAACGTCCTGTATCTCGACTTTTGACAGATGCCATCGAATCTATCACCACAGGTAGCTGGGGTTGATTGATCAGGTTGGTTAGCGGTGGAAGCACCGCCGTAACTTGGATATCTTCAAAATAAGAAGATAAAGATAATGAATAAAAAATTAAGAAAATGTCACGTAATATGCGAAAAAGGATTCTCCAATCCGGATAGAAAAGCATAACCATGCTCCGACTCATCTAACTTCTTCGAATATCATGAAATTCTGACAGTATTATAAAATTGAAGATAGAAGATGATTCGGAACATATGTATGCTTGAAAAAATAATAATTCAGGTCTCTGTATCCCAGATCATCTCTGAAAATAGCATATTGGTCCGTCTCGGTGTTCAAGTATAATACGCCATTCAAACTGCAGTGAAATTCTTCCAAGGCTTTCTCCTTGTTTTATTGAAACTCCTCTTCGATTTTTTTCACAATAGATTTCGAAAGAACGCTTCAGGCGATCCGCAGAAGACTGGAGATGTTAAAAATTAAGCTATGCAACGATGATAATCGAATTATATTTTCAATGCTTCAGGGGCTAAAGAACTTCGCATATACATATGCATATTTAAAGTTCGAACGGTGAAGATGATGGGTAAATTTTTATTTTTTCTTTTCAACTAAATAAAAACTTTCCATTAATTCATCCGTAATATGTTCATTGATCGATCGCTACTTTTTAACGATATAGAAAGCCTACAACTTATTCGCGAGTAAAATGATATACAACTATTTTTTCAGTTTCATTAAGAGCCCGGAATTATTTCAAAATTCATGGATTACTTACGATTGACTAACGCCAATAGCCGGTGATTGAGGGTACCCGTTTACTCCGAACGGTGTTTGAGCAAGGATCGGTCTCTGGCCAAAGAAGCTGTTGTATTGTCCTTCCACATGAGTAAACGGTACCTGATTACCAGCGTAATAAGGAGACCGGATTTTTCTCGATTCTGAAACAGGTAGGTAGAGATGAAATTTTCGATAATTAGGCCAAGAGGATTTCCCATCTGACTCATAAACGACTGGCTATTAATTTCCGCAGATCGATTCTCGGCGCACCTATACCATTTACCAATAACGATAATAATAAAAACACACAGTATATTGCGAGAAACAATAAATGAAGAAATAATATACTTCAGAGTATTGCTAAGTAACGTGGGATTATTGCACAGGTCGTTTTTGTCTTACAGTTATCATTACTTATGCTTCGAAGAGTCATACGTCTTGTTTGAACTCGAGTATTCAAATCGAATTTGAGGGGCCTTATTTATAGGGCTGAAATTGGGCTTCTAGAGTCCCCTGGGCTTTTAAGAAATACAATTGATTACATGCTCACGCCTTTGAAATTCGCATAAATTACATATATATTTATGCTTGTAGTTCATGCTGGCTGACATCATTTCTAGCCAAGTTCTTTCTACCTGTTACACAACGAATGGCCATGCCTTGCCAGACCGACACGACGCCTTCAGCGTCGTTGGTGAATACCATTAATATATATAATTCCAACTCTCTGAGTAATATAGCCTAACTCTGTGGGCAGTATAGTAGGTATATATAAGCAATATATGGGGTACATATACGAGAATTGTATATTACTTTCTAAATAGACAGTTCGACTTTTGAATAACAACGTAATTCTTCACCCAAACTACTCTACGACACCGTATATGCGTTCATTAATTGTAGAGAGTTGTGGCTAGCTGTGTATCGGTTTTTCATTTTTTTTTTATTTTTTTTTTGTCCTCTTTTACAAAATTTACGGATTTGACATGGGTGAAGAGAGGCAATAAATAAGACGTGGATGCGGAAGAGCAAAAGCTTGAAAATAAATGGGTGATAATTATCTGTTCGACAACGTTTTTATTCGCAATATTAATTATTTGCAGATGTAATATTGGCTTATACGTTTTAATCAATCAATTATTATCGTTATTGGATAATGGATTTAAATTCGTATAATTTATTCGATCCAGTAAATGGCTCTTAATGCTTACCTGATTTTACATTTGCCGAATTACCGGTCGGTGTCAAGTTCACAAAATCGTCATCGGCACAGGCTGCTTGTGAAATTAAAAATGCGGCGATTATACCAACGACGGTTAGCCGGTTTCTATCCATGATTCTGAAATCATAAAATATACAGCTGTGAAGAGATATGATTTAATCAACAGTAATTGGCATTATATTAAGGTGGTCCTTAATTTGATCATTTTCGAATTTCAATGCTCCCATGGGCCAGGACCACCCCAAAGCCTTCGGATTTTCCCATTTCAATAAGAAACGATTTCTGACATTTCGCGGTAAATTTATTTCCTTCCTATTGCAGCATAGCTCCGAAAAATCTGGAACTTGGTACACTTCTTACCTGTAGTAGTAGGTATTTCAAAAAAATTCGACAGATGTTCAACGACATGATTTTCGAAGCCACAGCAGACCAGAAAATATCCCTAATCTCCAAATTGTGATGAATAAAATGTTGTCGTTTAAAATCTGTAAATTTTTCACGAAAAATCAAAGAAAATTGTGTAACAAGCAACAGACTTTAGACGCTATTAACTACCATCTATTATTACGGTTTTCTTTTTTCTGTGCCCAATTACGATTAGTAAATCGCTAAAAATGAAACTAAAGTGAAGCAATTAATCGAGTACCTTCTCAAGCGTCGAATATTAGACTGTACGAGGCACTGAATTAAGGACACATTATATGGACATACGTATAACTTCAAATTTGAGACATTATATTATGATATATGAGTGTTTATCGACAGATGTCTTGTTATGGATGTAATTATAATCGAGTGTGAAAATGGTTGTACGCACAGTTTGACACGAATTCGTGAATAATAATAATTATGGAGCAGATAAAGGGCGCATGTCTGGCAAAGATTACGTATTACAGTACCTAATTTAAAGACTGTTATTAATTATAATTCGCGTTACACCTGAGACATTACTGTGAATTTATGTAACCCAATTTCACTATTTACCCAAATTGAATGATCGAATGTTGAATAGTATTTGTAAAGTACCTAATGTTATGTGTTTAAATTAAATAGAGTTACGAAAGAGATTCGATTTGGAAGGTAATAAAAGAGAGTGAAGAAAATGTATCATAATTATACTTGCATACGTGTGTAGGTAGATTTTATAAATCCACTTACTTTCCATAGAAAGTATTCAGAAGATAATTGATTGTGAAATATATTCGCAATCTGGCGTTTTCATATTACCTCCTACCTGTCACTTGTAAAAACTCACTCGACTCTAGCAGAAATTAGGTAAAAAAGTTTTCAGCTGACGATAATTAGTCACACTAGAATAAAAAAATCCTATCAGTAATTGAATATTCATTTTTCTATCTGCCTGAATTTCATACAGATCATTATTAATCGTATAAAATAATAAGGAAAGTCATTAAAGGATACGTACAAATAAGTGGATTAAGGTCGGAGAAATTTATCCTTCGTTTTGAACGACTTTTTCCATCTGTACCTACCCACGGACCGGAAATGTTGATGCATTCAATTATATTACTATAACGAAGCCGTTAATCAACACTTATTTTATTACTCTGCATCATGAAATTATTCATTCGATTTTATATATTTTATTTTTTATTTTTTTTCTTCCCACCTCACATGTATAGCAATCGGTATAACTAAGATTAACACGGTTTTATAACAACAATGAATAATGTCACAAGATCGTTTTTCATACCTCTTACACATGCATTTCTATCTAAAAGGTATAGCATTGAATAACCGAGACTTTCGTTATGGTACAATTAAACCGAACACGTTCGGTCGTTTTTATTTGAAAATTTGCTATGCTTGGCAAGTATATAGTCACAGATTGATGTCAGCGCTTTCGCTTATTTTTTTCGCGAGCTTTTTGCGATCGAGAATGTTTGCGGTTTGCAACTGGATCCCGAAAGTTTTCTTTCACGATGCAGTTTATCATGTGTGAAATCATTATCGTTTTATTGAACGGATCCCGAAGCAGAATAGAAATTCTGGTTTTATCCCGCAAATTATTACCGAAGATTTAATTGAGGTGCAAAATAAAATTTCACAGAAAGATTGTGCATGTAATGAAATTCTGATTAGCACCCTGAAATCGAGAGTTACTTCAGTTTTGAATGAATTTTGGCGCAAACTATAGACTTTTGAAAATCTAGCTGAATGAATTTCAAGGCGAAAATAAAATTGATCTTTGAATTGATTTTACGCAGATTTTGTGAGGATTTTAAACAGAATTTCGAGTGAAGGCACTGATCCATAATTCTTCAGAGACAGAATAATATTCCTGTCAGCCAAACTGAACAATAGAAGAATTGAGGTTGAAGAGGATCGACCTATAATTTCTATTTCGACTTGGAACACGTAACGCAAGTTACTTTATCCGAAATAGTTACTAATTAGTAATTATCGTAGATTTATTATTGCAGCTAGGTACGTATGTGTTTCTTAATTCAAGGTATCAATTTCGCTGTGAGGTGATGTGAGAAAAATTACGAAGTAAGTTAAAAGAAATGAAAAAACCCTAATTGTTGGTTGTGTAAAAATTGCGCAAAGTATTGCGGCTAAACTAATCAGTTCAGGGTCAAGAAAGTAGCATTGTTAAAGAGGCTATTTCATCTTTGAACAACATTACGTGTATAGCAAGGAAAGACCAAGACCAACGTATGATCTAAGACGTTAGATCATGAATCATCGCGTGCTTTCGCTGTTAAAAGTCTCGTTGTGTAATAATGTTAGCGTTAGATCGCGCGCACCTAATTGTAAAAATAAGGAGTGAAGGCCAGGACCCCAACTTAATTAGACCGATTTAAGCTTACGCGATACCTTAGCTTATGCCGATTACACAACGGCTGACAGATGGTTAGAGAAAATGTGATTCTAGCAGACATTTCACTCTCGTATTACGCAAGGGGTGTGCTCTACATATACTTGAATAGATCGCGTAAAAAATTTAATTAAAAATTTAAATGATATGTAATATCGTAGTTGAAAAAATTCGCGACAATATTTAAATTTTATCGATATTTTAATCGTCGTCAAAAAAGTCTTTTAATTTTATTTACACTGACCGATTTTCCGACTTAAACGACCAAATGATAATGTTTCAGTAGATTGGCAGGTGAGATAATTTAACATATTAACCAGAACGTGTTTTATCCGCTGTGCAAATAGCCTGCAGAGGTACCGAACAGTAAAGCGAAAGAGTGCAAATTTTATCGGGTAAAACCGGTCCCGTTTTCCAAGTATCCCAATCTCCAGATCCGGATCCAGTAGACTGAATCTACATCAGGTTCTTGTGCAGTAAATGAAAAAGAACGATTTACGTAACCGTTTAGAATGTTGATTGAAATTTTCTTCACATAATTACAAATCGACACTTGATTCACGATCGTTATTAATATTTTCGCTTAAATCGTTATTTAAACTTTCTGGAGGTGTGACTTAATTAGAAATTTAGTTTCTCTCAATCGCATAATTCATGGGTATTACCGATTTCATGTGGTTGACGATCGTTCAATCCATTACCGTCCGTGCGGATTTCGACGGAAAGAGTATTGCGGATAAACCGGATGTACTCATTCGGGAAAATATATCAAGAAACGATTTAAGGAAGCCTAATTGATTATTGTATAAGAAAAATAACGACGGGGAAATCGATCTACCGCATCACACCTCTATGTTCGGCTCGATGTTCGGTTCATTTAACACACGTCGTGACGATCTATTTTTATTTAATTTTTACCAGTCGCTTTGCTCGCTCGACAATTACTATACAAGTACAAAGTGGGTACATAACGTTATCATAGTCTCTCCTGGATACTATATTATCTTCGCATAATTTGTAACGTGTTATTATTAAACCGGTATAATAATTAGGAGCGAGTACCTAGAGGTAGGTAAGTGTATCACTCGGAGCAAGGCAAAACGGTTTAATGGATAACCATAAAGTCTCGTTGCTGCAAACTTGCCTTTAACTCTTGCGGCTAGATCTTATCCTAATATTATGGAAATTGACAGCGTGCGAGTTGCGGTTTATCGAGTTACATTGCGTAGTGAAATTTAACGATCAAACGATCATTTATTACAAATATCGGTCTATGAAACGTAGCTCTTGAACCCACAATCGCAATGGGTATTGCAAAATTCAAGTACCTGTTTGTTCAGGATTTTCAAAATTTTGAACATTTTTTCATTCTTGTCTCGTGGTCCAGCTCAAGATTTTTGGGTGCGTTTCAAAGTCTCGGAAATTTAAAACGCCCTTTTTAGAATCATAAGTATCCGGATTTTTTGAATTTATGACCATTCTGAAATTCTTGTTTCGTAGTCGAGCTGAACTTTGGGTGTGTTTCACAGTATCGAAAATTAAAGCCATGCAGGTATATCTCGGGCGTGGGTTTTGTTGCCACAATGAATTGTTACGAATTGGTAAAGAGGAAATTGCTAAGCTTCTACTACCGTGGCTTCCGTCTCATTGAACTCGTTGCGGTTGATTGAAATAAGCGACCTTCGCGAGGTATTCGAAGGGTCTAATTCCCGAGTCATGCATTTATTACGTACATAGAATTGCGGGTATGAAGCAAGTCCGATATTGACATTGTGAATTCGTATATAGAATTGATAAAAGTAATATCCTGTTCTCTTTGTTAATCGTATAGATACTAATATACGCCACGTATAAAAAAGAAAGAGAAAAAATTCTTACTCAATCTTTCAGACACTTATAATATATAATAGTTCGAAATTTCAAGGCTGACTAAACGGCCCCTACTTCCTGGACGTGGGCATTATAATTTATTAGTTATCCTGCAATACACAAAACTAATGGTATACGATGCAAGATTATTATCCGATCGAAAGTTCCCAGCGATCTATGGCCGATATAAATTGAACAAGGATATACGTCGGGATAAATTTTGAGAAATGATACCGCATTTAGTTCATCGGTTGGATTATCGAAATTTGGCACAAGTCTTTGCCTCCGGCGATTGAATCAATCGTGTATCAAAGTCCGTGTAGCTTACAACGGTTTTCGACCACGTATGGGTGGAGGTATAACGATTTGGTGAAGGTCGAGGTCTGCGCGATGAGAAACGTAAAAATTGCAACTCGCTACTTTCGCGAGTCAGTCACGGAAGAGATGGAAACGAGATAAAACAGTAAAAGTGATGGAAATTTCGATTTCATGCGTTTAGATAACGAATAAATTAGTTTAGGTATAAAATTTGATCGAAACGCGATTATATGTTATTCCGAAAGTCTAATTAGCGGAATAGTATGGAATAATGAATTAATCATCAAATTGAGGCATTGGACTTGATGTTAGAAAATTTCAACACCACGCCTCGTTTTTTCAATGTATACATATGTATATTGTATATGATAATCATAAGATGTTACGCACTTTCCAAACCGTTGGAAATCGGGTCTAATTTGATCCTGGAGGAATGATCATTCTCTCATGGATCATTATTCAAAATTTCCGAAGGTTTATTTATTAGAAAGGAATTGATGAAACGTGACTTGATCTAGTCTATTTCCTCTTTGCTGTCTTGTTTCTCACTAATTCTTTGACCTTCGTGATGTAAATTCAGTCTTAATTATTAATTTATAGCTTAGCTATTAATCAGGAAATAATTATTAATGTAATAATTGACGATAATTGAATAAGAAAAAAAAATATATATATAACACGATATAATAGAGGTAAGAAAAATTTCAGGGGATATAACAATTTATATTATTCTTACGCTATCTCTCGAGTCTATAAATATTAATAGGTGAATAATAGCACGCGATTATTCACGCCTCTTCGTATATTCAGGCCTTTGAGCCCAGGCCTAAGTAGTCGTTACCTCATAATTCAATGCTAATCAATTAGATGCTAACTTATCATCCCGCGTTTTATAACGAGTTTTAATTATAAAATCGTTTCTCACGGATTATTTGCAGACCGTGAGGAAAAAAGAAAATAAAAGAAAGAGAAGAAAACTGAAATAAAAATGAACTCAAAAATGCTGACAGGTCAAAGTTAATGAATATTAAACCGTTCGTTCGTCGAAATATTCTGTAAAACCCTATCAATTAGGAATAAAAATTTGAAGAAGAAAAAAAGGCTCTCCTTTTGTCTTTTCGTTACCATAATCGATCGTAAATTACAGTCAATAACTAAAATGATGAAAAAAAAAATAACAAATTGTTTTTAATTTTGTCAATTTCTTGATCTGAAGCAATGAACGTTAATTTTATTATTCTATCTTCCTTTATCCGCGGACCGCGGCAAAGGATAATCGGGATATTTTTAAATTATAAAATTCTAAGTTATATGAAATTCACTTTACCTTTCGGGAGATATAATCCGGTAATTGTTGGCAGGACAGACTGAACAACTAGAATGTTTGACTGATGTTTATATGTAGCAGTAGAAAGTCCTGGGCCCTACCCGGGTCGAAGTGGGTGCGATACACCGTCCAACCAGAAGCATTGCCTAAAGTGTTGAGACAGAAAACGTGCATCCTTCGAACAAATTGAATCCCAAATATTTTTGGATACTCAATCATCACATATTCGTATTCAGAACCTTTCATAAACTATTTCATACAATATGGAAGAGATGGGCATCGAAAAGAAAAACCTAATCAAATTAGACATTATACATTTTTTTGATACATTTACCTACAATATTCTTCGTGATAGACATTCTTCGATTCTATGGGAGTCGATATTTTATAGCTAGTAAATTTTTCGGGGAATTCATTCGTGCGCTAATTGAGTAATTTGGGAATTTTTGAAAACCTAGTTGCACCCACACGGTTGCTGAAAATTGAGAGATCGTGAGATACGTTAGACATGTAGCTGAGAATTAAGGTATTTTGGAAATTCATATGAATTCGAAAGTTCGGTTGATGCCATTACTCTGGGATAAGTGAAATAGCTGATTAGATAGATTAGAGTGACATTTATGTATACATAAAACATCTTATCATTCAAATAGAATTGATTAACCATGAAGATTGTGCAAATTATCAAATTCTTAATATGTAAAAATTAAAGCTGATTTTTACCACCGTTTTTTGGAACCGGAAGAGAAAGGCGTTCCTCAGATATAATGTAAAACATGCTTCGTAACATGCTTCATATCAACTGGTCAAGACGAATTGCTAAACCAAAAACCAGCGGCGTCACTTCAGCCGGGAAATAATTTTGCAAATATTTTGAGTACAAGAAGAAGAAGAAGAAATTTTCAGTCAACTTTAGAACCTTGGAAAGCCTGGCTACCCTCGAAGTCCAGAAAAAGGGGTTTTGACTCAGGAATCGAGAGAAGAGGTTTGATATTTATCAGATTTTTCACTCACTCGTTTCCCTAGACCTGAAAGAAACAGGAAATATCTAAAATATGTTAATCAGTCCCCGAAGTATCTCATCTAGTTTACGTCAGATTGTATAATATTAGAAATCGATCTTCCTCTGCAACTAAACAAGATACATATTTAATGAGATTTTTACAAGTGATTTACAAATATGAAAACCAAAGACACGTTATATCAAGAATTACCCTCCAAACCAACTACTTGATTAATTTTACTTGAAAAATATATAGAAATTGACAAAGTTTAAAAAAATTTCGAGGAGGGTCACGAAAGAAAGCGACTGGTTTGGTGGAGAATGCTTCATATGCAACCTGCCAACTTTCGGACCTGTACGTCCTCGTTATCTTCTTTCGACTGTGGCAATTAATTAAGTTTTCGATTTTACTCATACCCTAGCGAAAGAGCAGTTGCTTCATAGACTAAAATAGGAATAAAGAAAAAAAAAATAAGTAGAATACGATCTACGAATGAATATAAATAAATTAATCAACTATAATAATCAAGCTCGGCATTAGGGACTTCGCGACTTTGTTCTAGTTAAATCGACACGTGATATGCATAAATATTTATGTGCAAACGACGAGGGACGAATAATAAATCGCAGAACTACCTGTAACGAAGTTTGAGATAAAAAATTGAAAAGTAAGGTCATTTGAAAATAGTAATACGTACCTACATACCGAGCTAAAAGAGCTGCTGAACTGGGTGCAGAAGTATAATATACCTATATACGTATATGTAAGCATTTGTTACCTCAAATTCCATATATAATGACGCTATATAGTAAACCAAGGTCCCTTATAGCCATGAGAAGCAAAACTGGTCTATAACAATTAGACAAAGCTTATAATACCGCAGAGAATGTGTAAGGGCTACGAATAGTCCTAGAGGAGTGGCAAAGCAATAATAAAGCATGGTAAATTTATATCAATTATATCGTTAGTTACGTGAACGCTACCACGCAATTATTCAACTCTGCCTATATATTCCATGTACAGAAACAAATTCACACACGTCTATATGTATATATGTTAATGCGGTAAACTATTATTCGTGAACAGCGCGTGGTTCTATTTGTGCAAATTGATTGATAGGAAAAGATCTAGAAGGCTATTATCAGAGCGAGAGTAAAACGGGGGTGTATACGTACGTAGATATAAGGGTGGTCCTTAATTTAATCGTTGGCAAATTTCAATGCTCTAAGAGCCAGGATTTTGACTGAAATTCGAAAGTGACTGAATTAAGGACTACCCTAATATCCACGTATACGTATATCGATAGCAGTAGACGGAGGAAATCAAACGACAAGTAGTATTTCAGTATTATACAGTCAAATGGTATATTTTGAAATTTCATTCTTTTCGAGTATGTCAACACACTCGTGGGAATCCATCCGGGATGGGTAATAAGGAAGAAAAAGATAAAAACCATTAAAGTTCATAATTAGTATATTTAAACTTGACATCATCAGCGAAAGTTCAATCAAGAATCTAGGAATCGCGATGAATAATGCAGGCGATTACGACTATTCAAGAAAGAAAAGTGAAAAGGTATTTAAACAGCGAGAAGAACATTGTTGCTTTACTTTTCTCCACCTACCTATGGTGATATAACAAAAGTATTGTTTTTTTTCTTCTTTTTATAATGTTGAATAATTTGTTATAATGTTTTCAGACTTTATTTGATACTTTCAATTTTTAGTTCCTGTAGGGAAGAATTTCGATGTTATGTATTACAGTTCGTAGGTATATTTGAAAATTGTCAAAATTATTATGAAAAAATTATGCAGTTTCAATCGCCCTTATAGTAGTTCAACTGATTTCTCACGTATATATTACGATGTGATTCTGATTTCTGCCCATTCATGATCGTGAAACACGTTTTTATGATAATAAGACTTCTATAAAGAAATTTTATTCTACACATTTCGAGAGGAAAAGTGAAAAATTAGTCCTGAATTACCAAAAATCGTGTGTTATTTAAATGGGAAAGCTCGAAGGCTTTGGGGTAGTACTTTGAATTAATACATTATACACTAGGGGCTCTGCTCCTGCGCGCTTCGCGCGCCAACCCCGCCAACCTCGGAATTATCTAGATAAGGAATTTTCGCATTTTTTTTTTTCGATTCTAGTTTTCGCTGAATTCAAGCTTTAGCAAACCGTAGCTCCTGCACCGTTGTCCCTAGAGTGAACTTTTAAGGACGTTTCTTGTTCCTTATTAAATTATCTAGCAACGCATTTTTCGCATTTTTTTTTTCGATCCATTTTTTTATTTTTATTTTTTCGATTCTAGTTTTCGGTGAATTTAAGCTTTAGAATTCCATAGCTCCTGCACCGTTGTCCCTAGAGTCACCGGCGTAGTTTTTTGATTGTTTTTTGTTGAAATTGATGACGGAAATACTAATTTCCTGTGATATTTCAAACACTGTGTCAGATTCATTATGTTGTTAATAAATAGTTGAATTAGACTTGAATTATTTCTAAATTATCGACGATTTCGCCATGCCTGTGAAAAAGCGTTGCAGGCGTTCGCCGAAAACTTTGAATCCCTCTCAACAAGGTAACGTCAACTTTCCGGACATGGGTTTCTATATCGAAAATGTTAGTTAAGGTCTCCCCTATCACCACCCGTCGAGGTGACATAGTTAGTTGTAACACCCTGTATACTAAAATCTAGTTCATAAGTAGCGCCTGTCACACTTACGCGACGATAATTAACGTTCTAATTTATTCCTGGGTTATAATGAATCGGAGTTTAATCTGTGGCTAGAGGCTGTTAATGCTAATAGAGATTGTTAATTTTCAAATATTGTAATTTAATGTCCTTGATCGTTATTAGTAATCTATGGGTTCGTAGTCCCGTTGCTTCCTTATCGCGAGTTCCGTAAGCCTCAATGAAATGTGTATAATTTTTATGAACGACTAGTGCAATGCGTAATAATAGTAAATAATGTGTCACCTGTTACACAGTCGAGATTCTTAAGATTGATTAATCTTAATTATACGCAATTGCAGTCTGCAGCCTGAGTCAATGAATTACGTAATACAAAACGGCTCGTAATATTATACGCTGGATAAAGAGAAAAAAAAATGGAATAAAAAATCAGAACTTGCCTATAGGCAGTGGTTTTATTTTAGAATTACGTTGCACTCACCTGCCCTGGTTCAAATTTCTAAACTTCTGAAATCAAATTGTGAAAAATGCTGTTATTTGAGTATATAATGATCGATGTTCTGATTCGATCAGCGTTTTTTCTCAGTCATCAATTCATTTTTTTTTTTCGATTAGATCATGCACTGCCGTTATAAACTACTACCTGTTACAACACATTGCAATTAATATGGACACATAATGTTTACTTATGCTGGTTTCATTACGATTTTTTCTTTTTTTTGTTTCGTTCCTTCTTAATAGGATTATTTATGTAGGTAGCCTGTGATCGCTTCGCTGATATTAAAATTATGCTTGAGGCAAGCTTTCTACGATTCACACCTCTTACATAACACCGCTATTCGATAGACAAAACGCTAAGGTAGAAGAGAAAAACGAAAAAATATTAGACCAAAAAAATTGATTATATATAGGTGAATAGATCAGTTGCTCTTTGGCGAAATAATTTTTATGAATGTTAATAAACACGTAGAGTTCATCGAATTTCCGTATATTCGAGGATTGGAGGAAAATCGATGTCGGTATATCTATACATATAGACCAGCATGATTATTCTTAAGTTTCATTTCAGTTTCTTTTTTTTTTTCTTCTTCTTCTTCCAATTTTATTCCATATTTTCAATGCTACATTAAGTATTAATTATCTCGATAGTCATAATAATTAACGAAAGTTTATTATCTAAGCAAACTACATAAGTAACTGTAGACCCGTTTAACTATCCCTGAATTTATCCCTGGATGACGTAGTGCTCTGTTCCTAATATTTAAAAATCCCATTCCATAGCTGGCAGTCTAAATTTTATTAAAAATATTGGATGCTACCTATATAAACAGGAAAAATATAAAAATTGTCTTCTTAATTGCTAATACCGCCCAACGTTGTTTTTTCATCTGAATCCTCGTCTCGTTAATTCTGGTCATAGATGACCGTAACGAATTACTTCTCTTCGACTGCTAACCGATCGACTAGCCACGTGAATATTTTCATCAGCGCTTCTTCTGCGTGGTTTTTTTCTTTTTCGTTCTTCGTCTTCTGGGAATAAATACACGATTTTCCATCCGGATATTGTGATCCGTCAATCAATGCGATATTCAACGATAAGCTTTCGGCTTCTCGGCCCAAGCGAATAGATCCACGCTTGGTATCGCCTCGTAATCGTCACACGATGAGAGCTCGTTTCTGACGAGAAGAAAAAAGTAAAAATTGATAAAAATAAGCCAGAATTTTCATAGTGTTATAAAACGGTTTTTCGAATTAATGAGACAACTCACCCAGGTTGAATTTTGAGAAAAACGTGGGGCTGCATGGTGTTGATATTGTCACCATTATCGCATAATACTCGAGCCAACGAAACATTGCAAATTGCGTTGAGTTGTTCTGTGAAGAGATCGAGCGTGTTATCGATTATTCATTTATTAGAAGAAAAATATATAAAATTAGAATGAAAATTGAATAGATTTGAAAAAATGTACTGACCTCCTGTGAAGGGATGGGGCTGTGATCCAGAGTCGTAGAAAAATCTATCAGTACGACGCAGACGAGAAAATTGCTCGGAAATAAGACAGCTAAAGGTTGGTCCAAGGAATTCACCCTTGCTGGGTTTTTCCGTCATTCCACCGACCACGGGATCGATGTCATCAGGGTGGTCATAGATCATATACAACTTTCTCACCATCTGTGAAAAAAGTGAATTAGAAACGTGCAGGAATTGAATTTTTGTTAATTTTTTTTTAGTCCGATTAAGTTCATCCGAGAATTACATAATCGGATAATTATATTCACCTCTGCGGGAATCACGCCGAAACGATCACTGTCGTCTGGGACCAGTAGCATTTCCCACAAAATCACGATTAAATAATTTTGAAGAAATGTCCTTTTTCACCTGGAATGTCATTTGGCAACGCAGTAACGCACCAGAGATTCCCTCACTTTCAAATTCGCGAACGTGAGTATCGGAGTGCAGAGACCGGAGACAACGCACTGTTAAATCTAAACTGGACCATATGATATTGATTTGAAAATCGAACGTGTAATTTGACGGTTATTTAAATTTTATTTCACTCAATTCGATGAGTAATTTTGAAATGAATATAGAGTAAACGACGCTTAGCGACGTCCAACCAGCTGAAAGTATTGGCGTCGTGTGGCGAACGAGAAGACGCGTCTCTTTCACTGCGTATATGAGAGACTGTAAGGCTGTATTTCTGTGTTTCTGTGTGAATAGGTTGTATAGGTAAGTAACTCTGTGTAAGTATTAAAGCGTCCGTAGCGTCGTAAAACCCCACCACCTGTCTGTATATGGACGTTCTTTATTTTGATGAAAAAATTCTTTCACTCGATAGCCACGTGCTTGAAAGCCTGTATAACTGCAGCTTGAGGATGAGACAACTGCATTCGCGCAGTGTATGAGGCATTCCGTGCCACTTCAGCAACCGCAGAGAAAAAAATGATCACAGAAAAATGTCAAAGAATTAAAAATCTCGTGAATTTGTTCGTATCACGTAGCTCGATTTGTTGTAATACATGAGTCTTATTGCACCTAACTATTCAGGTATCGGTACTTTGATACTTGCAGGGGTTGGTGCAGGTATAAATGACGACCCCTAGTAATTTTCCACTTCAAATGAAGTGCAGCTCGTATTTGAGCTGAGTAATTACAAATTGCAATTACAGAAATGAAATAACAATACCCCAGTGGACTGCGCACAGTCGTGGTCCGGTACCATCAGCTTGTTGAATAAACCTTGCACCCAATACCAGGAAAATAGAGGAAAAGAAAAACTGCGTCGTTATTGCTTTAATTTTAGAAACCTCAATTTAATTTCATTTATCAAGTTTATATGACACAGGTTGTAACCGTACTTACGCTACATATACATTCGATACTTAACCGTTAGTAATTTACATTCAATTTATCACAATAGGTAGAAATATTCTAGTTTTAAAAGTACTCTGAGACGAGAGGTTTGTTAGACGATTAGACTTGAAAACTTGACAGTAAGCAGCAAAAAATGGTTTTCATCTATGGGTTCATCATGGTGACCGTCTGCATATGTGAGGGTGGTTCTATTTTTGATGATATTGAGGATCGGCTGCCTTCCAGAAGGTAAGATCGACTTCAGGTAAATCCTCGCATTCCACAAGAGGATTTCTTTAAGGAAAAAGTGATTAGTTCACGGTCAAATTACCTTTTTAATTCGCGATCAAAGAAGCTTACTTTTCGGAAATGAGTTCGAATCCTCTTGGCTGCATCGATTCTATATTGTTTCCATTATCGCAGAGTAATCTTGACAGACTGCTTTTTCGAATTTCGGCAAGTTGGTCTGAAACACGAAATTCAATTATATAAAATCGTGATAATGACTAGAAATGATTTCCTCCGGAGAAGAACAAGCTTCGATAAATTTCTCATATGAATTAATGTCGAATCATAGATATATGTTTAATTTAAACGACTATTTGCATATGGTTACGCGACCTAATGTCGCAATAATCTTTCATTCTTCCCAATTATTTGGCACCAATTGATATTTAACAACAATTTAATAATCATTATAAAATTCTATCAATTCATTCGCGAAGAGCGATTCATTTCTTCTGCTAAGTAGATATTATAAGCTCACCGGGTGTGAAGGAAATATCGTAGTCGGATGTTTCGAACCAAAATCGATCACCAGCTCTACTGCGATAAAATTGTTCTGAAAGAATGCAGAGGAAGGTTGGACCTGCCAAAGCACCGTCTACGTTCCTCTCCAGGGATCCTCCAACGGCCAGATCAACGTCATCAGGAGTTTCGTACAACTGTGCCAACTTGTCTACGTTCTGAACATTCATTTTCGGTTATTTTTCGATTACGAAATAATAGAATAGAAATCCCTGAAAAAAGGTATTCAGATCAAAAATCACCTCCGGGGATATCTGGTCTGTGAAATCTGACCATTGCCGAGCTTTAGGTAATCCGCAGTATTGGCGATAGTTGTTGTAAGAAGCCAGACCGTGGTCTCTGCTTCTCTGAATATCAATTGCTTTGAGATCAGTACCAAACTGCATTCTGCCTCGGAAGAAGTATTGGGTGATCTAGATTCAGTGATAAATAATCAATAATTTGGTATCATGCTTCAGGTTGAATAATCATAAAATCACTTGTAATTTAACTATAATTTCAATCAACCTACTCCAGTTTGAGGAAATGAATATTCTGATATATCATGAAACTCTTAGAAGGGAAATTGATCCGTACCTCACTGTCGAGAAATTCATCACTCTCTTCTTCAGGTTGAGTTGTTAATCCGCGTATAAGATCGTCCATGTTATCATCTTTTTCGATTACTGCAGGTCGTTCCAGGTAATCGCTTAATCTTAAGCCAGGGCACCCGGGAGTGTGTCTCTGCTCGTTGACCAATCTGAGAAAAATAATTGCCGAGAATGTAGAGTAGGTGAAACGTTTTTTTTTTAATTTCAAATGAATATACGTCCGAAGCTCACTGGAGTCTTCCTGCAATAGATGAATGGAAGTGTCTAAAAGCAGCAGTTGAGTGCTCGTTAAGAACGCTTGGATTTATAGCGGGTGAATAATCTGTGGCGTATCCTTTCGTGTCGTAAATTGGTTTATAACGAAAAGAATTCTCGACTCCTGAAACGCGAAAGTAAAGCATAAATAAAGTTTTATAAAACTGTTTATAAACTATCAAACAGGATGGACAAATATGGTACCTAAGAGAATCGGGAGCCATTCATAGTACGTAATATGCTGGTATTGGGCAACATTAATGCGCCTGGCTTCTTGAAACAGGATTTCATCGGTCCAGTGAGGATTTATATGAGCCAAGATATCCGCTATGTTATTATGCTCCCTCCAGAGAATGATTCGCAGAATGGTAAGCTGAGGATTTTGATTGGCCCTGACGTCCCCTGTTAGAAACGTAAAATTCAATCAGCTCTTTGTCCTCCCCTAATGCCTGATCGCGTAATTAATTGCCGAAAAGTAACAGATGTACCGATTTTTATTGACATATTAACACAGGATGCACAGAAAAAATGATTAGTGATTGTAGAAAGTTCGACTGAGAGAAAAAGAGAGAGCCCATGCTTGCCTAAAAATATGAGTAGTTATTTTTTTGCAAGGTGAAAATTAGCGAGTTAAAGATCAAATTATCGCGAGTCTGCTCAAAGAGCAAAAGTCATTTTTTCAATGCTTCCATTCCTGCAGCCTCGATTATGCATCGGAATTTTTGGCACGTACCGGTCCGATAGCACACCTCGTTTTCGGATTGAGTTTCGCATGATGCTGACTTGTTAACTGCAGCTGGTGGCCACTCTTTCCCATTACGAACGTCGACGATCAATCGGCCACCATAACCAGCCCTCAGACCAGCCAAGGTTGGAGCATCTGAACCATAAATTAGGGAAAGGTCGAGGAAGTGGCTAACGGCTGTCAGCTTTAAAAAAAAGGGCAGAAAAATTGAATAAATTAATACGAAAATGTCTAATGACGATTTCTGGAAACAGTATCCAGAGATTGTGTCAAACGCTGTACCCTGAAGCATTATAAATTTTTTAAACCGCGTTGCACAACAGCTGAAGCACATAACATTACATAACGTGCAAATATCGTGCTAAACGTGACAAAAAGCGTTTCTGGAATCGTCGAAAGTAATTGTGTGAAACTAAGAAGAAGTTGTAATTAAATTAACGGCTAATATAATACAGGTTTAATGAAAACAGCTATTTATTTAGATGGTTTGTATTTTTCGTTGTTTTATTTTCTGTTCTCATCGAAATACTTTCTAGTCTAGTCGAGCAGTGAAATGATTTTCTGAACTTGGATAGAGACTCCGTTTTTGTCCCGTTGTGGATATACGCTAATTTGTCAGTGCGTGGAATCAGCGGGTAAAGTAAAAGACACTGAGTTGAATTGTGCAATGAAAAAATTAGTGCATAGAATAAAAGAATCACAGACCTGTTCAGCAGGTTCGTATGACGACGAACAACCACGGTCGAGGTCAGTTGTAGTACGAACAAAGTTCATGCATTTGGTTCCGGCAGCGGAATGAACTGGATCGTCATTTGGCACGATGATCGGATAGCACAATGGGCTGTTTAATGCCTCTGTGAGAAACTGGCCATTGTCGGTACAGCATCTCGTCGGATGGGATCCTGCGAGAATACAGAGAATCATTTTTTCCCGAACGAGGTAAGCCGTAACTGTGTTCTTCCTTACGCATGAGAAACTTTAAGCTTCAAGTTTTAACTTCGATCTCTGTGGTCATTGTCGTATGCTAATTTCATATGCTAATTCAATGAACGATAATAATAGTAACGATGATTCAGCGATGGGGAAACATATCTCATCGTATTTCGTAAAGTTCAGGCTGTTCTTTATCCTACAGATGTTACAGTTTTTTCTTTCTTTTTTTCCGGAAATCATATAACCATGTTTTGATATTGCGTCAATCTTATATACTCACCGGACTGCGTGGTTCCATCAGCCATCGCCATGTCGTGGGTGATTTTTTGACCCCATTGCATCGTAGCTAATGTCCATTGCTTGTCCTCTACCTTAACGTCCGGAAAAAGTACGAGACTGACACTCCGTGAAAGAGGAAGACTGTTTCCGCTGATGGATTGCGTTGGTGCGTGAACCCCTAAGTCATTATTTGTATGTGTATTACAGTGATAGATGAATCAGTTTTTTTTCATCGTGATAGCCGTTTGAAGAAAAGAAACTGGTTGGTAAAATGCATTCCGAAATTCTGGTAACTTGAACTACAGGTCGGTAGGTAGAAAGTTCTCGGACCGCAAAATTTACGGTTTAAAGTTCAACAAGTTGTTTCGAAATTTGCAGACTTATTTCATTTCACCTGTCAGGCTTACAGAGAACGACAAAACGCTCGCCTATTTTACCTCGAGTTAAGAAGTTCGAATTCGAGGATAATTGATATCCTATCTCTTATTCCTTGAAAAAACATGTGGCATGCACGACTGTCAAAAAGCGAAATGCCTAGTTATAGTTATTAGCCTAGAATGGAAGAGTCACTTGTCATTTGTAGATTTTGTAAACCATAATTACCATCCGCGTAATTAGAGTTGAGAAGACGTGAGTAGCGCGTATTTGCCTGACCCCAGGTAGGATTGTGAGGATTATTGCAGGACCCATCTAACGTCCTGTATCTCGACTTTTGACAGATGCCATCGAATCTATCACCACAGGTAGCTGGGGTTGATTGATTACGTTGGTTAGCAGCGGAACCATGGCCATAATCTGGATACCTTTCAAAGAAGAAGAAGAAGAAGAAGAAAATGAATAAAAAATTAACAAAATGTCACGTAATATGAGAAAAAGGATTCTTGAATTCGGATAGAAAAGCATAACCATGCTCCGACTTATCTCACTTCTTCGAATATCATGAAATTCAGACAGTTTTATAGAAAAAGAAAGTAGAAGATGATTCTAAACACATGTATGCTTGAAAAAATAATAATTCAGGAGTCTTTCTCCCAGATCTCTGAAAATAGCTTATTGGTCCGTCTTGGTGTTCACGTATAACACGCCATTCAAACTGCAGCGAAACTCTTCCAAGGCCTTCTCCTTGTTTTATTAAAACTCCTTTTTTTTCTTTGCCATTGATTTCGAAAGACCGCTTCAGGCGGTCCACAGAGGACTGGAGACGTTAAAAATTAAACTATGCAACGATGATAATCGAATTAATATTTCAACGTTCCAGGGGCTACAGAAATTCGCATATACATATGCATATTTAAAGTTCGAACGGTGAAGATGATGGGTGACTTTTTTTTCAAAATAAATGAAAACTTTCCATCAATTTATCGGTAATAATATTATGTTCATTGATCGATCCCTTTTTTCAACATTATAGAAAGCCTACGACTGATTTGCGAGTAAAATGATATACAACAATTTTTTCGGCTCCATTAAGACCCCAGAATTGTTTCGAAATCCATGGATTTACTTACGACTGACCAACCCCAATAGTTGGTGATTGAGGGTACCCGTTGATTCCGAACTGTATGTGGGCACGGATCGGTCTCCGGCCAAAGAAGCTGTTGTATTGTGCGTCTGGAAGAATAAACGGTATCTGATTACCAGCGTTATGAGGAAACCGGCTAATTCCATTTGACCCCCCTGCCCCTGAGACGTGCTTATGTAATTTGTCAACAGCCCCTTACCTGGTTGTACGTTGACCGAACTACCGGTCGGTGTCGAGTTCACAAAATCGTCATCGGCACAGGCTGCTTGTGATATTAAAAATGCGGCGATTATACTTACGACGGTTAGCCGGTTCTTATCCATGATCCTGAAATCATAAAGTATATAGCCGTGAAGAAATATGATCTAATCAACAGTAATTGGCATTATATTAAGGTGGTCCTTAATTTGATCATTTTCGAATTTCAATGCTCCCATGGGCCAGGACCACCCCAAAGCCTTCGGATTTTCCCATTTCAATAAGAAACGATTTCCGACATTTCGCGGTAAATTTATTTCCTTCCTATTGCAGCATAGCTCCGAAAAATCTGGAACTTGGTACACTTCTTACCTGTAGTAGTAGGTATTTCATAAAAATTCGACAGATTTTCAACGACATAATTTTCGAAGCCACAGCAGACCAGAAAATATTCCTAATCTCCAAATTGTGATGAATAAAATGTTGTTAAAAATCTGTAAATTTTTCACGAAAAATCAAAGAAAATTCTGTAACAAGCAACAGACTTTATAGACGCTATTAACTACCATCTATTATTACGGTTTTCTGTTTTCTGTGCCCACTTACGATTACTAAATTGCAGAACAATTAAAACTAAATTGAAGCAATTAATCGAGTACTTTCTCGAGCGTCGAATATTTGACTGTCCGAGGCACTGCATTCAGGTCACATTATATGGCTATATTTGAGTAGTTGATTTTTCTTATTTCCTTGTTTTTCATGTGCACATGAAGGAAGTTATGAGGAATTCATACGAAAAAAAAAAAAAACCTGTCTGAAAAGTTGATAACATTGGATAATATTTAGAGGTCGCTATCGAGGAATAAGGAAAACAACAATCATTTTCGATTCATCGTGTATAATTGATTCATAAGAGAGAAAAATAAAAAAAAATCGAACCACCCAGACTAGATGTATAGAATGAAATTTAGGACATCATATCATGATATATGAGTGTTTATCGATAGATTTCTTGTCATTAATATAATTAATCGAGTATAACAATGGTTATACACACAGTTTGGCACGAATTCATAAATAATAATAATTATGGAGCACCTAAAGGGAATAAAAAAAGACAATCAAATAAAAATGAACTCAAAAACGCTGACAGGTGAAAGTTAATGAATATTAAACCGTTCGTTCGTCGAAATATTCTGTAAAACCCTATCAATTAGGAATAAAAATTTGAAGAAAAAAACAGGCTTTCCTTTTGTCTTTTCATTTCCATAATCAATCATAAATTACCGTCAATAACTTAAATGGTGAAAAAAATAACAGATTGTTTTTAATTTCTTCAGTTTCTTGATCCGAAGCAATGAACGTTAATAATTCTATTATTCTATCTTTCTTTATCCGCGGCTTATTATAATCGGGATATTTTTAAATTATAAAATTCTAAGTTACATGAAATCCACTACACCTTTCGGAAGATATAATCCGGCAATTGTTGGCAGGACAAACTGAACAACTGGAATGTTTAACTGATGTTTATATGTAGCAATGGAAAGTCCTGGGCCCTACCCTGGTCGAAGTGGGTGCGATACATCGTCCAACCAGAAGCATTGCCTAAAGTATTGAGACACAAAACTTGGATCCTTCAGATAAATTGAATCCCAAATATTTTCGGATACTCAATTATCACATATTCGTATTCAGAACCTTTCATAAACCATTCCATCCAATATGGAACAGATGAGAATTGAAAATCAAAACCAAATCAAATTCGACGTGTCGATTATATAATTTTTTGATCCATTTGCAATATTCTTTGTGATTCTTCGATTCTATGGCAGTCGATTTTTTATACCTACTAAATTTTTAGGGGAATTTATTTGTGCTCCAATTGAGTAATTTGGGAATTTTTTGAAAACCTAGTTACATAAAATTGAGGGATCGTGGGTCACAAAAAAAAAAAGTGAAAAGGTATTTAAACAGCGAGAAGACTATCGTTGTTCTACTTTTGCCCAGCTACTTATGTTGATGAAACAAAAGTATTGGTTTTTTTAAATGTTGAATAACCTGTTATAATATTTATACACTTTATTTTACCGCTTCGCGCTCAAGATTCAGGTTTCAGATTTTTACTTTCAATTTCCAACTCTTGTGGCAGAGAATTACAATGTTATGTATTACAGTTCGTATAGGGGAGGGTGGGGCAAACTGGACCAGTGCTATTCATACTTTGGAAAGTCAAAATGATTAGTTTTTTAAATTTTTTTTCTTTTTGTGCCCCGAAAATGAGTATCTCGGGAGCATTACCCATCTATTACGATATAATTCTGATTTCTGGCCATCTATGATCATAAAACACGTTCTGGTAATAATAATAAAGCTTCTATAAAGCGTTGAAATTCTATTCTACACGTTTCAAGAAGGGAAGTTAAAAATAATTCTAAATAACCAAAAATCGTGAATTATTTAAATGGAAAAGTTCGAAGGCTTTGGGGCACTTGATTTTCACTACATTTCTTTTGTTCGTCATAGGTGAATAGATCAGTTGCTCCTTGGGGAGATAATTTTATGAATTTTTATAAACGCGTAGAGTTCATCGAATTTCCGATTATTCTAGAATTAGAGGAGAATCGGGTAGGTATAGCTATACATATAGACCAGAATGATTATTCTCAAGTTTCGTTTCAGTTTTTGCTTTTTTTCTTTCCATTTTATTCCATATTTTCAATGCTACATTAAGTAAACGTATGAAAAAATTAACTATTAGTTACCAACTCCAACCGAACTTGAATTGCTCGAATTATTGCTGGATTAAAATCTAAATATCGCAAGGAGTATAGTATTTGGTAGTTGTAAATTTACATCTAATCAGTCGTCAAAGTGTCTATCGCAAATAACGCGATATATCCGTAGCAGACACAGGAATTATTTAGTATGTACGTATATATGCATACGTTAGTGTTCGGTCACTTGAGATGAAGAGAAAAAAAAAATTAACAAAGTAAAAAGAGGCAGTAAAATCGACTGTTATAATTATCTCGATATAATTTACAAATAATAATTAACGAAAGTTTATTATTTGAGCAAATTAAGTAACTGCGGACCCGTTCAACCATCCCTGAATCTGTCCCCGGATGACGCGGTGCTCTTTTCCTAATTTTTTAAATTCCCATCTCATAAATCGCAGTCTAGGTTTTATTAAAAATATTAAATGCTGTCTATACGGCGAGGACCAGGTGAAAGAGAATGGTCGGTCCGCCCAGACACCTTATATTTCGTATTTTCATGGGGATAGCCACTCGTTGCGCTGAAAAATATATCCTGGGGTCGAAGCTATCGACCACGCGCCAAAATCACCCTAAGGATTTTTTGCGCAACGAGTGGCTATCCCCATGAAAATACAAAATATTAGGTGTCTGGGCGGACGGACCATTCTCTTTCACCTGGTCCTCGCGGTATGTATATTGATCGAAAATAGGTATACGTTTCATTTATATATGTATGTAAAAAAGGTCAAGTAATTAGATAATACGTCAAGCCTGTAGAATTGACAGATACTATAAGCCAACTACTGTGTATTTTCCCGTCTGCTTTAATAAAAAAAGCGTCTAGTTATATTTTTAAAAATAACCCATTTGTTAACAATATTTTCAATAAGAAGTAGAAATACAAAAAAATAATAATAATAATTGTCTTATAAATTGCTGATACCGTCCAACGTCGTTTTTTCATCTTAATCTTCGTCCTGTTATTTCTGGTCATAGATGACCGTAACGAAGCATCTCTCTTCGACTGCTAATCGATCGACTAGTCACGTAAATATTCTCATCATTGCTTCTTTTTTTCTTTTTCTTCCGCTTCGAGTAGGTACTTATATCGTTGATAGAAAAATCGTACCTATATGGCAACATACCGCGGTGTTCCAATTATCGGAACGACACGCATCTAAGGGACGTATTATTTTTCTTTCTTTCTGTTCTCGTTTTTTTTTTTTCTTTAGTTTTTCTTTTTCTGTCAATGAATATTTCGAAAAATTCATATTATGACCGAAAAACCTCCGCAAGTACCCAGGGCTTCCATCCGGATATTGTGACCAGTCAATCAATGAGATATTCAACGATAAGCTTTCGCCTTCTCGGCCCAAGCGAATAGATCCACGCTTGGTATCGCCTCGTAATCGTCACACGATGAGAGCTCGTTTCTGAGGAGAAGAAAAAAGTAAAAATTGATAAAAATAAGCCAGAATTTTCATAGTGTTATAAAACGGTTTTTCGAATTAATGAGACAACTCACCCAGGTTGAATTTTGAGAAAAACGTGGGGCTGCATGGTGTTGATATTGTCACCATTATCGCATAATACTCGAGCCAACGAAACATTGCGAATTGCGTTGAGTTGTTCTGTGAAGAGATCGAGCATGTTATCGATTATTCATTTATTAGAAGAAAAATAGATAAAATTAGAATGAAAATTGAATAGATTTGAAAAAATGTACTGACCTCCTGTGAAGGGATGGGGCTGTGATCCAGAGTCGTAGAAAAATCTATCAGTACGACGCAGACGAGAAAATTGCTCGGAAATAAGACAGCTAAAGGTTGGTCCAAGGAATTCACCCGTATTGGGTTTTTCCGTCATTCCACCGACCACGAGATCGATGTCATCAGGGTGGTCGTAGATCATATACAACTTTCTCACCATCTGTGGAAAGGGTGAATTAGAAACGTGCAGGAATTGAATTTTTGTTAACTTTTTTTTTAGTCCGATTAAGTTCATCCGAGAATTACATAATTGGATAATTATATTCACCTCTGCGGGAATGACGTCGAGGAAATCGTCGAAGCTTGTAGCGAGAGGAAGGCCACAGTATTTTCGATATTGATTGTATCCAGGAATTCCGTGATCTCGACCACGTTGAATATCGAGACTGAATGAGTCCATGCCAAGTTTTCCAAAGGTTTTGTACAATTTTTGGGTCATCTGCAAATAGATAACGAAATAAATGAAAGTTTAAGTGCGCAAAATTCGTGTTATTTCACTTGATGAAAACTAGTGAAAACTCAAAAAAGCTTAAACTCTTCTTGACTTACGTCTGAGACCAAGTGAACATCCATTCTTTGGGCACCTTGAGTCGTGAGTCCTCGAATCAGACTGTCTAATACATCCCCAGTCTCGATTACTTGTGCTTTACTGAAGTAATTGTGTAGCTGAAGAGTCCCAGTAACGCGACGTTCTTCGTTATGCATGCTGTGAAATAATCGAATGTTCATTCCCAAGTTTCGAGGCAAATCATTTGATTTTTCTTGTTTGTTAAACATTGTCCTGATTCTCTAGATATTTTATATTGGATTTTAATTCAAAGTTGAAAAATATTCTTACCGTAATTTTTCCTGAACCAAAGAATTCATAAACCGGAAAGCCGCGGTCGCAGCCTCATTAGTGATCGATGGATTATCGCGATGATTATAAGCCGTGGAAGCCCCGTTCGCATTGACAGGGAAAATATGTCCATATCGTGTCCTGTTAGTTCCCAATACAACAGGCAGCCACTCGTTGTAAGTCACATGCTGAATTTCAGCAATAACGAAACGGCGGGCTTCCTGATAAAGAATTTCATCGGTCCAAAGGGGATTTAGCTCAGCCAATTTTCTGGCGATGTGATTATGCTCGCGGTGCCATATGGTGTGCATAGCAGCGAGATGGGGGACGAAATTTACCCGGAAGTCACCTGTTTGAAATAAAAATAATTATTATTATAATAAGAAGAAACGATTTTATGGAGAAACAAATTACGTTTAAAAAAAATCTACTCGGAACGATTCTTACCCGATGCATAGCATCCGTTATCGTTGCACAAAGAAGCAGGCTCGGAATCCGCGGTCGGAAGATAATGAATACCATTTTTAACTTCAACTCGAAGAAGTCCGCCTTGGAAAGTGCGAAGTGCTGTAGATTCTTGCAAAGTTGATCCGTAAATCGTCGAGCCGTCTAAGTAGTGGCTTACTTGATTCATCTGAAAATTGATCACCGAATTAACTCAAAGGGGTGAAAAAAGGGAAACTTTTTGAGCTTGAGGGAATAATTTGACAAATTTTATAACTACCTGTTCGGTGGGACCAAAACTGCAGTCTGGTCTAGGTGCCGGCATAGAACGAACGTAATTCATACAGCGGATTCGCTCCTGGCTATAAATCGGATCATCATCAGGTATCGCGATCGGGGTGCAATCCGGATGAACGTAACGTGGTGTTAGGAAACTACCGTCCGATCGACAGCAGGAAATAGCTTTATTATTGGTGACTGTAAGAAAAAAAGGAGCGTAAATAATTTCAGAAAAATGTTGAAAAAATAGGAAATTCAATCAACCGTATGACCTGATGAAAAGAAAATAAATCGGCGAGTCCGGAACTTTTTTTTTAATACTTCATCTAGTCATTTACAATAAACTTACCCATCTTACGCACTGGAGTATGCGAAACATCGTGAACGACAAATTGAGCCCATTGCATGACTGCGAGTGTCTTTGAGGAATCGGATCCAACGTTGTCGATCGCGGAGAGGCTGGAGCTCACAGATCTTGGACCAGGCAAACGGTTTCCTCTTCTTTCAGGATGCCGCGGTTCTTGGATACCTGAACCCCGAATCCGAATTAATTTATGATTCATGGGAGCAGGTATTGTATGGGTCATTCAAATCGGAGTAAAATCGAAACTCAAGTGTAAAAGAAAAGAACGTAAAATTGCAAAGTTGTTTCATTTTTGGTTTTTTTGTCTTTCTGATATATGAAGATTTATAATTATCTTCATAATTGAATTGTTATCAGTAGGTATTGAAAATTACTCCGATTTGAAAATCATTTTCACACCACGAGAGAACGACGAGTTATAAGATTAAGTTTAAAAGCCTAAATTCGCCTGTCTGAATTACATCTAGTCTATTTTATTAGTCTAGTCATTAGTGAATAATAGTCGGGCTCTCGTGTTGAACAATTAAACAACAAAATATCTATATTTCGAATCTAATCCAAGTGGTTATCGACTCTTGCCATCTTTGGTACTTCGTTTTGATTTGAAAAATCAAAATATAGAAAATAGAAAATCGCTAATCGGTTCTGTTCGCTAACCACATGGAATAGACACAAACACCTTAAATAAATGACTGATGATTAGCCGTGAGTAAATCGGAAATCGAATGAAAAGACTTTATTCTTGTTGCCAAAAAAAAGAAAATATAATTTGATAAATAAATAGATCAGTTCATCTATAAAAGCATCGATTTCGCTCTACTTACGGCTGTATTCATTTCAATAAATGATTGTATTCCGTATAAACCGCGTTATAAAATCTGATGATCGTATAATAATATAAGAAGACATTTAATAATATATAGGTAGGTATATTAAAGGTATATCCGAATTTGTTTACATACACTTCTATATTGCTGGATAGAATCTCCCAACCCGGGGCACCTATTGTAGTCAGTAAATATTCACAGGAATTATATTTTAATCCCATATTTGTGCCATTTTTTTTTTTTTTTTTTCTTTTTTTTTTAAACTACAACTGTAATTCAAACCACAGAATATATTTTGTTAAAACCAATCGATAGATCGTTAAATCAATTCGATGATTATTATACACAGGTGAAGATACTGAAATTTAAATAATTACGTCACGGTCACGATCACGATGATTGAATATTTTCCCATATCCCTAACGTAATATCCGATAAAATAAGAGTTATCGTCTACCTGGATAAAATATTGACAATCTTTTATACATGTAATATACGTAAAAAAAAAAAAGAAAAGACAAAACAAAAATCAAGAAACTGTAGGAAAAACTTCCGATATTAATGTAATATGCGAATTTTCTATGAAGGAGAAATTTTTTTCAACAAAATCAGTACAATAAGAAATTAGAAAAATCGCGAATACGACTATCGTTTCAATAAATGGCTGTAAATAATTGTTTCATTATTAATGCATGATATCAGAGTAAAATGTCATCAGGGCAGATATGAGAGGGTGAAAAAAAATTTATGAAACTGTACTATCGATCTGGATGGAAATAAAAAAAAAAGAAGTGTGTCTGAATCTATTTTCGAGGTACCTAGACAGTGTCCGAAAGACAAGAAATATCTGGGGTTCAATTTTACGTGTCCTAAATTAATATGAAGGTGATAATAAATTGGTAATATCCTTTTTTGTTTTCTATCAAATATTGGATTCTCACCATCAGCGTAGTTCGGAAAAAGTACTCTTGAATAAGCAGTCATCGAACTTCCCCATCTAGGATTTTCCAAATTGTTGCAAGTCCCATCTATGCTTCTGTACAATGAATTTCTATCGCAATTAATCTCCTGCTCACTTGCACATCTCATTCCAATCACAGTGTCTTCCATTTTCAAAGTTGAAACAAACTGTGCGCACTTTTTGTTTCTCATACCAAATCTGACGAAAGAGAAAAGGAAAAAGAGAAAAATAAAATAAAAGAAAGAAAGAAAGAAATAAATAAATCACACGTAATGAAGAAAGTCCGATGAAAAATCAAATCATTCTTCTTACCTCTGACAGTTGTTCTGGGCCAAATAAATCGAAGCTTTAACAGCGACCAAAGCATCGATGCTTTTCCTGTGGGCATCAGCAGTCGGAAACCAGTGGACATATTGACCCTGAGTCGGTGTGTCATTTGAAAAGGCTATACCAGCACTGGCAATATTAGCCTCAAGTCTGGCCAATCGATTGACAATACCTTGGCCAAAATTTATTGAAGAATTGATCGCCTTCCGGTCAACGACCGGAAATAGTAAACTATCGGTGAATATCTTTGAGTTGATAATGAACTCGGGTTGATAAACCAGCGATGGAAGTCCTTTGCGAGAATTAAAGTAAAAAACGAGATTGTTAAAACCCGGAAACGACTGTATTAAACAAAATTTATACACGATTAACGTTTGCTATTATCACCTGTATACGTTGTGAGATAATTTTGCAATCCAATCGGCAACCTCGTCGCACCTATGAAACTTGGTTGTGCGATAAAGCCCATCCCTTGAAGAGATATCCATAGGATAGCCAGGGTCGCCACTGACCCGGCCATGACTCCTTTTGCTGTGTGAATAAAAAATTTGATTGTTATTAATTTCGGCTAAAATTTTTGCACGCTTATTTAAAGAGAGTAAAATTGAGGGAGGGATGAATCAACCGCGTCTCTACATAATGACACATTTCCAATTTGATCCGCAAATCCGCACTCAGCCGCAAATGATGAATCATTAGGACGTGAGATAATAGTATAACACTTTGTGGTGAATGAAGATAATTTCATTACGGAATAATGGCTGCAGGACATTGCTGAAGCTGGATAAAGACGAGTTTATGTTCGACTGAAGAATGGAAATGAAGACAGTGAAACCCGCGATGAGGAAAATTTTCAGTTTATTATGAGAACCGTTTTAGATCTGAAACGTGGTATCAGTTATGCATGGGATGTTGTATGAAGAGTGGAAATTCACACCTTGATTATGAATTCTGTGTAAACCGCTGTAATGCGAACCGTGTGAAAGGAAGGAAGCGATACACGTTGTGTAATCAAAGTTATGCGAGCCCTCAATTAGTGGCAAAATAAACTGTATCCAGTGTTAGTCTGTTATAAATAGATCGAAGGTTTTTCGCGTCTATGGGTAAATTGAAAATCTCTCGTTTGCAGAATGAAAAGTCAATAAATCATGCATAAATTATTATGAATACGCTGGTACCAATGATAATTCTAGTATACACATTTTTTAATAATTATTAAGGAAATTTGTAATCTTTGTAGTTTTTTTTTCTTCTAGTTTGATTATGACAAATGCAACGAATTTTTGTGCTGTCCGAAAAACTACGAGTCTGTGTAATTTTTGAAGGAAAAACCTGTGGAGTATTCGAAATTTTCTAGAAAGAAGAAATTCAATCCAGGATTAAACGCACTTGGAAAATGAGAAAATTTATCGAGAAAATAAAAATTTCAAGGCTGTAGTTGATACAGCAAATAAATGATGTGTATAGGTATACTATACAGTATATAGGGTCACGTGGTTTGCGGCGGAAAAATACCAGACGGCGTAAACTGGGTGTATATAATATATTATACATACACGTACAATACATACATCCGCAGAAAAATATAAGCAAACGAATTATCCCTGACCTGAGTCATTCTTGACAGTGAAATTATTAAACACATCGTGTCTATATTATACCGAAGCAAACTAACGTCTGTATACAAAGTTTTAACGATGAAAAACGTAACCAATTGCCGATACAAAGTACCTGCTTTAAAAATGCTTTAAAAAATACATATTTAAACATTCAGCTACTGATAAGTCAATAACGTACAGAGCCTACCTCAATCTACCATGTATTAAAGCTCCGAGAGTGGCTCTTTAATCTTCGTGGTATTAAAAAGAAGAGACATTCAGCCAGACAAGGAAACTAGACGATTTGAAATTATGACTTATGAGAGAAACTGCGAGTACTGATATGATCGTAATTATATACAAAGATCACCGTAAACGCAGGAGTTCATTAAAACATACCGGAAATATGATCCATCGGTTTCTCTAACCCGTACATCGCGTACGCCCAACGATCACTTTCGTCTGGGGCCAGTAGCATTTCCCACAAAATCACGATTGAATAATTTTGAAGAAACGTCCTTTTTCACCGGGAATGTAATTTGGCAACGCAATACCGCACCAGAGATTCCCTCGATTTTAAATTCGCGAACGTGAGTATCGGACTGCAGAGACCGGAGACAACGCACTGTTAATTCTAAACTGGACCATATAATATCGATTTGAAAATTGAACGTGTAATTTGACGATTATTTAAATTTCATTTCACTCAATTTAATGAGTAATTTTGAAATGAATATAGAGTAAACGACGCTTAGCGACGTCCAACTAGCTGAGAGTGTCGGCGTCGTATGGCGAACGAGAAGGCGCGTCTCTTTCACTGCGTATATGAGAGACTATAAGGCTGTATTTCTGTGTTTCTGTGTGAATAGGTTGTATAGGTAAGTAACTCTGTGTAAGTATTAAAGCGTCTGTGGCGTCGTAAGTCCCCACCACCTGTCTGTATATGGACGTTCTTTATTTTGATGAAAAAATTCTATCACTCGATAGCCACGTGCTTGAAAGCCGGTATAACTGCAGCTTGAGTATGAGACAACTGCATTCGCGCAGTATATAGGGCATTCCGCGCCACTTCAGCGACTAAAGAGAAAAAAAACTGATCATAAGAAAATGTGAAAAAATTTTTAAAAATCTCGCGAATCATGAATTGAGTAAATAACGACTTGGGTAAAACTCCTTTTTATACAGAGATGCGAGAACGTGAATTTCATTCATTCCCATGTGTTCGTATTTGAACGAAGATCCACTTATATGGATCATGGATGCTATAAATAAATTCATATATATGCATAGCTGTACACTATCGAATCAACAAGCTGTAAGAATGATTAGAAGCTGCTAAATCATAATCTTCCAGCTCTCGAATATTGCAAATAAATTTAATTCATTATTTGAACTATATATTAGGAGCTTTGAAAAAAATCGATGAATGAAATAATCGGGATATAAAGTGCACAAGGCAATCGTCAAGCGATTCATACACATCTTGTCAGAAATCGGGGCTAAATGATGTTGAAAAAAATTTTGAAATTATTATGTATGATTCATTGTGATTCAGTTTTATTTCATTGTCAGCTGCATCTCATTGTCTCAGTGGTTATTCACGATGCAAGTGTCTTCTCTGACCTCGATGGCAAAAAGGAAGAAGACAAAAACTGACATCACTATACGAGAGAAGACAGAGATTCAAAGACTAGTCGTTGTGTTGGAATCGGTCCATAATAAAATAATGATTGCAATAATTTATCAGGCTAGAAGTTAAATTATACAAAACTAGACTGTTACGTCACCTTGAGTTTATTTCGCATCAATTATTATCAATATCAAAGTTCTGCAGCGATAACGACATGAGAACGTATTCGTAATTACGATAATGAATCCTTGTATGAAAATATGAGAAAAGAACCAAGACATAAAATTACTTGTGTGATTAAATTATTTCGTAATGGATGTTGGAGTAGCAACGGTTTGATTAATCAAAAAATAAAGAATAAAAACGGATCTTTGCTCTCGATATAGGTACTGCGAAGTTATTGCACTTTCATCTGAATGGCAGACGGATGCTGTACAGAAATAAGTGCATCTGAAACGAGAATAATATTATCGTCGGAGAGAAGAGTCAACATATTCCATGCTATTTTTATTATCTTCAATATTCATTCGCTATTTTTTTCATATCGTATATGTTTACATATTATCGGTCATATTCGAGTTTCAATGCTCCCATCGAGCAGAACGTCTCGAAATATATACCAAAAAAATGTAGTCAAAATCCCAGGTTCTTATCTCAATTCTGTCGATCTTTTCTATTTAAATACTCGACGATTTTTATTACTTTGGGGTAATTTTTGATTTCCTATCGCATCATCGCTTCGGATATTCTGAAACTCCGTACACCTCTTTTCTACAGTAGTAGAAACCTGGGGTCTTCGCTATACTTTTTTGTATATATATTTGAAGAGGTCTGACCAAAGGGAGCATTGAAATTTGAAAATGATCAGACTAAGGACCACCTTAATGTATATGTGATATGAGTTCAAGTGAAAGTACGTCGCAGGGATGCAGTGGGGGTTATTGATTAAAGTTAAAGTCACCCTAGCTCACACAAGCCTGAAGTCACTAACACTAATAATTCCCCCTTATACTAAGGTCAGAGTAATAGCCTGGGGTCTTGTCTATCAGACGAGAGAAATGCTGATAAAAAAAAAATTGTTAAAAAAAACTTCGTATAACGTATTCGTAAATAAGTTTTGCCAAGCCTTGGATCATCTATTAATAGCTAAGTCAGTCGCGAAATAATTTGCATGTCTGTAGCTCTTTACATTCAGTTTAAATAAAGCTGACTCAATTATATAGCCAGACTTACATAACAAAGCATTGTTTATAAGAATTTGCATCAATTTTTTTAAACTCCGAAGGCACGTCTCGCAATTATTTGGTGTGATAAAAAAAAAACTCGATAGTAGTTTGACTGGAATTTTTTGATACAATAAAAAATTGTTCGATCCTTATCAATTCGAAGAGTCAAGGCAACGGTAATTGCATTCATTATATTCCCGTATTTAGATTGTCGCGATGATTCCTGAAATCCAGGACTACAGCAGAAATGTAAAAATGATGAGTCAGAGGTGGTTTTCATTTCAATGAATATGACGGTATTGCTTATGCAGCTAGTCAGTACTTGCACTGGATAAGCACGTGATATTTATCAATTAATAACGATACTTACTTAATTGAATTTTCGATTCGAACAAAGAATTTTTCCAGATATAATTTCATCACGAAATTTGCCACGATTATCGAACGCATTATGCTGAGGTTATAAAAATCCACCCAATCGATCCTCACTGAATTTATTGAACCATAACAATATTTTCTATATCGTTGAACGAAAATTTTCTAAAATATCTACTTTATTTTTATCTATATTTTTTTCACACAATTTTCTTATCGTACGATATACCATTTCACGTTTATAACCGAGGAGTATAAAGGACTTCCCTGCGCAGGTGCCGATTTAACGCAGACTCAGCACAATTTTTTAGATATATGATATGATGTTCTGAATTCTCGCACTCTTCTGATCAAATTCTATCATAATTCTAATGGAAAAGAATGATGAGAAAGGATATTATAATCCATACGAGCAAAAGTTTGGCGATTTATCATACAAAGGACGAATTGACGTACCAAGATTCAAATTTTCAGGACTTTTTGTAGATTTCTCCCTAAGGCATGTATACACAACCTGGTATTTTCCACCAGTGGAAAATTTCGGGGTTCTATTACTGCGAAATTATTTCTCAGAATTGAACAACAGGCCTAAACTTTAAGCCGGAAATTTGAACCGTCTATTGTATTGCAATACATGAGTCTTACTGCACCTAGCTATTCAGGTATCGGTACTTTAATCCTCGCAGGGGTTGATGCAGGTATAAATGACGACCCCTGGTAATTTTCCATTTCAAATGAAGTTCGGCTCGTATTTTAGCTGAGTTATTGCAAATTTTAATTATAGAAATGAAATAAAAAGCAATTGCGAGGTCCTATACGTTTGCTTAACGATAAGTTATAATCATTCGTATATTACGTTTTTTTTTTTCCTCGCATGATTTATTGCGATAGATATAATATACATATATCACATGTTTGTATCACCGACTTTTCATAACTTCGTAAATTATTGTACCAACTAAATGAATAATTATTTTGCGAAGTAAAATATTTCTATTGCAAACCAAACGGATACCAATATATCGTGCCATTAAAATGCACGGTTCTAGTTTCTTGAAATAAAGTAAATTGTCATAATAGGAAACAGACGACGACAAGATATTGGAGGAAAAGAAAAAAAAAAGGGAAAAAAATGGAACCAAAAATTTGAGCATAAACTGGGCTTAAGTATGTTTTATGCACGCGAAACTGCTTCCACCATCCGGTTAGACCAGCACGTGATTCAAGCGTGATTACTGAGCTTGTGTTAGTCAATGCAGTTATGACTATCTTAAGAACGAAGATATGGTCGGATATCAAGAATGCACATACGCACGTACACCTATGCAATTTCACATTATGATTTCGGAGTAAACAGACCTTGTCGCAGATATATATATATATATATGGCTCTATACCCGCGCAAGAAGACTTTAGGGTATTCCTATACGAGTGCGAAAATGAGTTGGTTTTCTCATGCGCAATTTTATGGGGGCCTTTCATTGGCATATCAAATTTGATTAGTTATTAGTTTGTTAATGCATTTGGATTCGTTTGGACTCAAGTGAGAATGGAGTGTGTGACTAAGAGACATATATTTGAATGCATAGGTGTACCTACGAACATACTTGTTGTTCTATTTCTGTGACAACGGTGTATAAATAGCAATACGCGATCTGAATGCAAAATTAATGGATTTATGGTAGAATTAAACAGCCGTGGATGTGAGTGCCGATTGATCATCGCGTGCGAAACTGTGATAGCCATATTTCAAACAATGGAAAATTAATACCATTCAGCTTCGCAGTCTATGAGCGCAAAATGCAGACTCGAAATTAACGTTTCGGGGGTGAAAAATATCGGATATTGATTATCAATTGATAATTAATTCTTGTTTATATAAGTTTTTATTTAAAGTCTACATGCGAGTGTCAGCCAAAAATTTGCAAACTATATCTGTATGCATTTCGGAGCTTAAAAAAAAAAAAAATTGCAGTATTTATACGTGCGCAGTTCAGTTTGAATACGATACTTAATTATTTCGTTGCGATTTAATTTCGCAGGTTCCTTTTTCGCTAATTCAACAATCGGAAGGAATCGAGTTATAGTTTGAGAGTAAATTTCTGATGATTAAATACAAAAAAAAAAACTGAACATAATGAACTGTCTACTCACGTGTAGTTGAAAGTATGTCTCGTTGCCAGATGATAAACTGACGAAATAGAAAACTGAATTTAATTTAATTTTGAGTTTTTTTGTTTTTTTGCGATTTAGTAATAATCCGAGGATAAATTTTTACGGAAATTTGACGTGATGCAGCTGTGCAGATTCTGGATCTTTTCAAAAGCCTTCTGCCCTCGCAGGAGCCTGAAGAGTCTCGGAGTCTCGTCTGTCTTTATATATGATCAGCACGAAGAGAAGATTGGCTATAGAGTATGGATGGCTTGTATGACGTTCTGCAGCTCCTAATCTACCCTTTCCTCTCAGACATCTTATTCGAACGCATTTATTAGTGGTCAATAATGATTATCGATGAAGCAAGCTTCCATAGCTCATCATCTTCGTTGTCGTCGTTATGGGTCAAAGAAAAAGTCAGTCCGTAGTCTGAATCGGCAATTTATCAACATACATACTACGTAGCTAAATATCCATTTGTTGTTTCATCTTCAATCTTGTTTCTGCACTTTGCTGTGTCACCAGATACGAGAGAATCCTTCTCATATTTGACGACGATTAAAAAAAATCTTAACTACTTTTTGATACCAGATTTTAACCTTTTTGTCTATAGCTTATGACGTTTTCTTACAGTTTTTATATTTCGGAGTCATTGGGTATTAATGCAACCTGCAGCATGTCACGTATTGAGGTAAATCGACCATATAAATTAATTTTTCCTACGTAACATGACTCGATTTTATCCTCATATTATTCACCGGTAAATCCTAAGTGCTGTGAATTATTTGAAAACAATTACAGCACATATAGGCGCTATGTATTTTGCCGTTAGAAAGCTGCGCTTTTCCCCACCCTGTTTCCACGAATAGTTAACACGATAATCGGTTCAAAGATTAATAATAAATAAATAAATCAGTCTGTAGGATATGACGCGTGTGTTTCTGCAGAAATAATAAATTTCTGTATTAGTATTTGTAATGTTAGTATTTAATATCTTGAATTTATAACTATAATTATAAGCTTTTTATCAAGTAGGTATGTAGTGCATAGATATATATTTGAATAATAAGAAATAAGTGCACTGAGGAAAATTTACCGCTAGGCCAAGTCGCTTGTGCATATGCATAGAAAATATCGAAAACAAGTTCTGTCGAAGATAACAGTTAACACTTGAAATAGATCTACCGTTGAATGTTGAAATCCGACTTCTGAATTAACATCTGTCGTTTGAAATTTGTAAAAAGTCACTCCTTTGGTTTTGAGTGAGTCAATTTTTGACTCTGAAAAATTTATGGTGGCTATTCACTTCTAAGACGTCCTAGTCTCATGTTTTATAAGGCTATTAAAAAAATTCTATAAAATTTGTAAAACTCTAAAGAAACAATTGAAATGTTTGTAATCCAAATCGCGAATCATTCTATCGGCGTGTGTCATCAAATGTTTAGATTTCTCGCAATGACACAATATTTGTTTCAAATTCAAAATTGACCGTATAATAATAATCTCTCGGAGTATTTTGTTGTCTTATGAAAATTTATTACCAATTTAGCAATAGATTTCGTCCTTTTATAGCGCTAATTATAATTAATTAATTATGGGAAATGAGGGCAAGGAAATCGGTGCATTGAATGAAAATTTCATTTACAATAGCATGCTGGCTAGAGCTTTGGTTCAATTATTTCCTCAAGAAGGTTAGTTGCGCAAATGCAATTCATACATTTACCTAGAATTTGAATAGTTTCCTCAAACGTAATGAAAACGTGTTATTTTTCTAAACAAGTATTGATTTCCTTGAAAACTGTATAATAACGTTTAAATATCCAGTGTGCAAAAATGATTCGCAGCTTTATCGATAATCTCATATTATCTGAAGAGGCGATTTTTATTCTATAGCTTCGCAAATTTCGTCGTAGGTAAAACGTTTCATACTGTCGATTTGCGAGCAACGTTCGATACGCCTTGTAGCTTTCAAAGGTAATGCAGGTATCGAGCAGAGGTTTCGCAAGCGAATTTTCAACGTGATTAAATTCTCATAATTCGGAAACTTCGGTCTCACTTTTTCACATTCATTTTAAAAATTGATAATCAAAGGTTTTTTTATGCTAAGATCGATCGAGGTTCGTGGAAACGTAAATCAGCAACGAAAATGAAAATATTTTTCATTATAAGCCTCGGTTTTTATTATTTGCAATAACGAGAATGATCGATCGATGAAAACCAGACGGGAATGTGAAGTCCGAAAATTGACTCATAATTTTTTTGAACGCAAAAAATACCTCGGTGAAAAATATCCCATCAGGAAATCGCGACGAACGTATTTCTCTATAGATTGATTTGTAAATACAGAATCGAGGATTATGTTCGTGGCAATTAACGCTTTGATCGATTGACTGTAATCGGTGTTGACAGAAAGAACCCAGATTCACATGTGGTTGGAAAAGCTGCAAAATGTTTCCGGCAAGGACGTAGACGCTATGATTATTCGCAACGATTACATGTGGCTGCTTCTCCTCGTAATGCAGAGTGGAAATCTCACTGAACCTTTCAACAAATTACCTCCACGCAGTCAAGAATTACCACCACCTTCTGAAATAATGGTAATTAATTAATCGATCGTTTGATCATCATCATAATTATTCATTCAGATTTTTAGAATTTCGTAATCGGGATATGGAAATTGGTAGGTAATAATCCGCATCCATATTTCGTTCGAATACCATAACAAGTTTATTTTTTTCCCTCAAAAATGAAAAAATTAGCCAGCTCGGATATACCAAGAGGTACTCGGATCTTCTGACCAAAATTTTTCCTGGATCGATAAAGTACTTTCGGAAACTTCTGTCCAGGATGAAGAAAACGATGTTAAAGTCGGAATAGCACCGCACACTTTCCTAGATCATCAGCCTCGACCAATAAACGGAATAGCATGTTACTTTTCTGTATTTAGCAATAAATCTTAGTGTGTTTTTTTTTTTTTTTCACACCGAATAACAACTGCGTAACGTTAAACGGGTTTTTCTTTTCCTTCGATCAAAGTACAAGTTTTGATTTCAGACCTTTACTTTTATTTTTTTATATTTTCTACTCTCAGTAATTGGAGGGAGAAATTTTTCTGCAATTATCCGTAACGAGCATGATTCAGGTAAACAGATGGATCATGTGGTGTTTCTCGTACAAGATAACGGGATTAGAAAGCTTTGCAGACAGCAGACTGAAACAGATTGGATGTTACTGATTATTCTGACACTGACGGAGAGGTCGGATATACACGTGATGAAAAAATAATAATTTAAAATAAGAAATAAAAAATAAAATACATACTTTAAGATCAATGAGATAAGCTAGAGAAGCTGTCTCATCGAAGCTTTCATAATGGCAAGTGTAATATAAAACATCAAGATCATGGTCAGGATAAAAATCTACTGGATTTGACTTGACAAGTACTTGAAAAATTTCACTCGCCGCTTTTGACACTTGAATAGTGTGCAGATTTCTATCGCTTACAAGACCTTATTATCTCTATCATTCATATATGAAATAGCTTCCTCATATCTTAAGCAGCTGATGATCCAATCTCAAGCTTTCAATGCTATATAAAATAAAAAAATGTCTAAAAAATCGGTCCATGAGACACTAAAGAATAAATTTAACGAGTACAAGAAAATTCAGGATCTTCAGACTAACGCATTTTTCTTTTCTTCCTTTCATCGTATAATCAAATTGTTCATTAACATAAGTGGAACCATATAAACGGTAGGCCGAAAATTGGGTATTTGCAAACACGATGCAGGTAACTTAAATTCGAACGATCTTTTTGTGAAAGCGAATTTATTAATTAATCAAAATTTTGGGCAGTAGCTACGACTTGATTAGTTTTTTTTTCTATTTTTTATTTACGGTATGGTCTCTTATACGAGTCTATCTAATGACTACCTTGTTATTTTAATCCGATAAAAATTTATTACATCGTCTCTGACCGGTCCTGACTTTAGGTATAGGACAGAAGCTATAAATATTCTGGACATTAGTATAAAAACGTGCTTGATTGATAGATCGTAAATATTTTCTTATATAAAACGTGACAGGATTAGTTAAAATTTTACTACGATATTTGATGGGAATCTAACATCGTACGACAGCTGTTGCAATATATGAGTTCAATAACAAGTCGACAGAAGAAATATGACACAGATATTATCACATGGTCAGATATCAGCAAAAATTCACAAGACACGCCCATAAATCATTTCGCGATTAGATGCAAGAAATTACAAAAATTTCATTAAAAATTCATAAATATTAGAACGTAAATAATAATTAAATTACGTAATTTCTGCTATAGAATTTGTTCAATTTTATCCTCATTTATCAATTACTTTAATTAAATGATCAAACATTGTCAAATATACGAGAATAAAATCAATAATCTATCGAAAATGTCAAATTTCATTCTAAATTCATTTGTGAATCACGCTAGAAAATTTTCTTAGTCATCAAGACAGAAATTTCGCAATATCAAACTATACTTACGAGTTTCATTGTACGGCGGATGATAACTGATTGACGTGACCTTGCAGAGGAAAAAAAAAAAATTAATTGATGATTAAGATCATCGTTTACGTATTTTTTTCGAATTTACTTCATTCGTGGAGATAAAGAAAAAAAATCTCCGGATATGGACAAGCAAGTGTTCTATGGAATGAAAATTCACTTCTTTCCAGATAAAAAAATATAATGATCAGTAATTTTCAGTTTCACAATCATATAATTATATTCATTACGATATCCAGCGCTACCAAACACTTAATAATTTCTTCAAGATTTCATTTTTGATCGTAACCAGCTGTAATCATTAAATATTAAATATTAGCTATGAATAATTGATAAAAAAAAAAAACAGCAGTAAAAATTTTGCGAATTTTATACACTTTGCAGGGATCGAATCTGACGATGACTGACCCATTCATTTACTGGGTGGACAAGTTCTTCCGCCATGAGACGGGCTGGGCTGTAAATCATTTTTGTTTGAAGGCTGATCGCGATTTAGTTAATATAATAATTGTTGATAAGGTATGATATATGTATCTAGCCCCAAGTAAATGTACAAAAGCGTGCCCCTGATCATTCCCACCGCAAAAAAAAAAACTTACTGCTCATTAGCAGCTAATGATAGATGTACTGACATCAGTTACCTGTTGACCACGAAGAAGGACGTTTCGTATCAGCTGTTATACCTTAGGAAAAAAAAAAATCTCCTCAAAACAGGAAGACGAATAAATAAAAAAATAATAATTCTTCTTTAACTGAACAGTCCGAAAGTGATATGAAATTAAGCATCGGTACGAATATGATGTGAATACATTACACCCACATGTCATACATCAGCTTATAAACTTTTTGATATTTTTATTTTATTTTTATTTTTGCTCTCTTTCTCACCAGTTTCATTATTCGTATACAGTAATCGTTAGCATTGCGTATCGAACTTAAACTTATCTTATAATTACTCAGTTTAATTTTATTGCAGAAAAGGGATATGACTTTGAGAACGCGATAGCTCAAGCTGGTGAGTACGATATTTAAGCATTAAACATATCTGTGATAAAATTTGAGATCGCTTTTTATCGCCTTTCAATTTTATCCTTTTTATTATTCACCCTGTTATCAGGATATGGGAAATACCAAGGTATCCTATTGATAGTCTGTGGAGCGATTTACGCCGCATGTGCGATCGGGACTACCACGCTTTCGTTCGTACTTCCTTCGGCAGAATGCGATTTCCAATTAACTTCGGCGGACAAGGGTGCTTTGAATGCAACTCCGCTAGTAGGTGAGTGAAAAAATCTTCAAAATGAAAATTTTAAACAATTTTAAAGCATCAGATTCTCGAATCATCAATTCTATCATCAAAATCCCATTTTTAGGCATGGTAGTCGGTTCCTACATCTGGGGAAACATAGCCGATGCAAGGGGTAGAAAATGGGGACTAATAGCTGCTCTATTGATGGATTCTCTGGCTGCTTTAGCCTCGAGTGTGTCACAATCATTTCCACTCTTCCTTTTCTTCCGATTCTTCAACGGTTTCGGGTAAGTAAATTCCCTCCAATTTAAATAAACTCCCCAAAAATTTCATCAGAAATGTAAATAGAGGTAAAAATTTATTCGCAGGATTATCGGCGCTACAAGCATAGTGTTTCCCTACTTCAGTGAATTCTTAGCCGCAAAGAATCGGGACAAAATGTTATGCCGTTTGGAAGTGTTTTGGACAATCGGTGTCATCTGTCTTCCAGGTAATTATCTAAAAATTATTATTTTCAATTCGCAATGTAATTCACGCTTTTTTAAACCGTTTGATAATTCCAAAACTAGCAATCGCATGGGCCGTGATACCCCATCATTGGAGACTCGGAAGTCTGGAAACATTCTCGTTCACTTCTTGGCGACTATTTGTAGCCTTGTGTGGTATGCCGAGTCTGACAATGGCCGCAGTTCTTCTTCTATTCCCAGAAAGTCCGAAGTACCTTATGACACATGGCAAGATGGATCGAGCCTTGCTAGTGATGGAGGGCATGTTTGCTATCAACACCGGATTAGACAAGGCCGATTATCCAGTACGTATAAAGATCCCGACACATTCCAGATAATTCGGAACTAGAATCGTATTTATAATTTATAGAGCAGATCGCCATCTCAAATGACAATGTCACATCTATTTAGGATTAATATCTTATCTCCAAATTCTCGAGGAGAATCATCATCTTTGATAATGTGCAAAGCTCACCTTTCATTCTCAGTCAAAATCAATCATAGATTAGTAACCAATTGTGTAAACGAAAATGTGAATCGAAACTCGAGAGACTCGACGGTCAATATTACTGAAAAAAAAATGTGTTTCTTATTTTTTTCTTTTTTTTCCAGGTAAGGGCGCTGATAAACCCAGGCCAGATAAACCGTAAGAGTACAAAGCACGAGCCACGTTTAAGGAAACTGGTCATTCGACTAGGGGCAATGTGGCGTCAAAAGAAGCAGCTATTTTCGCCACCTTATTTGAGATTCATTCTAATCACGTGCTTTTTAGATTTTGGCTTAATGTTCAGGTGAGAGAATGACCGATTGATAGTAAGATATGAACGTATTCACTGATTCAGTACAAATCCTCGTCTTCATTGATAACGCGTCACGGTCTTGGTCGCACGATTTAGAAAAACAGATTAGAGTAATCAGGAGATTTTTATCACGAGGTGCTATCGAACTCTGAAAAACAAGTGTTTCCTAATCTACGCACGTGACTGAAGCAATTAGACTGATCAAAACTGTAATGATAATAAGTCTGACTTTAAGCGAGAAAAAAGATCTGGAAGAAAAAATGAAACAAATCGTATTCTCTTTTCGTTTTATAGCTACTACACGTTGATGCTATGGTTTCCCGAATTATTTGAGAGATTTGGTCTATTCCAAGAAGTTCATCCGAACGAACCAGCCGGCGTATGTGATGTGACTTCGATCGTTGTAGCTGGTGGAAAGAATGGTACTGCAACCGGATGCGATGATAAACCGATAAACAGTCACGTTTTTCTCTATACTTTGATAATCGGGATATCATGCATCCCAACGTCAATTTCTTTGGGTCTTTTCATAAACAAACTCGGAAAAAAGGTTCTCCTAGTGATAAGTTTTATGTTCGCTGGTTCTGCCGCTTTGGGTATGAATTTGGTGAAAAATTTGGCACAAACTCTCGTATTGTCTTGTATATTCGAGGCTTTGACGAGCACAACGGAAGTCATCATTTTCTGTGTCATAGTCGAGCTGTTTCCAACGAGCCTTCGGTGAGTATTGATAAAAGCTCGATATCAATCATCCTTATTAATCCTTTCTGGTTTTCGAGTAATTTATTTTATATATTTATTTTTTCTTATTTTATTAGAGCATTGGCCATGTCGCTTACGGTGACTTCCGGTCGCCTTGGAGCAATCGTTGGAAACGTGATTTTTGGAACATTGATTGATTTAAATTGCGTCATTCCGATTTACACCTTTACAGTTTTGCTGATATGTGAGTAACTCAAAACTTTTTCTTTTTCACGTAAATTTCGGTTTATCTATAAACTCTTCCGGATTTCACAGCCGCTGGATTACTTTGCCTATTCATACCGGGAAAACCGAGCGAAGGCACAGTTATGCCTTCTTCCCCAACGATGACACCATTAGGAAGTTCATTTAAGATGGACTGCGACGACGTCCGGTAATCCAAGTGTCAGCAAACCAGCAGCTAAAAAGTGAACGAAAATTAACACGTAAAAAAATATCCTAAAATTAATTATATTAAGTGCAACTGGTGGCCTTAAAAAGGAGAGAATTGAACCGAAGGAGATACAGAGTCGATCAAAAAAATAAAATAAAAAAACGGAATAGTTCGCGAGGTCGAATCTCCGTTTCAATCGATAAAAAGGTCATTAGATATACGTTCTAGGTATTATTTGTTAAATCGTTAATTTTTAATATGTATTTATTTATCGCTAAGTAATAAAGTAAAATTATTTGTCATTTCTAAAACAGCCGCTTAATACCTGCTAAAAGTATTCCTGTTATTGATATAACGAAGATGCATCCTGAAATTCCGTTTATCAGACCATAAATCCCCATAGCCATTCCCATGTATCCAAAACCGTTCGCCAAACCAACGCCGAGAACTCTATAATAATATAAATGCAATAAATTATTATCAATGCGTGATTTTAATTTCAAGAATTAGGTATTCATGATAACGTCGATTTATTTTCAATATCTCACCTAAATCTAGTTTTAAAGATCTCTGTGACGAGGCAAGATGTCACTGTCGCACTTACCACCCACATACTTTCCATAAAACATGTGTAAAACAGTTCGTGTTTTGTGCCGATCAGGAAGTGAACACAGAATGATAAAAATCCAGCAACCACGTGGCTTAGAGCTGTAATTCATACCTCTTAACAATTATCTCATCAATGGATTTATAGAACATTTTTACTCTCGTGTTAGTCTCAGTTTACTTGTAAAAAACGATCTGGCCAGGTGATCGAGGTGCAAAGTCATCCAGATTAAAATCGGCAGTGTTATAAGAGCGACGCTCAATACTCCCTTGTAATAATCAGCGTCGATATCGGCCGATTTACAATAAGAATTGTACTGTGCAGTTGATTCTGTATGCAGATGGAATCGCAATCAAGATTGGTATTCGTCATTTTTTATTCACAGTGATGAAGAAAAGATTTAAAAAGAAGGAAAAAGAAAAATGAAACTGGGGAATATGAAGAAAAATTATTGTAGGGCTAAGTAATCTGTACCGAATTTTTGATCCTGAACCCCAAGTCTCACAGGCGAGTATCTTTCTCCGAGCTTGCATTCTACTTCGCGAATTGGTGTTGTTGGGAATATGAGTACGTGGCGATACCTCATTTCACGAAACCAATAACCCATAGAGAAGTAGCTTTAAAAAAAATTTCCGATTTCCACAAAATCGTGCGAAAATTTGACAGGTGATTATCGAATTCAGGATCAACTTTGCTCACCAAAGATTAAAGACGAATTGAATCTGCAATATGATAAGTAGGCAGTACCATGGTGGACGTAGAGCTTTAGGAACGTAGGTATTAAATTCTATACGATTTTGTGCGTCCGATGAGAAATCGTCCACCAAATTCTTTACCTGAAAAATAAATTACTTTGAACTTCGATCCTCGGCGTACCTCGGTGCGATGAACCATTTCCTAGCTGGTAGTTACAGGGTATTCAGTTTCTCGATTACGAAAATTCCTTCTGTATATCTTTATCAACGATTTAATAGCCGCCTCATTTTTTCCAAGTGATAGAAGGAGCCTCGGACTTTCCGCAAATAAAAATGACACCAAAATTGCAACTGCCAAAGCCAAAGCACCGGATATGAACTGTGAAACACGCCATGGGATCGATAGCACTGCACAAATCGTAATACTTCAGAAAATCGGAATTCAATAATGATGTTTATTATTTTTTTTTACATCTACCTGGCATCACGACGAGTCCGATTAACCAGAAAATCTGCAAACAGCATAACCCTGAGCCTCTGTATCTAGGAGTCTGTATTTCAGCGACGTACACCGTCGTCACAGAAACTAGAGCCGAAGCCCTTAAGAAGAAAAGGGAGGAAAAAAAGAGGTCAGAATTTTAATCGGATTAGGAAAAAGCCCTGGGAATTTTATTCGTAATATTAAACATATGATTATTATAATTATACCAAAAAGCTCTGAACACCGAAAGGGACACGAAGCAGTAGTATTCAGTGCAAAAGCCCAAAGCTAGGGTGGCTAATCCGTATAATATTAGAGACACTACGAGCGGCTTTAGACGGCTTGACGAATCTGATGGGATAGCGATCAGTAGACCTCCACTTACGAGTGCTAAGGATTAGGGAAACTTTTCATATTATTTTTATCTAATCGGAAGATTTAATAATGCTGTTCATTTTTCGAATACTAGTAGAACTCGTCGTTATTATTTCGTTTTAATTAGAGATTAGAGATTAGAGATCAGAAAAGGGTCGATTATGAATAAAGCCGAGAAGATCTTGATGAGCGAACCTATCAACGTGTATAGATTAATCTTCATCTGTTGATCAGAATCTATCATCAAACTGCAAGCTAGTAAATTTCGAGACTGTACCAAGGAACTACCTGGGGCAGATACGGAGGCAATAATTAGCCCGGAGATAACCAAAACGATGTATTTATGGCTGCCAAAGTCTGTGAAGATGATAAAAATCGGTGAATGTTCAGGCTTAGACTAAGAATTATTCATTACTCACGCGATTTTTCCAATGCCAGGGAGTAAAGGACCGCTTCGTTTCCTTCTGTGATAAAAATTTGTTCGCAAAATTGAAAAACTTGATATCTGTGATTCGCGAGAAGCATTTTGAATATAATTTAAAAATATTGAGATCGAAAAAAGCTCATTGTGACAGACATTGTGGAACATGGATGGGCAGAAATCAGAATTATATCGTAATAGCTACGTGAAAAACTATTTGAACTACTAAGGGCAATAGAAACTGCAACGTACCTTCTTTGACGACATTGGGAAGGCTTGTCATTCCTTCGATTAGTCAGATTCAAAATAATCTTATCAAAAATATAAAGTGATTCATTAACAGGCTCCAGGTGCATAATTTTTTCCATAATATTTTTGAAGAATTTTCAAATATACGAACATCGAAATTCTTTCGTACAAAAGCTAAAAATTAAAACTTCAAATCTGGAAGTCCTGAACGGAAGTTCTTTAACAAGTTCTTTAACATTTAAAAAACGATGATAGTCTTCAGACTCTTTAAATACCTTTCCAATTTTTCTTTTCTCTTCTTTCTTTCGAATAGTCGTAATCCTCTGCTTCGTTTATCGTAATATCTATTCTATTTGATTGAACTTTCGCAGATGATGTCAAGCTCACAGATATTTATTATGAACTATTATTGTTTTGATTTTTTTTTTTTTTGTTTCTTATTACACATTCCGAATAGATTCTCACGAGCATGTTCACATGCTCATTGCAGTAGCATTAGGTATACAAGGTGTTTCAGAATATGAAAGCTAGAAATATACCAACTTTTCGTTTCACGGTTTTTTTTTCTTTCTTTTTGTTTCTCCTAATTTTTCTGTACGTCTGAACCTAATGATACATTTGAAAAGCATGAAGTTGAACATAATATCGGCGAAAGGCAAGATAAAATCCTAGAAAACACGTTGGGCAATTGATTAACAATTTATTAAAACTGGTTTGACAGCGAGAAAAAGAATTCGATATAACTAGTCGAGAATTTCATAATGATCGTAAAACTGTGATAGAGAAAAAAAAAAAAAAATTGAAAAAATTACATAAAATAATCGAGGCCAAACGCCCTCCTGAAAATTACAGGCTTTCTTTAATACACGGAGATCCTGCACCTGCAGTGTCTTAAAAATAAAAAAAATAACATTATCCCCTTTGGTCGCAGGATGAAAAACAAAAAAATGAATTGCAAAATCAAACGGCATGAAAGGTGGAAGTTTTTTTTAATTCTAAAGGACTAGTTGAAAATATTTTTCTAATTTCCCAAACCACAGATACGTCGTACATCTAAAGATCGTGCAGTGGGCTGAAAAACTGTTTTTTTCTTTCATATTTTGCAAATCGAATAATTTCCAAACCCGTTGATATCCGGGGATATGACTCTGAATTTGTTATCTGGGGTTGGCCAAGAAGCAAAATCTTTCGTGGGAGAAAAAAATCGGTGACCCATCCGCGGAAAAGTGTCCCGGATCAGCGATGATACCTCGTAAATAAAGGTAAGTAATAACAGAATAAATGAATAAATTATTATTAATGAATTACAAAGAAGTCTTTTGCGTATTGTAATCCAGGCGTTAAATATTGACTGGACACGATTATTTCCAAGGCTTTCTGACGGGATTTCATAAGCATTTACGAGTTTATGAAATGATCGCAAAACTTCAGCAGTATTCAGACTTTGCGATTTCTGTCGCGGCTGTTCTTAGATTGATATTGACTATATTTGCAACAGATTTCCGATCCGTTAACATCGTAACTCTCGTTTTGTTATATATTTAATCAAAAATGGTAAAACAATAGATTAATTAAACTATACACTAATGATCTCCCCTAATTGCGATTAAATCTGTGGATAATTTTGTTTCGTCGTTAATACGGTCTCCATAATAAATATTTGAACACAACTGGTATTTGCCCTCTATAAGTATTCCAACCGTCTGATATATTGGTATATTCAAGTTATTTCAGGTGGATAAAGGTGTAAATATTATACGAACAGTTTGGTACATAAGTTTTTCATCGTTGTCTGTCGACCAGTAAATCGATTGTGTTTACAATCGGTCAGCTAGTCTATCTCTGTTCTCAGCTCCGTCGACAGACCCTCTCCAGTTAAAGCAATAAATTATAAATAATATTGTATATTTTTTTATTTTAATATAATATCAATTTTTAGTCACGAATATTATGTATAAGTCTCTTAAACCAAAGTCGTTAACTAATAATAACAAAGACAACAATCTATTCACTATTTCTCTTCCAAAGGAACAGACGGCGGTTATCAACGTACCCGATACTGGTGAGTCTTGAATTATCTTGATAATATTACAGCTTATTCAACTGTCAAAACTCTCATAGATATATAGAGGTGTATAATATTTTATCAACAATCTTATGATCAACAAATAACAAAATCCCATATTTTTTATCACACGTATATCGCACGTCATATTATTACCATTTATTACCATTTTATTTAAGGTGACAATTCAAAGGTAGAAGAAGGACCGGTTGATTTCGAACGTGCTATTACGCTAACAGGTGAATAAATAAAATTGAGGGTATAAAATTTTGGTAAATTATGAAAAAATAAATAAAGAGAGAGAGAGAAAGAGAATCTATCAGTCGTCAATAAGCAAATCGCAGATTTCATATTCGCGCATCAATTCACGTTTGAATTACAAGTGTGCTTCTAGTGACGTCAGTATATAATATAATATCGAAATTTACCAATTCAACAGGATATGGAAAATTTAATTATCTCCTGTTGCTGGCCATCGTGCCAGCAGGATGCTCAAGTGTCTATGGATCCACAGCTATGTCTTATGTATTACCATCCGCTGAATGTGACCTCGGACTTACCTTGTTTGACAAGGGTCTCCTTAATTCTATGGCATTTGCAGGTAACCCATGAGATTCTTAAAATTTAAAGATTTTTTCCATCGACTATCCTTTTTTTTATAATTTTCGATTTTTTTTCTTCAAGGGATGATATCCAGTGCTTTCATATGGGGATTTATGACCGATACTTTCGGCCGAAGAACAATACTCCTGTACGGGTATCTCTTCGATGCTATTTTCAATTTGGCTAGTAGCTTTTCCCAGGTTTCTTGGATACTCTTAGTTTTCAAATTTTTAAACGGCGTTATGTAAGTACTCAATTTTTTATTCTAATTTTTAGTTTATGCTAACTTCTATCAGATTTTCAAACCATGTTTGATAGATTTTCGCCTCAAATATCGCCAAAACTAATTCCATTAATTCATTTTTGCAGAAGTAACGGTCCTTTTGCTGCCCTTATGTCATACTTGGCTGAAATTCATGGGGAGAAACACAGATCGCGTACATTCATGTGGCTCGGAGTATTTTTCTCTTTGGGAAATATATCTGTACCATGTAAATATTATTTCAAATGATGAGTCATTAAGTAAAAGAAGGACGGAGCCGTTTTTTCTTTTTTTTTTTCTTTTTCTTTTTCTAAAGAAATTTTCATCCCGTTTTTTACAGGCCTTGCATGGTTGATTATTCCCCAAAATTGGGAATGGACCTTGTTTGGTGGATCGATGATATTCAATTCATGGAGGGTATTTCTCGCCGTATGTTCACTGCCTGAATTCGTAGCCTGCTTTGCAGTTTCATTTTTTCCTGAAAGTCCACGATTCTTAATGTCCAAGGGTCGGCATCAAGAAGCTTTGGACGTATTCAAAAATATCTATCACATGAATACTGGAAATCATCCTGATACCTATCCCGTAAGTTATACATTCTTCAATATCACCAGTCGAATAAACCAAAGATTAGAACATTCGTTATTATGAATCATGTCATAGTTGTCGTTAAAAAAATTATTATATAATAATTATAAAACAGGTGAAAAGCCTGGTGGAAGAGACGTCGATCGAAGCATCGGGCAAGAGTTTCGCCCACATATTGCGATGTGGATGGCGTCAAATGAAGCCGCTTTTCTTATCCCCAAATATATTCAGACTGGTTCTTATCACGTCAATTCAATTCGGAGCTACCCTAGGGTGAGTATAAATTTGAATTAAGCACGATTCGATAATTGCACGTAAAATTTCACCTATATAAATTTTCAGCTCTAATTCTTTGAGGCTTTGGATGCCCCAGTTATTCGCGATGATTGAAACTTACGAAAAATTGCATCCGATCACATCTTCCGAAGTAAAACCAACCATGTGCCACATATTGGACGCGACGAAAAATCCCATCAGAAACTTCACCCTTAATAACAACACTCCAGTTTGCACAGCGGTGAGTCTAAGTTACAGACACTACGATATTTTTAAATTAAATGATTCTGAAAAAAAAAACTCGATTTTGATTACATCGCTATTATTTATAGATGGTACTAGACGCCACTGTGTATATTAATTCAATCATAATCGCTCTCACTGGTGTAATCGGCTACACGATGGCTGGTACTCTCATAAATGCAATTGGAAAACAGAAATTGATGGGTGAGTGGAGGAACCCTAAACACTTTTCACCCTATAATGAAATTTCCACTTACGATACCTTTCACTTTATTACCTAATTGATTCATTTCTAATCTATAATTACCCTTAATCTAATAATTTAATAAAAATTTTCCTAGTTACGTGTTTCGTTGCCGCTGGTTCCTGCTGCGGTGCACTTTATTGGGCCCAGGATGCGACTGGCATCTTAGGTTTATCTTCAGTATTCGTAGCTCTTGCTAGTATCGGAGGTGCTACAGTGGTGAACGTGATAGTAGACAATTTCCCTACTTACTTGAGGTGATTTTTCTAATTATCACGATTACTAATTATCGCGATTGAAATTTATATTGATAATTTTTACCATCATCTCTTTATTCTCCAACTTTACAGAACTATGGCAGTCAGCGTTACACTAATGTTTGGAAGGGTCGGAGCTCTCGTTGGAAATCTGATGTTTCCGGTTCTACTGAACGCCGGTTGTTTAGGACCTTTTATAATGATAGGATCCGCGTGTCTTGGTGAGGATTTTAAACAGCTTTAATTAATTTAATTCACAGAGAGACGGTAGAATAACTCCTTTTCGGCTACTCTCGAATTTCTTCCTTTCCCATTTCCCGATCTTTCTCAGCATCGGATTAATCGATCATCGAGAAAATGATCAATTGATTCACTCGTCTCTAGGAATAACAGATCTCAAGTATAATCTCATGTTTCAGCTTGTGCAGTCCTGGCAATAATTCTACCATCCGGTAAAATACCAACAGACAAAGAAGGGGATTTAAAACAGTGATTAGTTAACTTTAAATTAGTTTTTAAGCGCCTGGATTGAGTCAATATTTTCAGGTATAATAATTGGATTATATATTTTGATTAATTTTCGTAGAATTTTTATTGAATTCATAGAATCTGTATAAATTTAAATAATAACAGACAATAATAGCCAGTTTAATTGTGGCTTAAGGTGCTGTGCGCGAGGCTGTAATAATTATATAGGTGATAATATTAATATACCTACATTTTATACAGGTATAAACATATATAATTTCATTATACATTATATTTTTTTGATAATAAATATTAAACTAGTTAAAACATAGAGATTTAAGGTATTGTACCTGCGTCTTTCGAAGATATTTACCAATTGTATAGAATTTATGATTGGAAAACTCGAATAAGTATTTTGTACTACCTATAGGTATATAATTGTGTATTATTATATTTTTATATTTTTATATGTAATATTTTGTCGACTAATCGTCTACAGAGCATAAATAATTGTTCATTGTTTCAACGAATGTAATATAGAACGAGAAAAGATATTTATTAATAACGAGTAATATATATATATTTTTTTTTTTTTGTATATTTGTACAAAAACGAGACTACGAAAACCTATTCATTCGCGTAAATTTATATGCCATGTATATATGTTCGTCAGTGAATTAATGTATTGCTTGAATAAAAATTCTGAGATGAACCTTCTGAGCTTTTAACTACATAAGCTTTGCGGGAGGCTTCGGAATGAAGATTGATAGAACGAAGCAAACTGAAAATATAAAAGATCGAAAAATTTAGTATTGCTAATTAGCAAACTTGATTTTTGGTAAACAGTGTCTTTATACCGAGTAAAAATCCTCCGACAAACATGAAGGGCACCATGCATCCTGTACTCAAAAGAATTGGAAACAAGAGATTTCCCATCATCGCTCCACTTCGACCAACACACATTGTCAAACTCACAGCCATCGCTCTGAAAAGGAAACGTATTCATCAGGTGGTATGATATGAAACGAATGAATTCATCAATTAATAAATTGATTAATAAATTGATTAATTAACGAACCTGAGAGCTGTTGGCATCAAGTCAACTATAAAACTGATTATGGTGGCGACAGAGACTCCTGTAAGAGCCATATAGACAGAGAGAACAGCTAATGTAACATCAGAATCCGGTGACCAATTCAATCCGAATGTGCAAGTAGCTGATATCACGTAAATTGACACTGCAAAAAGTCAATGAAATTTGAAAATATTGTCATTCCTTTTTCTTCATTTTACCTCTTTATTTTTTTTTTTCGTTTTTTGAGATCAGGCTCACATAAGAGATACTTCTTTCCAATTAGATTAACCAGGCTTCCAGCCAGCGTACATCCAATCACCGAAGTGCATGCAATGATAATAGAGTTTATGTAAACTCTGTCAGGAATGAGTGCCTAAAAATGTTCGTTGATAATGAATAAAAGATTTCCCATAGCAGAAACTAGACAAGTTTAATTCATTAGGTAAAGCAAAGCATATAATTCGATTCAGCTTACCGGGACGCAGGTAATTATTGTCGTGATGTTCACGTCGTTATTTATACTAACATTCGGTGATATTGGCACAGTAATCATATCGCACAAAGTGGGAGCCCCCAAGCTAGCGTCATAATTTTTATAATCGAAATTTTCCATCAATGTGAGAAGCTGAGGCATCCACAATCGCAACGTGTTCAAACTAAAAATCAGAAATTAAACGAAAATTGAACGAACAAAAACTAAACACGAATCTTTTCTAAAATTTATCAGTTCTTATATCCACGTACCTGAGGATACTTCCTAATTGAATAATGATGATTAGGAGAAATTGGTACAGATATGGCTTTAGAAATAGAGGCTTGATTTGAGCCCAACCACTTCGAGTTTTATCCCAAATAGACATGCTTTTCCGACTAGCCGAACGTTGCATTTGCTTTTTTTGACCTTCCTGGGAAAGGGCCTTGATCTTTCACGACAAGGATGTGAAAGACAGATAAGATTAGACGTAATTGATAACGATAACGAACGTCAATTATATTATAGAATCGTTTGAATTACAGGAAATGATTCCGGCGGATTTCCAGTATTCGTTGCATACATTCGTCGAAAGACTTGCATAGCTTCGTCATTTCTACCCTGAGACATTAGGAATTTTGGACTTTCCGGGAAATAGAGTAACGTCAACGATGCCAAAAGCGCTGGTAGTCCTGAGATCGCAATAAAAATGCGCCAAGAGTTGTAGATGAAGGTACCGTCGAAAAACTCGAATGACCAGGACTGCGGGATAATTATCCAGGCTAGAACTGAACATGATGATTGACAGTGTAAATTTCAATGAACTACATTTGTATACGTCAAAAAATGGGAAAATAAAATCGAAATACTAACTTGGAAGAACGAGGCTGCCTAAGGCGGGAAAAAGGCTCGCCCACAGCAAGGCCCTTGATCTGTACTTAGAGCCATGAAATTCTGCAAGGTATGTCATGTTGATCGCGAACGGGCCATTTATTCTGTAAATATGTAACTTATGAGAGGAGGGAATCATAGTTATAATTAAATTGTTACGTATAACGTGGTAAATATCATAAAATCTTGTTTGCTTTCAACGTTAATGTTTAATTTTACTGACATGAATCCGTTCAGGTATCTGAAGATTACCAAAACGTAAAAACTTTGGGACGTACTGCCCAAAATATTGCAAAGAAAATCGGCAAAGTATCCGAACATAAGTAGAGATCGACGGCCCTTTGTGTCAGCTAAAAATCCCCATACAAACGCCGACGACATCATTCCTAGATAAAAATAAGATAAAAATTGTTTAATCATGATAAACTGTGTTCTTGAATATAGCATAAAAATAAAAACAATTCGCGGGAATATTTCGACTCTTTCAATATCGTTTACCTAATCGTATATGAATATTTCTTACCGGCATAGGTAATAGCGTTAAGTACCCCCTTGTTAAGTAACGTCAGTTCAAGATCACATTCGGCCGATGGTAGTATGTAGGACATAGTCGTTGTGTCAAAAATATTTGCCCATCCTCCGGGAAGTACTGCCAATAAAAGTATGGCATTGAAAAAACCATAGCCTGAAATTAAGAGATGACATTTTTCAAAATGATTTATAGAAGGATCTGATCATTTGTCAATTTTCAAATTGAAACAACGACACAGACCAGTGGCTTCAACAGCTTCCTCAAAGTCACACGGCGTCTCCAAGTCATCGTGCACTGAAAACAGTCATTAGTACACAATTTCGAATTTTCAGATACGCTGAAGATCAGAACATCAAGATTAAGATTCCGAAAGTTTGGGATACACACAGCTCAAAACTCCAAAAGTCAAGATCCCAAAGCTCCAAAAATCCGGAAATTTCGGTCTATTTCTCAGTATGTGAATACAAAAAATAATTCAGTCTAATCGAGACCCTCTTTAGGAAGCCCTTTCAATTTACCTCAATCGACACCTTCTTCCATTCTTCAATTAATTATTGATATGAAAGCTGAGCTCACCATCTAGCACGGCGAGAGGTGGACCTTCGCCTGGAAAAGCTGTACTGAATATCTCACACACCTGACTCTTTTGATTCTGTCTATTTGCCTCAGTGTCTGACATATCGTCTTCGTTATAAGTCAGATTACAGATAATACAGGAAGAATTCTGCTCACTACTATCACTGCCAGAAGATCGAGGTGATATACCATCATGTGTGCGGTACTAGGCGATGGTAATTAGTCGCCGTGAGCAAATCATTTCATTAAACCTTGCACGCAGACACGTGACAAGTGTGATAAGATTTTGGTCCACATTGACATAACGTTTTATGTAAACAGGAATTAATTAAAATCTACAGTATTCATGCGTTTACCGAACAGCGACGTGACGCGTGGCCTGTCACTCACTTTCCATACCACATTTAAGGTCAATCTTTTATGTTCAAGGTTCACCGAGGATTTCTGCGTACAAAATATTCTATGCTATGAACAATCTATATATTTAGTCATGATAATACATATGTTATATCGCCTCGGCATCTTGAATGTTGCTTTTTCATTATCGTATAAGTTACTTTACTCGGAAATGAGTTCTCAGCGTTTTTACTACTCGAAACTACTCCATATAAGAAGAAAAAATGTATATTCAAATAACAAGGACATCAGGACTCAAAATTTGCTCCGTGATATAAGATCACATTGCAGAAAATCTCGAATGCGACATCTTGGAATTATTATTCTGCACACAACAAACTGATCTCACATTTTTGCATACGTTGTAAAAATGCGACATACACGTCTTATTTCAGAATGTTCAAAAATTCGGATCGCGTGTTTCGAACGGGGAGGCGAATGAATAGTAAATCGTTTGCGAGATGCGTTTGGAATTTTATTAACGATATTAGATAGGTACAATTGCGGTTTAGTTATCTGCCTACATCTGAATAGTATTAAGGATTGTACTGAGAGCCACGCCCTGTCGTCAGTTCATATATTAGTTATTCTCATGTCACGTACTTATAGAAAGTTATTCAGGCATTTTATACAAAATACGGTTTCAAACATGAAGAAAAATTGAGAAGTTGAAATTTTTCTATCAGTTTTTTAGACTGCTTACATCGGATTGTATAAAAATGTAAAGCTACAAAATCATTGATACATCGGTTTGCATAATACAATACTAATTACAGACTGAACATCTTTCCCCACAGAAGATTGCCGCGCAGAGGCATCTTTCCCCACAGAAAGATGCCTCGCAGAGGCATCTTTCTCCACAGAAGATTGCCTCGCAGAGGCATCTTTCTTTACAGAAAGATGCCTCCCAGAGGCATCTTTCCCCACAGAAGATTGCCTCGCAGAGGCATCTTTCTCCACAGAAGATTGCCTTGCAGAGGCATCTTTCTTCACAGAAGATTGCCTCGCAGAGGCATCTTTCTCCACAGAAGATTGCCTTGCAGAGGCATCTTTCTTCACAGAAAGATGCCTCCCAGAGGCATCTTTCCCCACAGAAGATTGCCTCGCAGAGGCATCTTTCTTCACAGAAGATTGCCTCGCAGAGGCATCTTTCTCCACAGAAGATTGCCTCCCAGAGGCATCTTTCCCTACAGAAAGATGCCTCGCAGAGGCATCTTTCTTCACAGAAGATTGCCTCGCAGAGGCATCTTTCTCCACAGAAAGAGATTCTCCCAGGGTCCTCTTTCTCCACAGAAAGAGATTCTCCCAGGGTCCTCTTTCTCCACAGAAAGAGATTCTCCCAGAGTCCTCTTTCTCCACAGAAAGAGATTCTCCCAGAGTCCTCTTTCTCCACAGAAAGAGATTCTCCCAGGGTCCTCTTTCCCCACAGAAAGAGATTCTCCCAGGGTCCTCTTTCCCCACAGAAAGAGATTCTCCCAGGGTCCTCTTTCCCCACAGAAAGAGATTCTCCCAGGGTCCTCTTTCTCCACAGAAAGAGATTCTTCCAGGGTCCTCTTTCCCCACAGAAAGAGATTCTCCCAGGGTCCTCTTTCCCCACAGAAAGAGATTCTCCCAGGGTCCTCTTTCCCCACAGAAAGAGATTCTCCCAGGGTCCTCTTTCCCCACAGAAAGAGATTCTCCCAGGGTCCTCTTTCCCCACAGAAAGAGATTCTCCCAGGGTCCTCTTTCCCCACAGAAAGAGATTCTCCCAGGGTCCTCTTTCCCCACAGAAAGAGATTCTCCCAGGGTCCTCTTTCTCCACAGAAAGAGATTCTCCCAGGGTCCTCTTTCCCCACAGAAAGAGATTCTCCCAGGGTCCTCTTTCCCCACAGAAAGAGATTCTCCCACGTGTTCAAGGTACGTTTGTAGCCTTCTGCAATGTATACCTTGAATTATTTCATATGTAAAAGATCACAGCCTCAGATTTTTTTTAATTAAAGCCATAGGAGTGCAAAAATGAAGTTCGGTTCAAATTTTATTACTGAGACAAATCAGTACGATAATTTTTGAACGTGATAATGATGTTTTAGTACACATAGAACTGTTATTGACGAACTTCGAATTCTGCGAGAATACTCTAATTTTTCTAAGACAACTATTCTAATGCTGTACATATAAATGTCAGAGTATAGAAAGATCGATACGTCACCATAAATATGTATATTTCGAGAAATAATTATTTTACACCGTACACTTAATTCTAAATTAATCAGTGCATTGATATGGTCATCAATCTTGATGTCTGAGAGCTACTCATCGAAGTCTTCACATCAGCTTCGGCGGAGGTTTCGGAATGAAAATGGATAATACGAAGCAAACTGAAAAGTGAGTGAAATCACCGAATTAAAATGAGTAATCATGCGAGATTTCTTTGAACATTTGTTTAAATACGGAAAAATGGATATCAAACAATACTCCATAAGAAAAGAAGCAGATAATCAGCCTAGCTGCTTTGCCTAACAAAAGTTGAGTTACTTTTCAACAAATGGGTACTCACCAACTAGAAATCCTCCTACAAATATAAAAGGAATCATACAGCCTGTAGTCAAAAGAATTGGAAATAATAGATTTCCTATCATAGCTCCGCTGCGACCTGTACCCATAGCCAGACTTGCAGCCGTTGTCCTGAAACAGAGTCAAATTCACTGTAATATCCTGTACGAAAGAGTGAGATGATCAAGTGTGCAAAGATAGTCAAGGCCTGTTGACTGGCATTAACAATTTCTCAATGATATGATACTTGAGAACTCTGCACACAGGTATCAGTATTCCATTATGAAAAGAGGGCTCTGATTGATTACGCTCCTTTATGAGACGATATACTGATTCCCAACAAACCTGAGAGATGTGGGCATCAGCTCTACGATAAAATTGAGGATGACAGTGACAGTAACGCCGGTAAAAGCCATATAGATGGCAATAATCGCTAAGGTAACGTCAGAATTCGGTGACCAATTCAACGTAAAAGTGCACACAGTTGGAACTGCATAAGCTACCACTATATGAAGAATAGATGATAAAAAAAATAAAGATTACAATTTTTTTAACGTAATGTCATTCAGTTTTGTTTGTAATTGATTATACATTTTTTGTCGAACATGCTCACGTAATAACTTCTTCGATCCAACTAGATTAATCGCGCTCCCAGCAATTGTGTAGCCTATCACCGAAGTGACTGCAATTATCATGGAGTTTATGTAAACTTTGCTACGAACAGGTACCTGGAACATTTCCTCATACAAGGAGCTGCATTTGGGGATTTGGCAGATTGTGCATTTGGTTCAACTTACCACGACACAAGTATTTATCAACGTAGAGTTGAAGTTTTCGATTATAGTAGCATTTGGAGAAATTGATGGACTTATCATGTCACACAAAGTAGGAGTGCCTAAGCTGGGATCACGATTCTCGTAATCAAAATTTTCGATTAATGTAAAGAGCTGAGGTACCCACAATCGCAGCGTATTCAAGCTGCAATCAACATATCACATTTCAATATCGTACACGTATGATGTAACTATATCAACCTACCTGAGGAGGCTTCCAAATTGGATAGTCGTGATCAAGAGAAACTGGTAGAGATATGGCTTTTTGAAGAGGGGTTTGATTTGGGCCCAACCACTTCGAGTCTTATCCCAGACAGACATACTCCTCCGACTAGCAGACCGTTTCATTTGGATCCTCTGACCTTCCTGACAGAGTTCTTTCACCTTCCGTGTTAACAGTTCAAAGTTTACATCATATTAGACGATTATGATCATGACATTTCTTCGAGCATTAAAAACAATTAACATTACGGGAAATGTTTCGGGTGGATTCCCAGTGTTCATCGCGTACATCCGTTGGAAGACTCTCAGAGCTTCCTCGTTTCGACCCTGTGACATGAGGAACCTGGGACTTTCCGGAAGAAATAACATCACAAAAAATGCCAGCATTGGGGGCACGCTACAGATCAAAATGAAGATACGCCAGGAGTTGTACGCAAAGGCTCCGTCAAACAAGGTGAGCTTCCAGGGCTGAGGAATTATCAACCATGCCAAACCTGAATAGAAATTTATTTTATCAATACATGCAGACCCATTCTAGGTGGCAAGAAACGGTTCATGACACAATCAACACGGTTTGTGAAAATATAGAATAGTCATTACTTATCTTAATGTGAATGATAGTGATAATCAAGTCGATTTGATAGTTAGAAGGGATGAAAAATAAAATCAACATTCACCTGGCAGTAATATGTTAGCTAAGGAAGGAGAAAGACGAACCCATAACAATGTTTTCGACCTGTGCTTAGTACCATGAAATTCTGCCAAGTACGCCATGCTAATCACAAAAGGGCCACTTACTCTGAAATTAAAATGCTAGATGGTTATACAGTAGAATCCCGGTTCTTCGTAATCCCGATAAAGTGAAAATCTTGGTAATTCGTAATAACCAGTCAGCCCCTCAAAAGAATCGCCCTTAAAAACAATCCCGATAATTCGTAAATCCCGGTAATTCGAAATATTGGTCTGGTCCCTTGACAGTACGAATTACCGGGATTCTACTACGATCATCAGTCTCGTGTGTTATATCCATTTATTATACTCACAAGCATCCACTCAGGAATTTGAAAAACACCATAACTTCAAAACTTTGTGACATACTGCTAAAAGCATTGCAAATAAAATCGGCGAAGAAGCCGATCATAAGTAGAGGCCGTCGTCCCCTCGTATCAGCTAAAAAACCCCAGATAAAAGCTGCAGAAATCATTCCTGAAAAAAGCGAATGAGGATGTATTAGCTATATGAGACGTCTTCAGTTCCAGCTGTAGACTGATGAACTTTTAATTAGAAGTCTGTCTGTTTCACTCGTCGGATATGATGGTCCCAAGTAATCACCTAGCATTATCAAAGCTTTTAACAATTCATACACTGATCATACATCTATTCAGTATCTTACCGGCGTAAATAGCAGCATTGAGCATCCCCTTCTGGGACAATGTAAGCTGCAAATCACATTCAGCTGAGGGTAAAACGTAAGACATAGCGGTCGTGTCAAAGAAGTTTGTAATTCCTGCCGGAAGCATTGCCATAAGAAGTAGGTAGTTGAAAAGTCCATAGCCTGAAGAGCGTGGGTAGAAAAAAAAGTTAGATGTGATTTATAGAAAGAATTTGACATTTTTTTGGCTCTCGGAATCAGTACAAAGTTTTACTTATAATCTTAAGTACATACCGGTAGCTTCAGCAGCTTCCTCAAAGTCGTGTGGCACCTCCAATTCATCGGGTACTGAAATGCAATGCAATGAAATTGAATTGAATTAATTCCTTTCCTCGTTTGTGTTCAATGATTAAAATGTCAAGTTGTTAACATCGTTCGAATAAGTGACTGGTTCATGAATCTACAGATGAGCCTGCGTTTTTAATATTCTTGATTGTTTTATCCGCTTCAAAGAATGGTGCTTGTTAATGCTGTGTAATTCAGCCTGAATTCACAAGAGTCAACTGAAATTTGTGTATAAAACTCACCTCCTATTACGAGAGATGGCTGGTCTTCACTTATGAATGCGATGGCGATTACCTCACGTGTTTGATTCTGTTTGTGCTTATTATGCATATTTTCTTGTTTTTTTCTTTCTTTATTTCTTCTATTCAAGTCAGATAATTAAAGCAGGGAAAGTTTTTCGCCGTATTGTTTCTGGCGGAATATTGAGGCAATATTATACTATCATGCTTCTACTTTGCGAGGGTATCGCTGATAATGAGTATAGCCGTGTGCAAATCATTCTATTTATACAATGGTACAGCGATGGTGCAATCAGAGTGATAAGATTCTTGTCTTAAAATTCTGGGAACACAAAAATAGACAGACGCACAGTATTTTGAATTGTACGTACTCCGTGATTCAAATCGTGTCTTGTCTATTTACCAACTAAAAAATCCTCCGACAAATATATTATTATGGAAAAGTTTACATTCATCTAATAATATCGTTTAAAATGAACAAAAATGAAACACATGGATGACTACGACGTGGTTCTTTTTAAGCAAACATAATAATTCAAAGTTCAAGAACTCAACATTTCTGTTAAATCGGTGTTATTAAAGTGACATTCTGATATCGTAGTTCCGTCTAATATAATCTTTCTATTTGAATGATTACTCCCCATTTGTATGATGTAACAAATTTCAGCTAGTTAAAAATAAAAATGATGCCATACTAGTTGTAAGTCCCCAAGTAGAACGAAAATAAGTTCGGTCGGAATTTCATGGTTGAAATTAGTTATTGCAATATATGTTAAACATCTCAAAGATGTTTTGTGATACACGAAAAATTGTTGCTGACGGACTTCGAATTCTGCAAAAATACCATAATTTTTTCAAGACAACTATTCTCATGTTGTATATGAATGTCGGATTAGAGAAACATCGATATTTTACCATAAATATGTATATTTGAAGGAATAATTATTATACACTGTACACTTAATTCTAAATTTATCAGTACAAATTGATATGGTCATCAATCTTGATGTCTGAGAGCTACTCATAGAACTCTTCACATCAGCTTCGTCGGAGGTTTCGGAATGAAAATGGATAATACGAAGCAAACTGAAAAGTGAGTGAAATCACCGAATTAGAATGAGTAATCATGCGAAATTTCTTCGTAGATTCATTTACGTACGGAAAAATGGATATCAGATATTGCTCCATAAGGAAAAAAGCAGATAATCAGCCTTGCATGGCTACTTTGCCCAACAAAAATTGAGTTATTTTCAACAAATGGTACTCACCGATCAGGAATCCACCTACACATATGAAGGGGATCATACAGCCTGCAGTCAGAAGAATTGGAAATAATAGATTTCCTATTACAGCTCCACTACGACCTGCACACATAGACAGACTTGCAGCCGTTGTTCTGAAAGCAAATCATACCCGATGCTGTATAACAAATAAAAGCTTGAGGTCTTCAAGAGTGAAAAGTTATTTCGGTTCTGTCTCGTCACATTATCTGACAAATATTATGCTGCACATACTTGACATTATTCTACCTCGAAACGAGATCTCAGATTCGTTGCACTTCTGTATGAATTGAGATACTCGATTTCAACAAACCTGAGAGATGTGGGCATCAGCTCTACGATAACACTGAGGATGATAGTGACAGTAATGCTGCTAAAAGCCATAAAGATGGCAATAATCGCTAAGGTAACGTCAGAATTCGGTGACCAATTCAACGTAAAAGTGCACACAGTTGGAACTGCATAAGCTACCACTATATGAAGAATAGATGATAAAAAAAAAAATAAAGATTACAATTTTTTTAACGAAATGTCATTCAGTTTTGTTTGAATTTGATTATACATTTTTTGTCGAACATGCTCACGTAATAGCTTCTTCGATCCAACTAGATTAATCACACTCCCAGCAATTGTGTAGCCGATTACCGATGTGACTGCAACGATGATAGAATTTATGTAAACTTCGATGTGAACAGGTGCCTAAAATTTCGTTATATTAGAAGTCGCGGGGTAGAAAATTCAAAAGATTATTCATATTTGGTGGCACACCTACCACGACACAAGTCTTCATCATCGTGAAGTTAGAGTTCACACTTATAGTGGTGTTTAACGAATTTGGTGGATTTATCATATCGCAGAGAGTAGGAGAACCCAGACTAGGATCTCGATTCTCATAATCAAAATTTTCCATCAATGTAAAAAGCTGAGGTACCCACAACCGCAACGTATTCAAGCTGCAATCGACATCACATTTCAATATTGTACGCGTACGATGTAACTATACCAACCTACCTGAGGAGGCTTCCAAATTGGATGGTCGTGATCAAGAGAAACTGGTAGAGATATGGCTTTTTGAAGAGGGGTTTGATTTGGGCCCAACCACTTCGAGTCTTATCCCAGAAAGACATATTCCTCCGACTAGCAGACCGTTCCATTTGAATCTTCTGACCTTCCTGGCAGAGTTCTTTCACCTTCCGTGTCAAGGGTTGAAGGGTTACATCAGATTAGACGATCAACGATCATGACATATCTTTAAGCATTAAATGAATGACAAATTACGGGAAATGTTTCCGGCGGATTCCCAGTGTTCATCGCGTACATCCGTTGGAAAACTTTCAGAGCTTCCTCGTTTCGACCCTGTGACATGAGGAATCTTGGACTTTCCGGAAAATATAACAACGTCAGAAATGCTAGCAGCGGTGGTATGCTACATATTAAAATGAAGATACGCCAGGAGTTGTAAACGAAGGCTCCGTCGAATAAGGTGAACTTCCAGGACTGGGGAATTACCAACCACGCCAAACCTGAATAATGAATATTCCAGCAAACACAGTGGTATACACGTGGTATGTATCCGGTGTGTAACAATGGCAATAAATATACCTATATACCTATGATAGATGTCACTTTGGTTTCGTATCTGACATGCAGCGCAAACCACATTATTACGATTTAAGAATACATAGATATCAAAAAAATGATTTAGGTGGTAGGTTTAGGAATTTTCAATCATTACAAATACAAAATTATTATCAATGTTTAATTAGTGAAAGTCCATAAGTCTTATAGCGGTATACACGAATATAGTCTTCGAATTGCGGTTTCGTGTAGCTGGGTTTAGTCGCTTGACTAACCACTATTCATATAAATTAAGTAACTTGTTATCGTTCCCAATATCTGCAATGTAATAATTGTCTATCAAAGATATTCGTCCGATGATATGTTAGAAAAAATTTTGTGTCAATTGATCATTTGACGATATTATAAAATATTTTCAATTTACCGAATGAATTAATTCATAGTCTAAAGTGAAAATTCCGTAAGCCGTAAAAGTGATTTCTTCATGTATCATCTGAAAGGAGAAATCTTCGAGCTGAAAACAAAACCCAGAATGAAGAGAAATTTCATTCTCAAATTTGAAGTTTTGTTCAAGTTAACGCATGAATAAGTGCAGGATTTACCTCTGCTTTGATTTCTTTATTCATTTCTGCAATCATTAATTTGTTAACGATGTTTGTAGTCAGTTCAACCTGGATTACACATAATTTGTGTGTGAAAAAATCATCATTCTTATAATTAAATCAAAAACAAAAACAAAAAAAGAAAAGAAACACGTTACGAATCAACAGAAAGGAAATTTTATTTGAAAAAATCTTTAGTTACCTCATCCAGGACTTTACTAATTTTTGACAACATTAATATGAAAGGATATACGATCGTAGTACTCCGTGCTACGTATTTAAAAACTTTCAGCCATCCGTTACTCACGTCGTTCTCATCGGAATAATGTAACTGCTGTATGAAATGTGAAATGTCACAAAGCGTCGTATAAAAATAAAAAGTTATGACAGCTAAAATGGGGAAGGAAAAGAAGTCTGCAATTTCTTGAGATATTTCACAAAGCGTACTACGAATAGCGCGGAGTGATTGAAGAGTAAAAAGTTGCCATTTCTGATTTGGCCGTGAGTTCAAAGCCCCTCGATTATCGGCGAAAAGTGGTTCAAAATATGAATAGTTTTCAAACTCTTTGATGTACAATAAATTCTTGTTAACTCTTTCCAGATTTCTTAACACGAGACCAACAGAAATGATGTATTGAATATTAAATAAATAAATGATAATTTGTGATATTAGGACGAGAACTCGCGTTATTATGGATGTTTCAGCAGAATCAAATCGATCCTTGAGGTGGTTTAAAGTGAAAACAGTAAACCATGCAGATACGCCAAAAATAATGTGTACAACCGAAAATATAGATATCTTTTTGTTTAATGCCTCATTTTTTAGACCACCGAGTAGACTATCAATTTCTAAAAGTCTATTCATTACGGGGATAGCACTTCTTTGGCTGACGCACCACGAAGCAACTATAATCCAAGATACAGAGTCACTGACCATAAAGGATATATTTTCGAAGTAATCACTAAATCGAAATTTCTGAGGTATTTTAAAATCGGATTTCAGCACTAAACCTATAGACACGACTGGACAGATGATTAGAAGTAGAAGATTATAGACTAGACCAATTTTTGAGAAAATCAAGGTTTTTTTGGACCCACCGCGAGATTTTTCATCCGATTTTTTAGTCTGGATAGAAAACGGAGCTAATCCAATAAGCTTCATGCCATAAAATATCATTTTAATCAACCAAAAACGCACGTCGATCATTTTTTGAAAAGTTAAAAATATGACTCGTAAGAAAATAAGTGATGATATCAGTTTCGGCTCTAATTATGATTGCAACAATTATATTGATCAAGGAATTTGTTAGGGACTCGTTTAATCGTAATGGAAAAATTTTCCTGGACTGATCCAGTCGCTTCCTTGCTTTCCTACCCGATTTTACAGAACTGGACATTTTTATTCATTACTGCATTTTCTGCATGCGTATGTATAATGCAGTCCATTAGAGAGATAAACCGTGGAGCTGATTGATATTGTTGATATTCACAATCCGATCAATTAGGCCGGGGAAATAAAGATCGAGAGATATATTGAATTGAATATATTTACTTGAACCTGAAGCTATAAGGTTCCGTATTTCGAAAATACCGATCGTTGCAGTGGATAACTAGGATATGAAATAGACCGCGAAATAACGATCTTGTCATGCGTGGGAGGTATTATCAATTTGCATTTTATCTCGATCGTATATAATAGGCGAACTATACGTTAAATGATATTGAACGAATGATTCACATCATTTTTACGTTAATTGATATATTTATTGCTATAAAATTTACAGTTAAATCCCAGATGCAGATATCAAGCATGCAAGGAATGCCATGCGATTCGAATACGCCATTCGAATCGCAAAAGATAATATTTTATCAAATATTCAACCTTCAGGAAAATGTATAGAGTGAAATGAACACTTACCTGGCAAAAGTATGCTAGAAAAGGCAGAAAAAAGACGGGTCCATAACAATATCTGTGACCTATGCTTGATACCATGGAATTCTGCTAGGTATGCCAAGGAGATCACAAAAGGGCCACTTATTCTAAAATTCAAATATTAAGAGGTCATACGATCGTCAATTGCGTGTGTAATATTCATTTATCGTACTCACAAGCATCCACTCAAGAATTTGAAGGCCACCATAACTTCAAAACTCTGTGACATACTGCTCAGAATATTGCAAATAAAATCGACTGAGAATCCGAACATAAGTAGAGGCCGTCGACCTCTTGTATCAGATAAAAATCCCCATAAAAAATCTGAGGCAATCATTCCTGAAGGACCAAGAACCGTGTGATTATGTTAAATTCGTCTATTCGTTTGAATTTAAAAAAAAAACAGCAGACTTGGAATTGTAAATCTTTTTTTCTGCCTCATCAGAAAATGATGACCAAAGTGATCCAATGGGTTCTGATGGGTTGGGTAGCGTTTGAATCCTTTTAACATGTTCATATTCATTTCAGATTCTTACCGATATAAATAGCAGCATTGAGCATCCCCTTCTGAAATAATGAAAGCTGAAGATCACATTCAGCTGATGGTAGAATATAGGACATTGCTGTCGTGTCAAAGAAATTTGTCAATCCTGCCGGGAAATTTGCCAAAAGGAGTAGGTAGTTGAAAAGTCCGTAGCCTGAAGAGCGTGGGTAAAAGAAAAGTTCGATGTGATTTATAGAAACAATTTGAGAATTTTTGGCACTCAGAATCAGCACAAATTCTTAATTCTAATCGTAAGTACATACCGGCAGCTTCAGCAGCTTCCTCAAAGTCGTGTGGCACCTCCAATTCATCGGGTACTGAAATGCAATGAAATTGAATCGAATCCCTTTCCTCGTTTGTGTTCAATAATTAAAATGTCGAGTCGTTAAGACCGTTGGAATAAGTGACTTGTTCATGAATCTAGATATGAGCCTGCGTTTTTATTATTTTTGATTCTTTTATCCGGGTATGAAAATGGTACTTGTCAATGCTGTGTAATTCCGAGTGAATTCGAAATAGTCAACTGGTGGTTAATTGAACCGTTTTTTTTTTATTTTCTATCAATTTTGTCCCAGGTTATTCTCGATTCTAAATTTCTGAGACGTTTGATCTTTCGAATACGAATTTGCGGGATTTCAAGTTCAATTTTAATTTTTTATAAAACTCACCGTCCGCTATTATAGACGGTTGATCATCAGTCGAAAAGGCAAAAACGACTGGTTCGCGCACTTCGTTAGTTTGGTTCGCTTTTTTTTCTAGAGACATTTTTTTACTTTAATTCCAAATCAGAGAGCAATATAAAAAAATCATTCCCCGAAAAACAGATTTACGTGATGTACCATTATATTTATACACGTTACAAGTATCACTGATAATAAGTAACGGCGAGCACGAATCATTCTATTTATGTACATCGGTACAGCAATATAACGTTACCGTTTACACCAGAGTGATAACTTTTATCTCTTTAAAGATTCTAGTAAAACAAAAAAAAAATTCTTTCAGCTTTCGGTATAGCTATGGCTACAGGTATTTTCCTCTACGTTATAAATACGATAATTATATCCTACGTTATAAATATGATAATTATATCCTAGGTGCAGAGTCAGTTGAGATTTTAGATGAATAAATTTCACTGTGATCGGTAATAAAATAACAATCATCAAACTTAAATTATTTATTTATTGTTCAAACGATTCAGTTTTTAGTTTTCAGTTTTTTTTTTTCATTTTTCATTTCTTCTCTGTTCATTCAACGTTATTTTGTATAAATAATAGGATTTCGTAAAATATTACTCAGATAATGAAATGATTTGTTCAGCCTTGGAAACACAATGCATATTATGCAAATACGTTATATAGTATACATGAATACATTAAAATTTGAACTTGAATAAAAGAAACATATTCATGTTCGAATGATAGCTACATGTTGACAGCATATCATAAAAGGTAAAGCTTCGTACGATTAAAAACACTAATTTATCACCATACAACTATATATGTACCTATATAGTAGATACATATATATATACATACACAATCATTACTATAGACTGTACAATTAAACTTATATTTACTCTTAGATCATATCTTATAACGATATTCTAGAAATGATTTTCACCATGTGTTATAACAATTTCGCAGGTGGTTTTGGTATGAATAATGTCATCAGGAAACAAGCTGAAACGGAATAATACAATGAAATTAAAGATCCGATGATAATTATAATATCAATTATGTATATGCCATTTAGGATAAATCGTCGATCTCAAATTTAAGTATGTAATGCAATTTTACTTACCGAGTAAAAATGCTCCGACAAATATGAAAGGGCCATTACAACCCGCACTTAATAATATTGGAAATAAAACATTTCCCATCATAGCTCCTCCGCGACCAATTGATATCGTCAAACTTACTGCCATGGTTCTGAAAATGCAGAGAATAATCTCGTTGTGAAATTTTTTCTTCCTTTAAGAATTCTTTTAAAAAGAAAAAGGATATTGATTTTTTCAACTTCAACGAACCTTAGAGACGTTGGCATCAGATCGACGACAAAAGTGATGATGGTAGTGGTGGAGATACTCGTCAAAGCGATATAGATTGCCATTATTGCTAACGTAATACTGGAATTAGGTGACCAATTTAATGCAATAACGCACCCAATTGGAATCGCGAATACTATCACTGTATGAATAAATAAAAATTGTGTATTAGATTTGGTAAAATAATGTCCAACATCAATTTGCACGTAATTTATTCTGCCAAATACTTACGCAAAAGATTCTTCTTTCCAATTACGTTTACCAGAGTTCCAACAAGCACGAAACCCAGGACCGTGGTAGACGCAATTATCATAGAGTTTATGTAAACTTTGGAAGGAACAGTCGGCTGAAAGTAATGATTCATTGAAAATGATGAGATTTCATCATAGAAATAAGAATCTCGATCAAAAAGCTCGCTGGACGTTGGGCGTCTTCACGAGGTTGAACTCACCACAACGCATGTAGCTGCAGCAGCTATCGTCGAATTAAATCCATTAGTGATAGTCGCGTTTGGAGTACTTCGGATACTGATCATTTCGCACAATGTAGCAGCGCCTAAACTGGGATCACGATTCGCATGGTCGAAATTTTCCATCAAAGTAAAGAGCTGAGGCATCCATAATCGCAACGTATTCAAACTGCATAAGAAAAATAGAAATGCAATCTCTTGCCATCGGATTTTCATATTCGTATTTGATCAAAATGCAAAACTATCAACTTACGCGAGAATACTGCCGAACTGGAGAAAGACTATCAGAATACATTGGCCAAAGTATGGCCTTACGAAGAGAGGTTTGACGTTATCAAAACCACCTTTAGTTTTTTGCCAAAGAGACAAACTGCTTCGACCTTCTTTAAGTTCGATCTTGGGTTGCTGTCCATCAAGAGTAAGGGATTTAATCTAAAAATAAAAAAAAAAGAGTTTGAGCTTTTAATGAAATTTGGCAACTATATAAGATAATGAATTATCAGACATCTCGAAGGAAAATAATAATTTCAATTACTGGAAATGTATCCGGTGGATTTCCAGTGTTCATTGCATACATCTTCTGGAAGACCTTTAAAGCTTCGTCATTTCGTCCCTTAGACATGAGGTATTTTGGACTTTCAGGAAAATAAAGTAATCCCAAAAACGCCATGAATGCAGGCATGCTACAGACTAGAATGAAGATACGCCAAGAGTTGTAGACGAATGTTCCGTTAAAAAATGTCACTGACCAAGACTGTGGGATTATCAGCCACGCTAGAGCTGGGTAAAAATTGTTTTTTTAGTTAATTCGTATATGATGTGAGATATTTTACAATTTTTTTCATAATCGAGGTCAAAATTTACCTGGAAGCGCAATGTTCCCTGCAGCGGAAAACAGGGAGATCCAATACAACGTCGCTGATCTGTATTTCACACTGTGAAACTCTGCTAAGTACGTATTGCTGATTGCAAGCGGACCACTTATTCTGTATGAATATAATTTATTAATTTTAGAAGAAAAAAAATTATTGGGAATGAGTTACGGAAAATATTAATTCATCGTTTAAAAAAGTGCAGACTCTGTTCTATACTCACACGAATCCACTGAAGAATTTGAAGACCATTATAACGTAGAAGCTCTGCGAAGTACTGCTCAAAATATTGCATATAGAATCGGCAAAGTATCCAAATAAAAGTAAAGATCGTCGTCCCTTAGTGTCTGCTAAAAATCCCCATAGAAACGCCGAGGAGATAATTCCTGAAAAATATGTAAACGTACGTGTAGTTTTTGAGCGAGTGCATTGATGGGTCTACGTTTAGACTAATTCCATTTTTTGAACAAAATTTTACCAGTATAAATAACAGCGTTTAGCATTCCTTTTTGATTCAACGTCAAGTCAAGATCGCATTCGGCCGATGGTAGTATATACGACATCGTCGTAGTGTCGAAAATATTAGCCCATCCTGCCGGGAAAATTGCCAAAAGAAGTAGATAGTTGTAGAGTCCATACTCTATGGTAAAAATGAATTAAAAAATTAGAAATCGGTACTCAAATAGATCACATAAATATTCGACGATGTATTATTCGAAGAAAACCATTTCATACGTGTATAAGATGTAATTAATGTAAGCTTAACGTGTTTGATTCTGACCGGTATGAAGTTGGCACCACAGTCTTCTGTCTCCTTCTATCCTTTGTGGTTACATAGAGACGGTAAGAGACAGAAGACTCTGGAGACAACTTCATACTGGTCAGAATCAAACACGTTTAGTGTACATACCGGTGGCTTCAACGGCTGCATCAAAATCGGCCGGCTGTTCCAATTCGGTTTTGGCTAGAACGAGGTAATAGCATTCGAATAAAATTTTTCATGTCGTAATTTTGCAGGGTTTTGATAACATGATCTGAATATATATATTTTTTTTTTTCTATCATAGAACGTAGAGCGTACTTACCGTTTTCATCATTCGGAGGCAAATGTTCCATTGAAAAAGATATGGTGAATACTCCATCCCCCGGTTTACTTGGATCCAGTTTTTTGTCCTTAGGCATTTTGTCCTTTCTGAAATGCATATGATATACGATGGTAGTTTATCGCAGAATTGAACGCAATTGCAGAACGAAATTTGGACTGTTCATGTACAATTATAATTACAGTTTGTGATAATCACTAGTAACGCGGGTGAGATTCGTTCGATTTATCTTTTGGAATGATACATTTCTGGCATGACTTGACTCGACATTTCGAATAAGTAATTTTTTGTAAAGAATCAAAACTGAAGACAGGTTCACCGCTGGACGTGGAATTTAAAAATTATTAATACTGATATACCCTAATGCTGAAACGGATTCTGAAGCGCCATATTATAGCAACTGAACATACACTTGGTTTTAAGTTTTTTTCTTTTTTCAAATTCGTATGAAATTAAAGCAACCTCTGTTTCCGCGATTCTCTGTGTTGAATAGGGGACTCCGTTTTTTATTTTTAATAAAAAATTCAACTTTTATAAGATCGAAAAACGTAACGATTGGACTCTTGACGAAGCGAATTAATTAACTGACGTTTCAAGGCATTGGTCAGAGCTGTATATCATCAGCACTGAATGATGTGTGACCTAACAACCGTATCATACGCGGATTGCGGGGTGTTTCATAAATACCAGTACAGCCGAAGGGAGATTATTCTTCGTCGGAGAATAATCCAAATTCAATGAATACAATTGTGAACACTTCAGATACCTTGAATAGTAAATAAATACTGCGAATAGCGTGGTTTGAAATCGCGTACACTGATACACTACACTCTCCCTTCTCAAACATCTTTTCCTTCAGTATGTACACATCTATATGAAGATTATATTTTTTTTTTCTTTGCAATCCTGAAACGCGCATCATGCAACAATCCGTTTATAAAATTTTGGAACTTAGCCACCGTTGTGAAAATAAATAAGAAAAAAAATGCTTCAATGCTAACGTACAAGATAGTGAAAGTGCCAATACAGAATTTGGTTTTGCCCGCGGGTTAGTCAGCTGCGAGTCACGATCAGTTCAAGTTCAATGATACGAGCTATGGTCTGGCGTAATTGCTCTATTCGACATGAATATCAAGTGTGGACTACGGGCCTGCGGTCATCGACTGATATTGTCTATCTAAGAAAAAATGAAACCTCCAATAGCCCAGTTTTAAAGGGGAATTATAATCACGTTTCACGATTGTGTAAATCATTTTTAAAACGCTCTATATTTGCGCAGAAAATATCGTAGATCAGAGTTCATCGTTTAGCCAGATGCTCTCTAGCCTATGAAATGAATTCTGTGGTAATAATGTAACAAAATCAGTCCTAGCGAAGTCAATAATCACTGATCAGTCTTCTGGACCGAATCTTAAACGAAGTAACAAGATAATACAATACTTGAGGCTATATATCATATCATATGTGTATATATGATGTCGAGCTTCGTACCGAGGGTTACACACCAATAACCTTTGACATTATACGAGTGACGTATGTGAAATGAATGTACACATGTACTTGTTTAAACGTAAAATGAAAAAATATTGCGATAAACAAGCTGTGCTTAAGATGATTAAAAATCTGACTACAACTAGCAATGAGGTTCTCAGACTGTTATAGAATATCAAATACGCATATATTTGTTTACGCTCAATAATATGTAGTTAAAGATGCGTAGAATGGATGTAATTACATGCCGAAATGCATTCATATGAAGTTATGGATATATTAAAGAAAGCCTATAAATAACTGAAATTATAAACCTAATTAAAAAAAAAAAAATTATGAAGATATCAATGTAGAGGAGCTCTGGATAGTTAATTCGATATTGATATTCCGTCAGTTCTGATATGGTGATGAATAATTTTCCGTATTACGTCCAGTGATAAGATTTTTGTGATCACAGATATGTCGATGATTCGGAATTTCGATGATTTTATAGTCTTATAATTTGACTATTAAATCTCTTGTAATGCGTCACGTTGAGAGTTCAACAAACGTGATATTATTGGAAAAAATTGATTGCATTTTAATGAGGAACTTAGAGAATGAAAAACGATCGGAAAATACTCTCATTCACATAAAATTGAATGTGTTAAATTTCGTAATAAAAGACAAAATTCAATCGAACTTCTTTGGCAATATTCAAACAAAAAATCAGTTCGATTCGATACGCAATTTTTGATTGTGATTTTAATTGGAAAATAGCAACAAGTGTCATCTTCTCCGATAAACGTAAATGAGAAAAGCTGACGTAATGAATCTGACGCGTTGTATAATGATATTTATAATCGAAAATCAAGTTATTAATATAACGCTGATTGACACTTGCTATATATCATCAACGTATATGACTTGCATTTGCATCTAGGTAAAAGAATGAATATCTATGATTTAATTTACTACAATATCATCACTTGCTAATTAATTGCTGTGTTATTAAAGGTCTAATTTTCTTCATACCATGGTGAAAATATTTATTTTAATACTGGGAATATAAGAATCCTGTATTATACCTATTCGAATAAATATAATTGCGTATTTATAATTATATGCAAGTGTTTCATGAAAAACAAGGTATATTTAATTGTCTGACATCGCGTGTATCGCATTGCATCAAAGTTAAGGATGATTCTGTTCGCGAGAAGAACACCGTGGATATTTTTAGGATCCATTTATATTGCAAATTTCCATCTCCACTGTTTCACGATTTATTTAAAACGAAGTAAAACTTTCTGGTGGTAAAAAAAGGGTATTTTCGTACAGTGAAATATGAAAATAAGAACATTGAGGATTTGGAATTCATTCGCGATTGGCAACCTGCAGAAGTTGCATTCTTCCAGGATTTCCAAGAGGCTACATTTGCATACGAATTCATGCGACGACCAAGGATAAAGAAAAAGAAAAAATAAGGTGAGTAACATCGAATACACACATTACACACGATTTCCTTATACTTTGTATTAAAATACAGGTTTTCTAAACGCGCGAGCTATTTTCACATGTATTTTCCTTATTTATTGAAGCTAAGCAAACCTTGATTTAGATTGCTCCTACGTCAGACGTTCTTCGGTGAATTTGAATTTCGAGGAGTCAGCACGTGCGAAGTTTTTTTTTCAAAGTCCAAAAAAGTTTGAACGGACTAACGCATGAATGTTTATTAATATTTTTTGATGAAAAAGTTATTTTAAATTTAAGTTTTAGAATTTGGTAGTGAAATACTTCATCAAATTTCTATATCTTCTATTGAATTTGAGAAAAATTGATCAAGGGGTTTTCGAAGGGATGGAAAAATGTGTTTTTAGAAACTTGTTATTCGGTCAGAGCTTTCTAGTCCGTTATAACAGAATTTGGAAATCAAATGCGTCACGAAAAGGAGTTTAAATATTTTTTTCATGTATAGCTCGATAACCGTTGGATCAATTCCAGAAAAAATCATTGTAGAATTGTGTTTTGCCATGAGCAGAATATTTTATCACACAATTTTCACCGAGTGTAACAGACATTCACGATTATTAAAAAAAAAAAATAGTTGGAACCAAAATTTTACACGTCGTTGCACAACCACATTCATAATTCTGCTCATATCCGACTTCCAATTTTTGCTGATAAAGTGAACTTCAAATTAGAAGCATGACCAGAGGATATCCAAAGTATCGAATAGATGGAATTTGGTTTTCCCACCAAAATACATTAACCAGAATTTTTTCGACGTTCTTTGCTCTTGCAATTTAAAATTGCAGCTAAGATTCCTTCTTTTTATTTAAAACTTGGTATTCGTATTCAAAATCGTGTCACTTTTCATTCATAATCCCATATCGATGTTTTATCAAGAAAAATCGAAGCTCTCTGATGAAACAACTACCTATTTTTTACAGCACTATGATCTGTAGTCAAAATTCTCGAAATCTTGACACCCAAATGGCACTTTGATTACAACTTACTTTGATTGCGAAGACAGTTTCGAGGTAATCTTTATCACGCAAACTTCAGAAATCGATGATACACTTCACACCTCATCCGAATAGAATCAAATGCCGACTGGATCAAAAGCTGCTATGGAGTATAGCGAGGGATTTGGGATCCGAGTAACTGTTTCTCGATTTACAAAGTGAACGAGCTGATCCTATGCCCGAGGTTTTATACTCTAAGATAATGGGGTAATGCCATAGTTTTCCTTAAGCAGAACTAGTTCCTTGAACTCTTTAAATGCACGTGCGAAAGTAGTTCTTATTATTACTTCTTCTTTCGCGAATTTTTTATCTAATATTAGTGGGGTAGTCTTGGGCTCACATCCTGCACATCATGTCCTTTATACACCCTTTGGTACATTTCTTTCCCTGATTGTCTCTAATCAGTATAACGAAGGGTTCCCTTTTCCGTAGAATTTTTCGGATATAAAAACTATGAATTGTAAATTATAATCAACTGTACTTATGAATATGGTAATAATTTGACAGTTTTTAAATAATAATATAAATTTGAGAATGAGGAATTTTTGTTATTCTAAAGAATAGGTCATCTTATCGTTTTATAATTTCTGATGATTGCTTTCAGAGAATTGGTGAGAATATATCAATGATGATATTGAAACAACAAAATGATTACTGAAAAGTAATTTCGTTTCTTTTTCTGGCAACGTTCAGATTAATTTTCGCACGTAATTTATCCTTGAATTCGCGGATATCATAGCTCGTAACTCATATGCAAATTACATCGAGTGTATAACGTTCTCCGTATTGTTTCATGGAATTCCCCATCAGATGCATTCAAGCGTACGTGACATATTGACGAGATTCTCTTTCTGACGTTTATAGAATCGGTAATACTTTCCTGTTATCTTGAATAACTTAATCGATTTAATAATATATTTCTACGGGATAGTCCCATTATCGCTCGAGTTGCCTAAGGATCTAGATGAACTTCCTCATAGAGTGGATGTTTTGAAGTAAAGACAACCTTTTTCTGCAGTACATAATTTCATACATTATCTTATCACAGTTAATAAAAAATTAAGTTTCAAGTCTTCCAAACGATGTGAAAACGCAAATACTTTAATTATTCTTCTGATCAAATCGTTGTTTCTTTACTGTGTATATATTTGCTCGTTTTTCCATTACGATTACGATTACGATTTCCTACACTTTGGACATTCTATCTTCACTAAAAAGGAAATAGAACGTGATATCTCATCAGTTCAGCGATTGATAACAAGTATTGACGATATATTATGCAAAAGCGAGGGATGATTGGAATTATTATTTTTTTTTTTTTTTTGTAATGGAAGATAGCATCTCGAATGATAAAATATTGGCAATTTCCACCGCGTGTTAAAATTTTTAAAATCGATTAAATATTTCAAATAATTCCCAGAATGTTTAAATCAACGAGTACTATAAGTAATTCCGAAAATGTATTTCAACGCAGAGTTTCTGCTAATGTAATTGTTTTGATCAGTGTATACATTCTTCATAATTAAATCCTCTTATATTGTAGGAAAAAAAAAATTGTTTTTCTCTTCGGATTCGAATTCATAATTAAATGAAAATCGCGCCTGAGGCGGTCTAAGTCGATCACCGAAGAGTTCAGTAATTTTGTGGCTTATGATGAAAGATGGTGAGTTCTGGGGGTGCGAGAAAAATCAAAACGTTTCCAGAAAAACGGAGCAATTGGTTTTTTTTTTTTGTCCACTATTTGTTTCATACACTAGCATTGATGAATTTGAAATCTGGTTCAAACGGATTTTTGAATACATATAAAATCTTGGAGGATGATAGAAATCTATGAATACAAACGATGACCTATAATTGTGAATTTTCAGGAAAATTTCAAGATTCTTAATTCTCACAATTGTCGGCAATATGCGGACTGAAAATTCATACTGAAGTTCGACCATCAACTGCGAATACAGCGATAGTGTCTGGAAACGCTGTAGGGTTTGAAAAAGCTTATGTTAGGTAAGTCTTTGAGGCGTCGGAATAATCTGATTTACCGACCGACGCTGAAATAACGCGTTTCATTCATAAACAAGTTAATGAAATCGTTTCTGATTTCAACAGTACATTGCGCGATTACTATGGAATTTTTTAATTTCACTCACTTCGAGAAAATTGAAATAAAAATAATTTATTATATATTCTTGCGGTCACAGTGACACCTTATATTTATAATCCTTTTTCATTCTCATCCAGTATTTTCTTCTTCGAAGGATTTACCACCATTCTGAAAGCATCGAGGAATAAAGCCATGCCATATTCATCAAATTAAATAGAAATAATCTAAAATTTCTTATGATTAATTTTCCGGAAATATTAACAATATTGGAATCGTCTTTTCTTCTTCATTTCCCTCAGATGATGTACTACTTACTGTTCCTTGATAGTTGATATGTTTTTCTTTATTCAAACTCAAAGCCAGACTAATATTTTCCTTCATTTTCTAAATTATTAAAAATAACTGCATTTAACCGACACTGCAGTATTGTATTTCATTAATTAAATTCTAGGGGTCGATCAGGCTTCCGGGTCGTGGATCTTGACCAAACTTATAGAGGTGTTTCCTCGAGCCAAAATATGAAGTACTTGCTGAATAACTCTCCGGATTGGGCTTTACTCTATCAATTTACCTAAATGTACAATAGAAATCAGTGTAACTTGGCTTTCGCAAATAGCTATGAAATAATCAGTTTTTCTACTGCGTTATGAGATTCTACATCGCACTGAATATTTATACATTGAATACAGTCATTATTGTACATCAGATTATTGAATATATGGTTAGTTTCAATACTAGCACCGGCAGTTTACAAATCCCATAAATTACCACATAATATTAGTTTCACCACAATACTATATTTATTATTTCAGAAGAATATACCTGATTTATCGTCCATAATCGCATATCAATGCAAACATATATCTAATACATATAGATAGCAATTTTATTCACGATCATTCACACAATATATTAAAAGATGCGAGAAAAACAAGATTTAGAAAGAAAAAAAAAATATCAAGATTAAAATAAGAAACGGCGTAGAATAGTTAACGAAAAAACTATACGTATAATTTATAAAAATACTTAAAATAAAATGGTTATAAAAAATAAAAAAATGTTCTTTTACAGGTAAAAAGAGTTGACAAATATTGTGGAGAAATTGGCTACTATATGGGATCAACAACTCCAAAGGACACGTACGATATTTGTTAACTTAGTCATTCGTAAAAATCTTCGTCCTGTAAATGTTAATATATCTTAAATAATGCGTGTTTTTATATTCATCATAGAATAGAAAAAGAAAAAAATTCATGCTGTGAGTTTTTTCACGCAGATCTTCGAATGATGAGGATAAAATAAGTCAATTCCCACGGTATTAAAACCTCTCGAGGAATAATACTGGTAAATGTGTCTGTTACGCAATAACTTATACCGATAATAATAATAATTAATACACAAACAAGTATAATATATAACCCGTCCGTGCGGAGGCACGAGTCAGATATAATAAGAAAAAATAAAAAAAAGGGACGTAAAATGAAAGTTTTTATTGGTAGTCACCTTTGCAAACTGTATTTTATGGGTATGTTAATTTTTCACAATAATTTATTCCTCATACGTTTGCTAATTTATTTTCTTTATTATCAGTTCGTTGCTGCCGTACTGGTCCCTCTCGGCACGAAGCAGCACAAAATGGCGCAGGCTGTAAATGAAGAAAGGAAAAAATTAAATAAAAATTAAAAGGATAACAAAAAAACGATCATTATATTATCTGCAATTGTTAAAACGTGCCAATCCTAACTAGGTATATCTATATAATGTTAATGATAAAATACTTACTAAAGGGAGCACACGTCATTATACTCATTGTCAGCGAGCAGTCAATCTCTATCAATAGTGCTATTAAATTTCCTACAGCAACTGTGCCAATTCTCCCCGAAACTAATGTAATGCAAACCGCCATAGTCCTAGAAAATAAGAACGAGCGTATGAAGAATTTTTTATTTATTTTTTTCTTTTCAGGATTCGTTATTCTGGTCCTACATTTGTCGAACTCACCTTAAATTAGTCGGGTAAAAATCAACGACGATAGAATTTAGTAGACTTAGACAAACGCCTGATAAAACGTGATAGATGATAATCATAGTCGAAATTAGAGGCATCGTGTTAACGAAGAGAAGTCCAATTCCAGCGAGACCACTTACAATCTGTGCAATTACTGCAATCAGGATTTAACGTGAATTCGCAAATTAAATATTGTACGATTAAAGTAAGCTTCGGTTATATTTAACTCACGTATTATCGTCTTTTTGCTGATCAGACTGACTATGAAACCGACTGACAAATATACAACGAGACTTACTCCTCCGGTGGTCAATGTGTTGGTGAAAACACTCGTGTCAAGATGTCTGTTACACTTTTCCACCTCTATAGTAGAAGCAGTTATATTAGCGGATACTTCTTGTGTCTTTACTGCGTAAGCGTCGCATATCGAAGCAGGTAGTCCTGGATTCAGATGATTGAATTCTGCGACCTGATTGAAGATCTCTGGCATCCATAGATACATACCGTTGTAGCTAGTATGGGGATTATATAATTTACAAAAATGTGCAAGCTGAATCCATCTGTTTGATATGCCACTGAGTAAGTGCATTAATTTACCTGAAGAATATGCCAAACTGCATTGCACATACCAGCAACGTAATGAAACCGTAGGGATGAAGAAATAGCGGAATTGTTTGATCCCACATCGTTCTAAGTACCCTCAATGCTACACCAGATTTAGCAACCATGGGATCCTGGCCCAGATTCATTGATACTGGAGGTATTATTTCTGATACCTATATGATTGTGTCGGGTAATGGTTAGCGGGTCGAATTATTCCTAATTTATGTCCATTCAGTCCTCGAGTGGGTTGATAATACTCACTGGGTATTTAGATCCGTTTTGACCTTCGTTAGTACGATACATGTTCTGCAAAACATCGACGGCTTCTCCAGTTCTGCCGATTGATACAAGAAACTTTGGACTTTCTGGATACCATAGAAGACCAACGAATGAAATGATCCCTGGAAGCCCAAGGATTATGATGAACAAACGCCATGACCTGAACGAAAGGCCAAATATGTCCAGGTCAAAGTCGAGAGGCAGTATCGTCCACCCAATTCCTTCAAGGATTTATAAACGCAATTTATTATAATGATTCAATTCGTCAGCTGCATATATGCAGTCGGTGCATGAATATCAACAAGTGCTAACCTGGTATTACCAACATCGATAATGGAAACGCTGTGCACGCCCAAGCGATTGACTTCGACCTAAATTTGACGCTTGAAAATTCTCCCAAGTACGAATATACGGCCGCTGAAGACCCGGATATTCTGTAATATATTTCATGGAAAGGTTTCTTGCATTCAAATATCAGCCCCTTAAGGCCCATCCCTACTCGTCCACCTCCTTTTGATACGATGTGACACATTTCGATTATTATCAGAGCTCAGGCGTCAGAAACGCAAAAAAGGCCAACGCTGCGCGAATTCAAATTCAATTCCGAACACATACGTCCAAAAAAATGTTCGTTTCATGCGAAAATAGAGACTACAAGTGGTTTTTACATTATTCGTCGAGAAAATCGAATTCGCGTTCGCGTTTTTGACGCCTGGGCTCGGATAATAATCGAAATATGTCACATTGTATCAAAAGGAGTTGGGCGACTAAGGATGGGCCTTAATTACCACTTGATGATTCTGTACTCACAGTAAACCCACCATCAGTCGAAGGGCTGAGAGTAACCAAAAGTTATAAGCAAATGCTGATGCAAGGCTGAAAATCCACGCGCCCAGCAGCGATATTAACAAAACTTTTCGCCTACCAGTTGTGTCTGCAATTACACCCCAAGAGTGTGAACTGCTTATCATACCTGTAATTATATAAAGAAACGATTGATTAGGTGTTTGGATATCTTTCTTCTTTAATTCGTGGGTGTAGTGGTCAATGATCAGCGATTATTGGACATGGTTTAATCACGTTCAAGCTTTCGTTTCCAATCACATACCTACGAAAGTGCAACCCGTCAGAATTCCTTTCTGCCCTGAGGTCATCTCCAGGTCACATTGAGCAGCTGGTAAAATGAATCCTGTGCCCATACTCTCGACTATTGAAGCGGTCAAACATATCGCACAAACTACTGTCAGGCCAGCATTAAACCTACCGAATCCTTTAATGAAGTATAACGTTTAGTGTAAACAATATAATATTTATATACGGTACTTGTAAAATATATTCAACCGAACTCTATGTTAAGTCATGATAACTATTCATCTCGCTCACCAGCTATTTCTAAAGCTTCTTCCAACTCCACGCGTCTCGCGAGTCGAGTATCTAAGAAAATGAACAAAAACTATTTTCAACACTGTGCTAAAGATTATTTTCATTCATCATAGTTGGTATACGCATATAGTTGGCGTAAATGAATTTTTATTAATTAAATAAGGTATGAATTTTCACAAGTGGTAAAAACCATTGAAGATCGTGTGAGTTGATTGAATGATGAATCCTCGAACAAAGAGAATTTTTGAAAATGAAATTAAACTTTTTCACTTAAATGAAATGAAATGAAATCATGAATGGAAGCAATAACTACGAGTAAAGTGGTAAATGAAATTGAGTTTGAACTTACCTGTATTAACATTCTCCATTTACGTTGATGGAACCAAGAGTATATAATCTGCGCGCGTATTCAACGGGAGTTAAACCTGAAATGCGATATTCGTTCGGTTTGAAATTCACGTCACTCGTTCAGCGAATCGCTATTGCTTCTTTAACAATCTAACTTCGCAGGCTGTGTTTAAGATGTCTTCTGCGGAAACGGCGCTGAGTTTATCTTATTGATATATGTATTGATTCAGCACTAGTGATGCGTACGAACGTTCGTATCGATACACCTCAGTTTAGAAAATGTGTATATTGAGCTCTGTGTGAATAACTTCAGCCTCGGGCCCCATTAATGTCAGGGTTGTCAACCAGCCGGTTCTCGACTAGCCCAGCTAGTTTTTTTCCCCCACCCTTAAGGAGATTGGTACAATAAACAAGAACAAGAAGAAGAAGACGAAGAAGAAGAAGAAGAAAAAATTTACAACCAATCGAAATGAGCCGGTTTTCGGTCAGAATCCATATGATCAAAAAAAGAAAAAGATAAGAAGAGCAAAGATTTCTCCGTAATATTGGAATTCAAGACAGTCAAAGTTTTGCTCCAAACGTATACCATGATATGCATAATCAGCCAACATGGTTGCCAATATGTTCAAAGAGTCCCAGTTACAAATGTCATTAATAGTTTGTGTAATATGGGATAAAAATTGACCAACCATGTTATATGTATCGCAAAAATGAATGTCAAATCAGAACCTTTACCACAAATGAAGATAAATAAAAGTGCAATATGTTGAAAATATTCTTCATCGTCGGACAGCGAAAGTGGGAAGGGAAATGAAAGGTCCTGCAATAAGTGGTCAAGCCCGACTTATGAATTGTGCATATTTAAAATAATTACATTTCGAATCTTGCATTGGTAATGAATTTCTCGAAACTCAGGCCTATATGGAATATATAAATCCAATATCCACGGATTATATTTTGTATATTCAGTCTGGATAATCGATGTGTGTCAAATAACGCTTCGTGTACATTATTACTCACATAATATACTAACATCTGTTAGTATAGCTGGTACATAAAAAGGTATACCTACATTTTTGAATGAACAATCGCAATAGTTCATTAATCAAACGTAATCATCATCATTTCACTAAATAGTCAATGAATGACTTTCTTTACGTTCAAAACTCAGGAGTGACTATATAGCTTACAGGTGAAAATTGAAAGAGTGAATTTGGTGCTCTGAAATCACATTGAAACATAGTTTTGTACATTAATACCAGATTTGGAATTTTGTGAAAGGTGTATGTTGCATTATTTCTGAAATAAGCCACCATGATGTTTATTGGTAAAGGTAAAAAAGACGTACCTTTGGGTGGCTACACCTGTACCTACGTCACTGTGACGTATATATTGTGGTCCGATGTAGTAATGTAAACATCGTTTCGCAGTAGGGAAAAATATTGATGAAATATTAATTGTGTCAAACGTTAGTCTCATTAATAAGCGGCTGTATTTATTTAAGGGTTCATTATTTCTTGATCTTTATTTATTAGTATAAGAAATTATCTTACAAATATCAATTAATTGGATTACATTCTATGTCATATCCAGCTAATAACAATTATCCGACTGAACAATTATTAAATTATATTTACCGCTAACTAAACCTTTGCAAATTTTCTCAAATTTAGAATCGGCCGAACTCTAACGGTTCATAGTTAGAATATAACGATATTCATCGAGTTGTAGCAAATCGCCGAAATGAAGGTCTTTCAATTTATCAATGAACTCGCATTATACTATAAGAAATAATTTATATTCTCAGCATCGTTCGGATGATAATGTTAGCTACTACCTGAACGATTATTTCTATCTATTAAATGTTAATTATACAGTTTTTTTTGCGAAATTTTACTCCAAAATTGGATTATCTAAATATCAATTGAAATTTGTGAAAGAAAAAAAAAAAACAGACGAAACAATCATTCGAGTCATAGCGAAAATATTTTCGCTATTTATTTACAACAACTTCATTTCGCGTATTAATATACGTGAACTCCGTCGCATATATTTCTTCATTCTTGCTTGTTGTTTGCTTGTGTTAGACCGTTCAATGGCCGGCCTTCAGCATAGCGGGATTGCTCACAATGATGGCCCGTTACATCTAAGCGAAGATGAGACCCGATCGTTGGCGATTTTTGGTGAAAGCATAATTAATTCAACCTGTTAGAGGCGCGGCCAACAGTCGCGAATTGCTATTTAAATATTACAATAATCAAATATGACGTTGTGATCAATTTTGGAGTTCCGGGTGAAAGTAGAAACTCTTTTGCGATTAATGCAGTCACTTAAATACCTATCAACGGTGTAGAAAATTGTTGCGAATAATCCTGCTTAATGCCGGCTTCTCCGATCGTGCCAAAAGACCGGCGCCAATAATCGCTTCCGGCGTTCCCACGAGGAGACGCAAGGCCGAACAACTCCCATCGTGACCTTCAGGCATTATTACCTCGAAATTAAAAATGACATCAGATACTGATTTGACTAGAATACCCATAAAGGAGATTAATGTCGCTTATTCAGTTTTTCAGTATAGTCAAGAACCGCTAGGTCGTATAAAACCGATTTTTCATTGAGTTTCTTATTTTTTTTTTTTTTCCTTTCAAACGTATTATAATCCCTCTTTCGAATCCCATTAGAGTGAAAAGCAAAATATATTTGTGCGCAGTAATAAAGTTCAAATATTATTATAAATGTGGGTTAGTACGTAGATGACGTAGAACCAACCTGTTTCTCACAGTTGTTTTGTCCCTATGACGTTATAATGCGTTAAACGTTGCGCGTATCTTTATTGAAATGCTTTGAACGGTAGGAAAAAGCGACATCAGTGAAATTATCATTTTTTTCTTTTATTCACAAGCGAAAAAAAAAAAATCTTCTTCACTTTTATCAAGGTTCATGACGAGAGGACTGAATCGTTATTGAAAAATTAATGCTGTTTATACAGTTAAGAAATGTCTTCGAGCTTATAAATGCAGCTGAGAGTTCATAAAATGACGCAAGTGACGTAATTATTTCGTCATAAGAGTCCGAGACTTGACAAGTCTATTGGCATAATTATACCGTATTCATATTACGCTGGCACTCCATATTTTTTCAGAGTCAATCAAAAATGAATGTTAACCGTTACGCAGTAATCTTAATTTCCTCGGATATGTGCGCGAGTAAATTTACGCCGTTCTCTTCTACCTGCCTATAACAGCTCGTATAGTTCCTTACTTAGGCGCCGTTTAATAGCTGATTATAAAGTCATGAAGTTTATAATTACCTCGCTCATTCAGAAAATATATAATTAAAGAATGTACAGATAACTGAGGTGATATTATAAATAGAAACTACAGTAGGATCTATCCGCAGAAGACATGGTGGAAAAACACAACGTGTGTAACACAGTATCAGCTAAATCAATATTATTATACCTATAATTAAATTCTTATTCGTATTCGCGGCAATCAGTGGGTTAATAGTAGTATATTCATAGAAGCATAATCTTGAGCAGAGGAAACTTACAAAAAATTATAATTTAAATTAGTCTACCCGTTTAAAAGAAATGGAAAGAATTCAACAATTATGTTTAAACAATTATTAATATAAACATGTCGCATTTCTTATTTTAAATTAAACACCGAGTGTTTTTTGTTTTTCAACATGAAAACATCATCACTGCGCATACTGCAATCTGGAATAAAAATAAGGCAATCTACAGAAAGAATGGTTTCAACCTCACTATCAAAGAATCAAATCCTTCGCGCCTAACTAAATGGCGCGAAAAAATTCTCACCACAATATCATGCGCCTGGTCGAGCCACAGACGGCAACCCATCCATACAGTTGAGTAGATGCAGTTGCCGCTTTCCCATGAACACCTTTGTGTACGCGAAGCGCCCTGAGTCTACAAAAACAGTACTAACATAGTAACAACTTACAACTGTTGACAATAAATGAATGAATCTCCGGTTTGATTGCGGATATTTTTATAAAAAAGAAAAACATGTCATGGAGTCAAAACTCAAGGAGGATGAGCTCGAGTCCAGAGGTATGTACGCATGTGTGATAAACGAAAATATAACAAGTAGAAAATAAATGACATAGTTCTTTCACACATTCGGCGCAGACAAAGCGCATCTGTCAAACGCGATTCTTGTTTCCAATAAAATTTGTATAATTTAAGAATTATCAATAGACTTTGTGTATCTTCTATCATCTATATCATATTTTCAATACTTCTGAGCCATTACTCAGGAAATAAATTCGTTTTAAGATTTTAGGTTATGTTTAGGTAATTATTTATCATACATTAAATTTTCGTATTAAAAAATGATGAAAAAAAACGAATTCTAGAAAAATTATCATCAACAATTAAACTAACTATAAAATCATTTCTAACTATCGTCAGTTATGTGTGAGTAATCGCAAGGCATGTAGCGACGAAGATCATAACACAACCAGCTCATGCTCAAGATCTAAAAAGATAGCTTCTTTATATCATGGCACTTGGCCTGTGGAGCCTATTATTTGGAGCAGAGATGAAGAGGGGGATGAAAACAAGCTAGATAATTCAGTAGTTACAAACAATGTGAGTAATCATGGTTTACAGCTTTTAAAACCAATTTCCCATATTTCCAAACTATGTCTTTAACTTTCCTATGAATAGCTCGAAGTACAAACTATATCGAGTTTATCATCGAACGGAATTAACGGAGGTGGTGCAGAGGCTGATACAAAAAAAGATGAGAAGAAAGCAGATGAAAAAATGGACGGGGTTTATGATTTGTTGGAAATGTTAAGAGGCATCGAAGGGTGTAAAGATATAAACGCGTTTCTTCTTTCTATGAGCAGCGCGATAGACATATGCTTAGCTATGAAACAGTCTGGTCAGTTTAATGGCTTAATAGATTCTCTCAGAGTCGAGGGAAACTGGATTTACAATATTTATGTATTTGTCTTAACTTGCAGGGTGTTTGCCGCTTTTAATTAAACTGATCAATGCTCGCGGTCAAGACATGGAAACAAAGGAAATAACTTCAAAAGTATTTCATAACATAATACAAGCAACAGCAGACAAAAGTACTGAGCAACCGGAAACTAGGATATATCATTTATTGGAACAACTCAGAGATTATTGTCAAATGCTTAGGTCTATACCTGAGGCCGAGCATGCGGCTGGTAAGAATTAAAGGGCCTTTATTATATCAACATGTATATATGTAATTTAATTCATTCACCTCACTAGCTCAAAGAAACCCTCGAGGATTCAATATCGATATTTTATCTTGACAAAAATGATAAGAGGTTGATTTTGCAGAGGATGTTAACGACCAGCCAGTGGATTACAGTAAAAAATATTCAGAGCGTAATTCTACGTGCCAAACTAGACTGCCGTCTTGCAATTCGGATGTAGAGCCGATAGATTACAGCATGAAATACTCTAATAAGAATTTACCTCATCAAGATAATATGAGCAATGATAATCAAGCCGTCCAAGCTGTTGATTACAGTAAAAGATTTACAGAGCCGAGTTGTGCTCTTCGTCAGAATAGTTTATCTAACGAAGGACAAGTTCAGCCTATAGATTACTCAACTAGATATTCAGAGAAGAGTTCTGAGGCTGAGATAGTCAGAACTCCAAAAAAGGAACGGCAGAATTCAAACTCTAAAGAAGATGTGTTCGGGGACTATGCTGAAACTGATTTGGATCAACCAACTGATTACAGTCTACGATATGCTGAGGACGATACCGACGAAGATGAGAAACAGAATTCTGGATACTTTGCAGAAAGTGAACAAGCATTCGTTCCTGAAGATACTGTAAAGACTTATTGCACTGAAGGAACGCCCTATGAAACGCCTTTTAATTTTTCAACCGCTACTTCAATGTCTGATTTGCGTGTTGATGAGGCAAAGGATGCTGAAGTCCCGAAGAAAATCATCACTAAGAATGTGGAACCTGATATCAAAGACAGCGAATCTAACTTTGAGCCGATAACAGGAGATTCCGACAACCAAATTGCCGCTAACAACGACTCCGAGATTCCAAAAAATGTCTCCGAACTCAGCTCAGACCAAGTATCTCCAGAGAAGTCCGATAACTATTGCGAAGAAGCTGTTGACAAAGAAGGTTTGCTTGGGACATTTATGGTCCCACTTTTTTCTCATCTTTACACATTGTTTCATTTATTTAAGCCACTGAATTGTAGGAAAAATGGTCACCTTCGGCGGAGAAGATCATTACGCAGAACAAACACCTCTAATGTTTTCTCGATGCAGTTCTTTGGGGTCGCTCGGCGGTTTTGAACAACATTCTATACACGATGATCGCAGTTCTGTTGTTAGCGATTTTAGGTAGTTAGTTTTTGGAGCTGGAATTTAAAAAACGAGCAAACTGCTATATAAATCAAATACAAAATTCTATTTCTTAAACTAGCTGGCGAACCAGCGGAATTGTCTCTCCCAGCGAGCTACCGGATTCCCCAACACAGACAATACCTCCAAGTCCACGTCACCATAAATCACAGTCTGAATTTTTGGCCAGATCTCAAGACGAGGCTTCTAAATTGCCTGCGCATCGTTTGTGTGGGTATAAAATACAACTTAGAACAGAAGTGGCCTTCCTCTATCCAGGATTAATCCTCATGGCGATTTTCTTCCAGTAAACGGTAGACTAAATGCTCCAAAGCGCAGCGTATTTGAGGATGACGTAGCCGGCTTTAAAGAAGAGTCAACACCGATAGAATTCTCAGCTGCGACGAGCCTCAGCTCATTGACGATAGATGACGAGCCTAAAATAGCTCACGACTCTAAGCTCAAGGAGAATAGCGAGAGACTAGAAGCTGTGATTCCCGAGGAAATTGAAGATAATTCGCCCGCCAGACTGGAGACAAAAGATGGGGCGCAAGTTGTGATTGACGAGGTCAGCGAGGGCGAAGACGACGAAGGAATGCTCGCCGCTTGCATAAATATTGGAATGCAGAGCATAATGTAAGAGATTTAGGTCCCCTTGCGCTTTTCTAATGATAAATAAACCCGAAATTGTATCATTTTCTATCATTATGCATGCAGAAATCGTAAAGAGGAGCTAAAATCTCCTGTTAATACCAAGATAGTTCAGACTGTGGATACAGATCAAGAAACTGATGGGGATGAAGATGACGAAGATATGTTGGCCGCTTGTATCAACATTGGAATGCATTCAACATTCCGGTACACTTTTATTAATTGAACGGTAGATCTTGTCTTTCAGTTTTCCTTTTCTCATTAAATTATAGAAATCGAAATGTGCTGTTAACAGACACCATGTTCTCACTTTCTCATCAATTACTCCTTAGGAATCGAAAGGAAGATCAAAAGGGGTCTGTTACGTCGGATGTTGCCAGCGTCACTGAAGTTGTAGACACTGAGGAGATCAGTGACGTTGATGACGACGAGGGGATGCTAGCTGCATGCATCAACATTGGAATGCAGAGAGTTTTGTGAGCGCCTTTATTCCTATTCATGCTTAACTTCATCATCAGATGAGTTTTATTTAATATCCGCTTATTTACAGGAATAGGCAAGATGACCCGAAAACTATTCTCAAGCCTGAAGCTGTGGGCATAAATGAGCCTCAAGATTCTAATAAAATTAGCGACGTTGATAGCGATGGTGAAGATATGCTGACCGCTTGCATCAATATCGGGATACAGCGCACGTGAGCGTCTTAATTCAACTTTAGGGCATCTCGCAATTTCATGATTTCGGTCATTCCAAGTCTTCGTCATAACGTTATACCATGAAAAAGACTCAATGAGTCTTTAATAGGGTCGAATTTTTCGGAATTGATTTGAACTTTCTAATCAACAAATTCCATGGTTTGAAACAACGTTCAATACTTTTCAGCCATGGACAATCCCTGAGAAGAAGTACTCTCCAAAAAGCTTCCCAACCAGTCAGTAATTTAACAAGATATCAAACAAGTTCTGCCCTAAATCATCTGGACGGTGGTGTAGCAGCTACTCCTGGTAATCATATGCTGGGATTACGGAGTCTAAAAAGTGGTCCAGAAGATGCAGCTATCCTGGACAGTATTCACATTTACTGTACAGAAGATACCCCAGCTAACATTTCACCGGCAGGATCTCATTCTAATCTTTCTGCTCTGTCGATGCTGAGCTCTCCTGGGATTGCTGAAAAGAATTGCGAGTCTAGAGTCCAAGGGGCTGATGATCCACGCCCGGATTTGTTGTCTATTGATGGTCTGAACCTTTCTGAAGACGACGATATCATTGTTGCCAAACTCATTGAGTCTGGAATGCGGAAGGTACGAAATGAGGAGAAAAAGGAATCGTGTTTCTATTTTTAAGCGCGTCAGAGTCGACTGTAATTCTGTATAATTTATTTCAGGTGCAGCTGACCAGCAACCCAACTCCTGCAATCACTCTTGCTCTTTCTAAGAAACCAGATCCCGAGAGACCGTGTAGTACTCCGTCAACTTCTCCGGCTGAACCTGTTTGCAATAGCAATAAAAAAGGTGGTTATTTATGTGAGGTGATTTGGGAACATTAATAATTCGTTAAATTTAAATATTGCAGAGTATTCGAGGCCTCAGACCCCGGAAGATGATAATTCTGGTATTAATGATCGTTGTGTAGTTGGGAAAACCAACGATGCTACATCGAGTGATTTGAGAGCCGAGGAATCGACGATGGCACCTTCTCCGTCTGATTCGAGATGCTCAATCAATGGTGGTGAGTTTGGTAGTTCTGTTGAAGAACGAGAACAAACTCTCCTCGACTTATGCATTATATCTGGTATGCCTAAATGCAGACATGACGAAGGTGGTAAAAAATTGATGAATAATTCATTATTATATATCGAATATCGGCAGACAGATAATAGATGTTCAGTATGTAAATTCTGTTCGTATACGATCAAGTTTTGAGATAATTAATCACTGTGTCAGTTAGTTGTGAGGATAAAAAGTTTATTTATGAATTCTATTTCTCATCAAAAGTATTTTTGTCTTTTTTTCTATATCACTGTAATTGATTAACAATGTTGTAATTTCGTTAATAGATTGTTACTATTTGTAAAATTTCCAAGTTTCAGCATGCTGTAGATGTTTGATTAATGTCATGATTGATTTCGTGTACGTTTCAGATTTCGTTACATAATAGAAAGAAGAAATTCGATAACGCCATTTCGTGCGATTGGAACAAGAGCATGAAATGAGACAGCATTTTATAGCAAGCATATACATAAAGATGTTTTTCATCAATTGACAATATTTTAGTACTGTTGTATCGCCATTCTTAGATTCTATTTATTATTATTAAGATACTGGAGTGTTATCATTCTTCTGTTGTTTCCTCTTTTTTTTTATTCTTATTTTTTTCATTTTTTTTTTTATACGGAAGTAAAAAAAGTGTTTTATATTCATTTGAATAGAGCTATTGTATATACTATGCACCAATTTTGTATAAATAAAATTATACGATTCGATTTATTATCATGAACTTGTTTATTATTTGAATTCTTTATCTTTCAGCTCTATTACTAGAACCTGATGATACGCATTCGTATCTCTATCATTGTCCAAGAGTTTGCGAATATGTAGTTTCCAGTGATGTAAGTAATATATTATACGTGTTACGATCACATCTACAATTTTTCCAATCGAATATTCAGTGTTGTGAAAATTGTAATGAAATTTTTCTTAAATACTCATTTCTTTCGTAATCTGTAATTGGATTTTCATCTGATACACATTACTTTGGCAATGACTTGATTCAATTACACATCACCAAAGTAATGTGTAATTGAATCGAGTTCAGTTACACATTACCAAAGTATTGGGTAATTGAATAAGTAATTTCATTAAAAATGTAATCAGTGTGTTGGGCCGTCAACGCCGGGCCAATTATGTTGCACCTTATTATCATTATTATCTTTGTTTTGAGTTTATATTATTGTTGTTATTAAGGCCCTTATCTAAAATAAAGTTTGTTTTGTTTTTACACGTTCACCCCGAAAGACCGTTGTTTAATTCTTTAGTATGCCGATCGGCCGCTCGGGGACAGGGCTTTAAATACCTCAACGAGGAAGAAAATCCACCAGTCCACAGAAAATCTTTGAAAGTAGAAGTTCGATTTCGGGAAAATATTAACATAAAATAAAACCTAAAGGTATATGTGTTTGTAGTCGCTATCTATTATTCATCGTCTTCTTCCTATTCTCTTTCCGTTTTAATCGTTAGATAATTTCACTTTGAGTTGTTCTTTTAATTGTTTGTTCGTTCGTTTGTAGACATCGCTAGTTTTGATACCCCCTCGCGCAGCAACTACTCCATTGATTCATAGAGAGCGCTGGTCGCGTATTATAGTGGTGCTGCACAAATATGCGGACAAAAAATTTACTACGTTTTCTGAGAAGCGCTCGTTTATGAATGAAAAGATAGTGGTGCTGCACAAATATGCGGACAAAAAAATACTACGACCCTTTCTTTATATTCTTGGAGGCGTGGCAAATAGCTCATTGATAAAATTCTGAATAGCAGTAGAAAAACTACTAACTCTTCATTAGATTCATTGATACAATGAAAGATAGTGGCGCGTGGAAATAATGTGAAGAAGTTGAAGTGAAAAATTTATTATAAATCATTGCAAAAAGAAATTATGTTGTGGGCTAATCTTAATGCATCTTTTACCAGATGCAGGAAGAAGGCACACGTCTTATTATACGGTACCCGCAAATCTTTTGTGCATTTTTAGTTCTATACTTGCCTAACCGGCCTAAACTGACCTACGACAATGGCGTCCCCCACCCCTCGCCATTCGTAGGTAAGATAAATAGGCCGTGCGCGATGCGGAAATGTTCAGTTACTTGCGCGGCCTCATCGAGTGAACGTGGGTGACACAAGTCGAGGAGATTTGCGGCTCGGGAAGGCTGACATCAACGGAGGCACATTAGACATGAGTGAGTTGAAAACAAGTTAAATTGTATTCAATACTTTTTCGACAAATTTCACGCGTCTCGTATTTTAATCGTCGAAGTAAGTAACCGTTGAATTGCTACCGGCAGACTTTGATTATAATTGCAGATATTGTTCATTTTCAAGTACATTCTATTCATACCAGCGAATAAATGTGCGAAAATCGAGATTTCTTACGAACATAACTTCTCGGACCTGTTTTTAATACAAATATAGTGGGCGAGAGAGTTTCGTTTGATAACTTCGCGATAATTATCCCATCATCCCATTATATTATTGGCATATAAGTCCGAGTCTCTCGCCCTGTAGCGTCGTTTGTTTGACGCAGGTATACTTCGCGACTCCGAAGGGGAAACTAATTTGTCGTGTTATTTCGAGTTGACAAGTATTTTTCGGGATAATACTCATTCCCCGATTTATTCTTATATTCGATTCTTTGACAGCATTATCGGTCGACGGAGATGAGAATGAACATCGCTGATACTTGAAATGCATAGATCCTGCGTGCCACTTGGTCGGAGATGGACGCCAACCAACACTGCCGGGCTAGTCCTGGATTGACGGTCGACCAAGATAATGGTGAGCTTTGTATTATATTAGCCAAAGGCCTAATTGAACTATAAATGTATGTCCGTAAAACAATCATTGCTGAAACATACTTCGCGATCCGATACAGATCTCGGACAGATTACTTTTCCAAGTCTATGTACTACCGCAACACTCATCGGCCAAGTAACCGTGAAGCTCACCCTGTATCTATTACTCGATACCGGGGCCTCCGGCTTGCCTCTGTCTTGCCGTATACGCCAGAAACTTTCAGGACAACTCGGTTTCACTCAGCTGCAAGGGATACGATACAGACGCTCAATAATATACCCAGAGGTAAGATATTGTCCATCTCGTTATAGGGTAAGCCTAGGAGAGAAAGCACACTTAATTCTTGGAAATAGCAATAAATTCTCTCTTTTTAATGACAAGCTTGGAATATGATTGATAGATCTCGAGAGAATATGTTTACCTTATTGAAATATAGTAGACTCACCTCGTAGTAGAGAAATATTTGAATAACCAGGATCAAAGTTTCAAGGTTTGAAAATAAATAGAAGGGTAGATAGCTGTAGGCCTAATTAGGCATCACATTTATTTTTTAAACATGGAACATAATTCAATATTGGTGATAAATTACTCCAGAGTCTCAAGCACCAGTCATAACGATTGAAATATTGGAAAATCTATTCATGCATGCAATAGTAATACTAGCTCATTGACATTCTTGATTCTGTTGAAAATAGTTAAAAGTTTATATCAAATTTAAAAATGGTTCAGGCAGGCTTACAAAATCAATCATAAGAAATATATTATAATAAATTTCATACAGATGTATAATCACAATTAGAAATTCATTGGTACTTAGTTGAGAATGTTTGCTTGAAAAACACATAAACTTAATCTATCCAATGTAACCTATGCTTATCTAGTTTTTATTTTCACAGGCGTTGTTCACCGAGGGAAACTAGCTCCTGCCTATCCTCAACAAAACCTCTTCAATATTCATCAGGACAGGGGATTCACACCAGGGAGTGAAGCAGTCCAAGCACCGCGGGAATGACCGCAAGACGACTCTGCACCGCGGAGTATTAATAAAGTAGCATCAGCGAATGGTTCGTAATTACAGTTCCTTTTGAATCAGTTTTGATAAAATCTCGCATCTGGTCTGGTCTATAATTATTTTAAATTACTTTACTTTATAATTACTTTTGATAATTAAATCGAGTTCAATTACACATTACCAAACTATTGGGTAATTGAATAAGTAATTTCATTAAAAATGTAATCAGTGACTCGTAACACTGCAAATATCCATGTAATAATAAGATCGTTTATGCAATAAACATGTATTATTATAGTAAATTGACGCATTCTTGAATAAATATCTCTTGAAATTGTAATTCATCTATCGTTGAATCATTTTCCTATGTCCTTTCCTTGCCTATAAGTCGAAAATCATGAAAATCGCATGATTTCATAAAGCCCCGAACAATATTAATATATAGTATAAATATAACAATATTAATATGAATAATAATGCGCCTTGTCATATGCAACCCGCATGCCATTCGTGTAAACGGAAGGGCCCATGTTAATTTTTGTTGCCTATTTGGTGTTTTCCGAATGCCTATATTCAGGCGTATTGTAGTAATTCAGAAAAAAGGTCGAAAAAAAGGTTCCGGCAGTTGATACCTTGATTTTAGTCGCTTTGAGATGAGATATCAAATGCCAGAAAATCGACCAATCAGGAGGCTGCTTGAGCCAATTTAGGCTCAATTTCTCGAAAAGGAGCCTCCTGATTGGTCGATTTTGAAATTAAATCAAGTTACGGCGCTACAGAGGCTAGCCATCAGCAAAATTCTGGATTTCTGGCAGTGGCTGGATTTTCACGGCAGCAATTTACTGCCGCGGCGCTATTCGTTGTTAACCACGTGGTTTACCTACGCTATTCGTTGTTAATCACGTGTTGCTGCCGCAGTAAATTGCTGCCGTAAAAATCCAGCCACTGCCAGAAATCCAGAATTTTGCTGATGGCTAGCCTCTGTAGCGCCGTAACTTGATTTAATTCAAAAATCGACCAATCAGGAGGCTCCTTTTCGAGAAATTGAGCCTAAATTGGCTCAAGCAGCCTCCTGATTGGTCGATTTTCTGGCAGTAGATATTTCATCGTAAAGCGACTAAAATCAAGGTATCAACTGCCGGAACCTTTTTTTCGACCTTTTTTCTGAATTACTACAATACGCCTGAATATAGGCATTCGGAAAACACCAAATAGGCAACAAAAATTAACATGGGCCCTTCCGTTTACACGAATGGCATGCGGGTTGCATATGACAAGGCGCATTATTATTCATATTAATATTGTTATATTTATACTATATATTAATATTGTTCGGGGCTTTATGAAATCATGCGATTTTCATGATTTTCGACTTATAGGCAAGGAAAGGACATAGGAAAATGATTCAACGATAGATGAATTACAATTTCAAGAGATATTTATTCAAGAATGCGTCAATTTACTATAATAATACATGTTTATTGCATAAACGATCTTATTATTACATGGATATTTGCAGTGTTACGAGTCACTGATTACATTTTTAATGAAATTACTTATTCAATTACCCAATAGTTTGGTAATGTGTAATTGAACTCGATTTAATTATCAAAAGTAATTATAAAGTAAAGTAATTTAAAATAATTATAGACCAGACCAGATGCGAGATTTTATCAAAACTGATTCAAAAGGAACTGTAATTACGAACCATTCGCTGATGCTACTTTATTAATACTCCGCGGTGCAGAGTCGTCTTGCGGTCATTCCCGCGGTGCTTGGACTGCTTCACTCCCTGGTGTGAATCCCCTGTCCTGATGAATATTGAAGAGGTTTTGTTGAGGATAGGCAGGAGCTAGTTTCCCTCGGTGAACAACGCCTGTGAAAATAAAAACTAGATAAGCATAGGTTACATTGGATAGATTAAGTTTATGTGTTTTTCAAGCAAACATTCTCAACTAAGTACCAATGAATTTCTAATTGTGATTATACATCTGTATGAAATTTATTATAATATATTTCTTATGATTGATTTTGTAAGCCTGCCTGAACCATTTTTAAATTTGATATAAACTTTTAACTATTTTCAACAGAATCAAGAATGTCAATGAGCTAGTATTACTATTGCATGCATGAATAGATTTTCCAATATTTCAATCGTTATGACTGGTGCTTGAGACTCTGGAGTAATTTATCACCAATATTGAATTATGTTCCATGTTTAAAAAATAAATGTGATGCCTAATTAGGCCTACAGCTATCTACCCTTCTATTTATTTTCAAACCTTGAAACTTTGATCCTGGTTATTCAAATATTTCTCTACTACGAGGTGAGTCTACTATATTTCAATAAGGTAAACATATTCTCTCGAGATCTATCAATCATATTCCAAGCTTGTCATTAAAAAGAGAGAATTTATTGCTATTTCCAAGAATTAAGTGTGCTTTCTCTCCTAGGCTTACCCTATAACGAGATGGACAATATCTTACCTCTGGGTATATTATTGAGCGTCTGTATCGTATCCCTTGCAGCTGAGTGAAACCGAGTTGTCCTGAAAGTTTCTGGCGTATACGGCAAGACAGAGGCAAGCCGGAGGCCCCGGTATCGAGTAATAGATACAGGGTGAGCTTCACGGTTACTTGGCCGATGAGTGTTGCGGTAGTACATAGACTTGGAAAAGTAATCTGTCCGAGATCTGTATCGGATCGCGAAGTATGTTTCAGCAATGATTGTTTTACGGACATACATTTATAGTTCAATTAGGCCTTTGGCTAATATAATACAAAGCTCACCATTATCTTGGTCGACCGTCAATCCAGGACTAGCCCGGCAGTGTTGGTTGGCGTCCATCTCCGACCAAGTGGCACGCAGGATCTATGCATTTCAAGTATCAGCGATGTTCATTCTCATCTCCGTCGACCGATAATGCTGTCAAAGAATCGAATATAAGAATAAATCGGGGAATGAGTATTATCCCGAAAAATACTTGTCAACTCGAAATAACACGACAAATTAGTTTCCCCTTCGGAGTCGCGAAGTATACCTGCGTCAAACAAACGACGCTACAGGGCGAGAGACTCGGACTTATATGCCAATAATATAATGGGATGATGGGATAATTATCGCGAAGTTATCAAACGAAACTCTCTCGCCCACTATATTTGTATTAAAAACAGGTCCGAGAAGTTATGTTCGTAAGAAATCTCGATTTTCGCACATTTATTCGCTGGTATGAATAGAATGTACTTGAAAATGAACAATATCTGCAATTATAATCAAAGTCTGCCGGTAGCAATTCAACGGTTACTTACTTCGACGATTAAAATACGAGACGCGTGAAATTTGTCGAAAAAGTATTGAATACAATTTAACTTGTTTTCAACTCACTCATGTCTAATGTGCCTCCGTTGATGTCAGCCTTCCCGAGCCGCAAATCTCCTCGACTTGTGTCACCCACGTTCACTCGATGAGGCCGCGCAAGTAACTGAACATTTCCGCATCGCGCACGGCCTATTTATCTTACCTACGAATGGCGAGGGGTGGGGGACGCCATTGTCGTAGGTCAGTTTAGGCCGGTTAGGCAAGTATAGAACTAAAAATGCACAAAAGATTTGCGGGTACCGTATAATAAGACGTGTGCCTTCTTCCTGCATCTGGTAAAAGATGCATTAAGATTAGCCCACAACATAATTTCTTTTTGCAATGATTTATAATAAATTTTTCACTTCAACTTCTTCACATTATTTCCACGCGCCACTATCTTTCATTGTATCAATGAATCTAATGAAGAGTTAGTAGTTTTTCTACTGCTATTCAGAATTTTATCAATGAGCTATTTGCCACGCCTCCAAGAATATAAAGAAAGGGTCGTAGTATTTTTTTGTCCGCATATTTGTGCAGCACCACTATCTTTTCATTCATAAACGAGCGCTTCTCAGAAAACGTAGTAAATTTTTTGTCCGCATATTTGTGCAGCACCACTATAATACGCGACCAGCGCTCTCTATGAATCAATGGAGTAGTTGCTGCGCGAGGGGGTATCAAAACTAGCGATGTCTACAAACGAACGAACAAACAATTAAAAGAACAACTCAAAGTGAAATTATCTAACGATTAAAACGGAAAGAGAATAGGAAGAAGACGATGAATAATAGATAGCGACTACAAACACATATACCTTTAGGTTTTATTTTATGTTAATATTTTCCCGAAATCGAACTTCTACTTTCAAAGATTTTCTGTGGACTGGTGGATTTTCTTCCTCGTTGAGGTATTTAAAGCCCTGTCCCCGAGCGGCCGATCGGCATACTAAAGAATTAAACAACGGTCTTTCGGGGTGAACGTGTAAAAACAAAACAAACTTTATTTTAGATAAGGGCCTTAATAACAACAATAATATAAACTCAAAACAAAGATAATAATGATAATAAGGTGCAACATAATTGGCCCGGCGTTGACGGCCCAACACACTGATTACATTTTTAATGAAATTACTTATTCAATTACCCAATACTTTGGTAATGTGTAACTGAACTCGATTCAATTACACATTACTTTGGTGATGTGTAATTGAATCAAGTCATTGCCAAAGTAATGTGTATCAGATGAAAATCCAATTACAGATTACGAAAGAAATGAGTATTTAAGAAAAATTTCATTACAATTTTCACAACACTGAATATTCGATTGGAAAAATTGTAGATGTGATCGTAACACGTATAATATATTACTTACATCACTGGAAACTACATTTATACTTGACAAATATATATCGTATATGCATGTATCATGCTCTGTTACCTGAATAGTTATTGGGAAGATTTCGTACAGTAATGGGTAATCCCAACTATCCCAATCCCTATCACTTCTCTATCCCAAATACAACGAGTTTAAACAAATAAAAAGCATCAAGACCTTCGGGTCGGTACCCAAGGGCTAAATACAATATGATACATGCGAGAGAACATATTGTTAATAATATATCATCACGTATTTTCATCTATTATGTAATATTACAAGTCTTTTCCTTGTACGATCATGATATGACCGAATGAACTGGTCAAGTATAGCGAGCCTTATAAAAACGAGTTATTATATTACCGCTTATAGCTTTCATAATTAAATTGATTTGGAATAATCTGTACAGCGATTTGTAAAATGATTTGAAAGTTGTTGTTGAATATTGAAACTAGTATCCGACATGTCTCGAGTAGGACGTTGATTTTAATGTTTGTTGTTTTAATAGAATTGTATGAAATCCTTCGATCTATCATAATAATAGTGGAATAGTATATTTGGATTCACAGATTACCTGATCAATGTAATTGAAAAATCAGTGATTTCATAAAAAAAATTTCAATGTCCTACTACTATCAATATTCGATTATGTTACTTTTGATTAGATAATAAGATTTTTTTTTACTTCCTCTAGCTGAATGTTGTCATAAAACGAACGCATTTTCAAATTTTATTATACTAATTAGGTAATTTTTTTTTAAATTTGTTTTCGGAATTTAATGCTTCTATTTATAGGTATAGTACCTATTTATGTATATTATTTATAAATTACCATCTATAATAAGATGAAATAGCAACGTAAATATCCTCAAATAATCTGTAATAACAGAATCACGGTAAAAAATTAAACCCTCTGATTAGAGGAGGATTTCTTTACCAGTATATGAAGTATAAAGTATAGTAGTTGTACTTTCCTATAGTAATACACAAATATGTTTTCTATCTTGATGCATTTTCTCAAGTAAAAAAGAAATGGAAAAGTGTAATAATTAATCAATACACCATATTATCACTAGTAGATAGTAGAGGCTATCTACTTCCCTATACATCCCATTATACACAGAAGCGTATCAAACATACTATTGTACACATTTATAATTAATAATATTAATAATAATAATAATAATAATAATGATAATTTGTTCTAGGAATGAAGAATATAAGTACTCTAATCATTTTTAGAAGACTGTAAGTATTGACTTCCTACTATTTCAACACCGCATGCTCGCGGAAACCAGCCTCTAACTCGTTCCAGCATTGTATCACCTCCTCCTTCTGTCTCTTTCTCTCCGAAAAGCCAATATCTGTAAGAATTGATTATGATTATTTATTACTTTCTATTTTTAGAATGATAAGAATACAGCAAATGGTTTATTACTATGCCTCTGATATAAAAATTTGAATAATTTTTCAGCCAACCTTCTCCACCTTGTGACTAAAACAGTGTCATTAACACTTAGTTTTATACGAGGCTCGTCTGTACAAGGCGGATGACATAGAACGGCACATCCATAGCTTATAGGAACCCACGAGCCAGAGGATGACGAGACGATTCTATACCTCAGAGAACGTTTTCTTTTCTCTTGTTTCTGTGCGAGTTGTTCACGCTGTAAATTAAACGTTAATATATGATAAAAACCAAGTATTAATCATTGCATAATCTCATTGTAGAAAATCTTCTAATATTTTAAAAGTAAGAGTCTGATCTTACAGTCAAAGTGTACTGATCACACCCTTCTACAACTGGCCACGTAATTCCATCACCTGTGGGTGTGCAATTCCACGTTAGTACTTCTTTAGTGTCTATTAACCAGCCCCTGGAGTAAGGGTGTATAAATTTCAGGCTTGTTCCATGCCGCCGGTACTCGGCCTTTTCGTTTATCCAGTCTTCAATTCCGGTACGATTTCTGAATATTGCTTTCAGCTGAAATAAGAAAAGCAGAAACGGAGTTTAGATTATGTTCCAAGTCCTGGTTTGGCCTGCTTCATATAATCACCTGGAAATATAGGAGCATACCAACAGCCAATACAACGCCGATTGACAAACCAATTGTAAATACTACTAGAATTAATATGATAACCGACGGCGGTGGAAACTCCAACATTTTAAGAGATAAAACGCTAGTCAACCAAGAAACTAGCGTGAAAGTAGACATGCAGCATCCACCAACTGCACTCATTAAAAAAGCCGTGAAATGCCCGTGGTTAAAGTGTCCTACGCAGTTGTTTATCCAAGGACAATGATGGTCCATCTTCATTACGCAACGATTGCCTGTTAGAGAGGTAAAAACCTAGTTGATAAGAGAGTTGGGGGAGTTTTTTTGTCTTCGTTAATGTAAGAATTATCAAAATTTTCTTACACTTTCTACAATGATGAGATCTTGGAGCTTTGTACCCAAGGCAAGTTGAACAATACTGTAAATACTGTGAATCCGATATCTGAGCCTACGGAGAGAAAAAATGAGAATAAAAATTTCAGTCTAAAATATAATGGTTGCGAATAATTTACCGGCATCCATTTAAGTGGCAGATATCCAGGTCCTTCGTAAATAGAAGTTATAAAATGATATAACGTCGAGCCACTTAGGCTGAAAAAACATAGAAAATACAGCGCAGCTGATACGCTTTGTTCAGGAGGCCACCACTGTCTGCTACAATGTATAGTCATTAAAGTAATGATTTTTACAAGGCCTGAAAATAGTTTCATAGGTCAATTATAAGCGAATATTAAACGTTGTATAAATAAAACGAAAAGTTATTTATCGTTTTTGAAATATTTGATCCCTAGTTGATTTTAAACGATTAGTTTTCGACTCAGTTTTATTATCCGAAACGATAAAAAGGGAGGAAAAACATCCAACAGAAAATAGATAAGAGAATGACGAGTGATTTATAACTAAATGTAAACTAATAAAACGCTTACCAAGGGCTGTCAATGGACCCCAATGACATATCCTCTTGAAAGGGCCGATGCACATTTTTATTCATAACACAACACTGGTATAATTTATCGTAGTGTCAATTATTTAACAAAAAGTTAACCTCAAAAATTGAAACATCATCGCGCCGGGTGTGTGCGGAGAAAAAATCACACTTGCCAAATGTCAAATGCTTAATGCAAACGTCATCCTTGAGTTCAAGTTCAGGTTGGCATTACTGTGTCTAATCTAATATATTGCAGGTATTTAGGACTGATAATCCGACAGCTGACACCTTTAAAAATTAAATATACACATACATACATATATTTCGTGTGTAATTTAATAAATCGGGTATATTTTAAGACGCTATCTGTTCGTAATATAGACGTCCCACTATGCAACAGTCCCGCAATATTTAATCAAAGGTAATATTTGCGTCGGTGATGTACTGCCTTTAGTTTTTGAACAGGATGGAACGACGATGAGTGATACTACTGTATGTATATTTATACGAACGTGTGTGACAGTTTCTCATTTAATGTTAACTCACGTAACGAAACCTCGATGTTTAATATCACAGAATTTTATAGCTCATAATTCGCGACTAATAACAATCCATAAATATTCTAAATTTGTTCGTCAAATTCTAGGTTATAAATATTTATTTATTTATCTACTTATTATCTTATTTATTTATTTATTTTATGTACTGTTACAGTATCAACACTCAATACCGAGACCAAGTGGTCCGACAAAACGTCCATCCTTACCGCGAATGAGTAATCCATCAAATGACGCTATGGGTCAAAAGAAGAGAGTAGGCAAGAATACTTCAAACGCTAGTATACCAACTACGTCTCCTCATGCTACACCAAAAAAAGACGTAAAATCCCCAAAGTCGGATAAAGAATGGAAGAAACACAAAGAAACTCCTCCAGGTTCTAATATTTATCCAGACTTGAAAGCAGAACTGAACAATCTAGATGAATCAAATACGTCGACTGCTGGGTCACATAGTCATCAGTCTATCAGCGATACAGATACAACTGATTCCCCAATATCAGATCGCAGTCGTGATACACGTGAATATTCCCGTGAATGTTCAGAACCGAATAATTCATACGACAGTAATATCCAAAAAAAATCTGGACTATCATACGGAATCAAATTAAAAAGCTGGAGGGGATGTATTTTGCTCGTGATTGTGGCAATTCCACTTTATAAAAGTTTTTCCGTAAGCAACAGGCCAGAAAAACGTAGCGAGACAGATAAAATCTTTGCAAATGATCACTTGACACAGGAAATACAAGTTTTAAAAGGTCATTTTCCATCCCAAGATAATTCTACCTGGGGATCATTTGGTAGTGGTATCCGGGATGTTCTAATGGAGGAACACAGACCTGCGATATTCTTGTTAATAGCTTCGCACGACGAAACTACTGAATGTCTGGCTAAAAGAGTTGCTGAATTAGCTAGTTTTACTCTTGGTGGTACTGGCAATGTCATACTAACTCCTGATAAATTTGAAAATAATAAAAGCAAAGTATTTGATCTGATGGAAGATAGGATGAGGCAAACCAAGGCTATGGTACCTATTCATTAGCATATTATTGGATAAGCTTTTGATTGAACTTATCTTTTTCAAAATTATTAATTTCGCTTTTTTTCTACTTACAGGTTGTTCCGGACCTGTTAAGTCTGCAGCCAGAAGCAATTCAGGCTTTTCACGATATTTGTGATGAGTACAATCCGTTGATTGCTGAAGCAGTCTATCTGCTCACTATAAGATCCAGAATCAGTGTAGAGTCTGGGGACTTAAAGAATTTCGTTGATGAACAAATAATGCAGAAATTTGACAACGTTATAAAAGAAGATACATTGAAGGCACTAGTTACTAGAATTACTGCTGGCGGAGTGCTGGTCATTAGAGAAGAAGAGAAGACACCCTGTTCTGAGTAGCAATGTATTATTATCAGTGTAGTAGATGCACTGAATTTACTCATGATTTTGTACCATAGATTTATGAAGAAACGTTATAAAAATGAAATCAAGTAAATTCGTACATAGGTAATTAATAATTATTCATAATTTGTGTATTGATTTTTTATATGTGATGATAATAATACTTAATTAGTTAATAATTCATCATGTGATCAATGTAGCATTGTATACATGCATATACGACTTAAATTTTTAAATATTTACTAATCAATGCAATTTTGCGTATTGTATAGAATAATCCATGAGAATATGCCTGTATTTATATATTGAAATCGATTTAGAATTTTTTAAGGCTGGTCCCTGATGTATTACTTTTTCTTTATTATTGTAAAATCGAACAAATCTACTAAATAAGTATGAAATAAAAAGGATGACTTTGTATAATTTGTCTTGCATATTTTTCTATCCGTATATCACAGGGAGAGACTTTTATAGAATAAGAAAATAATAAACACGTGTTTATGTAGTTTATTATTTCAACTCTATTTTATTTATGCCAAATGATCATACACAGAAAACACAATGTTTCAAGTCAATTATTCTCTGATTAGGAATACACCAAGGAAATAAAAAAAAATCTAGCCATTTATTTTCATCCGGTGTATGGCGCAGGAGATAGATTCACTCTTTTGCTTAGTGTTCCTTGAAGTTTTTATTTTATACTGCCAGTTATTATTCTACAAAAACTATGTAATTTTATTATCAAGGCAATAATATTATCATGCTAATTAGGTAATTCAGAATGAATAATATATATTTTCCCCAATTTTGTATTATTTCGTAGTACTACTATTTCTTCGCTAGCTTTAAACTTGGATAATGAGTAAAGTATAGTAATGTAAAGCAATGTAATGTAATGTAATGTAATGTTATGTTATGTTATGTAATGTAAATAAGATCAAAATAACGTTCTATGTGTATGATATATTGAATCATTGTGTTGGCATTGTGGCGTAGCAGTCAGCAGTCCTTGTACTGTTATACATAACGTCACTAATCACATAGTTTCATTCCCGCTGCCAATTAATAATAAATAGATGCCCAAAGTTATTTTTTTTCACTCGATAATCAAAATGGAGCAAATAGCTAGGGATAAGATTTCATCCTTATATGATATGACATATTTATATTCATACATAATCGAAAATTGATTATTATCTGGCTCTGATTTTCAATTTAATATAACGAACAAAAATTTCAAATGTCTTTAGATAAAATTAGAGAAGCGAAGGCTTATCAAAAATTGGCAAGGGGCACTCGGAGCTGTAGTTCGTATCCATGAAATTGCAACAAATGTTAAATTTCAGAAATATTATTTGAGATAGGATAACAGCAACGAGCAATTTGACAACAACAGTTATTATCAGTTTGTCGTAATGATCGAAGTCGGTAACTAAAAGTAGGTAGTATATATAGAGCTTGTATAATATAGTATGGTATCGTCGAACCTAAATAATAAATACATTTTATACAGTCACAGACCATTTATACAGAATGTCCGAAATTTTTTCAACTTTTCAATTTTTTTAAACTGCTGTACAGTATCATTGTGAGACAACAGTGTTCCCTCATTCGTAATCTTCATTATGTATTTAATAATTATGGAATTTCATTCCATTTGGATAAGAAAACATTTTGTATACTTTTCTTTAGATAGAATAAACATCGATCTATTCTATATTGAATTTCCATTTCCATATACTAATGTCTTTTATATTCAAACCGCATGCAGGTAAATTGATTGTATTCTCTTATAAATTGCCTGTTTATATAAACTTAACAAATGTTTCAATATTTAAACAAGCAGATTACAAAAAAAAATTACAATTCAAATTATGGTATAATAGAATTTTGTATTTGAAATTATTGAAGCCATAAGGAGATTGTCAAAGTTATATTGCACAGATAATAGTATAATTGTAAAAAAAAAAAACTTTCAGACAAATCACCTATGAAATAATTAACTATCGGTTTAAAATTTTTTATAAATCAATGGAAAGATTGGAAATTTCTTAACAATTGTTTAATTTCGTAATAAAGAAACCAGATTGGACAAAGTATACGAGATAGGAACCTTCCTCAATTTTTGTTTCGTCTTTGAATTTTGTTTATTTTTTTGATATTTCTTTCTTCTTCATTCTCATTGTTTTTAAGGGCAATCTGTATAGAACGGCCTTATAATTACAAGATACGTATTTACAGTAAAAAACTTTAATTGGTCATGATCCTATCTAGTGTAATAAAGAGTTTGAGTACCGCGTTGCGTAAGGTTGTCTGTATTTGCTACTACGTAGTCGCGTACTTCAGTCGTTTTCAGTATCTTGCGCCTGTTTGATGCAAGTCTCCGTAATAAATTCTCAGTCAGTCGAACGTCGAGCGTCGCGCGAGGCCCTTTTTGCCTCCAGTGTTTGTTTGTTTGTTTATTTACTTTTTTTTTTTATATTTATTCATTTTATAATTTTTTTTTATCGTTTTTATTTATTTTTTCTTTTCTTTTCTGTTTGTTTTCTTCTTTTTATCAATGATCATTTTTAGTAGTTACTTTATGATACCTACTACTCTTAACATTAGGATCTTTATTTCCTTTTTATTCTGATGAACTAAGTACCGTATATAACTATATACGAACAATTATATGATGAGCTTAAGAGCGATATAATGCTAAAGTAAAACATTATTTTAATTTCGAATTTAGTTTTTGATAATTTTATAGAAAGCCTCCAATTATATAAGTATATATACGTTTTCGTTTTTTTTTTTCAATATATATATATCTATATATAAAACAATGTAAATCATGTTATCTATTAAACGGTTTTACTGGTTTCATCAATGATCATCAGGTTCAAGTGTAAAGTATCACTTGCATTGCGTTATATGTTTTTTTTTGTTTTCTATTTTTTTAATTTATTTTAGCGACACCGAATTGTCTCTAAAATTAAAGCGACAAGAAATGTTTATGTAAAATTGAAGTAAACAATAATTGGGTGTTGTTTCGTTTCTTTTTATTTTTTTTATTTTTATTTCGGTGTCAACGTCAACAACTGCGAAGCTGATTTTGAAATTAAAACTGAAAACCTTGCACGGGTAATTGAGAAGAATCTGGTTCTGTAAACTGAAATTGTTGACCCTGAGAATCAACCTGAGGAGCAATTCTAACGTCGTCTTCCTCAGAGCCAAAGTAACGCTCTATTATATCAAAAGCTTTCTGATAAATATCCATATTCTGATGCGACTGTAGAAACTCTATCTTATCCAGTCCTGAAAATTGTTTGAAAGAAAAATAAATGAACACGTCAGATCATCCAACAGCATCCAAAAGCAGAAATTGAAGCTTTTCTCATCATCATCTTACCATAACATTCTTCAATCATAACTGCGTACGGATTGATACCGTTGTGCGTGCTAGAGTCCTGCTCTCCCAATCTAAGGATATTCTCCAATCCGTTAAGCGCCACTTGTACAATCTTTGCATCCATAACAGTTAAGAGGTCACACAAAGGAGGAATGCAGCCTTGCGCAGCCAAATAACGAATCTGTTCTGCCGTACCGCCACTAGTTGCATTAGTTATTGCCCAAGTAGCCTCCTTGCGGGTTTTGAACTCTGCTTTACCCAGGATATCAATTAGGACTGGGAATATGTTAGCCTCGATTACAGCCTGAAATTAAATAGCGGTATTAGTCATAGAAGTAAGATAAAAAGATATAACACCCCATTAGTTCAGTTTGGTCATTGAAATTTCATTCAATTTACCTGAATTTGTTGACGATTACCAGCGGCAATGTTAGAAACTGTCCAGCAAGCTTCTTTGCGCACAGTTTCACGCGGAGAACTTAATAGATGTAAAAGACAGGGTAAAGCGGAACAATTTAGCACTACTTGAGTCTGCACATCGTCACCGGTGACGATGTTACCCACTGCTCGTAGCGCAGCACTTACTACGTTGTGTTGTTCATGCCTGTATGGATTGTATGGTGTAATTATTAGCCAGAGAGAAACGAGCTCAAATAATACAGAATAAATAAAATGCAAGAGAAATTAATGGAAGAAAATATTAAATAAAAAGTTGAAACGTTGTAAAACGTACATGAGAAGCTCAACCAGACGTCTGCAGACCCCGGCATCAATAACAGCTTGTATTTTATCGTTAGGTCCATCGCTAAGGTATGAAAGAGCCCAACAAGCATCGGCCAAAACGTCATGATCGCCGTGGAAAAGAAGACGAGCAAGTACTGGTAGACACGGTGCAACCTTGGTAAACGCTGGAGCAGGGTTTTTGCCTCTGCATAAATTCGACAGTGCCCAAACTGCGTTACGGGTCATCGATAGACGTGTTACTTTTGAAAGAAGTCTGAAAATGATGTTTTGGACATCGTTAAATATATAATTTGAAACATCTATGGAGGTCACGACCCTTTCTCCTCAAAAAATGTTCAAGATTATAAATCTGTGTGAGTTTCCACCCAGAATTAGGAAGAAGCTCCCATTGTCATATGATTCTCACCAAAAAGCTTGAATTGCTGCCAATCTATATTGAGAATATTGAATAAAATAATTACTGGAGAAGAGGAACGAGGATGCCGCTGGCAAGCACGTGATCCCGGCACTCGGGACTATCGCCGGCGATGTTACCCAATGCCCAAACTGCCTGTTCCTGTACATCCTCGTAGTCCGAACCCAATAGTTTAATGAAAGTAGGTACAGCGCCTGTTTCTATGACCATTCTTGTCTGCTGAGAAGTTCCACTAGCTATGTTCGTCAGAGCCCACGCAGCTTCGAACTAAAACAAATATTCAATGTATTCAACGTTTATTCAATGTAAGAGCAATACTCACAAATATCAATTACCAAGTATTTATACAAACCTGCAACGTTGCGTTGGTATCATTTTGCAGGAACTCAACAAATCTTGGAACTATTCCTGTCTGTATTACTTCATCTATAGGTGGATTGGGCTCCCTAGATAATAATTTTCTGAACTTTTGAGTCGCCGTTAATTGCTCCTCGATATCAGTGCTATACAATGCTTCTATCATCTCTGGTGTTATCACTGGCGATTGCTAAATGTATAAATGAATCAGGGTATTAATTTCCTGTTTAGAAATCAAACTCAAGAGATTTCTATACTTTTAGGGGACTGAAATTGAATTTTATATCAGTCATTAAATTACCGGCAATGGAACAGGCACAGAATACTCGTCTGTAACAGAGACAGAGTCTTCGTCAGTAACAACGTTGGGAACATTGCGTCTTTTAGATAGTTGTTGTTCTCGTTTTTGTTTCCTAAGTTGTACACCTTCCTCTTCTCTCCTACGTCTCAACTCCTGCGAGTCAAGTCCTACGTTTTTGTAACGATACTTGTGCGTTGGACCGGTCGACATCTGTAATATTATTATACATCGTCATGCATATAGGAGAATCGAGACAAATAGTAAAAATATTTCTGAAAATGAATCGAAAATTTTCAATGAAAATAAACAAATTTTTCACATTATTATTCATCAACTGATTTAAGCATGGGTTTACGAATATTGAATTTGTCGTATGAAAAATATTTTCTTCAGTTTGATTTGATTTAGGCTATATATAGAGATTGAGAAATATTGTTACAATTGATGTTACGTACGACTTTACTAATCTTATAGGTATATGCTTGATTATGAGTTATAGAAGAATATGTATTTTTTTTTTTTTTCCTTCTTCTCATAATGCTATTTTAAGATTACTTGGTAAAATAAGTGTGACCGCGATATTAGTGTGCGAGAGTATGTGCATATAGTATATGAATAAATTAAAGGAGGATAAATATCGTCCTAATTGTGAATAGATAATAAATTTAAGTAGATAAAATCGGGTTTTCAATCTCCGATTAGTCATTACCCTCCCGAAAACTGATTACTAACTGAGTAAATATTCCGGGATATTTGCAGAGTAATAAATTGGATATTTCAACGAGGCTAACACAGAAGTTGACATTTGCTCGTATAGAATTTTCTCGACTATTTATTATACCGATTTTAAGATTATTCTTGATTATGGATGTTGAAAAACGGTGCGAAAAATTGGCACTTATTATATACGATTTACTTACGATGGTTAGTTGGCTTGGTTCGATTGTTAAACGTAAAATATCATAAGAAAATTTGTTCCAACCACACCACACCACACCACTTTCGGTATTACAAGCTGCGCGTACACCGTAGACACGACGTCGAACGATGAGAATGAGAAGCCTTGGCGTGATGTGTGCGAGATATGCCGCAATGTATCACGGGTTCGGTTTCTGATAGGCTGGATTCAAATCACCATTTCATTTCACTTATTAGCTTCGTTTAAGCTTAAGTTTCACCACTATTACCACACTGCCAATTATCACTGAACCTATTATTATATCTCTTGGTTAGTTACGGTATATACACTCGCGGTAATAAATAAGAACGAAAAAGAGATAAGAGCGAGTCTCATAAGACCGCTAACAACAAAGACAGAAATAGTGGACGTCGGAACTGAACCAAAGATTCATAACGTTAATCGAGATATCGAAGCTCAATCAATCCTCGCGTTTCCGGTTTTGACTTTAGAAGTTTACGACTTCGATTCGATAACAAAATGGTCCATGGTCGTAATCGTAGATCGTAACCATCGCCTCGCATCGCTTCGAACATGGATTGCGGTGATTTTTTAGAGTTCCAGGTATTCAATAATAAAAATAACAATAAATAGGATATAAAATTAGTTCAACATTTTTCATTATTCATTCTCTTTTCATACGATATATACGGTTATATAATTACACATCACATCCAAGCTGATTATAGAATCATTTTTACCGGTTGATTTTGTTAACCGTGCGAAATGAGGTTATATATCGAAAAGAAAAAGAAAATACTCTAATATTATATATCCGATCTCGAAATATTCCAAAATTTAAACGTTTCACGATTAATTTCAGGATAATTTACAAAAAATGCGACTTTTAGACGACAAAATAATTTACGCATTGAACACGTCTATACCAACGGAATCTTTCAAAGGTCAGATAGACGCCAAAGGAAAATGCAAGGACCTTTTTCATCAAATACAAACTGGTCATGCGCAGAGAGAAGTCGCTATACAAAAGTGTATAAACTCAGCTAGACAACGTGTTAAAAATCTCAAAGATCAAAGAGATTTGGGAAAAGATGATCCTGCGGTTATAAAATCTCTGAGAAAAGAACAGAACAAGTTACGTCTACTACAAGCTGAATTAAACGTCGAAGAAGTCGTTAAACAACAGACTGTTAGGGTTTACACCGAGCGATGTCGGTCCTTTTATAAACCGCCAAGTCTAGATTCATGAAATTATGAGAAAGGTCAAAAACAGCCAAGGAATAATGAGAAAAAGATAGAATTGCTAGACTTTTTTTTTATAATAAGTAGTTATTTGATATTATATTGTTTATTGTATATGCATAATGGAGTGGTCCTTGAAAAAATGTAATTAAAAATTCTGAGGATGTAAAAATACCCCCTCAAAGACCACTCTACAAAATAATGAAACTGTTAAGTCAAACTCTGAAAATATTTTACCTAGGAGAACCAAACTGCGGTCTCAAAGTTTCAGAGTAACTGTAATAATTAGTGATCAATGTAAAAACTGTAATTTCGATTTATTCATATTCACATGTTGTAGGTAATCATGGAATTTTCATTTCTCATCACATTTTATAAACGTGTTATCGAATTAATAGAACTCTGAAAAGTACTGGCTATGTAAATAAATATCTATATTAAAAATATCGTCTCATACTGTTGTTCGTCTTACACCGTCCGTTCATGAAAAGACCAGCGCCTGTATACCAAACATTATATTCTATTTCTCTTTTATTAAGACAGTGTATATAGATTTTCAAGCATAACATTACCGAACTGAAGAATAAATAAATTCGATGATAAAATCTACACGAAATGATACTTAAAAATAAAAGTATAGTATTCTGAAGTGATTTAAATGTTTATCTAAAAATTCAATTACTAGCTTACCTGAGGCATGAAAAAATCAGGCAATGAATAACAACAAACATAATATAACATATGTACTCTGTCTTCCGACACGGGACCACAATTCCCTCTTAGAGATCAAAATCTACGTAGTAAATATTAGAAAACCTCCTAATTGCTGCTATTTTTTTTTTCTGCCGCTGTTGCCGCATTGGTTAATGAAGTCTGATATTTCGTGTTTATTTCATTATGCCAATCAATGTTCATCTGTTCGACAGATTCTCCTCTTTCGGCTCTTTTTTTACCATAAAGAACAACACCCAATGCACCTAATATGGTTGCAGCCATCATCCAGTTAGCACATCGAATTCTAAACCAATTTTGCGCTTTGTCCATGGCTTCGTACCTGATAAGAAATAAAAATTCAATAAATGCAATATCCGAAACAATATTTGCAATACTGTATTGGCCACATTAAGATAAGGTGATAACATGCTTACGATATTTTATCAGGTACTTCATCAACACTTTTGTAATATTTCATCCACACCAAGACTCTCTTGTCCCAATTCCTAGGCGTTAGTAGTCTACGACCTGAAATGTGATATGAGAACGAATTTCGTATATTTTTTTACGTAATTTTCAAGAGCAAAGTGATGAAAATATGTACGAATTATATAAACTTTTACTGACCCATCACAGATGAATTAGAAGAATTAGTTTTTGGAGCAGGTTCTTCGACATTTTGAACGGGCTTTGAGTCCCTCAACGTTGGGTAATTGCAGACGTATCTTGCCTGCTGAACGGGCTTTACGCGATTAAACAATCGCAGGGAATACATTTTGCTGCAAAAATTATTGACGAGTAATTATTAGTGCGCTTTTATCTTCTTTTTTTTGTTGCATGATTGAAATGAATCTCGTGATAATAAAATGACAAGAATAATCAAATTTCTCAAGTCTCTGTACGTGGAATGAGATCACTTTGTTTTCTTCATATCGTACCGCGCACGTTAATAATTGACATGACCTTCCCGCGAGTTGACATTGGACGTATCTTGTTTATTTTTGTACATTACTCGCATTTTCTATTATACGAAATTAAGAGGATAATCGAATACTGCAATCCCTATGTATAGCTAATTTTTTTTCTTCCATTGTTGTAAACAATGTATAAAGTTTCTCACTCACTTCTACGGAAACCAGAACCACAGAACAACCGACAATTCTCAACTGAACTATTATATCCACATCTGCACCTACTCCAAATGTTCATATAGTTGATACGGAAGCAACCAAGTAAGATCTAAGCCAAGAATATAGGTCCGTATCTTTTTCGCGATATCTTTTTACCTGAGGTTATAATTGGCTTGATTATGTTGGAACGGCAATATTTATCCCAGGAGAAAAACTTTGCCGATAATATAACACTGGCTTATGATTATATACGCGATGAAAATCACTGCTTAATCACTGAAGCGGTGACAGGATGTTTTTTAAAAGGCATTTAGAATTTCAAACTACCCAAGACTCCCCTTGATCGTAATATGTTCGTAATATACAGACAGCCACTAGCCTTATGCCCACTCTCGGCCGGGTCTCAGCGCTTTTAAGCGTTAATCATCTCAAGGATTACGAGTCATTGCCCGAATAACCGGACCATGCAGCTTTTAGAAAGCAAGCGATAACGTGACTGCAGGCTCGTCGCTGCCGTTCGATAGACAACAACAAAAACAATAACGTCACGTAGTCCTATATTATGCCTAATCACATGATTAATTATATGAGCTTTGAAATTAAAGCCATAGATATTATTAATTAGGATTTGTCCTCCAATGTAAAAATTATTGTGTATAAATAATAAACGAAATAAATAAATTGCATTGTCATTATGTCATTCTGTCTATGATCTGCACATTTTTGTGATAAAGAAGATCGTCGGTAATGAGAAAGCGCAGTGTGTCTTGTTACCGATCTATATGGTCAGGCGCGAGACTTGATGGATATATGTTTTCACGTATTTAACTAGATGGTTCTGATATCTGAATTTAAGAAAGTTCGTATCGAATAAACGGTGCGCTACTCGATCATGGGAAACAGATGTTCAATGACCGAGTTAACAAATGGCGGAAAAAATAAAACCATCATAGAAACCAGATGTAAAAAATTATTATTGTTGAATGGATATACTATTTGTTTGTTTCCAATTGTTCCCGGTTAATTTAACCAACTACACGCAATGGAGGCAGAAGTATTTGTCAACATAGTCTGTCCATCACCCGAAGAATTAAGTGTTATAGTTAATAGTGTACGGTGTCTAGAATGTGGACTTGTTTTTCAAAACGAACCTAGGCTTCGTATGCACGATCTTAAGGTTCACAAACAAGAAAATTTGGCTAAAAATGAAAAGAAAAATATACGATATCATTGCCCCGTTGCATCTTGTATTTATGCTTTAAAATCCGAGAGATATTTCACTACCATGAAGTATTTGAAACAGGTTAGTGCATACTCACGTACACCTAGACATCCATGGTGATTTAAAATTAATAGAATAAGTCTACTGAATCCAATAAAATGAATTATTATGAATTATTTCATTCATTCACAGCATTATTTAAAAGTACATGCGGCCAAGACATTCATGTGCACTCAATGTTCTAAATGCTTTTCAACCGAAGCAGCTAAAGACGCTCATGTCAGGATATGCGGGGTTCAATTTACCTGCAATTGTTTCAAAGTATTTTCAACATACGAGGCGCTACTGACGCACGCCAAACGATTTAAACACGTTATAGACAACAAATATAAGCTGCTGCTCAAGTAAGCGAAAAGAAATTTTGAGACTATATTCTCTTTTCTGGGTTTCAATCAATAACAGGTTTTTCAATTACAGGAAAACAAAGTCCAAGATGCTACCTGCTGTTCAGGTGACTATTGCTAACTTTGGGAAGCCTGTAACTATTTTACCTAATCATATGGAAGGGTCTAAGACCTATGCCTACGATGCAAATGGAGAATTGAAGGTGACTTGTGACGCAGCTATGCAGACCGACGAGCTTAAGAGATCTAAGAAGGTGTCTAGTCCCTCTAAAAGCGGGGCGAATAAGCGGAGGATATCTCAACAGACTCAAACCAGTGGTTTAAAGACTGAAAAGCACCAGAAAACCTCAGCGGAAACTCAGACTAACGAGCGTTACATATCGAGTAAATCTGTGCAAGAATCTAGTCTGCCTATTTTGAAGGAATGGAAATGTAAGAAGAATGGATTGCCCAAGGAACTGGACTCGACGATTATGAAGGAAGACCTCAACTTCGTTGATAATTTTGAAACTCAAAATCTATTCTCTAACAGCCCTTTGCCACTTAGTCATGATGTTGGACTGCAGGATCTTTGGGAAGTTAAAAATACTTCTGGTACTCAGACAAGCGAAGATAATTTACTTGAAGATCTTAACGATAATGTTGCTCAAACTGATTTAAACATTTTTTATAATAACGATGAGCCGACACTGATGCACTGCGGTTCTCAGACCACGAATCTCAACAATATTCAATACATAGAAGAGAATTCTATAGCCAATACACTGTCCTTTGCTAGGGTCGGTGACTCCTTGCTAATGGATAAAATATTCGACAATAAATGTAGCAGCATTGAAACTCAGACGGAACTCGCTTTTACTAGACAAGAATTATTCGACCAGGATACTTCTTTCACTTTTAGTTCAAACACCGAGACTCAGACTACCGAAAGTTTCGAAAATATGGAACAACTTTTGTACAGTAATACTTGCACCCAAACTTCTGATGAGATTCTTTTATCCGATTTAGGATTTTCGGATATTCAGACTCAAACTGCATGGCCGCAAATCGGCGACACTACTGTTTCCACTGAAACTCAAACCAGGATAACTAAATCTGGTCATAATGTTTCTAGTATTGGAAGGTCCTGGCTACATGCGCAGACTAATCACATGGAGACTCAAACAGAGCTGTTGAATTTTTTCGAAGAACTTAATTAATAGCGAAATAATTATAGCTTCGACATTGTTGTTTGTTAGGAAATTCTATACATTAGTGATTTTTCTCTGGATAAAATAATTCCTTTTAACATTATTACATAATAATTATAGTCTCTTTAAATGTCCTAATATAATAAAATGATCGTTGTTGTTTAAAATACAGAACTGAATATATAGAAGGTGAATCATTTGAATTTTCGTACTTATCTTTACGATAAACAATAATTATTGTTTAGCTGTTTTTTTCTTTTTCTTTTCTCTTTTTTTATCATATTATATTATATCGATTAATTTATTCATATTGTATCTAACTTATATTATGTAAATATCTTCATTGGTGTCTATTAAAACTTTATAGTATTATATTATATCATATTATATTTGAAAAAAAAAAAAATTATATATATATACACATTAAAATTCTGTTGATAAATAACAATTATAATAAATAATATAATGCATCTTTATCTTATACGTGATTAAAAAAAAATTATTCATTTATATCCTAATTTAGATATAAAATATAATCTAATGCATTAATAAAATACATTAGATTAATTTTCATTTCTAACATTTTTTAAACATTGCCGCATTTATTGTCGATCGTTGTAGCATGTCGTTGGACTTTATAGTCTCTCTTAGAGAGAGCAGCATATGTTATACCGTATAGTGGCGCTATCGATGAGGGAATCGTAACCAATATCAGCTAGAACATGTTGTATATAGATATAGAGATTGTACGAAGGGTGGCTGGTGCTTGGTAGCGTTATATTTCGTACCCCACATCGTGTCTGACGTCACGCGTTGGGATCGACCAATCAAAGCTCGTCTGTAGTCAGTTTTCCGGCTGCTAAACTCGCGTGACGCCATATTGGCGAGGCCACGGTCTGTTTATATTCTATAGTTTCGTTAAATCGGCACAGTTCTCGGTCTCATTTTAGTTTATCAAAAATCGTCAATGTACAGTGGACTATTTAGATGAATTTATAAACGGTCTATAGGTGATAATTGAGTGACGTTATATACTATAACACAAAGTTCGCAACCCCCTGCGAGGTGCAGTGCGGATAAACTCGAGCCGAGATATCAACCCCCGACGTTAAATCAACCCCAAAGGATTACTGCCGCGACGAGGATGCCCGTTCGTAAGCAAGGTGGTAAGAACATTATAAATAGCCTAATATAAGTCGTTTTCAATTCTTTATAAACCATAATACAACATCGGTTAGTGTTTTAGATTTTATTTAGCGAGGGAGGGGCTGCGCTAGGTGGTCAGCTGTCACATATAGACATAGCTGTCACTTGGTCACGATAGAATTTTTATTTGACAGATAAGTGTACGTGTCAACCAAGATAATCTACCCTATAAGAGTTTGATCATTTTTCTAGAAAAAAAAAAAAAAAAAAATTGTACGGAAACTTTAATATCACTAGTTAAGTTAAATAGTTATTTTTCATTCATTTCTATATCGAAGCTGCAACGTGGTTAGTAATAAGATGACAAAAAAAAAAAAGAAAAAAAAAAAAGAAGTGGAAGGGAAGTAAAAAGAAATGAAATGAGAAAACTGAATTAAATGAACTTGCTCTATGGCCTTGAGATCGAGACGAAACTGAGACTGGTGAGTTATAGCGTTGGTTAAGTTTCGTAACAACGTGCTGCTTATTGTTAGAAAACAAATCGACGCTTGGTACTATAATTAGTAGATTTTGAACATCGGAGAGTAAACGTTATAGTTTATAACGTGTGCAATATTGTTATACGTACATATTATAAAATAAAGAGAGAGAAAGAGAGAGAGATAAGGATAGAGATATGTGTAAAAATATAAGGGTTGCACTCAGAGAGTAACCGAGAGGTTCGAGGCAAAACTGTGTTAATCAATGTAGGCCAAGAGAGAGACGGTGTTGCAATAATCCATAGGTAACAGCCACGGGATTTTGGAACTCGGCCAGGAAAACGTAATAATTTCGGTTCTGGCGAGGGCATTTACTCTATAGCGTATACGAAACGGCGAGACACGTCGCGGTCTTGTCGCGCGCTGTTACAAAACGAAAAATGATATACTATAACGTTAGTAGTTAGAACATAATAGGGTACGACGCGACCACGAGGCTGTCTGTCTAGTACGAGATGTTTCTACTTATACTTATACTACTCTCGCGCGCCAGACTACTAGCACCTCGCTTTAATCCTTATATTATCATTTTAACATTCGGATAAATGAATAATAATAGTAGGCGTTTCTCTCAACGCGCTTTGGTCTTATCAAATATTAATAGTTCACGATTTTAATTCTACAGCTGTTAGCACACGAATTTATTATCGTATTATAAAGAATGAGATTCGCCTTCGGTTTCTCAATTTTTTATTTTAATTCTCATAATAAACTCGCGTGCAAAAATCCCCTTCGTCCATATACTTGTAATAGACGGTATATCTATATGGGTAATTTCTCTATTCAACATGAATACCCTCCTGGCTCGACTGGGATAATACTTACACCGAGGCATCTGCTTATACGCGTGTGGGGATTCCCTTCCCCACCATTCCCTTCTCTACTCTGTTAGCCCCCTTTTAAGGGTAGATCGTGTTCCACTTTTTGAACATTACGCTACTATGACGTAGCGTCAAAGTCCGATGTATACACGATGTGTATATGAAACGCAGGATTTCTTTTCAATCAAAAGAAGGGAAACGTGAGGAGAGAATCTAACACCACGGAAATATGATTCCCTAATTCTCGCGATCGTATTATTTTAGCTCGAAATCGTAACATCAAATGCAATTTGTAATATTTTGTATCAGCAAATCACGAATGATGAATGTACACTCGGCTGTATAGGAAAAGTCAGTTTGTACTAGATTTACAGTTTACGCTGTACACACGAATCATGAGGCAAGTACCTAGTAGTAGTAGTAGTTATAGAACTCGGTGTATCTCTTGCATCGTAGTCTATTAGATTGCATTGCGGAGATCTTGTATTGAAGCTGGTACCGAGAACTCGGGGGGTAGATGTATGAGGCTGTTTATTCAAAACGTACCGTTTGACGTTTCTCAACATCGTTTGTTCGTCCGCTTTTGATATTCTCATCCTGAACTTAGGTATCTATGAATGTATAATATGAGTGTACCTACCTTATAGCGCGATAAGAGCTGGTTTTCAATTTCGCTTTAGCCAGCGAAATTTTAATGCGACCGTAGTCGTAATTAAAGGAGAATTAATAATAAGAAACGGAAGAGAAAGAGAGGGAGAAACTTACTTAGGTAGCTTACTTACTTACTTACCTTTTTATACCTATACCTTCGTACCATTGCTTTACGCTGCAACTTGCAATCTACACGCGTATATAAGTATATAATAGAGTATAGATGTATATAAGAAGTACTGAGAAGAAATTCTGACACCGGATACCTGCCCGCTCTGGTATAACGAGATGGAACTTCCTCTCTATAGAAGGTATAAGGTATACCCGCGATAACGAAAACCATGAATAGAACGTCGACGGAGACTCGACGAGTTCCGCGGTGTCAGCGGACCCCGAATCACCGTCGTCAATGACCCAGAACTCACGATCTGAACAAGGGTCTCGTCGTCACATTCTCGAAGAATCTCTCCTTTTTCTTTTGCTCTAACTACTCCTAGATCCCTGATAGCTAAGGAGTAAGAAAAATTGACTTAAAAAAAAATAGAATATTCACGGGGTACGATTCATTTTATTCCTGATTTTTAACACCATTCTCTCATTTTATTTCTCAGAAAGTCCTAATCGAGCGATTTTTCTTTCTTTTTTTCTTACTGCGGTGTACGTTGGCTTGCATAACCACAGGCGATTGTTTTTATCTCGTTCGATAAAATTCCATGAAACCTTGTCCTCTCAAATTTCATTTCTACCCGCGAACGACGAACCTTTGCGTCTTATATTACGATTTTCGGTCTTCAAGAGGATCACTCGAGTCTTAAGAATGAAAGACAAGACCGAAGGAGCGAATCAGTGCAGAGAGAAAAGAAATCGATCGGGAAACAATGGGTACGAGGATGTAGCATTACATCAGTACAGGAAAAAAAGAAGAAAAAAAGAAAATCGGATAAGTTACGATTATTCCGTACTTGTTATACGCACTCGAGACTTCGGAGTAAATAATTTACGAACAAAAATCGTGTATCCGTTTATATATTCCCCCTTTATCCCAGTGAAAAAAAAAGTTATATTTCGCAGACGTACTGTTTTTTGTTTTGTTGTTTTTTACCCAAAATGTTATAATTGAACCAGACTGACGCGGTTCGGAATAACTCATTGGAATTCATATTTTACATATAGAGAAAAATATTGTTGGGAAATATTAATTATAATAATTTAATAGGGAATGATCATTAGAGACTGAGAAGAAACCGAAAATATAATCGAGAGGATCGTGCTATGCCGCAGGGTAATGAGCGTCTAATTCAACGCGTCTTGCGTTACTACACACCTTAGTCTAATACCTAAACTTAAACAAGTACCTATATCTAAGATACTTTCGTATAGGAGTTTGGCAAAACAATTTAGCTGCGGTTTCTCGATTATGCGGAGACTCCTCTCTCGTATACCTTGAATATTTCACTTCGTTCGTCTTATCCTTACCTATCTACCTACCCAACTACGTACGATACGGATGTTTGAAGCATGAAATTAGTGGGCAGGGTGCTTGGCGAACAATTATACCTATAATAGCCATGCACAGTGAATTAGCTTTCACAGATATGGGGGAACCAAGATTGTTAACGTCTACGTCAAGCCTGTTGGACCCTACAATCCGTCTTCTATTTTTTTGGGAGAATACGAGATAAGGAATTGAACAATTTTTTTGTTCCTTCGTGCTGAAAATTTTTCTAGAATTATTCTAAAACTTGACATTCGGACCCAACGTTTTTTTCCGTTTTGTAAATCGCTATGGTTTTAGGTATTACCCCTTGGGAGTAAGTATCGTCATTCTATTTCGTCGCTATAGACACCTAACGCGCCAGCTTGTCTGCCGTGACGTTGATACAGTCGAGTAACTTTTCCGAGCTTTCGTCTATACTTCGCGAGCTTTATAGGAAGAGGATGGGTGGTCGGGCTTCTGGGTAAAGCGCGGGGTAAAGTATACTCCGATTGTGTCTCAAGTCCTTAAATAACTATCAAGCTATACAAGATATTGATGTTACATACATACCTAACTATATACACTCGCGTTAGTCTCGTCTACAGATCATCTCGCCTCTCATAGAATCTAGATTCTAGCCCATTAAGCTAGGATATAGGAAAAAAAATAAGAAGAGACGTCAAAGTTATACTTTTCCAAAGTTTAACTTATATCCACCTATTTATCTGGTTGAAATAAAATCTGACACGATTTCTTATTATAGATGAAATTATTTTCATAAAAATATACGAGGCAGAGTTTTCTTTCATTTTCTTTATTTTTTTTTCTTGCCTCGAACTTATTGTATAGTTTTTTCAATAAATATGTGAACTAGCTAGGTGAAGGTATTTTACATGCATGCCGCGTAGTTTCCAGTAACTATCATGGTTAACATCAAAGACACAAAGTCAAAGATCCGGCTCATATATGCTGCGGGAAATATAATGGCGAGGAAAAAGTGGGACGAAGCACTTATGGCATAGGATGAGAGAAAAGAAAAAAAAAGAAAAAAAAAACAGGAAAAAGAATAGAAAAAAGAACTGTTTAGGATCAAGATGTAAAAAGAGTAAAACTGGAAGCTAAAAAATACCGGAATATTTCATAAAGCGAATATAAGTACCTTGTACGCTGCTGCTGCTCCTGCTCCTGCTCCTGTAAAGTCTAACAAAGTCCTTAATCACGGAGATCCTTTAACCAAGGAATATTGGCTTATAGAAGAATCAACCCTTTGTAACTAGACATCGATGTGACTGTTTATAGTGGTTATAAAAATTCATTCCACAGGATCGTTAAAATCGTTTCTAAAATAAAAATCTGTGATTTTTTCAGAGCCTGGTTCTTTTTTATTTTTTTATTTCTTCTTCCTATCACGTATTTCGTTCTCCGAAAGCTCAGCAGCCCCTTTTCATTTGACTGTTTCTTCGGTAGGTATATAGCCACAAAACGGCAGAGCTATTCGTTGTCGATTTATATACGTACGCATGTTCGAAACAATTTCCTGTTACAAGTGAAAGAAGGCAGGAGAAGTATTTTCGGGTAAAAAGTCAAAGGGAATAAAAGGAATAAGAGGACGCTTCTTTCTTCCTACTTCGCGCTCTGTTATCGGTTGTTATTCCTTTCTACATTACCTGTTCTTCGAAGGGTACAAGGAATACGTTTTTAAGGGTAGGGGAGGACGAACGACTGCGACTGCGACTAATTTATCAGTATCGAACGAAATGGAGGAAAACTCTTTTCAAATTATATATCTATACCTGCAAAGCTGAAGGATGAACAGAAAACACTTCAAAGCTTCGAGATTCGAGATTCGAAATTGAAAAATCCTCCCTTGCAATGAATGAATGAATGAATGAACGAATGGTGGAAGATATAAAGTAAGCTTACATCCGTACATACACATACCTAAGTATGTATCGTTTCAATAAATTCTTATGTTTTCGTGAAAAATTTCCAGTCGGAAATAACATTTCACATATTTGCGGCTACCTCACTATAAATTTCTGCGTACGTAGGTAGGTACAACATACGATATTACGAACATGGGTAAGAAAATATGTTGGAAATTGAGCAATAAAATAGCAACCTAGTATATATATCCGTTCTGCACCGACCCTCATTTTTTTTCACTCCGATAGCAATAAATTCTAGAAAACTTAAATTGCACATACATATATTTATTATTATTATTCTTGTGCAAAAGTGCAAACGAAAAAATGACAACTTTATGTTTTCCCCAAATGGTAGCATCGATGCCCGCTAATTTCTCACAATTAAATTTTTTTCGGGTTAAAATATTTACTAAAAGTATTAAAAAAAACTGTATTTATTTAAAATTAATAATTTCATCCCCTGTGGTCAAGGGTAAAATATAAAAATAAAAATCTGAATTAATTAGAGAATTTCGTTTTATTTATTTGGAATTGATTTGGGGGTTGCACCCGATAAAAATTCATTCAAACCCCAAATAAATAATAATGGGGCACTAAGCGCGTGCCTCTTATACATACATCAGTTGATGATGATGATATAATTAGCTGTTCGAAGGTGGGTTCAGTTGCCAATTAGTAGCGATACATCGACTCCTCGACACGCAGTGAGTTGATGGGCTTAAACAGGGGTTGGGGGGTAAGGAAAGAAGGAAGGAAAGAAGCCGATGCAGCAAGAAGCAACGCATATAGTATGTAGGGCGGGCTGACAGACCCGTAAACCTCGGTCAAGAATAATAAGACGAATACGAATACGAAGACGAATACGAAGAAGTTAAGTAGCAGTTTTAAATCGCGATTCGTTCGGGTCGTAAATGTGCTTTGATGCGATATATTAACCGCCTATTCATAAATTCGTCCATAGAATTCAATGCAGTTTCAAATTTTTCGTGTCTTCGATGACGATACCCAGCAGTTCACTAAATTTATAGCATTTTTTATATTTTTCTTTTTTTTCGTACTTCCTCTCGTTTTACGTTTCAACGGTTACCACGTGGTACTTTGATCATGACATAGCCGCGGGGTGCCACGTGGGGCTTCGAGAAAACGGCGAATGACCTTTGCCTTGAAAATTAACGGAGACAAAAAAAATACAGAAAAAGATAAAAATTCTGCCCATCAATCAGAGCTTTTCACAGTGTTTAAAAAAATTAATTAAAAATCTCCTATGTTATATTGTGCAATAAAGAAATATATATAAATATTTTCGCAAATATTATATCTTCAATTTCATTACTTCGAAGTGTACTGTGTTGAAATTTATCGCTCTGTGGGGTTAAGATTTTACGATGTGGATGCCAGTTATTACCATCATTTGGACCCTGGTGTACTTTATACAGTACAGGAATAGGCGGAAATCAATATCAACTGACATTCGAATCCAGAATTCGAAAGGTATGTTTTTTTTTTTTCTGTTTCCGGGCTCATTTTTGTGTTTTTTTTTTTTTTTTCATTTGGTCCATGTGTCTAAAATACTAAAGACAAGTAAATGCTCTTCGAATATGGTCTTCGGTTTCTTTTAAAAATAAAAAGGGATGTTGAACAGATTTTTTTGTAAGTAAGACACAGCGGGGTTTTTTTTTTTTTGCGAATGGCAATTTATTATAACCATACGATGATAGTAATCTATTGAGAACAAATCGCCATGTACAGGGTACAGTAGATATAATAATATACCTCTCTCTCTCTCTCTCTGATCTCGAACAATAGATCGGAAGCGTGCAAGTTATAATAAGCGGGGTAGTTTCCGCGTGCTTTAGCGATATATATTAGCAGAGGTTTCCCAGATTTGTCGGTTGTTCCCAGGGCCGTTAACGTTTTTGTTAATTAACGTTCGGGTTCGTTTCATTCCGTTATACTCGCGCGAAGCTACAGTATTAAGCTTATACAGGGGTTGTTATACAGCTACGTTACGTTACTTTACCCTATCAAACGCCAGGGACGACGATTGCTGCCTATTTCGGCCAATAACGCAAAAACGATGCTGTTAGCTATACGTGCAGGGTAGATGCGGATATAATGTATATACATATGCCTATGTAACATCTATATTATATACATCTATATTTACTATCCGCATAAATACGCGAAACACGGCTGATACTAACTTTTGCAAAAACTTACTATTCACTATACCATATATAAAATTGTCGAAAAAATATATGAAACTGTAACGAATATTTATTTTTTACTCCTCGGGCAAAATATATACACGATCATTATTTTTATTCTACTGTTTTCATTCTTTATGTATATCCATTATTTATATAAAGCTATATACACATTTTATACAACGTGTTATAATATTCGATTTAGTCTCCGTATATTAGGGTGATCCTTGATTTGATCATTTTCGAATTTCAATTGAAATATGTACAAAAAATTTAGCCAAAACCCCAGCTTCCTATCTCAATTTGAAGTACTACCCCAAAGTCTTTGAACTTTACCATTTAAATAACCTACGATTTTTACTATTTGGAGACTTTCCGGTTTATCTTTTCAATTTCAATGAAATAACAATCGAAGTTACATAGAATTTTGATTAACTTCATCGGGGATTTCTAACAATTTTTCAATCAAATCAATTCTGACTTATCTATGACAAAGAATCGTTAAACGACTATTGTAAGGGATGAAAGAGATTTCAGATAAATTCGGTCACATTGCACTGATGCAGCATAACGTTGCATCAATTGATCCTCTATTTTCATTTACCTACTTCTTTTCCACCGCCGTAACGTTCTCATTTTTTTGTTTCTCTCGCTCTTTTTATTGGTAGCTTTGAAAAAAACCGATAATTGAATAATTTTATGAACTGGAAGTCGCGCGTTCGTTCCTCGATTCTACGGTACCGACCCCACCGTCACCTACTACACTCCATACCCTGCAGTGCAAATTAAAAAATGGATAAAACACGTTTTTTTTGTTGTTTTTTTTTTCAACCTAGTTCAATTAATTAAAGTCAACACCAAACGAGAATAAAATATTAGTTATCATGGAATCGGTACAGATATTTCGGTTCAAATCAAACATCACATGTTTTCTCATGTTAAATAACTATTGCAGAATAACTATTGCCAATAAAATCGCAAATCTATATCCTATCTTCTCCTCTATTTAGATTTGTATGTTAATCTCTGCTAATACAGATAAGGACGTTTTAAATGAGCAAAAAATCGTCAGAACAAGATAAGATGATCGTAGGCTGTTCAAATCTCTCAAATTTTACATAGGAAAAGTGAGTTTTCAGTTTAAAAAATTTAAAGGGCGAAGAAAGGGGTTTTAAAAAACGAGTTTGCGATACGAAAGATCGAGATAATTCATATTGATATCGAACCCCTCGTATCGATGTATTTGACTAATGAATGAATTCAAAAATGTATAAATTTGTTCATTATTTGATGAATTTTTGTTGAATTTTTTCCCTTCTTCTTTTTATCCTCAGAATTTTTCAAGCCGGCGTCTTATATCTGATAGGGGTATCATATGAGGCCATCCAGGTTCATTCCCAGAGGGGATGTTCCCGTGATACGTAGGTATATATGTGGTATGGGTAGCAAGAATTGGGAGTTGGGTCAAGCGCCTTCGAGAACCATAAAAAAATGGGGTTCTTGCAGAGGAGTTGATCGTGGCTTGAATTTTCTTCACCAATTTCGCCCAGAGATTCTTTAAAATTTTCAAACCGCATGTAATACCTATATACCTTTCGATGTTTTATGTTGAGCATTCGAACACGCTTAAGAAAATGAAAAACACACCTAAGGGAAGAAAGAAAGAAAGAAAGAAATGAATATCAAAAAAAAAAAAAAAATGGAATATATAGAGCGTTTCTTTTTTTCATGTTCGTAAAAATTTCGGCAGTCGAATAAATATGGAAATGCGTATGTATCAACGAAGTGAGTGGAGAGAAGAGAAAAAAATGCAGAATCAGAAATTTTTAATAGAATGTTTTATCATCCTATCCCCGCAGGCAAAGGGTGCGTTTGAAACATGCGAAAATTCGAGTGAGAGAGAAATAGAGAGGTGAAGAGAAAAGGGTCGAGGGGTTGTGCTGTACCTCGCAAATCAACGTGGCTGTACCCAGTTTGTAGTTTTCTATTGCCATCTCTTTCTGGCTTTCAGGTGTTTCCGACCCAATTCAAGTCACAACGAAAATCCTCGCCTCCACCTCCACCCCCTGATGACACGTTGTAAGTGATTTTCCGAATCCATTCCCTGCGCTAATTGTCACGCCGCACACTTTCTACCTATATACATATATACGTGTCTAGGTATATAGGATATAGATAGATTTATACGTATATATAGGTATAATTGGAAAAGTAAATGTCAGGATTGATATTAACTGCGTGGGAGGGATGCGGAACCGGAAGGATAGAGCTGGAAATCGATCAGTGCAAATATTATTATAGCAAATAATATTGATAGCTTTCTGGGGGAAAAATAATATCTTTATTATGCGGAATTCAATCAGAAGATAAAAAGAGTGATTTAATAATGGATCGGGCGATTCGACTAAAATTTATAGCTCTTATATAATTACGTAAAAATAGATCATATTATAATAATATAGTGTGAAGATGATTTTATTTATTATTATTTGTTTTTCTTACATAAAAGAAGACGAAAAATTTTACCTGTTTGCGTTCATCTTCAATTAAATCAGACGTTTGTTCCGTCATCTGGAGTGTTTTTTTAACGTTTTCCTTCCTCCTTTTTTTTACTTTTTCTTTTCCATTTTTTTTTTCTTTCACCGATTAGCTATAAGGAAAGCTGTAATTGGGTTCGAACAAGCATCCGCTGTAGCAGACGGGATATCGAAGTGCGGGTTCGGTTTATGAGGCGATTCAAACTTGCGAGGTAACTTTTCAGTTTATGGAAGGCAGAGCCAGAGTCAGAGCCGGGGGCAGAGCTTTGGCCTCGAGTTGGGCTAACATGAAATTTAATTTCGTCTATTTAAGTTTATAAAAAGTTTCGTCTGATCTGTAGAAACGCAATTTCTTATACTTGAAAGTCAGGTACATACGCCTCTTCATCAAGACGAAATTTTTTTCATCATTATTTCTGCCGCTTTGCCGCCCGGCATAGGATATCTTCATTTTATTTTATTTTTCTTTTCATTTTTCTATTCTTACTTCGAGTCTTTCAAGATTTTATAATTATACAGTGAATCGAATTTCTCTTTTCAATAAATTTCTCTTCCGATGGAATTCTTCGAACTATTCAAGAATCGTTGTATTATGTATCAAAGAAAGAAGAAGAAGTAGAAGGAGGAAGATTTATGCTCCACTTGACCTTTTTTTTAATAAATTAATATCCCCGGCTTTTATAATCAAAGCTCAAAGCTTGAAGCTCAAAGTTCAAGGACTGAAATCTGTTCGATAACTGATCCCTAAAATCAAGGGATTCCTGAGTGCGTCAGGGGATGCAATTCCCGTAGGCTTTGAAACAGACGTAAACAGCTGGATGTCGTCACTGTGACGTCAACAGCTGATTGCGGTCACCAAATCACATGACGTCGTGTAGTGGTCAGAATAGTCGACGAAAATAACCTTGAAGCTGCTAGTAACACTGAGAACTTCACGCTCCACTTTCATAGCCGCAATGCAATGCCTCGTGATTTCTAGCTCCGATATACCTAGTCGTACACACATTGACGAATTTCAAATTTTCATCAATTTTGAAGTAAAAAAAATAATGCAGCTTATACTATAAAATAATTTCAAAATTTATCCACCCTTATTACTTTTTCTTCAATCCGTGAATTTTTCGTATCTAAGTAGTTTAATTTTTTTCTTTCTTTCTTTTTTGTACAACGAAGCCGGAATCGCTTGTTCTTCCGGAATCTAAAAGATAAATTAACGGTCGTAATTCTCTTTAGTCTTAATTCAAGATTATCAATCATTACGGAATATTTTACAGTTCAATTTTCAACAATTTTCAACAATTTTGCGACTCAGACCGAATAGACTTGCACAGAATCGGTTGCGTCTGACTATTAACGATTTTATCACTTCTTTTCAGCTGATAGAAAATTCTCGTTTATTCTTTCTAGATGAAATTCTGCTGAAGAAGTTACGTGTTGAAAAACAGTACATTTTCATAATCGCTAAACGAAAAGAAAGAAAATTTGTATAATTTCTTAATTTTATTCCCATTTCTCAATCCTCTGCAGTATATATATTTTAATGCTATGCTATGGCTCGAATCTGTCATCGAATTATCATTACTCAACAGCCCCGTTGTAATTGCCGTATATATACTGACAACGAGTCGATATAATCGCTTAGTCACGAGAGCCTTAAGTTTCAGCTAATTAAATTTACACCAGGATTCCGCCTAAAGTAACGAAGCATCGCTTAGCTGATTAGTTCCACGATGGGGAAGGGCCTTGCACCGCTTTGTTTGAGACAAGAATAAATAAAACTGAAAGGAATAATGAGAGAGAATAAGTATAAAGAAAAAAAAAGAAATTAAAATTGAAAAAAAAAACAAAAAAAAGAGTGAAAATGTAATTAGGAAAACCGAAATACAAAGACGTTTTGATAAGGAATAAAAGTAACGAATTCAAAGGAGCAGAAGATCGGCCTCTGACATCTCCACGTTACAATTAATACATCATTCATCAATTTTATGGGGTAAAATTTTCCTTTTTCAACTTTTGGCGAGATTTTTCTATACGAACAAGCTTGCTGTATATTTTTTTTATACCGCTGTGTTTTCTATAGCTTTTTCATCTTGTATCTATATGCAGTGTCTTTTTTAGTTGCTGTTTTATCCCCCCAGCTTGATGCGTTCTATTCTGTTAGTTTACATTCTCCTGTTTCCACTTTCACAAGGTATCGTTCCGTAGTGTATCTTTCTATTCTCTGAAATATCCCTCGGATATAAATTTTAACTCTACACGGAGAAAAATTAGGGCAGACTGTTTTACCAACGGGTCAGAAGACACTCTTCTATGGACGTCAGTGTATATACTCGCCCCATTTTCGGGAGTACACTGAGACGAAAGCGGGGGTAACGTGTTGTCTCTCGGCTGCGGGGAGCTAGGCTTCCCGTGAAAGAGAACTGAATTAACTTTCAAGCGCTTGAAACTGTGACGAGAGTTAATTCAGTTCTCTTTCACGGGAAGCCTAGCTCCCCGCAGCCGAGAGACAACACGTTACCCCCGCTTTCGTCTCAGTGTACTCCCGAAAATGGGGCGAGTATATACACTGACGTCCATAGAAGTGTCTTCTGACCCGTTGGTAAGACAGTCTGCCCTAATTTTTTTCCGTGTATGTACAATATTCGATATTTACTATTCAATCCATCCGCACATATCTCTGCCACTTTTGAAAGAGCTTTTCCTCGTACGTTGCAAACGAAAAGATATTATCTTGTTATAAGTTGAAATTTTTTTTCAGTTAGCAGAACGAAAGTGAAAAATAAGGAAAAATTGTCAGTGATTTGAATATCCACACCGTAAGGATCAAGTCAAAAGGATCGTGGCTTAGAATTATGAAATCTTACCACCGTTCGTTCATTTTACGAAAAACTTTTACGTACTTAAGAAGAATTCTTAATTGATCTACTTACAACGAGAAGTTGCTTGGCTCGATAAAGAATTTGAAAGTCTGTAGTGCTGTTTTTCTGTATCATCGGATTTCCAGTTTTCTAAAATTTCAATCAGATTACAAAGAAAATGAATAAAAATACACAAAACCAGATACGCGGAAATTTCTACAGCGATTTTGCCGCCACGTCTTTTTGACTAAAACACTGAAATCGGGGGAAACTCTGGAAGTATAAGTTGTGTAACCGGAAGGGTCGCTGGGTCCTCCGGGAACATTCAGTTTCCGTACCTACGCACTGGGATCAACTGCGGGCGCAGTCTGCTCTGTGCAAACAGATGATTTTGACGTTGTTCGCGGGGGTTTCTTTGTCCTGGATTCTAGGGCAACCAACCGTTAGGAAAACCCGGCCAAACCCCAATCCGCTAATTGACCTTATAGCGACTAAAATTACCTTTGATTATACGTTACACTGCTGGACAAGCATTTGTTCAACCCCGAGCTGAGGCACAACCCCCCCCGTGTCCAAGGATCAACTTTACACGATATCTGAACGACGATTTAATCCTCAAGGATCGGAAAGGTTTCACGAATAGAATCGAGTCAATGTCTTCTCCGCGAAAGTTTTTTTTTTCCCTCTAGTTTGCAAATAAATTTTTAAAAGGATCGAAAGGAGTCACCAGGATTTTTAGATCGCTTTGAATTCGTATTATTTTTTCCTCTTCTTTTCTTCATTTTTCACTCTGGTCTAGTAGAGATGATAACCTGGTAGGTGCAGGGTATATATATTCACTTATTCAAGATGCTGCAGCTTCTTATTCCCCATTTCTTAGTTTCACTTCTATTTCCGTGCACCGGCATTCAAAAGAGTTCCGCGATGATTACCCCGTCTACGGATATAAGGTTCCTACTCTGTGACGTCATTGTTCCCATTTTCTACACACGTATATAATATGCGCCCTCGATTTTCCACGCGCAATAACTATACCGGCAAAAAGGAGTTACAGGGAAGAACTGGGTCAGGGATGCGCATTGTCTCATTTTATATCGCTTGGAAATTTTAACAATCACTTCTTTTTTTTTTTCCACCGATAGGCTACTGGACCAACAATTTTTATATTCAGTTCTTGAACGTAATTTCCTCGCAGATTAGTAGTTTTTGAAAATATTCCTTCGTTTGACTGTAAAAAAATCGAGATAATTGACATTTTTGTAATTTTCAGTCTACGAACTTTGAAGATCTGAAAGCGTATGGAAAATTGAATATTTTTTTTTCATAATCCTTGTCTATGCTAGAATCTCATTAATATTGAGTCGACTCACAATGTTCTCATTGAACGAGAGGGAATATAAAATTGGTTTCTGTATTTCCGAACAAAGCGAAATGATAATATAGACCGTAGCTGCAGGTGAATGAGGCAAGTTGTGGTACATAGATATAGCCAGGGGAGATCCGACCCTACGAATGTCGTAATTTGACTTTAAAAGCTTTCAAGTGACTCGCGTCTAAAGTTCTTCGCTCTTTTTTTCATCCGTATACTCGCCAGCTATATCTTCCAGACCCTCTCTTCACGCGAACGGATTACGAGAGAAAGTATAGAAGAAAAAATAAAAATAAAAAAAATGTGGCGAGAGCATATCGCGAAGTCAAGATATATCTACCGGAAAATAATTGAATATTACTAAATAAGTACTGTTCAGTAAAAGATTTTGTTAACTTTTTCTTACCTGTCTTATATCAGGCCGAAGTCTCCAAGTTTGAAAAATAATTTCCGCTCTTTTCCATCTGCAAAATGTAAAACGAGTCTTTGCAATTTCTTCGTATCGATGTCCGCTTCCAGAAAAATAATAATAATAATAATAATAAAAAAAACAAAACCAAATCGTTCATCGGAATTAAACAGTTTTTATGCAAAAATAGAAAACTTTTCTGAAATGGACCACCTCTTCGAGATCAAACGATTTACTGAGATGAAATCAGCCGTTATTTCCAAACGGATTGAGGGAAAATGTTTCCGTAACTTTAATTGAAATTTTCAAACTAGTCAAATTCGGGAATTATGCTGTAACTTTGCTTTTGGATGTCGGGAACTGGACCGAATATTTTTCATCTCTTACATTACTTCGAAATACTTCGAAATTTAGATATAATGATCAAACTTTAGCAACTTTTTCATCTACGTCGACGTTCCCCTATATATCTTCGCAATTTTTATCTATATGTAAATGCAGATAATTATTTTACAGATTCACACCGTAAATGACCCACAATTTCTCACTCCCTTAGAACATATTGCCGGATAGTTAATCGCGGCAAAGTTTTCCGGCATAGTAATTAACGCTCTTGCTATTCCTTGTCTTGATAATATAATTCAACCACTTTGCTCTTACGTCCAACCGAGTTAATTCGGTTTTCAACTAAGAATTATTAGCGTTATTTCTTTTCGCAAGGGGGAAAGAAAAAAAAAGAAAAGTTCAAGCAGTAAAATTTCTTCCGTATGCAATAATTTGCACAAATGCAAGCACCGAGGTTTTCTTACAAACGGTAGTATTTCGAAAAGGTAAAACGAGGACAATGTTTCGCGGCTGTATAACTTCTCGTTCAAGTTTCTCATTTCACTTTCTAAACAAGTTCTAAGAAGTAGTTGGTACACTACTTACTACAAGAAAGTGCTACACGGGGTGTCGCTCCGTTTCAGGTAGAAGCAATTATTTTTTTTTATTATTCTTTTAAACAATTTTACTCTCAAACTTTTACTTTTTCTTCTCTTTTTTTTCGCGCGCTTTTAAGTTAATTAGCAAAACGTTCGTGAGTCAAATTTTAACTATCCATTATCGGAGCCTAGGATAATAAACTAATTTGAAACTTGACATCTACGACAAATCTCATTATTTTTTATTCATTTAATTTTTGATTTCAGGTGAGTTTATTGGGCCTACTTTCATCCTGGACAATTTCATCGGACGTTAAAGAGGCTGTTGATTCTCGAGGGTCACGCAAGAGAGGGTCATATATTCACTACGAGTAATTTTGCATCCGGACTAAAAGATTGGCTAGTCTCGTTCCGCCGTTAAGGGAAACTTTACGTAAGGCACTTGCCCCAGAATTTTACCTTTTTTATATTATTTTTTTACTATTTTTATCGGCCACTCAGAAATATGTATGATCGAAGATTTGGCCGCAATGTTTCTTGGATAATTTTTGAACAACGGTTTAGGTAATAAATGAAAATCGTAGTATAGTACGATTTTTTTTATTATTTTTTTATGATTTTTGAAGTGCTGCAACGGGTTATTACGTAGCCACTGCAGGGTTACAAAGTTCAGATGATAAATTACGAACATTTTAAAGTCTGCGCACATTAAACTTCGGTACATTAATTTTAATCGTATATGGTACGAGGCAGAGACGTGATCGCGAGAAAATGCAACCCCTGAAATCATACATACTATCACGTCTAGTCTCCGCAGACGGAAGTCGTTCACGATTTCCTACGTACTAAACTATTCCATTATCCATATAGATATATCGTAAAGTAGAAAATTTCATATTACGTAATTATAGATAATTTTATTGAAATTTTTCAATTCGTGATTAGCCAATCATCGAGATGAGAGAAATAGCCTTGGGAAAAAAAGAAAGAGACTATTTTTTACAGAAATCAACTCCTTTTTTTAATTTGAACTTCCGTGCGAGGATAGAGAGCGAGAGAATAAAAAAATAAAGAATAGAAAACGAAAAAAAAAATCAATACGTTGTATACTTACTTCCTTCGTTAAATTGGTGTCCGTTGAACGAGGGGATGACGGATATCCAAGGCACGTGAACACGTGCGTGTGACGTAACGTCATGAGAAAAACTGGGATATTATGTAAAGAATATAAGTTTCGTTTCTCAAATTCATAGAGAAAAGAATAAGAGATATTTAACCGAAGATTTGCACCGAGAGATTTTTGTTTTCTCTTGCAAAAAATACAAGAAATGAAACACTTGAGGTAATAGAGGGATGATACTAGAGGGAACATCACTATTATCCATGCGGATTGCGGATTGCGTGACGGTTTAATCCAGACCGAAATTCATTGCGAAATAACAAAAATTAAGTACTAATAAAAATTTCGATTTAACAATCTGCAATCTACGGATCGCGAATTATGCATATACGTATATATGGGTGTATGTATGTATATATGCTGATTACTCTACGCACGAAACAGCAATAATTTTATAATCAAGAACGCCTTTTTATTAGTCTATAGCTTTAAACGTCCCCAGATGTTTCGTGGCACACGCAACAAGTTTTTCCCTTTTTTTTTATCACATAAAATGTGTGTATGGGTTTATACGTGCGAAGGTGAGTAAGCCTAAGATCAAGCTCAACGAGTTTCCTGTACCCATACAATATTTTAGATAGGTTGTGATATTTAAAAAAAAAAAATTTATATCGATTATGTCAGATTATAATCGAATTTTTGCGTGTGTTAAACAAATATTTTTACATCGTTAAAAAGAAATACATAAACGCGTGTGCAGACTCGGCCGGAGTAAGAAAAAAAATGATTATAATTCTTTCATTTCCCTTGAAAATTTATCAAAACCCATCTAACCGTCTGGATAAATATTTGCTTCAGTAAATCTCCCGTTTTATCTTCAATATAAGATATTCCCTGCATTCCCTTATCAAGAGGATTTATATATTATATATCTTTTTTTTACGGTAATAATTTTCGACCATCTCGTCTCGTTCCGCATCTTAAAATAACCAACGACGTTGTATTTTACCTTTTTTTTTTCTTTTGAAAATCATGAACGAGATGTTCTCTCGATTTATTTCTCGAGACATCTCGTCGATTAATTCAAACGATGAAGAAGAAAAAAAAAAAAAATTCTTTCCATATTTTTCCACCGTTTGATTCTCAGCGAAATTTCACACGACAATTAATATCGAACCTATGGAATCTATGTCTTCTAAACTTAAAGTCCAATTTTTCTCGAGGGTTAAAATCGACCGATAATTCTAGGTCTAGGGTTCACCGGGTTGTTAACGACGCGTACGACGACCTGGTCATTGCCACTTGACCGTCCGATGACAATGCTCGCTCGTAAAGCACTTCTATTAGCCAAGGGTCATCCCCAGCTATCACATCGCGATTCCGAGGTAGAGGAGAGGTACTACCCTACTACATACTATACCATACTATATACTAGGTATACCTACTGGTAAATAGTCGTCAGAGAATGGGGTGTAAATGGCACAAGGCAAATTGCTTGTAAATCAAACGATATATACACCAGTGGGAATATAACAGCAATCCCATGCATAGATGTACTATGGGAGATGTATGTAGATACGGCGCGATACGTGTTTAGTCATAATTGATAAGAAATTTACCATAAATTTAATATCAAGATTCTCGATCATTTTTCAATTCGTTTCTATTAATTATTTGAAGAAAATTTGATTTCTGTAGAAATTTTGATGTTAGTCACGAGAATGTATAAAGTCTGGGCAATTTATTGCGTACGAAGAGTCTGATCGAGCCTTAGCACTGTCGACAAAGGGGATGTCATGTGAAAAGTGAAACAAAAAAATGGGGGAAGAAGAAAAAAGAAAAAAAAAAAGAAAAAAACGTCAAAATTATATAAGGGAAAGAAAAGAATGAAAAGTAAGAGAAAGGTGGGTGTATACATATTTATATTACACGTATATATACATCACAAGTTATTCTAGAATGCGGAGAGTTATTACAATTCACAATCACACGAGCTAGTACAGGGGTGCTGGAGTTATACCTACTCTACGTTCTCTCGTTTTCTCTTTCTATCTTGAAAGAATTTATTTCATCCCCATGACTCGCAATTTTTTTCATCTTTTACTTTTTTTATATGTATAACGAAAACACTCGCGTTATATTCTCGGTAAAAGTGTATACCTACACGCGTACAGATTTACAAAGGACACATGTACGCGTATATCGCTTTTTTTTTTAACGCGAGATCTTTGAAACGAGTATTTCCTTCGTTGTAATATATAACATATATAATATATATTCATATACACGTATACATAGGTATAGTCGGTAAAGTTATTTTACTTGTATAAAATTTAACGGTGTCCTCGCTTACGAAGGTAAGTAAGGTAAGACGGTGTAAGACTACTGATTCATTTATGAGGTCAAAAAAGACTGACGAATACGAAGACACAACCCTTAGCCCTTGTATCCTGTTCAAACTCTCAGACTTATCAAGAAAAACTTTCGCGAGGGAATCGATCTTGAACAACTTAGATAATAAATATTTATTTACTTTTCCGCCTACGCGTACGACGTTGTCTTTTTTTTCCTTTTTCTATCAAATACCAGATAATCCGATCGTACAAGGATCTACGGGGAAAAAAACAAAGATAAAAAAAAATAAAATAAAACTGAGCTAGAACAATGAAATAAAATATTACTATAGGACCTTTTTCGAACAGCAAGCGATAAGGAAAGCTCGTCACTCTCCGAAATATCTCTGATCACTATCATCATCCCTAGTTCTTCTGATCTAGCATATAAACTGGCTACCATATAGGTATAAACTCAAAGCCTATAACACGTAAGCTTTAAGCCGAGATAAATTAGCTTTACCTTTACCAATGGCCATGTGTGTGAAGATTGCGATTGAGAGCAAAAAAGAAAAAAGAAAAAAAAAAATCCATCAGCTAATAAAGATACCCTGCAGAGTCTAGACTCAGCTGCTCTATATTCTATATCCACCCTTTTTTACTGCAGCTTTAAAAGCTACATATATGTAAACCTATGTATATTTCTGCGCATATGTGCCATGGATTTGTGGCCCCCGTGTAGCCATAAGTAATCCTCGCAATTTTCCAGAAATCATCGTTTATTCGATTTCAGTTTTTATATTTCCAAAAATCCAGCTTCCGATTTTTCAAACCAAAAGCCTGTAGCATATGTTATCATAGTTTCAACGTTGAGTCGGCTCAGACCCATTTATTTTAGAGAACAAAAATTTATTTAACAACTTTAGAGCGTTTATCAAAGATTGGAGGGCCTCTGAAGTAGAGGTTTGGCGGTGGGGTCAGGGGTTGGGGATCGGGGGTTGGAATGTATTGATTACAGAGTGAGTGCTCCTAACTCACGCACGGATTGAAATATCTTGCCTGAAGAGGTCGTACATATATACTCCCCAACCTATGGCTTTGGAGGGGATTTAGTGACGTAGAGGGGCATGCCTGACCTATCTACTCCGTTTTTCCCGTCTCCTCCTCCTCCTCTTTCGTCAAGGGATAAAAGTGTTCGTTTTTTATCCACCCATACGAGTTTTTGTTATTCCGCTAAACTGCCCGCGAAAACTAAGGGCCAAATATAGGTTTTTCGCCCTTCCTATCTCTGAGCGTAAAATTTTCTGTCGTGTCCCTTTTTTTTTTTTTTTTTTTTAGTTGCAAGTTTTTCTTTCACCCGTTTGTTCATTATTCAATTTTCACTATCAAATATTATCTTAATATGATGCCTTAATAAATGAGTGAACATTTTTCTCCTAAACATAAACCAGACTTCCTCGTTGCTTGTCGGTATCGTTTTGACAGTAAAACTACAGCCCCATACTCTGTTACCCTGACCTTGTAACATATTCGTTTTGATAAAATTCTAGACCGAGATTAGCCTGTTTTTACCGCCAAACAAAAAGGGGGATGAAAGGGTTAAGAGGGCGAGGGCTAATTCGCGCGTTTGAACTTCATCCAGGGAGCCTCTTGCCTCTTCCAGTCTGATAACATGAGGAACTCACGATGGGGTTGGCTTCTTCCACATAGCTAACAGACATACATTCCCAGCTTTGTATCTACCTGGGAACGTGAGCATATACGTACATCCACGTATAAATTACCGAGCACGTTATTCCAGCGGTAAATCGTTTGTGAGTAATGGCAGTCATGTGTCTTCTCAGTTGGTAGAGAAAGAGAGACAAGATGAGAAGAGATGAGAAGAGAAGAGAATAGAATAGAATAGGGATTCACCATCCGAACTAGGTAGCTACTATACGCGTGAAAAGTAAGTCACCGAGTTTTATTACTCGTAAAAGATGCACGTTGCTTCCTCAAGGTTCATTAGCCACCGAATATCATAGCTCGCCTAGTTTTCACAAGTTTAAAGAAAAACGAAAAGAAAAGAGAATATTTTATCACCAAAAGTCGCCGACTAGTCTGACAAAGATTTGCTCACCTTGAACTATACGTATAGATCGAGTTCAAATTTTTCGACTTTGATCACGAGCATAGAATTGCGCATATAGGTATGGATAGCAATGATTCGTGCCATTTCACAGTTTTTTCACGATCTAATATTCTAACATTTTGGATAATGTATATCTATGTGTGTAAAGCCTTTGGTATCTATGGCAGGTGTTCTGATAATAAATCTCCAAGAAATGGGGTGTCGGTATCGCATATATATAGGTGCGTGCTCCGTTCCTCCCTCAGAATTCCCGGAGGGGATGTCGGCCTGTCTGCGTCAGGACGTGGAATAGTGTTCGCAGGGTACTACCATCGAGAGTGAATACATGCATTATCTACCTACTGCAGTGGTGAGAAAAAGTCGAGGATTTTTGGTCTTGGCCCTTGACTGTGATTCGGTTTAATTCTGTTCTGCTGTGATTGTAACGATCATTTGAAGTCCACCCCTGACCATGAGTATCGAGGTGAGGGTTAAAACCGAAAAAAAAAAATGTATGTATATATCTTTCATCACGTTTTCTTTTAACTCCGATCACGATCGCGAATAATGATAACGTTAATAACACCAAGAACAATAGTAATCTTGATTATAATATAAGGGCTGAAACGTAGGAGATGATATCATGTACATATGCGTGTTAAAGAATAATTCAAACGAGCCTCACACGTTTCAATGTGAAAACGAGAGAATAGAATAAAATTTAGTTTAAATAAAAAATTATGAATTGGGGATCAAGTTTTCGGTCACTTGCCACAAATTTTTCAATCACATTCGTTGCAGATTAACGAGTAATTGTTCATCGGTCAAACCTGATGATTACGGGTTACAGATTTTATATCACATCAGAAAAAAGTCGAGATCAAATCTTGACCAATTTTGGATCAGATTTATGAACTGCCAATTAGTTTAAAAGAGCGATGGAGGTCGAGGGAGGTAGAAATGTTGCTGGCTTAGCATTTCTATCATGTAGACAGAGGCGAAAAACGTTGAAGAGTAATTGGCATCAGCTCATATTTCAAATTAGAGAGAGATATTTTATGTACAGAAATTCATAATCGTAACATACCTATACCTATACTAATATAGTACGTGAATCTGATTATGACAGATCGTTAAACAGTTTATCAAATTTTTTGTTTTTTCCTCGTTAATATTTTCGGCCATTGGATCGATCTACATGACCCTTCTAATAATCCGTCTCACCCTCATGCAGAGTGTAAAAAAAAAGTTGGCGATTTTATTTTTGTTTTTTTTAACTTCAGTTCACAAATTTTTTACGCGTCGTTGCAGTAATATTCGATTCAGCTTTGTCACATCTGCATCTGTCACTGTGGTGTATAGTGATCAGCATGCCACACATCGTCGACATATATTGATGAATATGCAATATTTTCATAGAGCAACAATTTTGATGATATTTTTCGTTGCTGGATCAACGACGGTATTTCGTTCACAGCTGTCTAATGGATATTCAATTATTTTGGCTTATGTTTTTTTATTTTTTATATCAACTGTAGTTTTCATCACGATAGGGAGGAAATAGAAACACTGTGAAAATCTGTGTTCGATGAATAAAATAAAATAGAAAAATAAAAAAAAATAGAAATTTGATAAATGTAGAATCGATAATTCCGCGTAAAGATATTCTCCGATTCACGATTATTTTATAACCGAGATTTTTCATCTATTCGATTACCCAGTTTGCTGGAAAAAAAAATAAAGAAATAAAAAAAAGAATTCAAAGAACTCGAGGATTCAGGGTAACTCCGTACTGAGTCAGTCAGCTGGGATTTCTCTATCAAAGAAGTCTGATCCCCTATTCGGTTCTCGAAGACGTACGCGACTTACTACTACTACTTATACGTAAAGTTAAGCCGGCTGTTTAGTACTGTCGAAACTTTTCAACTTTTCAACTATTCGAATCGGTTGTTGCTTTGAACATCTGGGATACGAACTTACCTAGTACCTTTCAAGTCAATCGGTCAAACTTTGAGATATATTCTTTACCTGAAACGAGAAGAAATTTACAGACTTCTAAAGTAGAGTAAAGCTTTATGCCAGGGAAAATTGGCGTTGGAATTTCAAACCCATTTCGATGAAAATAAGTCTGAAGCATTCAGGCTGTGGTGTATGGTTTTATTTTTTATTTTTCATTTTTGTTCAAAGCTTCGTTTTTCTGCTTTTAACGAAAGCGAGATTTTACCTACGGTCATCCTCGCTCGGTAGCCGTCTAGCGAGCTCCGGGCTGTCTAACAGCTGCATTACCTCTACTACTGCGGAGCCATACCTAGCCGGGCCTCAAGAGACTTGATCACTTGATCCGCGTTCGAGACGTAAAGGCAGTACAACCAAGGTCCCGAAAGAATTTAAATTTGATAAGAGAGAAAATGTGTTTTCCGATGTTTTAGAATTTTTTTTTTTACCTTTTTCTTTCTCTTTTTTCTTTCTTGACCAAATCTCGTAACGTTATTTAATTGATGGAAATCTTTAAAGGAATGTCTCATACGTCATTGGGACATAAAGAGGAAATGAAATTCTTGAACAACAGTCGCGGTATTCGAATTGCGAATTTTCATACATATGTTTCATATATATATATATACCTTAGATACGTTGCGTGGGAAATAAAGCAGCAGTAAATAAGGTCGTGAATAAGAATAAAGTGACAATAAAAAAAAAAAAAAAAATCTAAATAGTATACGGCAGCTAGTATACGCGTAATCGCACGCGGAAGTAAGTGCCGCAAGGCGGTGGCGCAAGCATGCAACCGTTTCTATCTACCTACAGCTTTTATAGCTATTGTATAAAAGATCTTTTGTGTTACACAACTTTGTTTAAACAGGGTTTAAAGAACAACGCGATAACGGAGTCTGAGTTTAACCATAGTCAAAGGAACTAGCTATGTACATTTATACATACACACATACATAGACATCTAGAGTATCTCCGCATGTCAACTTGTCCCCACCTCTTAATCTGCAAACTGTTACACGCTTCCGAGATTATGAAATGTCGAGTAATTACCAGATAAGAATTAATATAGACGAAAGAAAAAAAAAATTTGTCATAGAGCTGCGTCATTTTCTTCCACATTGCAACATGTTGGGTTATAGTGTCATACATTAGTACCCGCGTATTTAGTTGTCACTTTAATTATAGCTTATTATATGACACTGCTGTCTTAGCAATTGGCAAAAATAAATTCAAACGCTTTCAGAGGAAAATAGTTACGGAGTATAAAGTCACGGGAACAAAACACTCAACTTAGAAATGTAGGCGGTGTTCTTCACCCAACTATCTCTTCGTCTTTACCCTTCCTATATATTCCTTAACTTTTAGTCTCCGCTTTTCTCAGCGTATCTTTTTTTTTCTTCCTTTTCTGCGACACTAGACGCTATTTCCTTTCTCTAAATTCAAACTTTTCTTACTTCGTTTGTCTTTAATAATTCAATTTATTACCAGATATGGAAATTAGGATTATGCACTGAATCTGTCTCGTATATATCGTACCGGCTGATTGGAAGTAATTTTTTCTTTTCTCTTTTTTGTTTCATACAATTTTATTCTATTCTATTCTATTATATTCTATTCTTTCTTTATCGTGTAGGTTATTCAGATTCTGATATAAATTGGCTATTTGAATCTCGAATTAATTGAGAAAAAGGAAACAAAGAAACGGAAGCCAATTGTAGTATACCTGTACGAATCCTATACCCTAACCGAGAGAGACTGACGATGAAAATTACCTGGATTTAACGGATCGTGGAAACTTTGACAGTTGTATAAATTACGGAATGTATGAAATTGTTTGCAATTATATAATCCGCAAAAGCTCAGTTAATTAAAGCCACAATGAATGCGGTATTGTTGAATAGGTAGATATATAGTCATAAACATTTTTAACTCGACTTAAACGGAGCTGTTTAACTACTCATTGTATTTTTAATAAAAGTAAAACGAGATAATGATGATGGAAAAATAATGAAAATAAATAAGAAAGAAAAATAAAAACAATATCGCAAGTTTATTTCAAACATTTCATCAAGAAATCCCATTTTATTATCGGGGGCCGATTTTTCTGCAATAAACGACCTTGTTATTCACTATTCAAACGCTGAGGGGGGTAACGAAACGAAGTTTTCTCTTCTACAAACGTAGGTACCGCGGCGGGTGATGCAAGCACTTATCCTCCTCGTTCACCCAGCTCCTTTTCCATCTTTTTCTTTTTCTTTTTTCCTTCTCTTTTCCTTTAGACTGAAGATGTTTTCCCAGCTGGCTTGAAAATTTCGTCGCACGTATACGTACATACCTATCCTGAAGATTTCAAAACGTGGGATCGTTCTCGTGTCCCGTTTAGTAAATTTGCATCAGAATTTGTCGAGGAAAATTACAAATTGGAATTTGAATCTTACCAAATACTTGGGCCGTACTTAGATTATGAGGAACTTCGGTATTAATCTAATGTGAGCTTTTTGAAGGATTAAATTTGCCGAATAATTATTGAAAATGCTAAGAAAAATGAAAAGATTAAGATCAGAGACGTGCGCAGAAATTTTACTCCATTTAGATTTCCGCTCGCCTATTTTCAACCGGGAATAAGATTTGACTCTGGTTCTAGAGGACGGAGAATAATGCGACGCGCGTTTAACGATGCCATACCATGCCGGGTCAAATGGAGACAAGAGAGAGACGAGTAGGCATTGGCGAAATTTCCGTTTTACTGGAATTTCTACAAAGCTTAATTTTCGCTCTTGTCATCCCACCGACATTCCATCTCGTTCTATACCTCCTTACCTATTTATATTCCTTTTCACTCTATACCTACTTCCATCATTTTGCCTTCAGGACATATGCCTCACAATGGTTCTCACATTTGTGAATTAATACTGCGAATAATTTCTATCGATTGGCTTCAAGGTTTTATATTTTTCTTTTCACCGCGGTTTGTTTAAACGACTGCATTTTTAGTTATATTATTTTTATTCCTCGTCATTTTTCTACGCTTTACTCTATTTTTTTTTTTTTCACTTCTCCTCCACTCATGGGTACTTGTTTACATTCGTTCTCTGGGGGCATGAACAAATGAATTTTCTTTCTCGCTTTCGCGTCTCCTTGCAGAATTCTGTCCATACAAAGGCAGGATCCTCGCTTGCTCTTTGCTCTCGCGGTTCGTTTCTCTTGTACAAATATTCATATTCTTATTCGCGAATGTATTTTCACAACTTTTCCATGCATAGTTCCTTCGCCGGTTATTGAAAATTCTTGCCAGATTCAACGGAGTCAATAATTTCCACTTCATCTTTTCCTCTTCTCAAGTGTCAAGCTCTAATTGGCGTCATTGTTCTCAGGGGACGACGGCTTCCCTGCAGAGTATCAATAAATGTCGTCTCATATTGTCCCTCGTCTTTCGAACGATAATAAAATTGCCGATTTGTTAATTTCAACGAAAATTATAAACACGAAGTGTGAATATTCACACAGAGAAAATTCCAGGTTTTATTACGTAATTAGATAATTGATTGAACGGACGCAATATGGATGATAAATAATGAGCAAAGACCAAAAAAAAGTATAGAAAAACGAGGGATACTTGCGAACAAAGGTTCTGCGTTAAATTCGCGATAGTTTGATCCTGTCTGGCTAGCTCTTGTACCAACTTGATTGATGGTGAACCTTCACTATATGAATTCACACAATCAGCCTTTACAATCTTTAACATTTCTTCCATGGGTTCACTACGTTCACAGGGTCTAGACCCCTCGGAGAAATAGGCGGCACGAAGCTTGTTTAGGGGTTGTATTGAAAAGAACGCCTGCCAAGTGAGTGAATAGTGATAAACAATGATGAACGAGCTATGAGAAGGCGAGCAAGAAGAAGAAGAAGAAGAAGAAAAAGAAAAAGAAAAAGAAGCACAGAAGTTGAATAAGGCAATGTGCTCTGACGCAATCGACCCACTGCCGTAAACTGCAAGAGTTAGCCTCTTTCCAAATTTAGGTCGAATCCCAGGTCACAGACGAAATATAGACAGCGAGATCAAGGCTCGAAGAGACCCGTAGAGAGAGAGAGAGAGAGAGCTAGTCTTGGCCTTTTACCAATAACTTTTTTTTCCCAGAAACTTCGAGATGGGTTCAAACAGAGACGAAAGGAGCCAGAATTTGTCGTAAATAATTACGAGTGGAAGAGATCGGGGTTAGAGGTAGATTAAGTTTGATGCAGAGTACTCGCTGGGTACCTCGATTTTTGTATTAAATAACCATCCGGTCATCCAAGTCTTGGGTCTTTTCCTTTTATACAGTGAAACGGATAGTGGAATACCTTGTTCTTCAAAAGCATCTTCTAGTTTTATTCATAATACTGTTTAACGATTTATAATAGCCTGTTCAGATCGTTAATGAAAAACTAAACTGTCTCTTGTCATAGAACGATGTATATATCACTAGTTTAATGAATGGGTGAAATCTAGCGGCAGAGTTAACTAACAACTGTGCAAGCACAATTTCACAGGTGTATATTTCGTTTAACCAAAAGCTCAGGCAAAGGGGGAATTGAAAATACCTATAATTCTCAGTGTTCGAGTTCACGAAACGGCTTGACACTCTCATGCAATGTCTGTCAAGAAACTCGATTTCTACTATAAATTCTAGACACTGGAATAGCTCTTCTCGTATCTAGGAAATAATCAAACAGCGCAGTGGTATTCCTTTAACTAAATTACAGATTTAATGAGAATTTTAGTCCTTTGAAGTTTTAATGAAAATTCGTTATGTTCAGTGGGCATGAAAAGAAAAAAAAAAAAAAGCAAACATGTATGATTTTGCCATTCGAGAAGACTGGGCAGTAATATCTAGCAACCTAGATTCATATTTGCGAATTAAGAATTAGAGGGACTCGTTGAATCGTTGGTTGAACAAATTCTGTGGTAAGACCGTACGCGTGGCTTGGGCAAGAAATTATTTAATGTTTGACAAGGGTTTAATTCAGCGAGTCTCTGGGTTTATTTAGTCGTTGCATTTCTATACAGTTGGTTTAATATATCCGGGTTAATGATAATTCTGTATACATTTTCGGATGTTATTTTGTAAATTAGGACTCTAAGAAGTGCACGAATTATAAAGTGGCATGATTATACGGGGTTTTTACCACTGAAATACTGCGAGGCCACAGTCTCTTCGTGGTTTTGGGTGAACCGGGAGCTAATTGCTTCTTGAATCTTAAACTTGAATAAAATACTCGACTTTATGCTTCGCCCTGACTCGACCCAACTTGACTTTCACTTTTAATCAGTAGCTCGTCTACACTCGACATTTTTTTCATTTAAATATCCATAAGTAAACGGGTGTTTTCATTCTTTAATATAATATTTCTGAAAAGCTTTCGAGAATTGGTTCAAATCATTCAGCGAATTCAAGTCGAATATCGCTGTCTGTTTCTTGACTATAAAAAGAAATACACAATCGAGTCTGACAAATGTACTTTACGGTTACTGCAGTCTTGTCGGCGATTTCTTTCTGTAGAAATATCTCTTTTTTTTTTTTATTTTGTTACTCGCTCTCTTTTACGGAGGGAAAGATTCTGTAACAATTTTCTATGGCGCACCGCGGTTACGATGGAGAATTTTTTCGCCGTCCAGAATCAGGAACTTCCGGTACTTTTAGTCCTTAGGTATATACAAAGACGAAGAAAATCCGTCGATGTTATATTCTTTTTTTACTCTCGACAAAATCGCAGAAAATATTTTATCTCTTACGATTAGAACGAGCGTGGGTGCAGGTCCAGATAAGATTTTCTCGAGTGAGAGTTGAGCTTCTCAAAAGATACAATTTCTTTGGACGCAGTCTTTCACTTCACCCAATTACTCCCACGAGTTTTCTAAGGTCAGGAGTGACGGAGGAATTATTTCTATCCTCTTGAGGCAAGATGATAATCCAGATATTTGTTAGGTTGTAGGAGAAAAATTTCATTCAATTTTACCAAAAATAATTGATTTATCAATAATTTCTGACAATCACAGCTATGAGAGTTATTGTATACTTTCGATTTTTATAACTTATACTTAAATATTCTGTTACATAAATACATATTTAGTTGCCGATGATATCTTCGGTTGGCTGATACGTACTTGTCATTATCGAGACGCGATAGGATAATTGAAATTCACTGTGTCTTTTTTTTTGTGCAAAATTCTTTGGATCTCTTGAAGAGATTTACCCTTCGTTTCCGGCATGACTGTCAAAGCAAATATCACAGCAGTCACCATGGAGCCGCCGTATATCCAAAATACGTAGCTCTCTCCCATGAGGTCCAGCATGGGCTGATAAGTTTTTGTAGAAAAGAATGAAAAAAGTCCCACTGAAATGCCGCCGAAACAAGCAGCTATACTTTTTATATTTGGAGCAAATAACTCGCTGAGAACTATACTGGGAACTGGACATAGTCCCATAAAGACAAACACCTCGTACAGAAGTACAGAGGATATCAAAATCCACTGAAGTCCAGCAGGATCGAAACCGCTCTCCAAAAAAGCGAAGTGTGCTCCTAGCATGGCCATCGATGCGGCCACCCCAATGCTTGAAGCTATCAGCAGCGTCCTTCGTCCAAATTTATCAGCTAGATAAACTGCCACTAAACCAGATATGATTCCTACGACAGCTCCTATTATGACCATAGTGGCGGGTTCGATTACAGTCAATCCGCCATCGGTTAGAATTATTTCTATGTAAAACAATATGCTATTAATGCCACTGAGTTGCATGAACAGGTAAAGTACGACGACGATTATCCCGGCCTTTCGATTCTGGGGGATATTGAATTCTCGAAATTTATCTGCCAGAGTAACCGACTTGGATGCGCTTATGAAATCCTGAAGAGACATCAGTTCGGTTTCGACGTTCATTCCGGGGTTGTACCTCGCTAATGAGTTCATTGCCTCCTGTATATTATTGATGCGAACGAGGTGGTGAGGAGATTCGGGCATCCAGGAAAGGAGGAGAATGCAAACGGCAGTTGGTATCAGACTTATGTAGGCAAATGTCGACATCGAAACGTAGGCGCCTATAAAATTTCCTGCGAGTACTCCTACGGGTAATCCAGTGGTCGCCAAAGTCACTAAACCTCCTCGGATAGATGGATCTGAGATTTCTCCTAGGTAGAGCGGAAAGCTGCTGAACGACATCCCCAGACTCATTCCGCTGACTAGTCTCGCCACGTACAGCCAGCCCACTGAATCTGCCATTATGATGCAAACCCAGCCGATTATTGAAGGGACGTTGTTTAAAATCAGCGTCTTCTTACTCCCCAAATAATAAACACTAACTGCTCCAGGAACCGCTCCCAAAAGTCTGCCTAGATTCAGCAGAGATGCCATCCAGGAAGCCTCGTCCGAAGTTATTGGAATTGGCGAATCCTCGGCTGTAAGTTGAGCCAAATACGGTGACGTCCAACCGCCCATCATACCGGATACGAATAGCAGTAGCATCGCTGTGAATAGCCAAACGAAGATTATCACTGGCTTATTAGTTTGACGAAAGTTAAAGAACCTATGTTTACGGAGTTCGATTTCACTAACTTGCTATGCATCCTGTCCATTGCAGCCACAATATTTCCTTGCGGATTACGGGTTTGGGTTTCGAAGTCATACTCTCGGTCTCCATTGTATGAGATTAAAGAAATAATTAAGTTTGTGTCGTGGCTAATTCCGTGGTACTGAACGATTACTCTAAAGAAATAACGGTAGGCAACGTGTGGCTATCATTATCATACTGATTAGATACTATATGAACTGTTTGATATTATGATCAATCTGTGTCCATGATCGAATCCATAATCAAATGTTCGTTGAAAGTCCATACCAGAAATAAAAAATCAGTATTATTGGCGGTCATACAGAGGTTAGCGGAAATTGGGCCACCCGCCTACCCTCTTTTACCCCTTACCATCAAGAGCGTTACTTGGTCTCACGATTGACGGAAAAAGTGAATTCTGTTTCCCTCTCAACCGAAAATACATTGAATTTCATTAGCACCGGTTTCCATACTTGCACATTGAAAAAAAAAAAAAATAATTGACAAGACACTGCCATTCTCGGACACGCCAGTGACGAGGGAAGATGGCAATACCCTACAAGGAATTGTATATCGGAAATTAACGTACGTACATCGGCAAATATCTGGGTTATCAATCAAACCACTCGAGTAACAAGGAAACATGTTTTGCGTAGTCATTCATAGATTAGCACTACACTGGGAAGTCCAAAGAAGGAATTTGAATCGATACGGACGATGATAATGAGTAACGATGACTTGATTTCGAAACATCATGCAATAAAGGCAATAGTGTGAATTCAATGTATTTTCTTCCGAAGGAGAAGCGAATGGACCGAAATTTAGGTGATAGTATTAAATCTTGTCGATTTTCAAGGCTTGGAAATATTTTTTTCTGAGACAAGATGCTGTTGTCTATTTTCTTTTTTTTTTCTTTATCATCATCGAGAAACGTCAGCGATTCTGTGTCTCGTGAAATCGTTCATAGGTCTGGTTCGTCGGACGATAATCATGGATCTTGTTACACAATACTTTTCATCCCTCACGATTTCATATATTCAATTATTGACGCTTGTCAAAGAATTTTTTCATCCGGTTTACGTGTCAATTTCAGTACTTCTTCCAGCACCTTGGGTAGCAGGTTCATTACGAAAAGAATGTAACGCAAATTTTTATATACTACCTAGATAAAGATACATAAGCATAAGACAAAAATAAGGTAAAGTATAGAATACACATTAAAAACTCAAGTCTACATAGAAAAAAGTCATACATTTATTTGCGAATTGTTCAAAAATATAATACATTTTTACTGTTTTTATAAATAAATTTTCGTCGCCGGCGGTATCTCTTTCAATATCAAGGATACATGCTAATAAATAATACAATCAAATACAATGGATTCAAGTCGAATCTTCGGCAAACATTTTATAAGTATTCAGTTGATTGGGATTTGTAATTATGAAGACGTGAAGAAACAGACCTTATAAACCGAGATATTCAGGAAATTCTATCCAACGTTCGTATTATCAGTTTGGTACTTAAATATCAATTGAAATTCACTGATTCCTATTTTTTATGCAAAATTCTTTGGATTTCTTGAAGAGATTTACCCTTCGTTTCCGGCATAACTGTAAGAGAAAATATTACAGCAATCACCATGAAAGCGCCGTATATCCAAAACACGTAGGCTTCTCCCATGAGGTCCAGCATAGGCTGATAAGTTCTTGTAGAAAAGAATGAAAAAAGTCCGACTGAAATACTGCCGAAACAAGCCGCAATACTTTTTATATTCGGGGCAAATAACTCGCTGAGAACTATACTGGGAACTGGACATAGCCCCATAAAGACGAACACCTCGTACAAAAGCACAGATGATATCAGCATCCACTGAAGTCCAGCGGGATCGAAGCCGCTCTCCAAAAAAGCGAAGTGTGCTCCTAGCATGGCCATCGATGTGGCCACCCCAATGCACGAAGCTGTCAGCAGTGTCTTTCTTCCGAATTTATCAGCCATATAAACTGCCACTAAACCAGATATGATTCCTGCGACAGCTCCTATTATTACCATAGTAGCGGGTTTAATTACAGTCAATTCGCCATCGGTGAGAATGATTTCTGTGTAGAACAATACGCTATTAATGCCACTGAGTTGCATGAGCAGGTAAAGTACGACGACGATTACCCCGGCCTTTCGATTCTGGGGGATATTGAATTCTCGTAGTTTATCTGCCAGAGTAACCGACTTGGATGCGGTTATGAAATCCTGAAGAGACTTCACCTCGGTCTCGACGTTTATTCCGGGATTGTACTTCGCTATCGAATTCTTTGCCTCCTTTATATTGTCTATGCGAATGAGGTGGTGAGGAGATTCGGGGATCCAGAAGAGAAGGAGAATGCAAACGGATGTTGGTATCAGACTAATATAAGCAAATACTGACATCGAAACGTAGGCGCCGAGAACGTTTCCTGCAAGTACTCCTATGGGTTTTCCAGTGCTCGCTAGAGTCACTAAAGCTCCTCGGATAGATGGATCTGAGATTTCTCCTAGGTAGAATGGAAAGCTGCTGAACGACATCCCCTGACTCATTCCGCCGACCAGTCTCGCCGCGTACAACCAGCCCACTGAATCTGCCATTATGATGCAAACCCAACCGATTATCGAAGGGATGTTGTTCAAAATCAGCGTCTTCTTACTCCCAAAATAATGAACACTAACTGCTCCAGGAACTGCTCCCAAAAGTCGGCCTAGGTTCAGCAAGGCTGCTACCCAGGAAGCCTCGTCCAAGGATATTGGTATTGGCGAATCCTCAGCTGTCAGTTGTGCCAAATACGGTGATGTCCAGCCGCCCATCATGCCGGACACGAAGAGTAGTAGCATCGCTGTGAATAGCCAAACGAAGATTATTACTGGTTTATTAATTTGACAAACAGTAAAGAAATATATGTTGAGGAGTTTAATTCCACTGACATGCTATGCATCCTGCCCATTGAAGCCACAATATATCCTTGCGAAATATGGTCCTATGTTCCCAAATCATAGTTTCGCTTTCCAAAAGATGAGTTCGAAAGAAGACTGCAGTTCATATCGTGTCGAGTACGTGATACTGAATGATTACTCTGAAGCTCGAATGCTGTAGCGCAGCATTTTTATATTGTTACTCTGCTGATAAGATGCTGTCAACTATGTGAATTTCTTAAGTCTGGAATAATTTGCGGTACAGATAGCGTCTGAACCCAGAATCCGATGCTTAGGTTTCATATTCACGAAACTTGAAATTGATACCGATGAATAAAAAGTATTGGCATTTTGGAATTCTTCCGATATCTCTCCACGATAATCCTAAGTCTAGGCTTAGTCTTGATCTTGATCTTGATAGTATTATCTTTTATTAGGCATCAAGGTTTGGGAATATTTTTTCGAACTCTAGTCGCTTTTGTCTACTCCTATTTCGGGTGTTTTCTTTCTTTTTTTTTTTTATGGTTATTAAGAAACGTCAGCGATTCTATGTCTCGTGAAATTGTTTGTTTATGGGTCTGGTTCATGGGACGGTGATATTGGATCGTGTTACACACACCTCATCCCTGACAATATCATATATTGAATTATCGACCTTTACCAAACGACTTTTTCATTCGGTTTACGTGTCACTTTCAGTGGTTCAATCAATCTAATATTAACGCCTACCTTTCTTGCTTCACATCAGAGCGAAGGCAATTTGATGCTTGTTGAATTGCAGTTCAAATTTGCGACATGCGATATTCCGATGGCTGAAAATCTCCAATCGCAAGGGATTGCGAAAATAGTCGTTGTATAAGATGAACTAATGACATAATCAAGTTACCGAATATATTGCTAATCATATCATGCTAAACTCGAGTTGTCATTAAATTCTTTGATCCTAATGATCATATGATAAGGTTTAATATTGGATGATGTGATTATTCCTCCACTAAAGCTTGAATAGATTGTATTAAGTATGACTTTGCATCTAGCGCCACATATAGGTGGATCAATAATGTTATTGTGATAAATTCATCATCGTGTATCTAATTATAATATGATGTAATTATAAACTCATTATCTACCGTAAAGTTTTCAAGGCGTATGTACAGCGCAAAGTTCGTGAATATATATAGTTATTTCAAAAATTCCAAATTCTGAGTGAGTTTAGTTTGGAAGACGTGACATGAACAATGAGCGCAACGAAATTCCTCAATGAGTTCCGCAACCCTTGTAACGATTTTCCGCTGCTTCCTGGCATGCAAACCAGGATTTAAACGCCTATAACGTAGTCCTGTCGTCGACACAATTATGGCATGGCTCCAGAATACGATCATCTGTTTTCCGGTAGCGATAATGCGAATGGCCAACACTTCTTTCCGTTACTAGATCGAAATAGCAAGTGTCAAGTACGTCGACAAGGTGTAAATTAGTGTATCCACTGTTAATTAGTAGTATACATATATTCGATTGGAAATAAATGGAAGACATAAGCCTCGGAAGATGTTAAAAAATGTATTTTTAATTTTACAAACATCGCGTGTATGCACAATTACTTATACAATTCAGCCGTCTTGCATAATCTGTTAGTTTATCATCTGGCGAACATGAAGTCTTTTCAAATTTCCGATAGGTTTCCAACCTTCAACACAATTTGACTTGCAGCGTAGATGCTGCTATCGTTTATTGAATTAGACTCACCGCCAACGAGGGTTATTAACCCTCAGACGTCAATAATTTAATGTCTTCATCCATTCGCACCAAGTCTCCGGAGCTCCAAATCGGTTTGAGAAACTTGGATGAACTGGATGTTGATTTTGTGCGATAGAAATGAGATTTAATAAGAGTTATTAAGTCTGACAGCTTGATCGAAGTGATTATAATTCAATCGTATTGATACCACTTCGCTATTTTAGCCAATTCAATTCTTTCCACTTTCTTTATCATGAGTACTTACTGGCACGTATTTATTGTGCAATGAATTTTGTATTTCCTGTAAGGATTTACCCTTCGTTTCCGGCATAACTTCGAGCGCGAATAACATGGAAATCATCATGATTACAGCGTACAACCAATACAGGTAATCTACACCGATAAGATCCAGTAAAGGCTGATAAGTTTTGCTCGAAAGGAAAGAGAAGAGTCCGATCGAAATACTGCCGATACAAGCCGCTATACTCTTTATATTCGGGGCAAATAACTCGCTGACAACCATACTGGGAACGGGACATAGTCCTATAAAGACAAATGCTTCCCAGCTAACCAAAGCCAACATTAGTAGCCATTGCAGTTTAACCGGATCAAAGCCGCCCTCCAAAAGAGTAAAGTGCGCTCCTATGGCGAGCATGGATGCACCGACGCCACAGCTAGACGTTAACATCAGCATCTTCCGTCCACATCTGTCAGCGAGACAAATAGACAAAATTCCAGCTAGATTTCCAATCGTACCGGCTATTATTACCATTGTAGCTGGTCGAATCAGGGTCATTCCGCCATTGACCAGAATAGTTTCCATGTAAAATAGAATAGTATTGACACCACTGAGCTGCATGAACGTGAAGAGGATGATGATAATCATTCCAGCCTTCCTGTTCTCTGGTATATTAAACTCTCTCAGACGATCGACGAACCTTATGGAATCTGAAGCTCTGATGAAATCCATTAGGGAGTTCATTTCGAGCTCGACGTTTGCTTCAGGATTGTATCTCGCTATAGATATTTTAGCGTCTTCTATTCGATCTCTGCGGATCAGGTAGTGAGGAGACTCTGGTAGCCATATGAAAATGACGATGAAAATGCTAGTCGGTATTAGGCTGATGTATGAAAATACTGCCATCGAAACGTAGGCACCGATCACATTTCCGACTAGTATTCCCAGCGATAATCCGTACATAGCAAAGCTCACTAAGGTTCCCCGTATTTCCGAGCTAGAAATTTCGCCCAGGAAAAGTGGAAAGCTGCTAAAAGTCGCGCCCAACGCTATTCCGGCCAGTAGTCTCGCCGCGTACAACCAGAACACAGAATCGGCAAAAATTATGCAGATCCATACGGCCAGCATTGGGACGCCAATTATTATCAACGTCTTTCTACCGCCGAAATAATTCATGAATATTGCTCCGGGAATTGCTCCAAATAGCCGCCCTAAGGTCAGCAACGACACCACCCAGGATGCTTCAAACAATGTTATGGGAAGTGGCGATTGTTTTCCTGTCAATTGCGCTATGTACGGTGACGTCCATCCGATCATCATGCCGGATACGAGAAGGAGTAGCATCGCTGTAAATTACGAAACACTGCGGTTTGCTATTCATTTTCTTCATCGATTGAACACAGAGGCTTTGTTTTTCACTAACCTGCTGCGCTTGCGGTCCATTGTATCCATAATATGCGATCCTTGGGTACGACACTGATCTGTTTCGAAGACATGGTGGGCCACGTATGAAAAAATTACTGTGGAAATTGAAAAAATGGTACCAGAGTTCAGCCCACGCTTAATTTGGTAATACTAAGTATCATCATTGCTAGCTCACCGGTTATATTCCTTTTTTATTATCTGGGTGATAAAATTTCTGACGGGCGGCGCTATATAAACAATCATGAGAACACACGCGATACGAGGGGGCATGCTGATTTTAAAAATATACTCTATCACCGTGTCCGAGCTAAAAGATTTGCTCCATAGGCTTTTACAGAGGCTTAAAATCAGCTAAAAAATCAAAGCCTATTATCTGTTCGTTGATTCATGATGATTTCCATAATGGAAGAAAAAATGATATCATATAGCGAGAAAGACAGCAACTAGATGCGATTTTTAATCGCTTGATAGATCATTTTTGGAATACATTGCGCGGCCCTGGATATCGCGATTACGCAAGTGATCACGACATTTGTGAATGATATTTATAAGTGTATACATATCAATCACTGATATCATATTGGTGTTTTATTGACGGATCCATTAGAGCCATTAATTTATGGCTTCTGTAATCACTCGTTTATTAGCCACCGATCAGCTCGGAGCGTGTAGCGCTATCTGGTCCAGGGATCTGCATATTACGGTTCGGCGTTTTTGATGTACGAAAAAAAATCTATTTTTTTCGAAATCGCGGTATTGTATTCCATATTGAAATCAGAACTTCGAATTAACAGTCTGAACAGATGGGGTAACGGCTGATCATACAATTCAAGAAAATTCGAAATCACATGTACATGTATTTTGCTCATTACATATTTTGTCGACACATTTTTTTCCGTCATTCCTCATTCGTTTTAAAAAAATATAGCCTTATCAAATCCACTTTCACGTCTTTACTCTCTTGACTAGCAGCATCAATTTCTTGGCAAATGTCATGATTGGTATAAATTTATAAAAAAACACGTATGAAAAAAATTAACGTATTAAATAATATTCGAATTAGAGGCTACAGTACTTAAATTTATAATTATTTAATATACAGCGAACAACAAGATAATAACCTATGCGTTTTTAATCTATAACTTCGTATTGTAATACAGTATTTCTAATCTATGACGATGATTGATCGATCGTGGACTCATCCTTCTGTACGCTTGGCTCAATAATATTTACAGCAAAGACTCTCGTTAGTTATCGTATAGTGGGTTAGTTTTCGGAATAACAATCTTGAAAAACAACGTAATGTTCACTCGTCCTATCAGTTTATGTACAAAATTTGTTTTACGAATAGGTTGTCATGTGTTTTTTTCCCAGCAGCCCTAACGACGATTAGTCATTTATCATTTATTGCAAGTCGAGATTGGTAGATATAATTTTTTTATCGCGCTTAAGTGTTTAGAACTGCTGTAAACTCGAAATCATTTATCATTATTACGGACACGTGATTTTCGATAATATTACAAACTGCAAATTTTCTTTTTCTCTCGTAACTATAATGTCTAAAACTAGGCATAGACCCCGAATTGGATACTGTAGAACTTTTTATCGGTGCGAACTCCAAGGATCTATCCAATCGTCACTCACTTTGGGGTCTGTTTCCTCATTAGTTTCTCCTGAATCTCTTGCAAAGATTTACCTTTAGTCTCCGGCACAACAGTCAACGTGAAAATTACCGCGAGCACCATGATCACAGCCTGTATCCAGAAGACGTATGCTTCGCCGAACAAATCCACTAAAGGCTGGTAAGTCTTTGCGGAAATGAATCCTGTCAGACCTGCAGTAACACTCGAAAAACAAGACGCTAGACTCTTTATATTCGGGGCAAAAAGCTCACTGACCATCATGTTCGGAACTGGACTGACTCCCAGGTAAACACCAACTTGGTAAACGACCAGAGACGATATCGGCAACCATTGCATTCCAGAAGGGTCAAATTTGCCATCCTTTATAAGAATAAAGTGCACGCCGAGACCCACCATGGATAAAGCTACTCCGGTACTGGTTCCGGCCATCAATATCTTACGGCCACATCTGTCGGCCATATACATGGCCAGGAATCCTGCAGCGATTCCAACGATTCCAAGGATTATGACCATTAATGCTGGGTCAATCACGGTTAGTCCAGCATCGGTCAGAATGATCTCCATGTAAAAGGTCACGCTGTTAAGTCCACAAAACTGCATAAAAGTGTATAAAAGAATACCGATGGTACAGGCTTTTCGGTTCCTCGGTAAATTGAGCTCTCGGATTCGGTCCATGAAGGTAATGGAATTTGACGCGTTGATGAATGCCTCGAGAGCTTCGATTTCCACTTTGCTGTTTGCCTTCGGGTTGTATCTCGTTATCGACTTCTTAGCAGCCTCCAATTTTCCTTTACGGACAAGGTGGTGAGGGGACTCTGGTAGCCAAAGAAAAAGGGCGATGAACATAACGGTTGGTACGAGACTGATGTAGGAGAAGACTGCCATCGAGACGTAAGCTCCGATTATATTTCCAGTCACTGTTCCCAGGATCATTCCACTCGTCGCGAGGGTGACCAAACTTCCGCGTATTTTTGGGCTCGAGATCTCCCCAATGAATAGTGGAAAGCTGCTAAACGTCATACCGATGCTCACTCCGGAGGAAAACCTCGCCACGTATAACCAGATAACAGAATTTGCAACGATCAAGGAACACCAGCAGATTATGAAAGGGAGACCAATTAAAACCAGCGTCTTTCTTCCACCAATGTATTGCGCGCTAATTGATCCGAGCACGGCACCGAAGATACGACCCATGCTGACCAAAGATGCCACCCAGGATGCTTCGGCCGGTGTTATGAAGAGCGGGGAATCTTCGGCTGTCAATTGAGCCAGATATGGCGAGGACCAGCCCAATATCAGGCCACTCACGAAGAGTATGAGTAGAGCTATGGAACGAAATGTAATTAGGGGACTAATTGCGAGATATCAGAGAAATTTTAATGATATTTTACTTACCTCCTATGGCGCAGGTCCATTGTAACCATTGAGTATCCTTGCATATGAATCTGGAGATCATAGTGGTAAGATTATGGTATCGAGGACGGAGGCACGTACGACACTTCACCTGCCAAATTCTTCGGGAAAACTGGACAATGAACCTTGTGTAGTCGTGATTTTCATTTGTTATCGTTGTACTGATAAGATAGGAGATACACCAGCTACTTAGGACCATACCTCCCGCGACGAGTAATTTTGCACAAACATGTTTGCCTCACGTAAGCAGCTCAGATAAGCAGGTAGCAGGTATTTTCTGGTTTATATTTGCCCATTGGTTTTGTCAAATAATATATATATTATTGGAGACAGGAAGATATCAGCATGATGATATCTTCTGAGGATGCTTCACCAATATTGAAGCAACGAAGTAGCCAATTTATATCAAGATTTTATGTTAATCACTTATAGCGAGGATCTAAACAAGTAATTGGAGACAGATAGCACGATACAATCCAGAAGTTGACAAATATTCTGATTGCTTAACTTTTTTTTAGAGCTTATCAATTTTTATCATCAATTTTGAATATCTCATGAATCAAAGTACTAAAAAATTAATCAGTTATGATTTCCTCGAGAAATCTATCTAATCTTTTCTCTATGCGTTCCGACTTGGATTCCAATAAAAAATCAAAAAATCTGATGATGTCATTGAAGAGGGCTGGAGCTCATAGCTTAGGTATTAGCAATATTTTGTTTTAATAACTGTAGCAACTATTAATTAGAAAAACATATAATCAGATTTATTAACTTGATACAATATTTATATTATAAATTACATATCATCTGATACGCAATCACATTCACTTATCTTTCAAGCCATAGCTGGGAGTAATTAGGAGATATGATATACACACAGCTTTTTGTGAAGAGCATAGCACGAATTAATTTTCATTCCACTTATTAAGTCCCATTTTTTCATCTACTTCTGTTTAAATAACAAATTACTTGAGTATCACAATCATTAAATTAAAAACGTTAAAAGTTAACGACAGATTCATTTCCTCCCTAATTTCTCTTGGATCTCCTGGAGCGTCTTGCGCTTAGTTTCCGGCATGAGTGTCAGAACGAAAACTATGCATAATACCATGAGGACAGCGTGAAACCAGAATACGTAAGCCTCTCCAAAATAGTCTATCATTGGTTGATAAGTCTTGCTGGATGTAAATGCGAAGATACCCGTTGCTATTCCGGTCAAACAAGCCGCTATGCTCTTTATATGAGGTGCGAAAAGTTCGCTGAGCACCATGTTGGGAATGATCGCATGACCGAGTGAAAAGAACACTTGATAACAAATCAAAGCTGCAATTGGCAGCCATTGAAGATTTTCAGAGTCAAAGCCCTTATCGATCAAAGTAAAATGCACTCCCAGACCTATCATGGAAACACAGACTCCCACACTTGAGCTAATCAGCAAAACCTTCCTTCCATATTTATCAGCTGTGTAAATAGCCATGAAAGCAGCTATCGTGCCAATCGTATTGACTATTATGACCATCGTGGCTGGCTTTGTGACCGTTAGTTTCGCGTCTTTGAATATAGTTTCCATGTAAAATGTCACCGTGTTAAACCCACCGAACTGCATGAAGCAGAACAGCAGGACTATTACCAATCCTGCCTTTCTATTTTGCGGTAGATTGAATTCTTTTAATCTTTCCCAGAAGGTTATCGAATGTGCCGTATTGCAGAAGTCGTTCACATACTGTAGCTCCAGATCAGCATCTGCCCTCGGGTTGTATATTTGGATCGACCTTTTGGCTTCTTCCATCTTATTCCTCCTTGTTAGATCGTGGGGCGATTCAGGTAGCCACAAAAATACGAGTATGCATACAACTGTTGGAACGAGACTCGCGTAGGAAAATATGGACATGGAAACGTAAGTGCCCATTATATTTCCGGCAAGAATACCAGACGTAACCCCAGACAGTGCTAGCGTCACTAAAGTCCCTCGGATAGCTGGGCTCGAAACTTCGCCAAGATAAAGTGGAAAACTACAGTACACTATTCCCATACCCACCCCGGATATGAATCTGGCAAGGTATAGCCAGGTCACACTGTCTGCTACAATGACCATCGCCCAGCTCAGCGAAAGAGGTAGCCCGGCCACAACTAGCGTCTTTCTACTGCCGAAGAAGTAGACGCTCAGTGCGCCCATGATCGCTCCTAAGAGTCTGCCAAGATTGAGTAACGAGGCCACCCAGGAAGCTTGATCTGTGGTGATGGGAAGTGGAGAATTCTCTGCTGTCAGTTGGGCCACATACGGTGAGGTCCAGCCTCGCATTAAGGCGGTGACGAAGAGGGCTATCATCGCTACGAATGGTGAAAGATGATTTACGTGATTTTTATGAATATGAGATGAGGAAACGATCTGATGATTGTATGGTGTTGACTTGACTTACCCGCGAATCCCCCGATCCATTGTACCCAGGATACTTCCTTGTTTGGATTGCCCTCAGCGCTTGAGCCCATAATCTTGAAGTTTGATACTTATTTGTATTTATTGGTATAAGAAGTTTCTCTACCACGTGTTAACCACGCTTCTGTTAATTCTTTTTGATTTTATATTATATTTTTTCTAATGTATACGTTTGTTGTACAGTCTGAGGATGGCCGGCCGTCCCCAGCCGAAACGTTACAAATAAAGAATTTTGAAAGAATTTCTGCCTGACCGTCTTCGACGAACCACCTTTATTTTATTATGATACTTATTAGGTTGCGAAGCGGTCCCGACTTCGACTGGCTTTTCGGACTGGGCAAGTTTCTATTTAACAAGCAGCGCTCGTATGTGAATGCCTCAAATCTCTATGTACCGATAAGATTAATATTCGAAGATTATACTGAGCACGTAATCAAAGTCGATTACTCTGATTCTATCCCGAGATAATGTCACTATATGTCTACATGTCTGCTGAATGGTGTCCAGTGTTAAGGTGAAGTGAAACGTTTCAAGGCCACGGCCGAGTGCCTTTCACCGCGGTAAAACAGAGATACCCAGCGTTTGGTACCGCTCGGTTTACATGTATACTGGCTACAATGTCGGTGTTTTAGTTTTGAGTAACGGAGAATCACCGATTATCAGCCATTTCTTCGTCAAATGACATGGGATTAGGCTCAAAGTGTTTGGTATTTCATTACGGAGTGGCTAATTATCCCGAAAATGCGATTATCTACGGCGACAATGAATAATCTCGCGATTTATGTGGTCTGTACGTCAATCTGTTAAAATTTCTGTCAAATTTTGGAAAAGTGAAATAATTAGCCACTTTCTGCCACAATTATTGTAATTGTTGCGGAGAATTCTTGATTCCCGTTTTCGAAGTTCTGACAAACGTTTCACTTCACCTTAAAAGACTGTAGTACCACATCACATACTTGACCATAATGACTTGAACAAGTTAAATATTTTTTGACGCGTTTGATATGATATGTCTGGAGTAGTGGCATTCATAAATTTCCGCATGTGGATGAACGCAGGTATATGAGAAGTTTCGCAGCTGGCTGACTTGCTGAAAAGGTATCAGATATGAAAATGAGTGAGACAACCGAAGAAGGCAGATGAAAAATTACTATATACATTTATTTTCATCGTTTGTATTGGAGGTAGAGATTACATCAGCTGTCATACATACAATAGTACTCGACACGCGCCATAACAATTTATGTTATCTCATATTCTTTATCGTCTATCATGAAATTATTTGCATGATAAGTATCAATCTATCCGAGATGTTACAGACGTTCATTAAGCAAGTGAGCTTACACATACTGCATATATTTCTTAGGGATTACCCGAACGAAATTATTCAGCTAAAATTGTCTCGGACTCGGGACAAAATTGAACATTGCTTTTTTGTACCGGTAAGAAGTCTCATATATTATAGTCTACTTTCCTGTTAACGCATCTTGGATTTCTTGTAATGATTTGCCTCTCGTTTTGGGCACGAAAACTGCGGAAAAAATTATACAAATCATCATCAAGACGGCGTTTGCAAAGAAAACGTAACTCTCCCCGATAGCGTCAATGAGAGGCTGGAAACTCTTAACCGCAATGAAGGCGAACAGACCGAGTGAAATGCTCGCAAAACAGGCAGCCAAATTCTTTATATTAGGGGCGAAGAATTCGCTGAGAAGTATGTTGGGAACAGTCGTTATACCGTTAGACACCCAGAATGCAAAAACCAGAATGGCTGTAATTGGCAGCCATTGCAATGCATCGGGATCGAAGCCGTTCTCCAACAGAGCAAACTGTATTCCGAAGCCGCACATGGATACGCCAACTCCTATACTCGAGGTAATCATTAATAGCTTTCGTTCAAATTTATCAGCAATGTACACCGATAACCAGCCGGATAGAAGTCCTATTGTACTGGCTATCATGACCAGCGTAGGCGGAGGAATAATAGTCACCCCAGCAGCTGTTAAAACTGATTCCATGTAAAAAATAATAGAGTTAAGTCCACTGAACTGCATGAAAATGTACAGCATGAGAGTAATAAGCCCAGCCTTTCGGTTTCGTGGAATATTGAACTCTAGTAGCCGATCTCGGATCGTCAAGGATTCCGAATTGGCGATGAAATCCTTCAAGGCTTCGACTTCGATCTTCGGATTCACATCTGGATTGTATCGAGCTATTGCTTTCTTGGCATCTTCCATTCTTCCGTTGCGTACGAGGTAGTGAGGCGATTGAGGCATCCACAGGAAAATGAGAATGAATAGGATATTGGGTACGAGGCCTACATAGGAAAATTCCGTCATCGACATGTAGGCACCCATTATGTTGCCTATCAAATTTCCAAAGGCCATTCCAGTCATCGCCAAGCTCACTAGAGCACCCCGAAGTCTTGGACTAGAAATTTCGCCGAGGAAAATAGGGAAGCTGCTAAACGACATCCCCATGCTTATCCCAGCAGCTATTCGAGCAGCGTACAACCACATCACCGAGTTTGCCATAATGATGCAGATCCAGCTAAGTAAAACTGGAAACCCGAGGATTATCAATGTTTGCTTGCTGTCGATGTAGTTGACACATATTCCACCGATGATTGCTCCCGCAAATCGACCGAGATTCAAAAGAGATGCCACCCAAGAAGCTTCCTCCGTGGTTATGGGAAGTGGCGAATTCTCACTTGTTAGCTGCGCGAGATATGGTGATGACCAACCGACCATTAGGCCGACAGTGAACAGCGCTATCATTGCTGCAAATGAAAAAAAAATCTTTGTCACAGCTGATCTCAAACGACAAATACTTTTCTTCGTCTGATAATTTTGTTTTACGTACTGTTCTCAATGACGAGAAGATACGTCTTAGACTTACGTAATGCCTTTCATTTCGGGAAGAACATTTTGTTTTGGTATCGTGCAGAGGGTTTTTAAACACGTTGATGAGGTTGTACAAATTTTTCTAATATTTTGTTAGGAAACACAAAATTATTTTTCAGAATTAGACTCAGAAAGAGAATCATTGCGCGTATATCTGGTTGCCGGTTAATTGCTAACTAGGCGCTAAGACTTTCATTGAAGTGAACCGTACAACAGCCTAATAACCGCAGAGACGAAGAACACGGAAAAGAAGATGAGATGAACTGAAATTTTCTTCAACTTATTCTATGATGATTTCAATATTACTGAATTTTACTTTAGTTTGTCTCGACTCTGCGTGGCGTACGTGGCCTATGTCACTATTACGATAGCAAAGTTAATACCTAGAAAATTATAGCTTTGTTGAGTGACATCATCGTCTTAAAAAACCAACAAAACTTCTCAATTTTTTTCGGGAGAAGATCTTGCAATTTGGTCGTACATTTCATACTTTTATTGATCGGAAATAGGATACTGATTAATCGTGTTCTAATGTAATAGAATTCTCTGTGCATGTTGAAACAGACAATAGCGAATGACGTTTTGGTTCCAATAACAGAAGGCAATTTGTTAGTTTTTTGACAGCAACTACAATCAGGGGTGGATAAGTTTGGGTTTCTAACGCATTATTTTCTGTAACTGGATTGATGCTTATTTGTTACTCACTTGTCGTTCCTGCGAGCCATTGGAGCCACAATATATTTTTGAGCCAACTACCACTCATAACGAGAACCATTATTTGACAGTTCAGCAACCGACGTTGATCGGCCGAAGTTCATTCGATGATGAAGTCAAAGAACTAGAATATACTCGTGAAATGCTGAGAGTTTTATTAATTATGATTGCGGCCGATAAGATAAAGAGGATTTAACATTTTTCCACATCATTTTACAGCCGTAATTAACAATATGTTATCAAATTAAAATCAGCATGATATATCCCCTTCTGCCAGTCTACTGTCATTTATATTCTTGCTAAGGTATTATCATCTATGAATGCTTAGCCAAAGACTGGACAATGTCACTCGGGAAAATGACCCTTGCACGAAATCTTGAACAAAATCCATCCAACGCAGTTGGATATAGTATCGATCATTACTTACCATCACGATGTTCTAAAAAGCCGAAATCATTTCAGAATTCAGGTAAACTTTGGTGCTAATTTTTCGTTGTGCCGATAATTGGTCCCATCGTTGTCTACTTCCGCACCAACGTATCTTGGATTTCTTGCACTGATTTGCCCTTCGTTTTTGGCACGAAAAAGGCAGAAAAAATTATACACATTACGTGTCGTTATATACCGTTGCAGACGGCGAATGTAAAAACTAGAATTGGGATAATCGCCAGCCATTGAAATTTGTCAGGATCGAAGCCATTGTCCAACAGAGCGAAGTGTACTCCGAGGGCGACCAAGCTATTGACTTCTTGACTTCTTCCATACGGTAGTGGTGAACGGTTGATTAAAATAAGAGAAGGTAATTTATTAATTATTTATCAGCAACTACAAAAGATTGACGAGTGTCGTTTTTTAATGCATTCGACTCACCCGTGAGCCCTGCGATCCATTGCAGCCACAAGATTTGTTCTAGCGGATTGACACTTTTAATGAAAACCATGATTTGATGCTTTTACACTCGATGCTGATCAGCCGGATTTCATCCGTTGTATGAAAGTCGACGAGCTCGAATCCTATTTATAAGTACCGAAGCTTTTATTAAATATCGTTGACGTAGATAAGATGAAAAAAAATTAGACTCGATGTTTAGAATTTGATAACTGTAATTATACGAGGGCCTAAAACGCATAATCTGATAACGCTGAGTCTCTCGCCCGAAGTCGCTATCGTTGAAGCAATATTTACACCACATTCCGAGTCGCGAAATGAATATTACGTTTTCCAAATTGAAGTGAAGCTAATCCTGAAATAATTGTCACTGAGATTCGGTTTGAAATAATTTTTTTCAATTTATTTCATAGCCAATATCTTTCGTCTGTAAAGTTTGCTATAAATGAGTTTCAAACGTTCTTTGGCTCACATATAGGTTTAGGAGCCTCTTGTTGTGTTGTAGATTTTCCACAATGTAAAGTTGTGTTTTCAGTATACGATTATGTCACTCAGATATTTCAATTGGTTGATAACCGTACGAACTAAACCCCGTATGGCGTTAATACTGCATATAAATACAGTAAGCAAATCGCAACAAGTGATCTCCGAAGTTGATTATCACTGAATTTAGTGCCAAATAGAAGCGTAGAGACAAACTACGTCAATGTAGTTTCAATTTCGATTACGGTACATACGACGAACATTACTCATTTATTTTCATAATTTACATTTAAGGTACAGATCGTAACACCTATTTTATAATAATTTATACTCCGTCCATATTTTGGCAATGTACGGGGCAGTACCGTAATAACTTGTAATTTTTCTTAGTCGGCACTTAATGTAATTTCGTTTTTGTATGCATGATTTTATTACGACAGTATCTAGAACGCATATTGCATGATATACTGCATTTTTGCACTTGAATGCTACGGTGAAGGAACTATGAGAGCCAGTCAGATAGGTATATAGGTATATATTGTAAAAAACGCTATGTTTGTTATTCTCGAATAAATACACAAATTATATTATATAACATAATCATCTTAAAATAATACAAACCCCAGAGTGTGTTGCCTAGGTATATGGCGTATCATATCGGTTCGGTGAAGTTCGCCGCGCGCCGGTCATTGATTCACCGTTTTACTTAAACGACAGTGAATATGCGCCAAGTATTATCTGATAAGAAATTTTACACACATTGCATCACGATGATTAAAAATCTGCGGATAAAATCTGTGGATTTTACCTATCAATCGCGATGCGATATGCTAAATCAAGACCTTATCGCGACTATCGCACAACATGCCAATATAACTATTTTGACATTTGAACGAGCTGATAGCAAAATGATTCCTCCATACAAACAGATTAGAGTTCTATACTCATTGTGCTGATAATGGGACTGATCTTCGTCTACTTTCTCATAACGCATCTTGGATTTCTTGCAATGATTTCCCTTTCGTTTCCGGCATGAAAACTGCAGAAAAAATTACTGCAAATAGCATCAGACCGGCATGTGACCAGAAGACATAAGCTTCACCGATCGCGTCTGCTAAAGGTTGGTAACTCCTCGCTGCTATAAAAGCGTAGAGGCCAACTGCGATGCTGGAGAGGCAGGCGGCCAGGCTCTTTATGTTAGGTGCGAAGAGTTCGCTGAGGATCATGTTGGGAACTGTAGCCAAGCCGTTGCAAATTGAGAAGGTGAAAAGTATCATGACTGTAATCGGTAGCCATTGCAATGCGTCAGGATCAACGCCACTCTTCAACAGAGCAAAATGGGTTCCAAAGGCGGCCATCGATATGCAGACTCCGGCGCTTGAGGCAATCATCAAGACTTTACGTCTGAATTTATCAGCGGTGTAGACCGATATCCATCCAGATACGACTCCGACCCCGCCTGAAATCATGACTAGCGTTGCGGGATGAATAACAGTCAACTTGGCAGAAGTCAGGACCATTTCCTGGTAAAATACGAGAGAGTTAGTTCCGCTGAATTGCATGAAGAAGTAAAGCATGAGGGTGATGATTCCCGCCTTTCGATTCCGCGGAATGTTTAATTCTCTTAGCCGATCTTGGAACGTTTGTGCCATCGAAGTGCTGATGAAATTCTTCAGGGATTCGACTTCCAGCTTAGAATCCACGTTCGGATCGTACCGGATGATTGCTTCTTTGGCATCGTCTATTCTCCCCATACGTACGAGGTAGTGAGGAGATTCAGGAATCCATAGGAAGAGTAGGACGAAAGTGATGTTTGGCACAAGGCTTATGTAAGCGAACGTTCCCATCAATATGTAGGCGCCTATTACGTTGCCGATTAGAGTACCAAGGGAAATACCGGTAACCGCTAAGCTCACGAGAGTGCCTCGAATCGCTGGATTAGAAACTTCGCCGATGTAAAGAGCGAAGCTGCTGAAAGACATTCCCAGACTTATCCCGGCTGCAATACGGGCAACATACAGCCAGATCACTGAGTTTGCTACGACGATGCAGATGAAGCTTAGCATCAATGGAAATCCGATGACAATCAACGTTCGTTTGGTACCGAAGTATTGGACGATAACACCGCCAACAATCGCACCTATGAAGCGACCGAAATTCAAAAGGGACGCCACCCAGGAAGCTTCTTCCGTGGTTAAACGAAGTGGTGAATCCTCAGCTGTTAGTCGTGCCATGTATGGCGATGTCCAACCGATCGTCAGGCCCAAAGTGAACATCATTAGCATTGCTGCAAATTATAAAAATAAAAAAGCATTAACTTTTGAGTATTTGACAGGGGACAAGGTGGTCAAGGGTTTTTAAGAGTTGATTTCGACTTACTTCCCAATCCGGCGATCCATTGCAGCCACAGAATATTCTTCGTCAGATCGACTTTCTTGACCTCAACCATGATTTGACACTGCAGTATTTGACGTTGAATGACTGGAGCTGATCATTCGACGCAGAAATTGAGAGAACTAGAATATGATCTTGAGGAACCGCTGCTTTTAATTAATGTCGACCGAACAGATAAGATAAAAGGACTCATATTTGTTTCCAAATTTTTATAATAAAAGTTATTTATAAGGCATGAAACGAAAGCTATTATGATATATATGCACTCGGGTTTGAAAGCCTGTTACCTTTTCTCTACTTGTTATTCGCTAAGGAATTCTTATCTATTAATCAATGTTTGACGAGTTCGTGTGTGGTATTATTATCAGCCCACCATGCATGACTTTATCAAGGTATCACAACGTTCTAAGTACAAAGTAAATCTATTTCTGATGACGGTGTTTGTTTCAGAAAATTGTCAATCTGATCATTTTTGTCCTTATTTTTCATTAATTATCGGTGTTTCATATTGGGTCAAAGAATGATTGTCACATCTGATTCCATTCCAGCCATCTGAAAGGAGCACCCTTCTCAAATCAGCTGAACATTTCCTTTATTCAGTATATTTCATTGACATGGTCACAAGAATTTTTTTTAAAGTAACACAGGGATTAAATTTTCTCACTTGAAGAGAAGTTGTTCGAAAATTTGTCTAAGGTTTAGTTTCAATGTTGATATTAATAACCTACCTTCCGAAATTTCACTTGTCGTCAAATGATATGGGTATTAACTAAATCTACAGTAGAAAGGAAAAGTTATCTTCACATGTCATGCATTTATCAAGTCGAGATAAGAATTTAACTGTCAACGTCATGATCTATTTGTCTTATGCATGATTGGATGAAATTGTTTGAAATTTAGTTGCATCGCATACCCATGTTTGAATAAAAATTTTCAAGGGGTCCCCTGCTCCCCGTTTCTTCCAATGAAATTTTATTGTATTTCTTAGTCGTTTCTAATCAATGAAACGATTTCGACATCCTGACAATCCAAATTGATTTCGAAGTTGCTATAAATTTGAGTGTTAATATTGTTTTGCTAATAATCGTTTTCATCTTCGTTTTTTTACTTCTGCATTAACAAATCTTGGATTTCTTTGAGCGATTTGCCTCTAGTTTCTGGCATAAAAACTAAGGAAAAAATTATACATATCACCATAAGCAGGGCATGTATCCAGAACACGTAAGCCTCTCCAACGGCATTTATTACGGGTTGGTAACTCTTCGCTGCAAGAAAGCTGAACAGGCCGAGAAAAATGCTCGCTAAACAGGCCGCCAAGCTTTTTATATTGGGGGCAAATAATTCGCTGAGAATCATGTTGGGAATGGCAATGACACCGTTGCAGAGAAAAATTTCAAAAATTATTATCGATGTAAGCGGCAGCCATTGCAACGAATTAGCATCGAAGCCGAATCCCAAAAGAGCGAAATGGGCTCCTAAGGCTATCATGGATACGCCAACTCCTGCGCTCGAGGTAATCATCAGTACCTTACGCCTGAATTTATCAGCAATGTATACCGACATCCATCCAGCTACGACTCCAACGACGCCAACAATGATCACGCCCGTGGCGGGAGCAACAACAGTCAATTTTGAAGCAGTGAAGATGATTTCCATGTAGAAGATTACACTGTTCATTCCGCTGAATTGCGCCAAGAAGTAGAGTGTGATGACGATCATTCCGGCCTTCAGATTACGTGGGATGGTCAATTCTCGTAATCGATCTTTGAGCGTTATCGTTGCCGATGTCGTGATGAAACTCTTCAAGGATTCCACCTCGATTTTCGAATCCACGTACGGATTGTACCGGGCTATTGATACTTCTGCGTCTTTCATTCTGCCTAAGCGTACGAGGTAATGAGGTGATTGTGGAATCCACAGAAAGAGAAGAACGAATGCAACGTTGGGCACAAGGCTTATGTAAGAGAATAGTTCCATCGAGATGTAGGCGCCCATTAAGTTACCGATTACAGTTCCAAAGTTGACTCCGGTCAAAGCCAAGCTCACCAAACCACCCCGAATCGTTGGACTAGAAACTTCGCCAAGGTATAGAGGAAAGCTGCTGAATGACATCCCCATACTCAACCCAGTAAGCACACGGGCAATGTATAACCAAATGACCGAATTTGCAACGATGATGCAGATCCAACCTATCATCAAAGGAAAGCCAATGAAGACCAACGTTTGCTTGCTTCCGAAAAATTGAACGCTAATGCCACCGACTATTGCCCCAAAAAATCGGCCTAAATTGAAAAGGGATGCTACCCACGAAGCGTCGTCCTTGGTAATGGGAAGTGGCGAATCATCAGCTGTCAGGTGTGCTAGGTATGGCGATGTCCAACCGATCATCAGGCCTTCAGTGAACAGTATCATCATTGCTGCAAACGAAAGATACCGTTCTGTTATACTTCCATCATAAGGGAGGCGACAGTTTTTCAACAAATTTTATTTCTTACTACGAAGGACTTTCGAAGTTGTCAAATATTGTCGATTTTTCAAAATATTGCAAAGCTGAAATGGTCATGAGAATCAGACTCAAAGTTATTACCAACTGCGGTTGAGTATTCAAAATTCATTACGGTTTACAAATTTACACTTGATAATCTTCACTCATTATGTGTACCGGATGATTCCTCGCTTACGTCTCACTATCAGTAATGTGGGTAGCGCACAACTGACGGTTCGCAACCCACATTACTGAGATGTAAACGAGGAATCATCCGGTATGTCTGGTTGCCGTTTTGAATATACCAAGGCGCCAAAAATAGTAGTCCAGGAAACTGAATCTAAAGCCCCGTATTCGAGCAACCGCACATACACTTGGTTTTAATTTTCTTAAAATTCGTATGAAATTAAAGCAATCTCTACTCCCGCCATAAATCAGTGCTCTACTGTGCGCGGGATAGGGAAAAAATATGTTATAAACGTCTTGGCGAAAATCAGAGAGAGATATTTAAATGATGACATACCATTTCAGAACGCGTTTGCAGTAGTTCAATGCCTGATTGATTTTCACTCACCTCCCATTGCCGCGATCCATTGCAGCCATAAAATATTCTTGAACGAATTGCTACTGATCGTGATATGAACCATGATTTGATACGTCGCGCGTCGGCACTTGTCGACGTACAGTTGGATTTCATTTACCTAAAAAATTCAGAGAAACGAAATATAATCTTGACTAGCGTGATTTTTGTGTGATCTATGCAGGCAGGAGATAAGATGAACTAGTTCATACTATTTTTCACGATTCTACAGAAAAAAATGAGTCCGACTACTACGTAGAGATAAAAATCGAAGACGTAGTTTCTTCTTGCAATAAAATCACCTTTTTTCAATAAAAAAATTCTCGTGCAGAACGATTTGCGCAAGAAATGCAAATTCATTCAACTTGTGATCGGATACGTCAGGTTTTTCCTGTATCTGTGAAGGAAGTTTCATTCGCGAATATATATACAGGGTGTTCCAACTTGAATTATGCATCACAACCAAACTGATATCACCATCAGGTGCCCCCCTTGAAACTATAACATTCTCATCTGAACCATTTTCCTATAGCAGTCCTCATTTCCGAAACATTATAATGCACAGTTCAAGTTTGGATACCCTGTATATACTTAGCGAGGATCAACCTCACGCAGATCTCATTTATCGGCAAGAGTGTAGAACCGAAAATAAGAGACACCACCTTGAAAAAAAAAATGCGTAAAGCCAAAAGACGTACATACCCTACACACATTCAGCGTTTACCATCGCTTTGCAACTCTTGTCACGCACGACTGCGAAACCACTTGCTTCAGCACTGATGGTCAAACAAGTTGCTGGGCTCTTTATGTAGGTTAGGCGGAAAAACTCCTCTGAAAGCCGTGCTCGGAATACGATTGACTCCCACGTAGGTGAAAACCTGTCTGATGATCACAGTCTTAATTCCCAATAAATTGAAGACATCATTCAGGAGACTGAAATGCAGTTCTATCATGACCAGATATACCCATGATCCGGCGGAGCCGATATTCAATCGTATCTTTCAACCACATGTGTTGGTCAAGCACAAAAATCCCATCTTTTCGCAAAACTGATTATCGAATAAGTCAGGTTCTTCTATACTTGCTGTAGAAGCTCAATTTCGAATGAACGAGATCAATCATATCTGCTTTGAACTTAGGTAGTGATATAGGTTCATCGTGTATGAAACTATCATGAAATTGCGAACCAATGTAACGTCTGTTGGGCCAAGGACTGTTCCTGAGATTTGTCCAAGAAGTCTTCATCCAGGTACCTAGCTTTAGCTCGTCCGATGTCCTTCTATGCGATGATGAAATCGTTGGTACTTTGAACTAGATATGTAAGATATGTTCTGTAAGTACCGAAATGTGTGATATGGTATCACCATTATAAGGGTCAATCACTTGACTGTGTATCTAGAATAATTCTCGGAATAGTTGTAATAATTTTCTGGACTGAATCATCTTCATTGGCACAGATCACTTTTGGCAAGGTTCGGCTTGGGTTTATTGTACGATTGAGCTAATCTAGATATTCAAAATCCACACAACTATTTAGAATTTGTAAAAGCGATTAATAAGATTCCCCCAAGTTGGTTAAAGAAAAATCAATAGATCAGTGAATATTTTATAAATTTTTATTCATTCCTATAATACAATCTTCAATTAGTTGTCATGCTATTCATATTTGGTCGAATAATTTATAACATTATGGAAGGATTCTGAATATTTTTTCAAACTTTATCCTCTAGTCGCATTGAACATGAGTAAAACTTCATGATCTTTATATCAGAAAACGTAACTCCCACATAGATATATTCGTGGCTTTATACTCTGAGCTTTTTCCTAAATGAAACAAAGCTGATTCGTTTTGCGGACTAATGATAAATATAAAACGTATTTGACGATTACATATGCCAGTATTAGTCTATTTAATTAAAACAAACCTGTGTTTGGTAATGATAAGAACATTTACTGTCTTACAATGATTTTACAAATGTTTTGACCTGGATGTTCTTCGGAAAAATTCAAACTGCAAATCAAGATACATTTTCTGCTACACAGTGTTAAACATGCAAACGTCATAGTGAATATAAACCGCAGCGTCACTACTCATAATTCTCTTCTCTGAAACAATCAGAAATGTCACGCGCCAGCACATGATGAAACTGATAGTTTAAATCTAAGAATACTTGGTACACTACAGATTGTAATAATGCACCCAGTTAAGCTCACATAATCTCATTACCAACATGTGAGGAAAACTGATGCTATCTCGATCGCTTTGCTACTTGATTTTATTTGCAAGTCATACAGCATAAGAGTTTTATCCCTAGGTGATAAAGCAAAGTCCTTATTCCATCTACTGTCTCTGTACTTGAGAATTGATAATCATACCTCGAATACCTAAAAATGATTTATTTTATGCATGGATACCCATTTGTCAAAGGTGGATATTCCGCCTATTTCTAATTCTATAATCTTTATTATAAGTGCCAGGCTTTGCCCAGGGTCTCACTTTCCGTTGCTGAACGCAGCTAGGAAATCCGGACGTTCCAGAAGTTAGTCTTCGCAAATATGCCTTCGATTTTTGTGCCAAAACGATTGATGATACTCAGAAAAGCTGGAGCTATGTCTTATCCGTTCAAATCCTCCCAGTCTCTGTATCCTTGACTTTCGCAGTTTTTTCGCCATATATTAAACTCTCCTGAATATCTTGAAGCGATTTTCCTTGAGTCTCCGGCATCCAGAATATGGCGAATGGCACAGCGAGTATAGCGATACAACCGTACGACCACATTACGTACTGTTCACCTATGGCATCTACCATCGGCTGATACGACTTTGAGGATAAGAACGCGAATACTCCTGAAGCAATACTGGCTCCACTAGCAGCCAAAGCCTTCAAATTTGCGGGGAAAAGTTCGCTCAGAACTGCGCTAGGGATCACAAATACACCCAGACAGTAAAAAGTCTGCCACATCATCATCGAACTGATCGCCAGCCACTCCATGTTCGGAATATCAGTTCGGTACTCCAGAAGGGCAAAATGCAACCCCATGCATATCATCGATACAAAGATTCCGATGCTTGATATTATCAGAAGGTGTCTGCGGCCCGATCTTTCGATCAGATACATAGATAGCCATCCAGTAATTATAGAGAAGATTCCTCCCATCACAACTACCGATGATGGATGAATAGTCGATACTTTAGCTCTGACCAATATGATCTCCATGTAAAATAACAGGCTGTTCATTCCACTGAGCTGCATGAACATGAATAAAATGATTATTATTATACCAGCTTTTCTGTTGTGTGGTAAGTTGAACTCTCGGAGACGGTCTTTAATGGAAGTCGAGCTCGAAGCAAATATATATTCCTTGAGGGATTCGAGCTCCTTTTTTATCTCAACGTTGCGGTTGTACCATTGCAAGGCTTTACCAGCTTCTTCAATTTTTCCAACACGCAACAGGTGGTGAGGCGACTCAGGAATCAGCGTGTAGAGAATGACGTATATCGCGGTTGGCACCAAAGCAATCATTGCATAATAGCTCATGGGCAGGTACGAGCCCATAAGATTACCCAAAACGTTGCCAATGGCTCCGCCGTTTATTGCAAACGATACAAGAGCCCCTCTGATCGAGGGGTCAGCAATTGATCCAATGTAGATCGGGAAAGTACTAAATGTCATTCCGACACCGATACCGCCGAGAATCCTAGCTGCGTACAGCCAAATAACGCTGTTGGCAAACATAGTGCAGATCCAGCCTAACGCGGTGGGTAATCCTATCAGGAACATCGTTTTTCCACTTCCAAAATATTCTATACTGAAGACTGCCACGATTCCACCAAGCGATCTACCCACGTTCATCAGCGAAGCTATCCACGAGCCTTCTGCCTCGGTCATGGGAATCGAAGAATCATCCGATAGCAGATTAGCGAGGTACGGTGATGACCAGCCGCCTATCAGACCGTTTACGATCATTACTAGGGTTGCTGAAATGACAAAAAAATTTCAATATGAATTAGTCTGACGATGAGTGGTTTTTTTCATCCGTTGGATATTCACAATAAACGTTGACGTGAATAAGGGAGTCGAGACTGGAATTGATATATTATTAATGAATCGATGGGAATAATTTCTTTAAAATACTTTCGAGAAATCGGTTTGACGTAAATTTTTAATGACAAGCTATTGTCTTTCTGCAGGTTTTCAAGTCCATGGTAAAGGTATTTAATTTTTATTTCGACAACAGATGGTAAAATTTCACGGATTATTGAAAATCAAATAGTAAAATTATAATTCAAACTTTACCTCCAATGCCTCCGATCCATTGTGGCCATAAGACTTGCGATGGCATAATTGCGATTTTTTGAACGTTTAGTACTTTAACCATGATGTGCGTTATAGTTTTCGTATTAAAGTGACAGGATTCGGAGCTGCGTTACCCTTGTCTTTAAATGATGTTGGTGGCGGGTACCTGGAAATACTCTCTATTTGTACCATGATAAGATAAAGACTCCAACTTGGTTCTCGTGACATTGGTTATAAAAGTGCTATTAATAATTACGCAGAATTACCATTTTTTATTAAAAATAACACCAGTTTGCTCGATGAAGAGTCTACAGGTTCATAAATCTATTTGTATGATTATGATTAGCGATATAGAGATACTCGCAGCTATACCGAAGACAATGGTAGCTTCTTTTAAAGTAGTTGTCTGATAGTTTGCTAGTATGTAATCCTGCAAGGTGTCTGTGTGTGTGCGCGGTTCTGATGTATGTTTGGAAACACAAATAAATGGGTAAAAAAAAAAAAATAATAGAAACTGAATTTACAACATAGCTGGGAATATATATTCTCGCAGAATATGCGACGGGATAATACGCTCGTACTTTACGCACGTTAATTACAAAGAAAAAAACCGTAAATACCCTATCTTCTCGTATCTCTAGAACACCTTTACCGTCTAGCCACTAAATTATTTTTATTTTCCTCGAACGTTTTGCTGCAGTGGTTAAGACACATTCGGGTTCTCGTTTCGCAGGCATTCGCGTCTTATTAAAACCGTGCAATATTACCTATTCGTGACTTAAGCTCATTTATGTATATATATATATACACAAATATAAATATATACATAAACGCAGGGTTAGTTAAACTTATTATGAACTTATTACCAGAGACAAAAGCTGCTCGTTAAAACTTCCTATAAACTGAACCTGCACCAGGTGTTTACATTCTAGCTAACGAACACTTAGACAGCTAAAGTATCTTTGGGTTAATCTCTTTCAAGCTAGAAGAATGTAGTGATAAGAAAAAAAAAAAAAAATGGATTTAGGAATATGTAGCGTGATATCAACGATCCTTGATCAAAGATGTCTTTGCAGATTCTCCATTGTATGCCCATATCCTGATACAAACATTTGATAAGCTTCAGATATCGCATGATAGTTCGGCTACACGTCTTCAATCACGATACGATGACATCGAAAGTGGTAGCAGATCAGGAACTATAATTATCTTCCTAAATTTCTTGATTTAGTTCAATATTCGTGTTCTCCTGAATTACATTTCGCAAAATATCATACTTGGCAAATGTTTTTTTTTTTTTTTTTTTATTTTTCTTCTCAACTCGCTACCGCTCAGTTTTTACGAAACTAAATCAGGCTAACCTCGTGAGTCCTGAGTTAGGTACACTTGGAGCTAAAGAGCTATTTTGTTACTCTCCAACTTTCCGCATCTCATAACTGTTGTTTAGTATTCTCATGCGGATTTTCTGTACCTACATTTTGAATAACTAGGCCACTCGCTACTTGAAACTTATTACGTTAGTTAAAAAATAAATTCACCTATTTTATCGCATAATCGCAGAATTATCATTGTTTCTATAATTTTCTAGATACGAATCATCATCCATGCATCGATAATCTTTACCGATAAATCAATTATTCCAATTCACTCGACTAGAAATTTCTCTCTCTCTTAACGTTTTTCAGTCTTATTTTGCATTCATTTCCAGACTAAATAGGCTATAACTTATTTGATTGATACCCATTTGTCAAAGGTAAGTATTTCGGATATTTCTAACTCTATAGTCTCTATTTTAAGTGGCAGGGTTTTCCCAGAATTTCACTTTTCGCTGCTGAACTTAGCCCGGAAATCCGTAAGTTCCAGAAGTTAGTTTTTCGCAAACATGTCTTTGATTTTTATGCCAAAACGATTGATGATAGTCGGAAAAGCCGGAGCTACGTCTTATCCGTTCAAATTCTTCGAGTCTCTGTATTTTTGACTTCCGCAATTTTTTCCGCCAGTTATTAAGATCTCCTGAATATCTCGAAGCGATTTTCCCCGCATCTCAGAATATGGGAAATGGCACGATGAGCATGGCGATACAACCGTACGAAATATCCGCAGTATTATATTTGTTCGTCCAATTTTCTAGGCATGAATTATCATCGATCACAGTCATCGATTATCTTTCCTTATAAATAAACTCTTAGAATTTATCCGGTTGAAAATTTCTCTCCTCAGGTCTTGCATCTATGTGAACCTGGCACCCGACATTCGAAAAAAAAAAATTCTGAACTGATATCGATTGTACTTCGTTTGTACTCGTTTGTACCACTTGTTTTTTCGTTTGTACCTCGAAGGGAAAAAAGATATGGCGTTTCCGAAAAATGACCCCCACCCCACTTTTGAAATTTCAGTTTTTTCCTACGGAAGCTGCTTCAGAATCGTTTGTACCCGTTTGTACCTCCTTTTTTTTCGTTTGTACCCCGACCTAAAAAAAGTTGGAGTCGTTTTTTGATTTTTCGAAAACCTAACTCTTCTGTTTTGAGAGATAATCGAATTCTGCCAACGGGGATCGCCTCAGAATCGTTTGTACCCGTTTGTACCTCCTTTTTTTTCGTTTGTACCCCGACTGTGTATGTCTTGCGTTTTTTTTCATTTCTTGCAACCATCTCAAGACTAAACGGTATATTTATACACTGATAGGTGCCAAAAATAATATCTCCTCAGTTTCGTGTACAGATATAGCAGAGTTTTGTTATCTCGGTAAATAGGCCATGTTACGAGACTAAACACACTGCGTTTTAAATTGCCATAAAGAAATGAGTTACGTCAGCGATGATAAAGGGATGCAAAGAAGAAATGATATGCCTGATAAATCGTGTTTCTTAAATCACCGTTGCATTTCATTGTGGTTCTAAAGTTTTTGATTATTGTCAACGAAGGCTTATGATGATCCTGTAAATTTGATGTAAAAAAAAAAAATTCAACCATGATCTCCTGAGGTAAGCAGTAAAGGGAATTTTTTATCCCATTTTCTGCTCCTCTTATCTAGGATAAATCGATGGGCAACCGCTAGCTAAGTGATGCTTGAATCTGAAACCCAGTCTTGAGTTTAGTGTCGATAATCGAAAAACGAGGAGGCGGAATCATCTGCTGTTAAACAACGGGCTACGAGTGAACATGAAATTCCACTTGGACTTTCTGACGATTTTTCTTAGCAGGGGAGCAACTGGGTAACTCGAAATCGATAAGAGCTAGTCTATGGGCCAGTATTTCGTGGTTGATCTTTCAACTGGATTTAACGTTTCTAATTTACGTCAAATGTTCGCATTTCTATTTCGGTACTCACCGAGGTAGTATGAAATACATTCGTTTAATTTATGATCATTACCTACTTTGCGATAATAACGGTTTTGTCACTTGAACAAAGTCTGTGGGATAAAAATAACTTCGAATTATTAACATAATATTCACCTGGTATCGTTCTACACAATATTTGATCCAAAGAAATAACGAAATCTCATTCCTTCAGGTATTCTCTGTTATTACATGTCAAAACTTCAAGACAATCTGCATAAAAATGAAAAAATAAACAGGTTCATCGTTCCTTCGTTGACGATAAGAATCGCAATTGGCTTAAAAATGTTAACGAGCGATAATTGTTTACCAAATTATTACAATATGTTTTTTCAAAATAGGAGAGCAAGAAGAAAGAAAGAGGAACTTTCTGTTCTTCTTCTTGAAGTTTACTTACGAAAAAATAAGAGTAAAAATAAAAAAGCAAAAGCAAAAGAAACTACGTCAACGACTTAGTGTCATTGTCGGTTTTATTTGCTCCGTGATAAGAGAAGAGGAACGAAAGATCGTAAACGCAATACGCGTGGAGTGGTTGCGGCGTATGTTCACTTTTACCCGTAGCAAAATACGAGATGAAGATGGAACGAAATAAAGTAAACGTAAGACTGCATTTTCAAAGCTACTTCACCCCCATGTCTTGAAGAAAGGTAAGAAAAGGCAAGCAATAAGGAAGTGAAATAATAAAGAAAGTACATGGGAGAAAAAGGTGACTCGGGGAGTTTTCCCGGCGTAACCTTATTTTATTCCATCTAAGTTAGCGTATGGAAACTTCCTCTTGACATATAAAAAAATAAATATATTCCATCTCATACTCCTTGACGTCGTCACTCGTCGTTCAACAACGAAATTAAAAATCTCTGACATAGATCGATACATTTTTCTTAAAATCAACTTTTCACTTCGTATACCACCTCCAGACTCTGTACATATAAAAACAGATGTATATATATGTATATATATGTCAGATACACCCTCACATACTCGCGAGATATTTTATTTATGGATATTTAAATTTTTGGTTGAAACAAAACCATTTTTGTATTTATTCTTTATTCTCTCGTGCGTACCTGAACATACCGTTTTCATACGCCTACGTAATGCAGATGTATACATACCTATGTACAGGTATATTTGTGTAGGAGTGTTTATTTATGTATCGTATGGTGGCAGCTACACACGGGATTCAGGGAATACACGCAATTCTCTCTGTGTAATTTTTATTGTCAGTGAAAAGAGAAAGGGAGAGAGAGGGTGGAGGAAAAAAAAAATAATGATAATTACCTACCTACCTACCAATATATATTATCTGAAAGAATTTATGACGGTTTTTATTCATTTTTTGTTTTTTTTCATCATCAAAATTCAGATATATGTGCATAAGAAAATTTCATCAACGAACGTTGGGGCTTTTTTTGATCTGATTTCGCACAATTCTAACTCGTCGTTAATTACTTCAGGTCTTTCAATAAATTCTAGAGATACTTTAAAATCCGAATCAGGGAAACAATCGATGCTTTAAATTGTATCTCGCAGAGTAGAGAGAGAGAGAAAAAAAAGAAAAACCACAAATGGCTTCGTAATTCGTACTTTATCCACTTTTACTGATACCTACTCTCCGATATCTCGTTCAGATCGATATATTTTCAGACTACATCCACCTATATATATAAAACTAACCACAGGGGATCCGGAATAGAGACATACACGTACTTACGTGTATAGATCAAGATATATATCTTCACTATACGCGAATTGCACGATTCTATATCCTTCCTCGAGACCAGGAGGAGTCACCATTGGATAATATTATTTTGTACTCCCTTAGCCCGAGGTGACCATTGCTATCTCGAATAGAAATTGCCAATTCTGGTGTCCCCCAAAAATCGGATATCCAATTTATGAACAAAGTTAACTATACGTTTCGAAAGTATTCCTATAGCATGAGAAATAAATTGAATCGCTCAGCGTGTGGATTTTTTTTTTTCTATACATTTTAATAAAAGACCCGTTCCTTTTTTTTTTTCTTTCATTTTTCTGTCAATTGAGTAATCCAGTGATTAATAGACACGTAGTAATTTCTGGAAACCGCATCGATCTTTTAATAAAACAAAACCGCGTGGTTTTTCATGTAGATAGTGAAGAGTTTTGGCGGAGTAATAAATGTACCATCATTCATCTTTGCCTCAAGGTTTTTCAGGTACCAAAAACTCCATTATGATGTAATTACCTTGTTATTTTCACATCCATCAAACGAATATAATTGCCAAAAATTTTTCCCTCACCTTAGAATTGATTAACTTTCTCGTTAACGGCAGAGCTTGACCGAATGCAATATATATGCAGTCGTTGATACTTATGTGATTTTATATAAATCGTTAACGGAATAGGAACAGATATTTTTTTGTTTAAATAGGGAAAAACAACGAGGGAAACAATATGGAAAAGAAACTGTTTTATATATATAACGTGTTAACGTTTAATATTATCAAATTTTATTACGGATAATAAAGTTTTATCTTGCGTTCTTTAGCTACTTGAAAAGTAGTATCGGTTCGTTCCTTTCTTTTTCTTTTTTATTGGCACATCGCATTGCGTTGGTTCGCAAAGGAAGCGATTTGGTACTAATTTCAAACTTATTTCTTACAAAAAGCAAAAATTTTTCATCTTTATTTCCTTACGCCTGTATCTAAAGATCTGATATTATACCACAGGGGTAAGAAAAAAAGAAACATTCCTGACGGATTAAAGACTGCCTTCGTTTTTCGTGAGAAATTATTTTTTCTTTTACTTTCGTTTGTTATTCTTCGTAAACTGAAACCGCCAATCAAAGAGACCGAAGGATCCTAACGGTGAATAAAGTTATCTTCGTTTTATTATACTAATACAAGTTACACGTTACACATAGCAAAGCTCGAAGTGACTGATTCGAAAAGTTTTTTTTTTCCGAATACGACGCCCTTCCCACCAAAAGAAGCTTCCACGGATTCCTCATTCTCGTCATTATTCGGGGAAAAATTTTGCCTACAGTTATTAGAAAAGTTTCGTTTTTTTTTTTTTACTTTTTTATCAGATGGAAAAAGAAATAAGACCAAACTGCCAGACTCAGAGTTTCGGCTGTATCAACGTTATCCATATTCAAACGTTCAACAAACGATACAATAACTACAGTAACGGAAAAATAATGGAAAATTGAAAACGAAAAAAATTGAAACTTACCGCATAGGTACGAAACTTGAAATTTATTCCGTTTTGAAAAAGGAGGTGCGCGTTTTAATGAAATTTCATCGTTTCATAGGGAGTCTTATAAAAATTCGAGAACCTTGCAACGTCTTTGTCTTGGCTTTTTTTATTTTTTTTTTATTATTCTTTCCTCTTCCCTCTTCTTTAGGTAAATCCAGAATCTCAATCTCGAATCTTTTGTTGGGTGGAAACCCTTATAACCAAAATATTTGTATATTTTTATTCAGTAGCCATTACATTTCGCTTAGGACGACAGTTTCTTTTTTTCTCCACTCTCTTCTTGTGGATATTGGATGCGGGGGAGCTCGAAATGTTATTCTAAGGCGCCGTCATATATTCGAGCCTTCAAATCTTTTGTCTAAATATAAAATCGTGATTCGAAATTAGATCAGCACTTTGCATCACCTGTAACCAAAACTGTAACCAAAATTTCGTAAAAAAAAAAAATCTCATTTCGCACACAAAAAAACCAAATAAACAATCAAGGATCTCTTTCACAAATATGCAAAAACCGACTCTTCACAGATATACTATATTCTGAAGTCGTTTATACGAATATTTGAAAATATTTTCTCCTCAAAGTCAGAGGTTTGCTTTTCGAAGTCAGTGAGCAGACGTCAATCGCTGCATGGAGCAGAATGCATATCCTGAAAGCACTACACCGGTTTGGAATAGCGACTTTATAGAAACGGTGTCAATAATTGTGCGAAAATGATATCGTTTCCGAGTATCTATAAGACAGAATGTCGACAACTGTGATCTTTTGAAATGGGATGGGAAAAAGAAAAACAAAAAAAATGTGTCTTTGAAGTATGAAATTCTTGGAATGGTTTTGATAGCTACAGTGAATATGATCGTGTGTTAAAAGTGGCATAAGGTGCTCTAAGAAAAATGCTGGTGCAGCAGCCACAGCACCAGTAGTATAGTTACCATCGTGGGGGTGATGAGGGTAAAAATGTAAAAAATACTCTCTATTCATGATATTCGTCGTACATACATACAAGCCTGGTACTAAAATAAAGTAGACGGTAGCTGGCTGGTAGGTACCAAGCATTGGGTATACGTACGTAGCCTGCAGCACCGCGTTAAAAGTGTGATAATAAAATTTGAAAAATACTTTGGGTCGTACAAAATGCATAAACCTTGAACAATTCAGCTTGCAACACCACCGTCTGCATCGTTTTGCACCATTTTTGTTCTCCAGAAAATAAGATAAAAATTCAAGAGAACTCTGAAATCGAATTTTTCTTTTTTTTGATACCATGTGTGCGAAAAAGAAAAACCGATGTTATTTCCACTCTACATTTTGAAATCTTGCTGTCAGACCTGACGTCGCACAACTTATTTATGAATATCTTTATATCTTTGAGTCAGATCGTCTCAGATACGACATAGGACAGAGGGTGTTCAGTTCACTCTTTCAGACTTTGAGATTGGCGAGAGTTTTAAGGTCGGTGGCTTTCAGCAAAGTTCGTTTCGTCTTACATGTAACGTACATATAGGTATGTATACCTATACTTACGCTGCGAACCTTTCTCGTAGAATTTCAGGATTAAGGAGTATTTTAAGTGTTTTTAGGGTCTAACATCGCGGCTTACGAATCTCTACAAAGTGGCAACGAGGTAAAAGATATTTGCGAGGTCTTGTCTAAGTACCACCGAATTCACTCATGATAAGTGTTACCTGTATCTAAGAGTCCGGTTCTGCGTTCTTCGGGAAAATTTCTTAATCGACTAATGTTTAATCGTTTAGGGACGCGAAGAAAAGAAGAAGAAAAAAAAACCATCTATCGACATTTCAAATAAATGATACAGACTTTAAGTTTAATATTTATACAGAGTCTAGACTACAGACTATAAAAATTCGACCTACTTTAACCAGCTTTTAAAAATCGTTGAGAAATATTTACCCTTATATAGCAGAATATCGAGGGCTGGATTTACTTTTTTTGTATGAAACGAAAAAAAAAAGTAATGAAACGTATAATGTGATAGAACCTTTTTAAAAACCGTTTCGTTCTGTTTTTGAATTTTTGCGAACAGCGAGAGACTTTGAATTTATTCTAAATAATCGATTCGAAAACTGTCTATACCCCTGAAATAACTGTACCATATATACGGTTATTTAAAACGTTTCACTTCGAATTTAAACTTTATTGTTTAAATTTACACACGACTTGGTTTTGGTCGTCAAATTTTAACGACATTTTTATTCTGGCAAGCGTTCAATCGGAAACAAGGGGCTGCCAATAAAGCATAAAAGCTATTAAATCTTGGGGTCGGCTTACTTTTCCATCTCTACAACGTCGTCTCGTCTCTTAGACCCGCAAGACTCCACATATACACCAATAGAGGATTTCTTTTCTAGGTGTGGCATCGATCGACTGGCTTAAGAAGACGGGGTATAGATATAGTACCGATAGAACTGCTGATAGACTATTACCCGGTAATATTAAGGGGGAGATCGAAATTCAAAAGGAAGACAGACTCAGAAGTGGAATTTCTCAACGGGATCATCGGGATTCAGATTTACGAGTAGAATAATAGAACTTCTGGCTCTTATTGTTTCAATCGCAATAATCACAAAAAAAAAAAAATTAGTGAAAAAAACAATAAAATGATTATACTAGCTATAATTTTTGCCAATAAAAGATCCATCGATTTCATCTCAAAGTTAGTTTGGCGTCCCATAGAAATATAGGAAGTTTAAAACCACCCGCTTGCAGATCTATTTTTCTTCTAAGAACTATTCTCCCTCTTTGTGTGTGTGTGTGTTCTTTTTTCTTCATCCCCGTTTCAAACCATCCTTAGTATAGATCTTCTCTGCACGTACCTACCAAGTAATAAAAGCTCCTAAGGCAGGTAGGTGTATAGGTATACCACCTATTTCCTTGAGAAATCGACGTTTCAAAGTAACGCCGTTAATCCAATGTAATTAAACGACCCTTGACCGTAACCTCGTTTATTTTATTCATTAATTGGCTTGAATTTATAACGTCAATTTCTACTACATGATTTTAAGATAATAATGCAAGGAAAGATTCGAACATCAACCCGTACGTACGAGTCGGGAAAACAGGATAAGAGTAGTATGGAAAGGCATAAGGGTGGCATGCCGGGTGAAAGAGGGTAGGCGATGCTGTACCACGCAGAAGAGGCTGCCACGGGGTACAGGAATGGCAGGTGGTGGCGCGAGTTTCGGGGTTAGAGGGTTGGAGGGTTGTAGGGGGTGAATCTCTGGCAGTCAGCGGTCGAGGGCCGCCCGGTGCGGTCGTGTGTAGGTGTTGCTCGTGCAGAAAGTTCAATTCACGTAAGGGTGTTCTTTCGCAGCATCGGAACGAAAAAAAGAAAACAAAAAGGGGGGAAAATTGAATTTCCAGAAAACTGGTGCGCACAGTTTTCAGACTTTCGCACGCCAATCAATACCCTCGCTGTAATTAACCCCTGTGAAAGAAGAAAAAAAAAATAAGTAAAAAAGAAAACACTGCAGCATCAATTTTCGTTTTGCAAACTGCGACTTTTTGCCTCGTAGTGTTTCCCCGAATCGTATATGTGAGCGAGATTTTTAGGTCGCATGAATCTGAGCTGCGTCTTAATATGTTAATGATCGAGGAATGATATCGTCTATATATTATCGCCGTCTATAGCTCGGAGAGTAACTCTTTATTACTCAAATGGGTTAATAGACCCAAAAGCCAATTTCTCGGCTTGGAAGATAATAAATTATATCCGAATCCAGAGAAGAACGTTATCCCCATATGGTCGAGAGTGGTTTGTACCCCACAGTGATGTTAAATGCTCGGTTATAGTGAGAAGCCTCAGATGAGAGAAAACGGGGAAAATACGGTGTGGGAGAAATCAGAGAAAAACTGACCAGCCGTTCCTTGACGAGCTCCGAAATTTCTGACAAAAATTTTCATCGTTTTTACAGAGTTGTTTGTCACGTTACTTATTTCGTCACGTTTGTGATAAGCGAAGTTTAATTAGTCGACTAATAAAAAAGGAGTTTTAAATTCAGTGACGATTCGAATCTGAAGAAGGAGAAGAGCAAAGAAAAAAAGAAAAAGTAAAAGAAAAATTCTCACTTTTTAACGGAACTTGGTATGGGAACAGTTTTTTCAAATTTGAATAAACGAATCGAATGAAAATATCTAAACCGAGGAGGAAATTTTCTCCGCTCTTCTATCTCTCGACGGGTAAATTCAAAGAAATCGAATTTCTAGCCCCGGGGGGAATCGAGATTTCGGAGTGATTGATAGGTGACGTATTTTCATTAGAAGCCTACCTCAACCTCGAGCATATACCTATATACAGGAGTGACAATGCAGACGATTAGTTTAATATGAAAAAAAACGATTGTTACGTGTAGTGCGGTCCTAGATTTGTGATTTTTTTCTTTTTTTATGAAGTGAGTAAATCATCCATCTGAGTGGGTGACAGCTACTATTATAGCAAAGGGATTAACATCGCTATACGTATAACATGTACGCCCACGTTCACGCAGACAACGGCATGTGCTGTTATTTACCCACAGTTCTATACCTGGAACGTTACCGTAAGTCACTTAATTAGACTGTCTTCAGTCCGTCATGCGTATTCCGCTAATTAGTAGAAGCTGGCGTATTAGTAGCAATTACATATGTCCTAAAGTAAAAGATAATATGACGGCTGGTTCGGGATATGTGATATGGGATATGGGATATGGGATATTTGCTTACTCCATTTATAAAATATTCTTTGAAGAGTAGCGACGAAAATCGATCGAAATATTTGTTCGTGTTATTGAAATGAGAATATCTAGGTACACATAGCTAGAGAGTATACGAAACCGCATATATCATAAAGAATTGCCTCTCTTTTACATCCTCCTTCTTCCTGATAATACTTTTCACCTGGTTCTCTCGTAAAAGTTTTCCTACCGCGAATACCCGCACCTACTATATGCATGAGAGATTTGTTGCCTTCGTCGACACATTGTTCTCTAGGGTTTTAAATATTCCCATCTTTCGTTCCTTCCTGATGGTGCAGCCTTGCCAGTTAACAAACTTCGAAACTTTGATATTCCTGATCTCCAAGAGTCTCGTTCAACTTCGTGGCCGACTATACGCGGACCTACACCACTTCGTTCGCCGAGCATAAAATTCAACGGGAATTTAATAAAACAAAATCACGTATAAATGAGTGCAGCTAGGTGAAAAACTTTATCCATTATATAGTCAGCCATTATTTCATTCACTGATTAATTCTATGCTCGCAACTATGAACTTTTATCATCTGCATCAACAACTTATAGTTTTGAGCAAGGGCAGTTTTCCGAAAGTCTACACAGCCGATCTAAAAAAAACTTTGCAACGAAGAACAACGAGGATTCAAACCTCCGAAAGCTAAAAATTGGATAAGAAATCAAAAACTTACTGATTGATTTTCAAAACCGTCTCTCTCTCTCTCTCTCATAGTTTCGCGAAATTTGATCATATAGCCATGAGTCCCAACGTTCACTAGACCCATGTACGAACACCTCCATGTGTTCACGTCAAAAGCAATCAGTTTTCGCGACGTACGATCGCTAATTGAGTATAGTGGCGTGAATTACTTTTGGGAATTGCAGGGTAGGGTAGGGTAGGGTAGGGTAGGGCTGTTGATAACCTATTCAACAGGTTATCTGAGTGATTGGTTGTAGAGGGTGTGACAGGTAGTTATAGTCGTGAATTATAGTGATAAATATTGAATATATTGCAGTCTAGTCTTGTACGTTTACATTTTTCTTCTCAATTAAATAAGGCGAAATTTTATCCCGCTATGACTATCTCTTTACGTGTCTATGGGGACTCTGAGTTACCCTCAGGTGTTAGATTAGCGTTATCCTAAGCTTGCAGTAAAGGCTTCAAGGATATAGTATATCCCGACACGAAACGTATTTGGTGAAAGATAATGCCACGAGGCTTTGCATAATAAAGCAGTTAAACTGGTTAACTCGCCTTCTTATACCCATCCCAGAGCCGGGTTATAACTTATAAAATTGCGAGCAATGGTGTACGACGATGATAAAATTCGATCCACATTTATATTATAAACATATAGCGTAAAGCACGGGGCTCAGAGGGTCTCAGAATAAGCCTCCTATTTCTTTTACGTTCCTTTTTCCCTACTTGCAGATAAATTGAATCAAAAACCCCCAAAAAACATGAAAAAATATGAATGAAAAAAGAAAAAAAAATTCAAATGATATTAGATTTTGTATAAAAAAAGAACATTCAATTATTCTTTTTCGAAAGGCGTTTCATTGTCAGCTGATCATCCCGGACATCCCTTGTCGTATTGTGTTTCCATGTATGTATGGTATACCTACCTATGTGTCCACGTGTGTAACACCATTTCAGGCTATATTTACACAAAAAGGATAAAATAATAAAGTGGAGAGAAACCTAGGTACTTTTCTGTACTACATACCACCCGATAATGTTTGTACGTGACCGAATTTATTATTCACTCGTGTTTCGGAGTTGAAATATATTTGTTTTGTTACTTACATATGTATGTATACGTATTATGTATATGGCAGAGGTTTGAGAGTCGGTTTTATTTTTTTTTTTAATTTTCAATTTTTTTTTAAAGGTAGTGTGATACTGCATTAGGCAGTAAACTCCTCTCGCTTTGTTTTCGGTTTTTTAATTCCCCCGGTAATTACGAGATGCCTTTGATCAATTTTTTGACACCTGTTAAAACGAGCCCACATCCAAGTTGATTCAAAGTTGGCTTCATTGAACCAGTTGTATCTCTGAAGCGTGTTGTAATTGTTTGGGAACAATATCTGTGTATTTTTAACAAAAGGGTGAAATTTAGCTTCGATTTATTTTCGTATCATTTTTCCTTTTTTTTTTGTTTCCTTTCTCTTTACGTTGCATGATTTATTTATTTTTTTAATTCATATGAAAATGTCCAAAAGCTTTAATCTAACTCCTTCTACAGTAGAGCTTTACTCAATCGTAAGTTTATATTTATCGTGCCTCATAAAGCAGCTATCAATTTCTCAATTCAGTTTATTTGCTATCGTACTCTGCGGCAGGTACTTCGTAGGAGAATACTGTTTTAATATACTAGTATCTCGAAGGACTGCGATGAAGAATTACGATGTTTGTTACACTAAAGACTATCGGCCAGGTCGCGGCTTTGTCTACCCCGTTAATTAAATCATGAGGCATTTGCGGATTCGTGGGAGAATAATTTGGCTAAATCCTATAATTTCAACTTCATTTTAATCAGGGAACAAAGCAATCCGAATTCTATGCATATATCATCTGACTGACAATACGAATTTCCTTAATTCTACTTTCGAGAAACATCAAATATATACATATGTATATTAGGGTGGTTTTAGATTCGGTCATATTCGAATTTCAATATTCCAGAACGTCTCAAAATATATACAAAAAAAAAAAATGTTCCTATCTCGGGTTTTGGTTAAATTGTTTATGGGGAAATTGAAATTCGTAAATGATCAAATTGAGGACCACCCTAATATATATAGGTAAAGATTTACGAATGAAGCCGCACACAATCTTAATTAAAAACTTTCGCTTTCTCTTCCTCTTCATATCGTATTCAAAGTTTGAAATTAATTTTTCTGTTCCCATAATTCTCTCGTCGTCATTTATTGTTCATTGAAATTCTGTGATAGAAAAAATAAAACTATAACTTCTCGGTCATTTTCTCATTCATTTTTCGTCATTTCGGTCATTTGTTTCTGACAGTTCTACAAGATCACGTTTATTTTGTTGATAATAAAATTTGAGATTGAAATTGAAAGTGGAGAGAGCAAACAATTTTTGGCATACTCCGGTCGAAGGACGTGTGGTACAGACAAGCGATCGTCAAAACGCACAAAGGCTACGAGTAGATAAATTCACCCTCAGTTTTCCGACTATAAGGGAGGAAATGTTTTAGCTCTCGACAGTTCGCGAGGTATACTAGACCGCAAGGTTCACTTGTGAATACAAAATGCGTCCTTCGTCTGCGGGATACCTACCCTACCTAGCTACTTACCTATACCTCGTGTCCGAAGTGAATATTGCTTTACGAATACGAAATACCACGAGGCCTTATACACCTTACCTACTATTGTTTGAATTAAAAATTCAAAGAACGTAACGCGTCAAGTTATTCTGTGTATCGTAGAAAATTTCGCAGACCGAAATATCTATTTTCTGTATAAATTTATGTACCATCTCCACCCCCTCCCTTCCTCTTTTCCTCGATTACATTTACAAGTATAAATTTTATACAAAAAATTAAGCAAGATACGATGGTTTTTAACATCAAGATTTGTAGGTGATATCACACAGATGAAAAACCTAAAACAGAATATCTGTGCATAATTCACCTTAGTCGTTTTACCATCTCCGAAAATGTATCAAACGAATCATTTTGTTGGGGTATTACCATCGCTGAGATTTACATACGTATGGAGGAAAAAGAAAAAGAAAAAAAAACAAGCGGAGAGAATAGCATTTCGCTAACGCGTTTCCTAGCCCTCGTGGCAACATCAGTCAAAAGTTTGAACTCATTTTTCAAGGATTTTGTAACGTCGAGAGCCAACTCATTTGTCTTTATATACTGTACACCTATATACCTACCTATCTGCCCACCTATCTACCGACCTAGACGATTTTCTAAGAAAGTGACAAATGTTTTTTGCCACGGAAAAGCGAGAGAAAGAAACGCGATGCGAAGAGCTAGTCACGCAGACTTTTGACCCTTCTACCTTTGACCCTTCCTTTGATCTTAAGAGACCTGGGTTATTGGGCCGATAGAGAAGTATCACGTATCTTCATTTTTATCGCGCTTATAGGTATATATTACGTATACTTTATGACCGAATCTTGCAGGCTATACGCTTTACGTCACATGAAATTCACACGATGAAACTGCTCGGACAACTGCTACACACCTTGATTAATTCCTGACAGTAAAAAGGTAGAGCGTTTTTCTCCAGGTTTTTTTTTTGTTCCCTTTTTCTTTTACTTTCTGAACCATGAACGAGGAACGAGTAAACAAAAAGTGTCTCAATTTTATTGTTTTAAATTTTATTCGAGATAATGATAACTCGTTTTTGTAAATAAAGATATACGTAGGTATACCTATGCCTGCAAATGAGTAGAGTCAAAACTGCATGTGAAAACGACGTTCAGGTGAATAATTTCTTTTATTTTTTTCATTTTATTTCTTTCTTTCACTTCGTAGTTCTCATTGTTGGTCGGTACCGAGGTCACATTTTCACGTATTTTTCGTATTTTGAAATTTCCTTTTTTTTTTTCCTAGTCCGTCGTAAATACACGTATGACCCAATTCGCAATAAAATAGAATGCAATAACAATATTCATAAACGTGTATACACGTGTATCTTTGCATGTATGTATGTATAATGTATATGTGTACCGGTATACAGAGGGTTGATAGTTATATGCAGCTACGGTTTATAACTTTAAAACTTTCTGCACCAATATCAATAGTATAACATAAAAGAGAGTTTTTGATTGGCCAATAAGCCGAAAGAACTAACTTTTATACCTATCAGTTGGACGTACGGCGTTATCTTCTACCAAATTGTCGTTCGATCCGATTTATTGGATAATAAAATCTTCTCACCGACGGTAATGTTTCCCTGGTATGTATGTATAGAGAAATCGAACCGGATCTATAACCGAACATTTATTTCATCTGTGAATTTCGGTATCAATTTTTTCAAATATCATTCATAACCGAGCAGATTGTGATTTTTTTTTTTTTTTTGTTCAAATTTAATTAAAAAGAAAGAGCTGCCAGGGGCTGTTTACGAATTACACAATTCGATCCGGAATCAATATCAAGATTTGGTAATAATATTAATTAAAAAAATACATAAACACATCTCGTTTTTAAAACTCTCGAAATTTTATTCTCAAAGAGCCAAACGGAATTCTATTTCAATTCAGCCTCTCGGTAAACTAAGAATAATCACTTAAGTAGCTTAACAACGAGGATGGGGGAGCAAAATTAGGATAATTAACATCGGATTTGGTTTAGAAATAAAACAGAGATATTCCTTTCGCGTTAAACTTACTCCCGGGGCTTGTTTTAACGAAGACGTATCCCTTTCGCCTCCTTTTTTTTTTTCTTTTTTTTTCTTTTTTCTCGTCAGGTCGATTTCCGTCGCTCGGACCTTTTAGATCAACCCGGGAAAGAGTAGCTCGTTGCCACCGCAGATTCTTCCCTTTTTACGAATCCACTCGAAACTCCACCTAAGGGTAGGGGTTGAATTTAGGGTTTCCCACACCTCTCTTCGCGTTGGCCACACATTCCCTCTGTTCTTTTTTTTTTTTTTTCTTTCTTTTCACATTATTTCTTCTTTTTCACCAATATTTTGTCCGCCCCCAACATTTTCTACTCCTTCAAATAATGCGCGGATCCTCTAAGCCACCCCCTACCCCCCGCAAATACGGAATCATTCGCCGGTGTAATACCCGTGAAAAAGGAAAAATAGGAAGGAGGAAACAAAGCAAAAAAAGTAGAACAGATAAGAGGAAATATTGATGAAAAATTGCGTTTACGCGTTTCTCGGTCATTGTGAACAAAAAAGAAATAGATACAAAAACGGGGGGCCGCGACCTTTCTCTTTTGAACCCCGTTTTATCCAATTTTCGGGAAAGTATCTCGCTTTTATTTCCGGCTATTTTTGGCTGTATAATTTTTTTTCATCTGTCGGGGACTTGGCAACGCGTTTCATTCCGTTCTACCATATAATACATATATAGATATGTTATACACGTAGACCGGAAACAAAACGAGACGAAACAAGGCAAGGAGAGTAGGAAAGTCAAGGCAAAGCGAGTCCTGACATCAGGACAAAGACTTAGTCTCAGAGTCCTTCTATTTATCTTCAAGCATTCGCCACAGATGGGTGACATTTATACGAGTGGGACGATGCCGGTTTCTTGAGTATCGCTCAATGTCCAAAATCCAATGCTCTGAATTTCTCCAGAGTAAAAGACAGGACAAACAGGAAAGACAACTTTGGCGTGAGATCAACGTAGACAGCAAGCTTCTATATGGAAATTAGGGTGCCCCTTAATTTGAACATTTGATCAAAAAATGTATAACCAAAACTGCAGGTTCCTATCTCAGTTCTAAGTACTGCCCCAAAGCCTTTGAATTTTTCTATTTCAATAAAATACGATTTACTGACATTTCGCGTTTTATTTTCTTTCCAAACAACAACGAAATCAAATTAAATTATCATCGAAAACAATAAGAAAAAAAGAAAACGGAAGAAACTAATAATGGTTCGAGCCCCCTCTCCCACCCGCCCCTATCTTTCATACCCCGTAATAAATGTACTGTGATAACGCGCTACCAAATATTCTATAGATCTCAGTATTCGAAGCTGGTACCCAACAGGCTTTGCGTGGCGTTGACGTACAGGGGAAGCTCTGCTTGGCCCGGGGTGCTGCAGAAATTGCGGGGGTTGTTCCGAATGAAAGAAGCAAACGAGAGGGACGGGCGGATATTGATTTCACAGAATGCTAACACGCTATATACAGTTGGATAAAAATCTTTCTCTGATTACGTAATACCATTTGTACTGCAGATAGCATTTTCTATATCTATAATTCTATTACCCTCTGATATACTGTATGGGTTGTAAGTATGGGTCGTATCACCCCACACATGCTTTTATAGTTGACCATTATTTCTACAGAATTTTTGTCACAAATTACAACATTGACAATAAAAAGTATGTACAAGCGTGTCTCAATCCGTAAATTCCCACCCTTAAAAAGTCACCTTTGATCTTCGAGGAATCACAGCGGAGAGATTTCTCTTCGGCAACTTTGCCCAGGTTATAAAGAGCGCCGTTGGATCAATCCGAATCTTTAAAGGCTGGTTATTTTTCTTGATACAATTTTCCGTAAGATAATTTTCGTGATTTCTTTGATTTTTGAAATTATCAAAGACGTGTCATTTTTATTGCGGATAAAAACTTCTTACAACATATCGCGTACTTTTTTTTTTTAGTTTTTCATTTCATCGAGAATTCCGGAAAATTATTTCATGCAGTTTTATCTTGGGTAAAAAACAGCCCTTCATCAATTGAAACTGTCAACCGCTGCTCGAACAAAATCCTGGGAAAAGTGATCAAAGAGAAATTCTTTCGCGATTGTTTGAGGGTGAGATTTTATAGATTGAGACGATTGTTCATACTTTAGATTGTCAATATCGTAACTTTTTCCTCGTAGAAGCAATTGGTGTAAAAATTTAGGAAGATGAATGATGGGGTGTTCAAATTAGATAGCAAATGGCTAATAATGAAAATGATGAATTCTAAATAGCTACGTGTAACTTCGCGGTGCGATATATCGCGCTTTAAGCCTAAAGTAAGATCGATATAATGGCGGTACTAGAATCACGCATTTACCCGTAAAACGGTCCTCGCCTAAGTGAACGAGTAACTGTAAGAATAGAAGCTATTAAAGTTGAATATAGTAATCAAGGAATAATTACACGTAGAGTAAAGAGCCCCCGAGGTAGGGCTGTTTAGATCACAACTACGCACCTGTATTCTCTCTTATAAGTTTTAAGTGAAAAATAACACAGTAAACCCACCTACCTCTCCACCTCTGGTTATATAGTGCAAATATGTTCTGAAGATTGGGCGTCGTGTTATACAACAAAAAAATTTCAGGCTCGTGCGTATATCAATATATATATATGTATGCTCTTCGCCCAGGTAACATATATTAAAGAAAATAACGCTATGTGGTACGAAACATGCGGTGAGCCTATTCAAACATCAGCGCGAGAGAGAGAGAGAGAGAGAGAAAGAGAAAGGGAGCTGCGTTACGACGTAATTACTCTTCGATGTAATTAAACCCGGGACCACGAGACGCGTAACATTTGTCTTAAAAATATAACCAGCCCTGCTTTACCCAGGTTTGTGTAAAGGAATCACGTCACGCAGAGTATATCGAAATATACATTTGACTGTATGAATCACTCACAAGGAAGGTATTCGAAGCTATTTGCAGAAATACACTTTGTTAGTTATGCACTAAATAGCAAATAGACATTTTATTTCATGTTCATCCAATTTTTGGACTTTCACCTTCATAGCTATAATAACGATGAAATTTCGTATGCATGGCATAAAAAAATGTTCGTTAATTTCAAAAAGACCATAATATCCCACAGAGTGCTCATATTTCATTAAAATTGAATAATTTCCAAAATTTCCACGTTGGCAACGTTTTTATTTTCTTCTTTTTCCCTAATAACTTCGATCCACTATGCGTCGTGACCTGATTATGACTCAGCTGAGCCCATCAAAGAAGTTTTTTGGTTTTTTATTTTCTCTTTTATTTCCTTTAATTTTTTTCTTTAATTTTTTTTCCCCCTCTTCTGCTTCTTCTTTTGCTCTTTCTCTTTCTTACTGGGAAAGCGTCATAAATTTCGAAACATTCGTGCTACCAGCCATAGAGGCGGCGATCTAGAGCTAGCGAACCGGAGAACATTGACGACGATGAAAATCCATTTGAACAAAGTATAGCTGCAGAGAAAGAAATTTATTAACCATACTCCGAAACCCTCTGGTATAATCCATTTGTCTTATTCTCGTTTCATAAATTCTTCAATTTTCGAGACTAACAGGTGAGATATAATTATACGATATATACTCCGGGGTCTATGGACAGTCTGAAATACAGTTTTTTCACAATTTGAAGATAAAAGAAAAAAATCATCAACGAAATTTCGCGATATATCCAATCGTTGACAAATGAAATTTTGATCGATGGACATTTCAACTATGATTAATATTCATCGTCATCAAACAGAACCGGTAATAGTATTGATATGTGCTCTTAATGATGATAAAAAAACAAAAAAATTGATAAATTTTCGTGTCACTTTCCGATTTCAATAAAGATCAGTATCACGTACTCATGTATTTCAAGATTACGTCTAGTATGCATATAGTATATATGTGATAATATACTTTATTTATCGAAGAGCTTGAGATAATACTGACAGAGACAGTTTTTTTATCTAAACATTATACGTCGTACTCATAGTATAGTGTTGACTTTTCCGCACCTAATTTCACATTCTATTACTTATCAGGAAATTAGCGACTGTAAAAATTCAGCGAAAAGAATATATTTTTGAAATATTTTTCCCTGCTATTCAGACTACGCTGTAATATTGAATTCCATAATTTCTGCTTCATATTTGATAAAAAAGAAAAAAAACTATCGCGAAATAAAATTCGCGTAGTTCTACCTACGTATACTCTTGAACATCAGCCAGTCTGTTTTTCAGTCTATTTATCCCGAATTGACTAGTATTTTTTGAAAAGCTTGTTAGTTTCAAACAATACCTAGGTATGTAGGTATACATACGTATACATATGTATACATTTCCGGCGTATCATATTTTCCTATCAATTATTTTCACCGGTCATTAATGCACTCGTATTCAGGTCCAAAGCCATGCAGTTATTGGGCAGTAAGTATACATACACGAGATTATCGCTTTTCCGAAAATGCGAATGATCGTTTAAACTTCAAAGCATAATTTTTCAGACTTTAGAAGATTATACTTACGTCTGTATGAAATTTGACAAAAATAAAGAAAATGAATTTCTACCAAAATTATTTAACACCGAAAACAGGCCGTTATAATTTTACTCTGGTAACATCTGCCGCTTTATTAAGTTGATACACCGCCCTAAATGCACCCTTACAACTACTTTTCTGTACTTGGTTAAAGTTTATAATAACCGACAAGAAAGTGTTGGCACTAGCAGACAGGGACTTTAACTTTAAATACGAAGTTATAACTTAGAAGAGAGTCTCGTCTCGTGACTTGAGGTACAATACAGCATCGTGCCCAAAGCCCTGGATTGTGGAATAAGAAGAAAATCTGAAACGAGAGGGTGACAAAATTCAAATCAATTTTATATCAAATTTTACGAAGTACGTCTGTTCTGACTTTTTCAGATTCGACGAAAAATAGAGGGACGTACCTGTCTGGGAGTTAATTTTCTTTTTTTTTTTTCTTTTTCAACCGCGCTTTTATACGCGAATTGAATTAATTTTTATTAATGAAAAATTAACCACCAAACGGTACTGTACTTTACATTATTTTACCTTACTTCACTTTACTTCACTTCACTGTACTGTACTTCACTTTACAGTCGTTCATCGAACCGTGTAATTAGAGGCTTGCGATTTCAAACGCAATGTGCAAAACGTTTCCTGCGCTTCGCTACCGCGAACCTCTGAAATTCTTTTCTTCATTTAGCACGCATACGTCGTTTTCCATTCATTTTATGTAGATTTTTCATTTCATTTTTATTTTTTTCCACGCAATCGCTCGTTATAATCTTAATATAAACGTTTCTAAAAAATTTCTCTACGAGACCTAGATGATATACCTTATAATTCGGCATTATGTACCAGGAAGAGGTCTATTATCACGGTTATTGTTCTCGCTAAGAAAAAAAGCTCGTTAATAGCTACCTACCTAGGTGTTTTTTTTTTCATTATTTTTTGTTCACTCTATTTCTTGACACGGAATTAAGTATGAAATTTTATGCCTCCGACGTGTCGCGTATTTACTGACGAACGTTAATCGAGCTGTAATTTAAGAACAGCTCTCTTAACTCGGTTCAAAGACTCAAAGACTCCTTCTTACTCCCTTGTCAGCGACAGTTTTAATTTGCGGTTACGGTGATTTGACCTTTTGCCTGAGAGACCCTTAGAGAATGAGGGAAGGGTCGATTCATGTCGAAATTCCTTGAAACCTGCCTCCGCTAGGTATAGTTTCGGACAGTTTACCGTCATGTCACTCAACGACCTATGTGTGTGAGTGTGTGTCAAATAATCGGCTGAGGAATTAAACAATTAAGCTTTGATTATTTTTCTAGGGGTTGGGTTGAAATTTCAAAATTTTTCTACTTCCGAACGGTCAAAATTTCAAATTCGTTTAAATAACTTTGAAGTTTAGAACATGTCCGAAAATCCTCTACCTGTACCTCGTTTTAATCGAATTATTATATCTAACCAGGATCCATTCTGGCGATTGAAATTCTAACGGAAATCAACGTATACTGGCTAAGTGGTTGCTAATATCTGTACATATTGCACATAATTCACGGAGCACTAACCAAGCCGATTGAAACGTTTATCATTAGTTTAGCTGTGCCGCTAATTAATATTGATACTGAATAATGTATGAGCGGAAATAATTATGTATCACGAATCAATCGTTAAAAAACAAAACAAAAAAACTTGCGATCTTATTCAACTGTAGAAAATTTTCTCAACTTGCTGATAAGTTGAATTTTGCACTGTGGCTATTGGCTATCGTAGATTGAATTTATCGGAATAAATATTCGACAGCATTTCATCCAGTGTAAATAAAATAGAGGTATTTTGAAATTGTAGGAGTCAGTAAGGTCTTGTGTTAGAGTTCTCGAGGCACAAACGACTCTGGTAATACACTGGTTCGATCGGTGGGTGATCTGATGGAGAATACCGGTTCGAGAAGCCATAACGCGACGTGTAAATGTCCCGCGGGATATCCGGGAAAATGGTGTAAGACTGTGAGCCTTCAAAGGGGAAAACGGCCCGGGGGTGAGACGAAAGAATAGAAAGAAGGCAATTTTTTCCCTTTTTCTTTTTCTTTTTTTTTTTTGGTTTTTTCATTTCTTCTTCTGTGTCTTCTTCTTCTTTTTTTCCCTTATTCTTCGATTCCTTTTTTTCTTTTCCCTCCCCATCCATCCGGCACGGAGACGCTGCAATCGCGGTTATTTTCTCACTCCTAGTTTTCGCACAGATATTTTTTCCGCGCTATTTCAACTACATGTTTACCGGCTTTCATCCGGACGTTGCTTACCCTATATATAGGTATATACAAATATCGGTATTGCCAAGTAGACAATTTTCATTTTGTTCTGTCAGTTTGCGTTTGCTTTTTCCTTTTTCCATTTCCCGTTTTTTTTTTCTCTCGTTTTACGTTATCCTCGTCCTATTTTAATTACGAAGCTGATTGGAAGCCGAGTTTTTTATACCAGTTATACCTGTAATATTCATGAATATTAATTACTGGTATACATATATAGAAAAGCCGTAAAAAAAAAAAAAAAAATGTTCAAACAAGCGATAAATACGTAACTCCACAGGAAATGTTGAGAAGCTTTTTCTGCTAAAGTAGAAAGACAAAAAACCGAAGGAAAAGCAAAAAAACTGAGAATAATTCTCCGGTTATTTTTTGTTTTCCGCAAACATCTATATTTTTCTTTGCCTCAGATGTTTTTCTATTCCTTTCTATTATTTCTATTCTCCTTTTTTTTTTCTACTTCTTTATTCTTTCCTCACTTCGAAAATTGGTGCCTGATATGCCGCTATAGGTGATTTCGATATCCGGTTCAAGTATCGTCCGGGTCTTGAGTAGCCGGTTGTTTGATAGCGGTCTAGGGAGCTTTTGTGTGATTTTTGGTTGACCAATTTCGTAATATAATTCAGCGGAGATATGAAAATAAAAAATAAAAATAAAGAATATAGAGAAAATGGTAAGCTTCATTCTCGCTTGTATATAGTAACCATATTATTATATATCGCGAGCCAAATAGCGATAGACGAAAATTTGGGGTGAATTTGATAAAAATAAAAAAAAATAAAAGGGTAAGAAATGTATGGTAATTGTAATAATGGGAACAATGGGCTTACAGATTGTTAAACCTTTTTGGAATTTGTCCAACAAAATAGTCGATTTGCGCAAACCAATTTCCTCAAGTTGTTTTACCTCCCTCCCTTATCTTCCTTGGTCACGTCGTCATTGGAAAGCGTTTACGTCGAGGAACAAGTTGCCTGAGTTTTCGGTTACTTTGAAAGGCTATCGCAGAGTCGTAATCCGTTATACTGTACATATACACACACATACGTCCGTACATGGACGTAGAAAAATGTATTGAGGATAAGATTACATCTAGTACGTGTGATGATATACGCTATTGAGATAAGACTAACAAATACAGATTTTATCTAAAAATTATACGTACGTCATACTCAAAGTGTTGACTCTTCCGTATATCTAATTTTAAACTCTATGATTACCTATTTATCGGGAAATTAGCGACTAGAGAAACTCCGCGGAATAATATTTTTTTATTTTTACCTGCTATTCAGACTTCGTTGTAATATTGGATTTCGCAATTTCGCGCTTCATATTTCGGCCAAAATCGTCCCGAAATAAAATTCGTATAGTTCTACCTACTCTTCGACTTTTTGCTACTGCAGTTCTGACGTTGATGAAACGGTCCAGAAATGACAATTTTCAAAAGCCCAAAATATAGATGAGAAAGAAAAAGGATAAGAATAAAGTTAAAAATGATAATAATAAGCGAATAAAATTGAATTTACGGTTCGATTGGCTGCGAAATACTATTGGCTGTATACCTGTATGTATAAACGCGTTTCGCTCGATCCACCAGCCTGGCGAATTCCAATTAGACATTAAATTGACAGGAGGGCCAAGGCCAGAATTTAATTAATCCATTGAAGTATTAAGATAAAAGTTTATCGCTAAGTTTCGAATGGTGGTTGGGTAGGGCTTTTGTTTGAAACATCTCGAAAATATAAATCGATATCAATTTATCGCCGGTGATGTTACAGCTAATGCTACTGCTGCCACTGCGGTGAATGTTACTAAATCCATGGACTTTTGACGTGCGTTTTGAAATTGGCTGAAAACTTTGTAACGTAACGCGCCTCGGAGCAAACCACTCGCAATTCAATTATACCACCCCCTGCTATAATATTCGAGTATTTGGCAACACGTTGGTCTGACCTTTGACCCTAGAGCTACGGTTCAACCCCTCAAACTCGAAATATCTGACTTTATATTCGCATTTTGGTACATACATATATACCTTGGCAGAAGTTAGACCGAACATTTTTTCACCCCAACAAATTTTCTAGCCCTGAAAATTTCTTTACATTTTCACACCGGCTTTTTATTGTCCTATCATTTTATTTCTTCTACCCTAAACTTGCGGTATAAAGAAACAGGTTTTCCCAAAAATTCAGAGTCCTAGTTACGTAGATGTTACAGTTTTCGCATAAAATACACATTTTTTTTGTACCAAACATTCACCTTTTCCTATTTTTTTCTTTTTTTGTTTTCTCGTAAATCACTGCTGGACTTATTCAATGAACAATAAAATTTCAATCATCGTAAATTCTCTAAACTGTGACAAAATTTTTACGAAAATAACGGTATACCTTGTACTATACATACCTACGTATCTATAACAATGACAATAAACGACGAAATATTCGTCGATAAAACTTGCGAAACGGTTGAAAATGGGATAATATTGTCCCTCGTAGGTAAACCTCGTTCATTAAACACTTCGAAACGCACTTGCAATAAGATAAATATTATTATAGAGGGGTTGGCGTTAGCTACCATCCCTTGTCCTTTCTCTTCTCTTCTCTTCTCTTACTCATCCTCTTTTCTTCTCTCCCTTCTAGTCGTATACGTTAGCGTTAGTCTTTAGCGAAGGGTAAAGGTTAGCAGGAACCTTTACCCTTCTCGGCATATCAGGAAAGAGGTACAGGATCTAATCCTCTTATCTGTGTGAAAATAAGAAAAATGTGAAGAAAAAAAAAGGTGAAAAAAAGTAAAAAGAAAATGCTGTTCTGCTCTACGCTTTGCCCTTTCAAACTGTTAGCTGTTCGAGCAAGGTTTATCGTCGCGACACAACGGTTACCCAGCATTCCTGCCAAGGGATGAGATGTTCCGGTGGGGTGGCCGCGGTAATTGTACGGTTAATTACTCTAGTAATTTGGTAGTTCTTAGAAAAGTAATTGGGCTCTTTTTCATCGGGTAGAAACAACACGGTACCATGCAGATGCCCCGGTTTAAAAGTAGAGATAATTTATGGGTCGCCAACCCCCGCACTACTATACAACTTTAAATTAAATTAGTTAAACAAATTAATAAACCCACATGAATAGGTTAAACTGCATCGTGATACGGGACTAAAAAAAATGTATTCATCTCTTTCATATCCCACGCGTTAATTTGGGCTTTTTCTTTTTTTTTTTTTCACCCTTGTGTGAAGAGGGGAGACGTGATCCCTTCGCGATACGGGATTACCTCAGTTTCACGTTTTTAAACGGCAACGACATAGTAAATGTTTTACTTGCTCGCGTCAACCTGAAATTCTTTTTAATCCGATTCATTCACCCGTTTAAAGAGATGGAAAGCTCAATTGATCGACGATACGGAAAATAAATACCAAATAGGGAATCCTTCGATCATAATGATTTAACCCTCGTTTTTTTTTCTTCTTACCATATTTACAGAGGCGCACAGGGCGTTGGAACTGCTCGAGGATTATCATGCGAAACTAACACGACCTCAGGACAAACAGCTCAGACTGGCCATCGAACGTGTCATAAGAATCTTCAAGAGTCGTCTCTTCCAGGCGTTACTTGGTGAGTAATCATTTTCTTAATTGATTCCATTAATCAGCGACATTGACATACCATTAGGAGAATATTAAATCGATGGTAAATTACGACGTTGTGAGGAATTCGATCTCAACGATTCATTCGATAATGATAAGCTCTTCATTTCTGAATGCACAATTCATACAATTTCCATGGAAATTTCTCCATCCTCTACTATGATAAAAGTTCGCGTAATCCCTGAGCGTTCGTTCGTTCGTTTCCTCTTTTTAGTTTTGATGAGCTTTGCTCTAACCCAGAAGGCTCTTTCACTTTTTATTACCTGCTGGGCTCAATTTGATTGTAATATTTTCACAGCCAAGTAAAAGGTACGTCAAATCTCCATCACGTCTACTGATGTGAATACGGTTGTATAGAGCTGCTTTCACTGTCTTCTCAATTGGATTTTCAGCCTCGAAATGTATCAGGCTACCTCATCGTGTGTATGAAGGACGTCGTCCTACGGAAAGGAGACCATGATCTCGTTACGTGAACCTCTCATCCAATTTTCTCTTGTTCCACCTCTACTCTAGTCGCTGTTCAGCGGAGAAGTAAACGAGCTAGAATAGCAGAAGAATGTCGGAGGAATTGTTCCGAGGACATTTTCTCTCCGTTTTCTATTTTGTTACGGTAATTTTTTTCCTTTCCTTTCCTTTCCATTCCTTTCCTTTACTCACATCTTGTTTTAAGCTGCTTTCTCCTATTTCCTTATCCCCTTTCACGTTGCGCGTTTCACGTTTGCTCACCTCCTTTCCAAATGCATATTGTAAAATAGAAAAACTAACATCCCTTCAGGAATTTATGCAGATAATTTATATGAAATCCATCGTACATGTGAATGAGTGATGAGATTATTTCACCGGATATATTCTTTACCGGTATCTATTCTGCGCTAATGGATTTACCAACGAGATATGACGGTGTTTGAGAGAAGAGACTATACTTACTACGGTCAAAGGGTGTATAAAATGTATTTTATCTTCTTTTCCTTACTTATCTCGCCTTTATTCAAAACTTTATTCATTGTATATTCTCTCGCGAGACGTGAGATGACATAAATTTGTTTTCATTTTTAATCTCCCTAACTTCATTCACAATTTACAATTTACATATTAAATATCCGTTTCGCTTAACCCTCTACAACGATCTCGCGTCATTCCTTCCTAATTTCATCTCAAGCTCATCGTTGATATTTTTCTTATTTCGTAAACGTCTTTCCAGTTTGTTAAATAAATTGCTTTCTACAATGGGTTAAGAAAACTCGTCCTAATTTTAAACGGATAATTGATCTCGTTCCAAAAACCTACGGCTTATGATGAAAATCATTTCGTTGTTAATAACTAATAGAATACTTTGTGCAGAAATCGAATACCGAGAATTATTTCCGCCCCTTTAGTCGTCCCCCAAGTTCAAAGCAAAGAAATACTGAAAGAGGTAAAATAACATAGAATTTAAAAGCTGAAGGACCTTTTGATCTTCGAACGGATTACGCTGGACAAACCCCTTTCTTAGCCGGCTTTCATCTCTGACTTTTCATCCTCTATTCCAGACCGGAAAATGCTGCTATGGGGTGTTTTAAGAACATCCAGTACTTCCGCTAAACTGATACCTATCGCGAATGGCAATTGATAATCCGTATTTTGAAAGTCAGGAACGGTAAAAATTCAAAATTTGAATATTATAACACCGAAAGCTAAAGATCCGAAAGGCCGAATCTTTGGAATCGTCTTAAACAAACCTCGGAATTTCTACCGTTCGGATTGATTGAAAATTTGTGAAATGAAGTTTCCAGCCATTTATTTCATTCGTTCAAACTCCAGTTTTGAACGCTTATTTTTTATTTTTCATCATATTCTCTTGAACTGAACCTATATTAGCCCTTACGCGATCGGCTGACAGAATAGCTATAAGATACCCACATCAGCCGTAGGCCGTAGAGTCAAACTTCAATTACGTGCTCTGAGAGGATGTCAAAAACACTGAAAGTGGCTTGTAAACCCTTGAAACTTGACCTGTGCTAGATCGTGAGGAACCACAGTATAAGACTTTGAAGTAAGGGAGATAAAACTGGATAGTATTAGATACCTAGCGAGTAAGAGGGAGACCAACAGATCCACTTAGCCACGCCATTTCCCGCTTCGCTGAGCTAAACTGATATAAATTGGCACATCACCCATTCCACTCAAAATTTCCTACCTAGGCGTCCGTTGAATTGAACAGAGCCAAGTGATATTTAAAAAAAAAAGACATTCATTCCCATCCTCACATCCAAGAAGATAAACTACATCCCTTAATGATTATTTTTTGACAAATTTTAATTCTATCGATTTTCATCCCTCATATATGCGATAGGTGATACTGATATTCAGTTCCTTTAGTTCAGCGGTGGCTAAATTATAAAGTTTCCTCTCACGTCAGCTTTACTCAACTATATAGATATATTAGGTGTAGACCGACTTCCGCTGGTCTGCTGGTATCAACTGCTAACAACCATCGGTGCAGTTAACAGCAGTTACTATAGCCTCCTCCTCAAAATTTCCAAGCTCATAACAGCATCATGGGTGAATTCATTAACGACCTATCTGTCCACACCAGCATCAGCATCAGTGTCAACAATCAGGGTACTCGTACTTCAATAAGGGGATATTGATTCCGTGCAAAGATACGTGGAGGTAGTAGGTAAATTTTGGTATGTTTCGGTCCCTTGATTTGCTTGACTGAATTATTTTCGGAAAGTATACAATATTTGTGTACCTAAAAAACGTTCTTTTGATGTTATAAATGTCCAAATATCGTTATTCGTATCGAATTCAATGTTTTTTCACGCGATAATTTAGTCCCCCAATAATTTTGGTCCTTCATCAAACCGGGTCGGTAATATACAAATCACGTGTAGTACGTATATATCGTTGCGATTATAAATACTATTCGTTATCTGTACCGATTCATGAATTACGATTCGATCGATGCACCCATATATCCAGAACCGCGTGTATTTCACTGCATTGAACCTTCAAATCGTACAGCTGACAAATATCCGCAACCTGTATCTATATTCGCGAAATTTCAGTGGTTTATCAAACGCAGTTATCTATCATATATTTTTCACTCTCATCCTTGATATCCACTTCCTTTTTCCAATTTATTTATTCAATCAATTCAGTTTTTAAACAATGTCAGCTTATCGACTAGTAGTTCTCTCTTTTCTTTCTCCCTGTATGATCAAGCCTTAAATATTTCATCCCTTTTGAGAAGGATTCGGTAGCCGCGCCTCTGGTATACGGATCTGTTACGCAATTCGGTCTGCAATAAATCATACAACGTCCGATTTTAGCTGGAAATTTTTTCTATTTTTTTTTTTCTTCCATTCATTCACCCATTCGTCCGTACGACCCATTGTTTTTTTTTTTTTTTTTGCCACGAATTGCCAATAATTGACGATGCCGTTGAAAAATTCACCTTTCATAGATATAGTACCTATGGTATATCGGTACCATGCAGACGTATGGTCTGTCTGCAACAGGCCCGGTTGCACCACAACTCTGCACAATGCTTTTCTATTCCAAACGCGTTGCTGCAATTTCACCGTCAAATTGTATGATACAAAATAAAAAAATAAATATAACAAATCTATATATCTATATTATATATATTTTATACTCGGACGAGATATCGGAGATAATCGATTAAACGTGAGGAACTATATAGGAAATTTTATCGCCTCATTAAACAATAGTTCAATCGATTGAATAGAAATTCAATGAGCAGTTTGGAGTTCCTTTTTCATTTTTTCATTTTTCTTTTTTACCATACGATTGTTCATTTTTGGACTGATTTTATTTAGTCAAAATTAGTCTAGCGGCTTTGTCGAGTTGAATTACATATACTATGATTATTAGCAAGCATATTGAACGAGGGTGTGATAAATTGTTGAAAGTATAATTCATTTCGATATTTCATTGTGACATATTTCTTGAAGGAAATTAAGTCCATCGAAACGTTGAGCATCGATTTGAGAGATTAACCTTCTGTTTATTTATGCAAATCATTTGTCGTCGACGAAAGAGACAGAGCAAAGTAAAGTAAAGTAAAGTAAAGTAAAGTGAGGCTGAGTTAGGGGTCGGTTATTGGTCGAGAAATGAAAATATATATCCTGAGCTTATCTACAAATGAGAATAAATTGTCAGACGTTTAATTAAACGACCTATATATACCTATATACATATCAAATATTCACGGAAAATTTTTATTCAAAATTAAAATTCCTTCCTTGCATCACACCACCACCTCTCGCCACCTTATCCATTTCAATGCAATATCAAGCGAAATTAATGTTAATTTAAAAGAATCTCGTATAATCTTGGATAAATAATAACCGGCTGGTCAAAGTACTATAACTATAATATACCTAACTTTATGGATAATCTCGAAGTACTTTTTTATTATCCTTTTAAAGCTGACTGCGTCAGTCTAGTTATTCAAGCAGCCCCATTCTGAGCTGTCTAGACTTTGGAATCTGGCTTCAGGAGTCAATATTCAGCTCCTAGAAATCCGTCTTCTCCGTTAACCCCGAATTGAACTCGCACAATGAACTTAGAATGCGAAAAATGTCGATCTGTGAATCGAAAGAGGCTGTAATTTCGTTCGTTTTTAACCGCCGATTCGGATCCGTTGATGATATACCCCACATATCCATGAATCTGCGTAAACGTAGGAAACGATATTCCGTAGGAAGAAATAGTCTATGTACCGAATCGGTTTATTCATCCTCTCGTATATTTCTATCTCAGCAAAACGTCAATATGTATTGTATAAATATACGGGATATAAGTTTAGTCCCAGGATCGAAACGCAATAAATATTGCGAACCACTTTGAAAAAGGATCACGTCAAGGTAGGGTTCAAGGTAACAAAGGATATACGTATGGAGATGAATATCCTGGCCTCTGAATTCGGTTCAAAAAAGTTGCATCTTTAAATCAGCTTCCTGACTATTGGATCCTCGTGATGGATGAAAGTTTCGAAACTTTTTCAACCCATCATATAACACCCTTCAGGTTCACCAGGTGAACTCTGATCGTACATTGACATTCAACGCTGCTATACTATCACACTTATCCCTGGTATCACGAGAAAACTTATGTATAGCTATAGAAAATAAGGTGAAGAAAATTGATTTACTTTCCTTCATTCTTCTCAACTCATCAAAAATGGTTGAAGAAAAATTCTGAATTTACTATTAATTTTCAAAATTCATACGATATAATAGAGTCGTACGAATGTAGAAATCTACTCGGAATTTTGCATCGTATATATATATTTAGTGCAGGAATGAAAGTACGAACAAAGCTCAACGTTGCATTAGCGCTGAATTCAGTTTTCAGATTGACACTTTAATTACTAATTACCGTACGTATACCAGTTTCTCTGTGCACAGAGTTAGGTAAATAGAAAACTTTTTCATTAGCCAGTTGCTAAGCGCATATCTAACACATACGAGTACTGGTTGTAAACGATTTTCGCTGTAGCATCGTCGGTTCACTTTTGGAAGAGTCAATATTCCCTACTGAGAAGTTAAATCGTCTAAAACTACACGTATACGATTGACTTTTGGATTAGGGATTCAAATTCAAAACTCTGAATCGAAAGAAAAAAGAAAAAAAAGAAAAATTGACGTACGTACGCATAAAATTGATCAAGTATTCATGCTTTTTGCGTAAAGTCATATTATAGGCATGTCTTAGACGTATTTTATAGGGGCTGATGTCTGACGACTACTTCGCACCGCACTAGGTTATTTTCGGCTTATAGTTATTAGGCGAAGTGGTACTATATGAAACATAAAATATTAAATTCGGGACGGCAAATTTGAGGCGGGAACCCTCTTAGCTCCCGAAAGCTCTCTGGCCGCCGTTTGCTCTTGGCTTTCAGGTAATATCAAACTTATATCTTCTGCGTTCCAAACCTCGAGTGGAACTTTTTTAGTATGGGGTGGGAGAATTCCTTACTCTATACCGTAGAGTTACATCGCTTATACCAACCTACATGTATTATATAGCCTTATATCCCATCTTTCGCCGGTTTTCGAAATAGCTAAAAATACTTGAAAAATTGCAACGAAACGTTTTGTTCTTTTCATTATCTCCTACAAAGAGGGTATAAAAATCTAATTCGGTTGCACCTGAACCTTGACAAATGACCCATTTCTATTTCAGCAGTGTATTCGAAGTAATACGGAGCCCTGATACCTACCATGCTATCGAGTATTACTGGAGCATCGATGATTGTCACGTTGTTGATTCAATTACGAGATTACATCGTAACAGATATGCAAATGTGCGGCAAACTTGCATTCAGAGGGTGTAAAGATGGAGTTTCCATTTCGAGTATGACGTTTGTACAGTATATTCTCGTTCGTTTCACGGTTATTCTCTACGGTTTCCCTGCTAGCCACTGAATCTTAATCTAGGATAATAACGACGGATATATATATAGCGGCACCAGTCGCCCTCGGCGACAACCTAACGAGATATGCAAATACTGGTACGTCAGTTGCTGGTTCATCGAGCTTATTTAGTTATCTGGTTAGTTGGTTGTTTCCGTTCAAAACCCGTCAAGATCATGGAAGGGTTGGTAAATGATTTTCACGGTTATTTCATAAGCCGAATTCGTCTTATTATATGATCGTAGCTTGACAATTAGCGCCGGTATTTCGCATAGAGTTTCTTGTGCAGGAAGTTCGATCGTCGAAAACTCTTACAACGGTACTTCCAATCAAACTTAACGTATTTACATTAACAAAGTTAGCTCGGGGCACGTTGGACGAAGTATGTTACTGCTCACAGCGAACTGCATCACAAGAATTTCAATGCTGAATTTGCGGGGTACACTTCGCTTGCGAATCTGTAAATAAGGGTCTCGACTCTCGGGCGTTTGATCAAACTCGAATTCTCTTTCGGTATTGACAATGTTTGACTAATTCATCAGCATTGTTTCCTTTCTACTTGTCACGATTCGATTCAAACTGTAATTCTAATTCTATGTGCTGGGGGAAATTGCGATGGTACATTTTTTAACCGGTATTTGTATGCAACTACGCGATTACCTCGTCTTGGACTACCCTGTGTCGATATAGACGGTGGAAAAGCTGACGAAATTGAACTTTTGATACGGAATTTAAAACCCATCAAGACTGACAAAGGGGTTTCAATTTACCTGATGATACCACGTCTGCGATCTTCGATGCAGCCGACGATGAGACCATGTAAAATATCGTATTTCGCACCAGGAAATTCCTTGGCATCGTTGCCAATCCGGGCGTTTCCCTATACCCAGTCCGGTAGTTTACCTTTCACTTTATTCTTCTTTAGTATCAAGAACTTCGATTTACGATAGACATTTTTGGTTACAGTAGTATTAAACATGAAATTTTTCTCTCGCTTCTTAGATCGGATAAATACAGTGCACGAAAGAGGTGTTCTTCGAAAGGAAGAATTCTATTTCCGAAACGTTGAGGCTTAGAAAATTAAAATTTCTAACATTTCGGAAAACTCATCCATGTCATAAATAATTGATAGGATTTTGAAACTTTTTTTCCACAAACAACATCTCAAGTCGATTATCAGAACCTGAATGAACACATGCGTGGATTTAAAGTTTCGAAAATTTGGCCATTCCGATCTTGAGCTTTTGTATATCAAAGTTTTGGAAATCGGCTTTGATTGTTTAATTTTTGAGTTTGTAAATCCTGTAGAAAGTTTAACGTGAATGTTTGGGCCGATGATATTCACTATACCCTAGAAGCTTCGGTTAACCGAAGAGGTCTAGAAGTTTACGACTAGAGCGTCTTTTCGAGCTGATCTCATACTCCATGTTATCCTGTACGTGACGATGTACCTTCTCCTGTTTCTGAGGTAAAGGCATAACAAATGGGTAATATACCAAGGGGGTGACTTACTTGAGTAAGTGCTCAAGTAACAAGGCGAAGTTTGAGTTGATTGGTATAGTGAAGTAGTGCAAAGACGTGATGTCCAGTTTCTCAGGGGATACGTATGTCATATTTGTTTGACAATTTACTCCATTTCTTCTTCTCCTTCATCGTAAAAAAAAGGTAGCAATAACTGACAATGAATCTGCTCTACGTTTTCCCGGAACGTAGAAAATAAGTACAAAGAACTATCGTGATTTTAATTAATAGTAATTCATACGTCAGTGTCCTGCATTTAATGACTACGCGTTGCTCCAGGAGACAACCACGGTACAAATTACGTAACATCTACATTGTCCGTATACGTATACGTTCTTCCCATGCAGCATTGTTGGCGAAAGACTTAATTACCATTCGGTCGACAGGTGGACCTTCATTATTCACTCACCTCGACCGTTTTCTCTCTCTCTTCTCTTCTCTTCTCTTCTCTCCGGGGAATTCTCGGACCTAACTAAAGCCAAATACAAATGTATATGTATGTACGTATATATACTATATATACATATGTTTCTGCATTGTGAGTATACCTTCACGTTTCGACTACCTGGTGTGCGGAAATTATTTTTGTTAAAAGAACACATAGATATAATTGTGAAAAAAGTGTGGAATTTCGTTTTGTCATAAAGTCCCGAGTAATTTTGGTCTGGGAAATATCCACCTGGTCTAATTTCAATTTGCATAAATTTCAAACCGGTGTAGCTATACGGGATGTACAGAAATGTGCAGCAAACCTGAACTTGATCCTCGTCGAACGAGACATTCAATGTACGCGTTAAGGACGAAATCGAATGTATCAAGATCAATACACTCTAATAAGACAGGATTTATCAAATCTGTATACAGAGTGGCAACTCTGATACCTATATACATGTAGAGAGGTGTACTACTCACGCGGAATTGATGCAACAGTATCAAATTTTAGTAATCTAATTCGGAGAACCCTCCTCAGTACATCTTTTTCCATTTGGTCTTCGCCTTCTTGGCGTTGAACATGTGCAAGAAACTTGAGCTGGGAAATTTATAGCTAGGAAACATAGCTAGGAAATATTTCCTAGAAATTTCCTGACTATATTAAAACGCAAATTCATCGTAATTATAAACGCTAATTAATCCTCATCGAGTTTCCAATAATCATCAAATACCACGAGACTATTCGGATCGCTATTGAAAATGTGCGAAGGTTGAAAATAGTTCTAATTTCAGGAAAAAATTCTGTATGACGTCGAGGAACGCAATAGGTAAATATATTCGACAAAAATTATATGAATATTTCTGTTTTTATCTTCATAATGTTCATTTGAGGAATTAGGAAAAGGATTTTTGTCTTTATGAAAAATCAGCGAAGTGATATACAGCTGCCTTTTTTTTTCCTGCTTTCTGTATATATCAATCAGGCGGCGATTGTGGTGAGAGTGAATATCGTGAGGGTATAATAATTTTGAAGAACGACCCGAGGCCGATAAGATGATATAAGGCAAAGTGGCAATTTGTATCCGACTATCATCTCAGACTCGTAAAAATCTGAAATGATGATAACGGAAGCTTTGGAGCCCTCAGTTTCGTACTTATGCATGCTTAGCCTTCTATTATGTACGGCTGAGTACACTGGTATATCTATTTGTCTGTGTATATACGTGAAAACGTTATAGGAGGTGAAGTATCTATAGGTCGTGGAAGTGGCTATCGACATCTAGGTCATGAGACCTGGCTACCCCAACTGCCCGACTTCTCTTCCACCTCATCCGATCATAACCCTCGTTCGCACTTATATTTAAGTGGAGTGTCCCAGTTTTTATCTCTACTATATGACGGGGAAATAGGAAGCTGGATTTTTCATCGACACTTTGAGTGTTGCCTGACGTTCGGAGAGGATAAGAAACTCCCACATCTATCGCGTGTCCACACTTTCGAAATTTGCACGCTTAATTGCGCTCGATCTTCACGCGAAAGCATTGTCGAGAGATTTTCTCTCCCTTTTTCATTTTTCCTTTTTCCTTTTTCCCTGTATTTCGACTCTTTTCTTCACTGCCCAGATGAGGATTCGTTGTTGCGAAAAGTGGATTTAATTTCATGGCCGATTGAAATCCTAGCGCGTAAAGAATTCGTATTTTTAAACAGACTTTTCCGGGCATCTTCCTCCCTCGTTCTTTTCCTCGAGCTCTTTCAACTCTCGCCCTTGCAGCTTCCTATTCTTCCTCTTCTTCTTCTTCTTCTTCTTCTTCTTCTTCTTCTTCTTCCTTGACGGGGACAATTTACGTCTGATTAAAGTGACAATGATGTCGTAAAGTTGCACCGGGGAACGCCCGCACCGAGAGGAATTCACGTCGACTATAAGGTGGATGGCTGGTGCCAAGAGCTCCAAGGCTTTAACTCACCAGGTCACCCTCGCAGGTCATGAAAATTCGCTATAGCAGCCCGCTAAGTGATTTACTTGTTTAATAATCTGCATTGACTGTCATAATTTATTACCAGCGTTTACTTAATGCATCGTTTCAACGTACAACCAAGACTTTCTGATGCTGCATAGAACGACGTTGAAATATATGCATTACTTGATTATTTCCCGAGCAGAAGGAGAAGAAGAAGAAGAAGAAGAAGTTAAAAAATTAAAAGGAAAAAATTGTTTCACCCTTTCCTTTAAACATTTGCACCGAGTTTAATCCGTCGACTAACTACATAGCAGAAAATTTTCCCAAGTATTTTGGTATAAGCCTTTTGAATAATCGTTACGTTTTATTATTATTATTTTTTTTTCTTTGGAGATAATTAAAACGAAAAATCATTAAAGAAAAAATGATGAAGAAACGGTAATTATGTAATCATGGGAGAATTACAGCTGGTATAGCAAGCTTCGTGTAATCTTATCGGACCCTTTTTTTTTTTTCATTTTAACCAACCACCCAATTAATTATTGGTCTTGGCGTGTGTCGGAGATAAAATTTAGACCGTACACTTAACCGTCCGCACGCTTCCAACCACCAGATCTACGTAATTTATATTGGGTACGTTTTTCCATTTTCATTATCATACCGTGTTATCAAAAGGATGAATAAATCAAAATGAGATACTCTGATATTTCGCCAAATGAAAATGCACTGTTGGTAGGTATACCTTACCTTTACTTGAACTAGATAAACGATTCAATTATTAGGAACGATTTTCTCATTATATATAATATATATTATAATACCAGCTTTTTATCATTTACAACTAACTATAATTCAACATTCACTGGTCGGCATTAACTCCTGTCGATCAAATAATAATTGCGTTCGGAGAAGAAAGTGTGTGACAGAGAGAGAGAGAGAGTGTGGCAGTATAATACGTAATTGAATTTCATGATTTCAACGAGGCGATTCAGAACAGTTAATAATTCATGTTCGATAAGTGATCGTGTCAAAGTGGGTATTGATTTTCATCTGACAATAAGAAAGTTCTTTATCTAATAAATAGGTAGTAATATTATATAATCGATATATTACTAAATTAGGAATATAAGGAATAAGATTTATCGCATATTTCTGAGGATAATTCAATAAATGTTTATTTCGAAAAACAACGGGATATATATGGACTAGGCCGAGGGTAAGGCGAGAGAGTAAGATGGCAAAAGCTTAGTCTGGGCTAAGGAAGAACTTAAACCTCAGGGTTAATCCGCTTCGGATTTTATCTGGGAAAATTTCTCTTCCCTGTTTGCCTCCTTGGAGACCTTCGGGAAAGTAAAGCATAGAGGAGAAAGCCCATCCACCCCGATCTGTTGTCTCTCGGCAGATCTCTTAACGACACGTTCAGCAAAACAACACTCTTAAAATACATGACTATGGGTATATATAGATTATATATATATTATATATACATGTATATAGTGGGCGGTGAATCTCTTCCGTGTTCGTGAAGCTGGGGATTAAAGATACAAGAAACAAGAAGAAAAAAAAAGAAATAAAATACAGAAAAGAGAAGAAAAAAAAAACGTGTGTTTCGTGAGAGAAACGCTGTTTTATACCCAATATTATAAGAGACGCGCGAAAAGTTATCGAGGAAAAATATCTTTTCGGGATCAAATCTTTACCACTTCAAAGGTCACGACGAACTCTCCCTGCCACCTGGAGCAATCTTTCATACACCCCAACGGATCCTGTTCAGTGACCCGTTTCCACGAAACTTAAATTTTGTTGACGAGATTGAAGCACATTTTCTCTTCACTATCTTTCAAAGTTTTTTTCTGCTCTTTTATTCTATCTTATACAGGCTTTATTCATTTGGACAATTTTCTCAAAGGATCATTGTCGTCATTTATTTTTAGGAATAATTTTTTACTTTTCTACAAGTGGGAGAATTGACAAGCTGATTATATCTGCACTACACGTTCCATCCTTTCATGGAAAAAAAAAAGGTCTCGATACGTGAGTGGCCTCGCCGTAGAGTTTGCGTGTAATTTTTTGAGCCAAGAAATACGTGAAAGTCCCGGAAAAAAGAGGAGATGGATAAAGGTGGGTCTTTTTTCACCCTGTTTCCTACACCCTTGGAATATAGGTATGGGTTATTCGTTTCTCGGCCAGTTTGCCATAGCAAATGAACTCCGAAGTGTCTCTCTGGCGTGCCAGGAGTGATAAAATATTGCTCGACGATTCTGCATCGAAAGGTTCGCCATTCTCTACCTCGAAATTCAACGGACTCGAATATCCTAACATTTATTTTACTCTGACCGTGACACTTCTTCCTTACTATTCACTCGCTACTTCACACTCGGATCAAAACCATTCTTCAGTCAACTATAGTCGACGAATGAATCCTTTCGTAGTGAATTCACTTCATATATCCGATGAAATGAAAACTTGCACATTTTTCTTCCCATTTTATTTATTTTTTATCTCATCCTTATATTGAAAAGGCAGATGGCAGATGTACCAAAATATCTTTATACGCGGTTTGCCTATGAGACTTAGAGATTCATGTATGTACATATGCACACCTTCTCAGGTACAGCAGTTCAAACCAATATACAAATCCTTCGACCCGCTGAGTATTCGAGTGTAATTATTCTACTCCGCGAATCCGCCTTGCCATGGATTATACCTATTTCTCCCTTGGGATCTTGACCGGTGTAATAAACGATGCTGTTTAAATTTCTCCTTGGATATTGTAGGCAAGATAATTTGACCCTCGTATCGTATATAACGCGGGTCAAACTTTCGTCGGATAAGAATACGTATAAATTTTCTTTGATTTTTCTGTGGGAGATTATGAGAATTATAATTTTAGGTCAAACACGAACCCACTTGGGAATAAAAACGAAACAAGAAATTTTGTTCGAAATGTAATAAACGAGTCTTCTCCTTACGTTCATAGAACGAATTTAGAGGGAAGTTTTTTCTTTATTTAAGAAAAAAAAAAAAATGCTTCTTCTCCCCCTCATACTCCCTCGGTTAAATATTTTCCGTACCGGTTTTTCCTCCCTCTCGTTTACCTACCTATATCTATACCTACTTCCCCGTGTTTCTACCGTCGTTTACGAGGAGCTGTACGACTTGCCGGAGGATATTAGACTTTAAATGACGGTATTAGAAGTTGACTTGTTCAAAACTAACGCGGATACATAGTTTATACTTTGGGATGAGGAAAACTTTTCCACCTTAAAGTATTACTCGTCCTTTTATAATCCCTTTTTACTCTCTCGCGATCGATGATGACATTTACTTTTTTTTTCCTTTCCTCCTTTTTTTGGATTGCAGTCAACTTGCAATTTTGTTTTTTGTATTTTTTGTGTTTTTTTCTCCGAACAATTTCGAGATCTACTTTCCCCGTAAAATTTTTCACACAATTTTCATCCCTTTTCAATTACCTACGTTCGCGAAATAAGCTGACCATTCGCACCTCGTACTCGTAATCACGATGTACAACGTGCTTACCGAGTCTTACCCTAAGCCCCCGGCCCAAACGACCCAAGTACCCAACGACCAATCCACCCTGCACCTATCCAGGAAGTTTCCCAAGTCGGCGCCCTTCGCTCTAGAATTTATGTTACCAGCCCAAGGACAAGGGATGTATATTCTGCGAACATACTACACTTCGAGGCTCGACGACAGCCTGGTTTCTAGCAATTAACGGATCTCTCGAGAACCGAGTGCACTCCCGCTTTATTAAAGGTTTAGAAGATGAGCTGGTAGAGTTATAAACTTTTGACACATAATACAAAATCACTGAAATAAAAGCTATTGTATATATTAGAGTATAACAGATATATTAAAATCATGCAAAATACCTGCACGTGGAAGCAATTTAAGAATAGATATAAAGTGTTCATTTCTATGCAACATAGGGGTGAAAATCGTCCTTCCCGTCCAAAGTCTGCCGTCTGCGACTATAATAGTCGGAAAATTTGAACTAGATATTTTACTAAAAACTTCCGGAACGATAGGCTTTTTTACATAACTTTTCGTTTCACTATTAAGCGATTTTACCCCCTGTCAGTGTGCGTTTATCCGTACCTACTACATCAAGGAAGTAAAAGTAAGGTCTACCGCTTATACTAGCGGGAACGTCGAAGAGCCTCGTAAACTGAAACGTTGGAAACAGCCTACGAAACCACTAGCATAAGTTACGACCGGTCCATAAAATACTCGACGTTTAAACTAGATCAAGTATCCAACGATTCGCATTTAGTTTGGTCAAATTCAAAGAGGTATTTCGAACCTTTTGCTATTTATTATCAAATGAAACGAACCATATACCCTACCCCCTATAATGTCGGGAGATTAATTATAACTGCAATAGTATCCGGATATAGTATAAATTATGAAATTGCATTTGTGAATATGCATATGTATTACAACTCTCGTATATTCGTATAACATTGGCAAATTCGCATACATCATATGCGGGGTTTGTTAAATAAACTCGGATGCTTTGATCGGTTTGTAACTAAGGTATCTGTACATTGATAATGCATATTTAATACGATCTGTGAAAATGGTCGATAGAATAAACGATATGTTCGATAATTCGTGGATACACACAGGCAGTACCACCGTGTACCTGATATTTCGACTGGTCCTACAAACGTGGCCGCAAAAGCCGAAGCCTGGAAATACCGGGCGCGGTTTGTCGACAAGGTTCAATAATTAATATTGGTATTTTGGAATTCGTGTGGTTTGTAAATTATTTCAATTGATTGGAAGTTAATTGGGTATAAAGAAGAGGGAAGAAATATCAGTCGACAAGCGCGCGTTTTTTTGCGAGCTTTTTAAGCCACTCTAATTACGCGAAATTATTGAGAAATAAGCCGAGTACCACAGCTACAGACGAAGAAAGAACAGAGGGAAGTCGACAGATGTGCGAAGTTTGATTTTTTTAATAAATTGACGAATTGTTTTCCTCTCGAGTTACACCTATCCGATTTTTTGCCAGCTTTTTAAGCGAGTAAAAAGAAAAAACGATAATTTCTTGATTTCACTTCAGACGGGAAGGAGAGAAAAAAAAAATGATGCAGCTTAATTTCCGCAAATAAACTTAATAACATTCAGTCGCCTTCTATTTCCGCTGAATTTGCAACGTCAACGGGGAATATAGCCAAGACAGCAATTTCTCTCTCTCTCTCTCTCTTCCTTCACCAGTTCTAATCAAGACGGTAAACTTTGCAAGTCTGATATCTCGAAATAACAAAATAACAGAATGTAGCCGCACGAGGTAAAGGCAATGCTGCTTGATACGGGTATAAAGTTGAATAAATTTATTTACAATTCTTATCGTTCGTAATTATTTTCAACGCTCTGTCTTATTCAGTCAAACCTGCGTTTAAGAGATTAGACTCAAATTTCTGGACCCTTGGGGATGCGGGGTGAAATAAATCCTTCATTAAACGTCCATTGTATATAATATATAAATAATTCTCTCGTCATTCAACCCTCACTTACTATGTACACTTTCGTGAACGTACCTTGTGGGCACCTCGTGTCTTGAAGCGCACCCTTGCACCCTTGCACCTATTAAACGAGCATCTTCACGAGGGATGCAGATAGTCTTTAGCTCATTTCATCCCCGTTAACATAAAGTCTTGAAATTCAGACGAACCATTTTCCCTCCTATCTCTCCGTCTCTGAATTTCTGGCGCAAAACCGCGAGGAATTTCATTAGTTTAGCGAGTAAAATAAGAAAATATTTAGGAGACCACGTAAGATTTCGCCAATTTTTTCGAAAGATCGTATAGCTTCGTACGTAGAGATATCAACTTTTCCATTGAGATGATGTGCGGGTGAAAAATAACTCGAGGATATTATATTCCACGACGATTATATTTTTTATAAGAATTCATAGAGCAGTTGAGAAACACAATAGCACTTACGGCACAATTTCGCATTACCTGCTATTGTACTTGGATGTTGTTCATTATTTTCCGATTCTACGGAAGCACTGCTCTTCTATACCCGCGGCGTAATCAATAGCGCTTTAGATTATTCGAGAAAATTATAAAAATCAGGGCTTTTCCCGCGAAATAAAGAGAAGAACAGGAATCGCCCGTTTACCTAATCTGCGGAATTTATTCCCTTCGAAAATTACCGTAGTACATCAAGATTTGAAAATCATAGAATCGTTATTCCCCGGAATCACGTACAGCACAAATTACGTCGATTGCCATCATCCCCTCGCAGCTATCCAGCAAGGGGTAAATTATTTGATCCCATTTCGGGAATGACGTAAGGTTCGGACGATAATGTACTGTACCGACTATGTATACCTGTACCTACCTACCTACCTACATACACTAGCTGTTTGTTCTCACGCCGTGTCTCGGGCTGCCAGTATGTACTAAGACTAGGGCCGTCTCACCGCCTTAGAGGAATGCAATTAGGAAGTAAAGGGCGCAGAGCGTTAGCTAGGCCGTCTTTCCTACCCTTACCTCTATTCCCAACTCTACTGTCTACCACATACCCCTTCAACATACGTCCCATCGTTTCGTCCTGCGAATTCTCTCAGCAACATCTTCTCAATCCACCATCTACCACCCCATAATACGTCACCGCGTCTCTACTCTACCGGTAATGTTCCAATAATGTGGTCATTAGTTAATGACCCTTATAGCCAGGTGCTTCATGCGCACTGAGTGCTTCATGTCGTCCTATAACAGCCCTGAAAGGTAAATTGACATGAGCGAAACCAAATCAGCAAATTTATAGAGACGCCTGTCTCAGAGGGTGAACACTTACAAAGACGACGCTCAATCGATCCCGCGGCATCCCTCTGTAGTCGCGATTTCAATTTTTTTAGAATTTTCTATTTTTTTTTCTTCTCTATCCACGAAGAAGAAGAAGAAGAAGAAGAAATGTCAGAAACTTTAATTAAAACTTTGTCTCCTACAATTCGAAAGGTTTGGTATTATATCTAGTACGAGGCAGTCGCTCAGAAATCGGTTTTATCTTTAACTGGATTCGTTCCCATGTTCTGTGGCATTTGTAAACGAAGGAGTAGAGCTGCGTTTATGCAAACAGTAGAAATCCTGCCTCTCTTGTGACTCGCCAAAGTCCTGGTTAGTTGTGATGCAAAATACGAACGTAAATACTCACAGACCTAGCACGGCATCGAGGCGCGGGCGAATACCGTAGAAATTGAATATTCACACAGCAAAGTTACGGAACTTTACTGAAATCTGGGGAAACTGCCGAAAACCACGGCTTCGGAATTTATCCATTATAGTTTTACTGCATAAGTTTTCACAGTTTCTTACTTTTTTGTTCTATGATGGATTAAAGTACATACCTATCGTACAGAAACGATAACGAATTAAGTTTTCTTTTCTTTAGCCTTTGGGGTGTTTGATTATATTTGCGAAAATTCTTCAGCATTGGATCGATCGTCGTCTACCTATATCCAAGCTTTTGCCGTATCCCGGTGCGGTGCGGTGCGGCAAGATCGGTAGTTTACGCGGTCTGACAACTCGAACTGGGGCAGCTGGACAGACACGGGTCACGAGTTGATTTCTCAGAGGACCATCCGTAGAAAAATACGAGATAAGAGACGTTCGCTACGCGAATCTCGAAGCCACAACGCGCCTCGACGGTGTTTCATAACGAAACTGGCAACGTGCAGTATGAATGCAAAATCCCACCAAAAAGTCTGCAGACGCCAATGCTGAGAGCGAAGATTGAGAAGGGAAATACTCGAGTAAACGTCGAGGGCTAATTTAAACGAAGATTGCAGCATCATGGGAGACCAGCTCATGTCATTTTTCGTTTCCATTTTTATTTTTTCTTCGAGATGGAAAATTTTTGCCAATACTTGCGACTCTTTATAGGCCCGAAGGTGCGATAACTGACCCATTGTGCAACGTGCGTATAGGGGAAAACGAGGAAAACCAATAATTTGAAGAAAAACAAAACTACGTGGGTTGGGTATAACTTAAATTGTTTTCTCCTTAGTTTGGAATCTCTTTTTCTTCGATGTAGATTTGTGGAATATGAAACTTAGTTTAGAAACTAGTAAAGTGGAAGTTGCGGATTTCGCAAAGTAATCCTCTCGCCACCCACCGGTCCGTCGCAAACACCTGCTTTGTCCTGCAAACGAGAAGACGAACGTTGTTCTTTACCAAACCTTGCAACTTCGCTTTCTCTCTTTCAGAAACTTCTCGCTATACCTACGCTATACATATACCTATACGCAAGACTAAGATATAAAACGATCCGCGCGAAGGAATGATGGAAATTTTTCAGCAGCCTTATCTCTCTACTCCTTTCAAATATCTACTCCAATTTCTTCAAACAGCCAAACTAGCCAAACTTTACGACTCCCAGTTCTTTACGAGGAAAACTTTTACCGGAAGTAAAACAGCTAAATTACAATCTGCTTTATTATAAGTGAACAAAAAGCAGTGAAGGTTATTATTCGCGATGAGAATCGTCCGGAGAAAAGAATTTTTTTTTTTTTTTCTTATTATTTATTGTTTGCGTCGAAACGAAGGGCTGATGATCATAAGAATATTTGATGATGGCCAAAACTGTGCGAAATTGAAGAAATTCTTTTTTCTTTTTTTTTTATTTATGGATGAATAGGTGGTAAGCGAAATTTTATGCACCCGTTCCTCTCTATTTCTCTATTTCGGGGTAAATTTGGGTTACGGTTCACATTGTGATGCTGTGGGTTTGTCAGGTGTTACTAAAGGTCCTCAGGTAACAGTGGGAGGACGCATTGTCCTCAAATTTGCTCCACGTGATACGGTGTTCCCCTGGGATACCGCGTATACAAGCTGTGTGTGCTTTATCGCGCAAACCAGACATACACCTGCAGGTCGTTACATTTCTCAGTTTACCATGGAACTGTACCCCTTTATACCTATAGACCGTATGGATTTAGTGCAATTCGTAATCCAAGTAGAAATTTCTCACAAGAATATCCGAATCCAATCATCATATCAGTCGATCGATCGATTTTCTTCTCCAAGGATGAAATCAAGGACTCTTTTTCGTATTTTGCGAACTTCGAAAAGATTGAACTGTTTCGTTAATAGCTAATCAACGTATCCATAGCATCTTTGATTTTTGTCTTTTGCCTTTCGTACGGTGAGCTGAGTTTCGTTCGCATTATGAAACCCCACTTTGTTTAATCAAGTTGAAACGAGCGTTGCAGAGTCGCCGCTCTAAGCCGTAACCAGAGGGAATGAAAATGAATGGAAAAAGTTAGCGCGCTTCTATTAGCCAATAACCTACATATGAGCTAAGTTAAGCAGAGAAAACCCGGCTGAGCTACTATACTTTTAATTAATTATACCCAGCTATTTGTTATCATTATCCGATATGCTGCACTCATTTGGCCGGAAACTCGATCTTCGATTTGAACATGATTTTAACCGGTGGCTACAAGTTTTTATTAATTAGCGAAAAATCTGATTAGCTTTTTTTTTTCATGTATGCAATTTTCTTTACCTTTTATTATTATTTTTGATTGTAAGATCAGAGTGAAGATATTTGGAATGAAAATTGGGCGCTTTTGATGCTTTTACGTTTCCATGGATCGTGCTTCTCCTAGGGCGAACTGAATAGTTGACGTATCTTTCGCGAAGGTTTGCCTCTTTGAAAGGGAGGTCAAGGTCAAGTCAAGGGGTCGTTGTTTTCGCGAAAGTTCTTCCAGCAGAAACTTTGACGGTGTACTTTCCTTTGCGTTCTTTGAATTCCCTCGTAGCTTTGCCGCTTTCTTGCTGTGTGACCATCAAGGGAGGACAAAGAGAGTAGACACGACCGAAGGAAAGAGAAGAAAAAGAGAGAAAAGGGAATAATTTAAAGAACTCGGAATTGAAACTCGCTTTTTTCAAGGCAAGACAAATTTCACTTTCCCACGAATTCCCGGAATTTCAAATTACGCCAATTTCATTGCAGCTGTAAAATCGCAGGTGAATGTTAAGGCTTCCTAAATCCTTTCTGAAAGATAAAATAAAAAAATAAAAAAAAGGATCGAGAATAATAATCTGACAAATTTTTATACCCTTATCACTCTCTCGTCACCACCATTCAAAAAATTCGACAATAATCTCGAGATATTTCGCAGTTCGAATGAACCTTTCACGAGGAAAAGAGGAAAATAAATAAGCCTTTGAAAATTCAAGTTAATTAAAATTACACGCTCGTTCAGGGGGTGAATTTTTTAAATTTTCTTGGATCAAATCACACCTCGGTAAATAAATTGCTTAGACCGATTGGCGATTTAGGAGAATGACGATTCTTCGTGGCTGTATGAATACGCGTTTGATTGTGTCAAGTGAAAATGATTGGTATAATTAATGACAGAATAAGCTGCGATTTGCAAAAGGAAAAAAAAATTGAGATGCGAAGAGGGAGAAATACAGCTCAATTTTTGTCAAGGGTAATCATACATTTCGCCAGAATCCAGAACCCAGCTGAAAACGTCACGTCGCGTCGGGAGGGCCAAGAAAATGTGAAATAGCTATAAAACGCGATGGGAAAGATGGAAAAGTATATAACCGTCTACAAAGATAAATAAATGATATTAAAAATGCCATTAAAAGAATTTTCAAATATCTCAAAGACTGCGAGGTCAAGGTATGACATAAAATACAATCTCTTAAGCTACGCCAGCTATATTACTGATAAAGTCGACAAAAAATGTCAAAGGTTCTTAAATTTTATCGCAAAAATGAGAAAAGATACGAAAAACATCGCCGATTTGAAATCAGAAGTTTTCATCTGTTAAGTTCCAACTATATAAAAACCAAAAAATAAACAGAAGACTTAACGACCGAAAGTTAATTAGCAAAAAATGTGGAAAGACGTGTTAAGATTTGTAGCCAAAAAATATTTCCTACCAGATATTACCCAGCGCGCTGTTGGGGTTGTACCTCTATAACACCGCCTGAGGGCTGTTGCCTTTTGACCTAGCACTCTGCACGACCCTACTAATTAGGATGCATCGTGAGACCAACTTGTGTCTAGAAGGACAAAAGTGGAGTCGTAATACGCTCACCATAATGCGAAAGAAGATGGGCAAATGTCGTTGTACAGGTATATCTAGTACATATACGTACCCTACTCTAGTTATATGCAGATAACGTCGTTAGTAAGCAAAAGCTACATTGCAGGGTTGGGTCTCTTAATTTAGAAAACTACAAGATCTCGAGTAGGTATGAGGGTATCTAGCTAGCTAGCTAGGTAGCTCGCTGGCCGAAGCTAGAGACTCCAATCAAGCCTCAGATCCGATTAACGACGGACAAAGTCTCTCGTTAGTAAGTAAACCGAAGTAATACGATACAGTTTCATTTCTTGCCGAGTTTTAGATGATTTCATTACCGGTAATTGGGTTATCGCGTTCGAAAGCTCGGTAAACTTCACCCCCGCAGATCTCAAAACTCCGGGCGAGGTTTGAAAAATATTTCGAGTATTAATCAGGGTGTCGAAATTCGGAAGGTCCGGACCTCCGAAGGCCCAAAGATCCGAAAATTTCAGTCTGTTTCACAGGATGTGAAGATGAAAAAAAAAAGTCATCATACCAATCGAGAACCTCTTTACGGAAATCCATTTTATATACTCGAAACGATAACTTCATGATGTCATAAATAATTGATACGATTTCGGAACTTTGTTTTCCAATAAGTAAATTTTAGCTTTCGGAATTTCTGGACCATCGGGGAAATGAAATGCCCTTTGTGAAAACTGTGAGTTGGTGATATTCGAATTCGAAGATCTAGATCGGCTTCTAAAAATTGACATTCGAAACCCAGAAGCGAATTTTTATAGACCGAAAATACGACATATTGGGTTTATAGGCTGGACACCACTTCCTTATACCAATTATGGCCAAGAGGGAAGCTTCATGTATTGGTTTTCGATATGGAAGGAATATTCTCCTTGTTAGGTCGCTTAAGTAGAACGGGTAAACGTACGGCCAAATCGTGCAGCTGATCGAATATTTCGACTAGCACCAGTCGCTGAGGGTTCCACTACCATCCTGTCGTGGTACCTAGAAAAACGTGCCGCCTCTATGCGAAGAGCTTAATCAGCATTCTCCTCCGACTCTGTGAGAAGGGAAAAAATTCAAGCCCTTTTAGACCCACGTTCATGGATGGCTTGAACTGTGAGGAAGAAGAAATAAAAAAGATTGACATTTTTCGGCTTATATTGTCACATAGCTATCAATGTGGGAGAAAAGAAAGCTTCGTGCTTCCTAAGGAATCAATAATTAATTGACTAATTATCGTGGACGTATAATGTTCACTCATCGTAATCGAGGATTTGAGTATTCCAGAATCAAATTTGAAATTAATAAATAAATTATTAAAAAAATCTGTGCTTTTGAGTTCAAAAAAGCTCGCCTTCTATGCCGAAGAAGGAGACATTCGTTCACTGTGCTTCTCTTGGTATACCAAACCGGTGAAACGGTCGATATGGAAAAGCTCTACTTTCAAGCTCTCTTACCGACAACCCTTTGAGCTTACCGACTAAAGCTTGCGATATATGTTTTGCCTTGAGCAAAGTAACCCTCAGAGACTAAAAGCTGATGTACCATCGCGGTTTACCTACTGGAGGTGAGCTTCGAAAGCTCGATTTATCAGCTGAAGTTAAGGGAGAATTCTTGTAAAGCTTTTGATCGATTAGTGATATCTTTGGTTGTTATCCTTCGGATATTCGTGATGTTTTAATGAATTTTTGAATGATATTTTAATGAAATTTATCTCAGTATTGTAGTTTAGTTATTATTTTTATGGTTTTTGTTTCTCTCTTGTGTTTTCCTGTGGTTCAAAATCGCATCAAAAATTTTTACCAGAATAAAATTGAATGAAATTAAATGAAATTTAATGAAAAGAGCTTAACGAGTATTTCCACGCTTTGGACAGCTCGCGTGTATTTTACGACTACAAACTTCTGTTGATGTCAACCGTTGGTTCGAACTTAATGCAAACTGGACGGGAAAAAGAAGCATGTAAAAAAAACTCACCGCATTCAATCCACCGATGTAGATATGGTTGAAATCCGGAATGACGGAAGGATGAAATGAAGAAATAAAATATGAATAATGAAATGAAATAATAAATACCAAACTCTCATATGAATTTAAAAGCGATTAAAAATTTTCGATCACGCATCCTGACAAAATATATGGAATGAAGTAAGAGGGAATAAGAATAAGCAAAGAAATAAATAAATAAATAAATAGGAAACGGTTGTAGACAAATTAAAAATAAGATGGATAGGGTGAAGCGAGTGAGGAAACCGTTTGCGGAGTAAAATTTCCCTCGAGAGTATATGTGCAATAATACGTAGAAGCGGAAAGACTCTCGCTGTTTTCTTTCGTCATGGGGTATATATTTTTGAAAAAATGTAAAAACATAGGAGAAACGTTTATGTATGATACATTTCATCCGTGCAAATTTTTCGCCGGTTTTATTTCGACCCCTATTTGTGTTATTCAAGAATCGAGAATCGGGTTTATTCAATGTTATTTTTTCGGTTTATTGATGCTTTGCGTTTACGCGATACAAACGAAAGGTTTATTCTTTTCATCTTTTTTATTTAACTAGAAAATGAAAACGTATAAAATTTAAAGAAAAAAGAAGTACCTAAGCCGATTTAAATGGACCTGACGTTGCTACCTAAACGCGAAAGTCGTGACCGGAAGTCTGAGGATATTATTCAGCAACCCCGGAATCCATCGCGAGAAAACATGATTTATTCCGAAATATTTACGCGGATGCAAATCATTTTGAATCCTGTAATAAAATCGACGCTGTTCCCCCGCGGTCCTCGACACGAATGCATACAGCAGTCATTTACATTTTCGGTTTGTACCTGTCGCGATCGAGATTTATAAATTATCGTTTAGCTATTTTTCGGGCAGTCACGTTTATTCCTTAGACAGATCTTTTTTTTTTTGCAATAAAAATATTTCACAGCGTGTAGATATCCGTATAGGTTTTTATTTTTTAATTCTGAAATACATTTCTACAGATCAAATGCGACGTATTATTCACCGTAGATTTAATGCAATTTCAATAGAGAAAAAAATAAAAGTAAAAAAAAATATATCAATAAAATTCCATCGACGATGAGTCGATTCTTGTGCAGAATCGTTGAGCCGAATATTGCGAGCCTGTAGGAATCGTTCGAAAGCTTCATTTGAATTTGAATACTGGCAAAAAAAAAAATCTGCTTTCGTTATTCTGATTGACAGGTTCTCTATATTTCCACATTCTTCAGCCGTTCGATTTTCAATCCCTTAGATTTTTTGCAGCGGGATTTATTCGCGCTTCATTTTTTTTTTTCTCTTTTTACCCCAGAATCGTATCAATGATCACACGTAGAAAAGTCGGAAGAAAAAAGGAACGAAGAAATAAAATGCTAAGATGTTACGAGTAGATCTCGCGGACTAGTAGCCGATTCAAAAGGAGCTTTTCAGTTTTTTTTACTCTTTAGGGTGAAGGGTCATTCACTCGACTCAATGCAACCGCAACGCCAATCTTTTACGGATGACTGACCACTTGACCGAGTTCGAATGGGCTTTCAGAAAAATTTTCCCCTTAATCTTCGTCTTTGATATGTTACCTAGACGCAGTTACCTCCCTTGAATCGCTGCATCATCCTAAGATCTTAGCAGTATTTAATTACTTTTGATTAATCCGAATATTTAGTTCACTTTTAATGTTTTTTAGCTTATTTATGAAACAAGTTTGAGGATCGTTTTTTAATTCATCCGGCGTGGAGGCGAGCGATAAGTCCGTTTGATATTAGAATTATTCTTTGAAATATGAAATTAAATTTCTCGCCTCGGTCCAATTATCAAATGACATAATTTTGTTCCGACTGAGTCAGCCCACTCAATCCAAGTTTTCATAAACCCACGGGTTGGTATTCGCGTTAGGCACCAGCGTCGCGACGCACTGCTATACTGACATAGAAATACACTCACCGATCAGATGGGTAAAAAATGCAAATATCAGAGTGTTTCGCTCTTTGCCCCCAACGGAAGCTACTCTCAAGGGATTTCCATACAGATATACCTACACTCTCGGCATACGTGTATAGATATACACCAACGACTCTCCATTGGCCAACTTAAATTCGCGGAAAATATATTTAAAAAAAATTAAGATAATCTTTCTGGAATCGCTGAAGGCGCAAAACTTAATTTATATAATCTGGAAATTTTTGGGAAACAGATACATAAAATATGATCTTACGAGGTAGAGACTATAATGATCGGGTTTAAATTGCGGTGAATTGCTTGAAAGAAGAAATTGCTATTTAGGCTTTGGAGTCTCTTCGTTTGTATCTTTGAAAATAAACTCTGAAGCAATTTATATGATAATTGAGTATCTTTGTAGATGGACTCGCCAGACATCGTCAGGGTCGTAAGTAGATTGAACGAGTTTTCGATAGGCTGATAATGGGGACTTTTAAACGCCTTGCAGAATGATATCAAAGTGTTTTATACCGTGAGATATAATGATTCCCGTTTCTATATCGTCCGATGAAAATTGTTCAATGAAAAATAAGGGAGGATAAAACCGAGGGTCGCTTGTCCCTTCGTGGTAAAGTTTCAAATTAAGGTCTACCCTCAGAAACAAGCTTCAATACAAGAAATAATATTCCAAAGCAATTACCGGGGTATAGCAGCAAATATTGATTATCGTTGAATGGTACCGAAAATTTTTACCATTTTATACCAAACGCGATCACTGTTCTAGAAAATTGAAATATATGAGACAATTCACCGTACAAAAACGGATATCGCCAATGGGTATAATTTTGCGAAAAAAAATTCTGGGTCTAAAATCGTAAAATAATAATTATCATTCCCGAATATATATCGTTATAGATTACACGGCTTTTCTCTCTACGTAGCAGCCGGCAGGCAATATTAATTAAGATCTAAATTTGAGCTGGTTAAAATAGCGAGAAATTCGCTTATCTCAACTAAATGCGTGAAATTGTGTTGGTCTTGGACTTCTGATATTGGAAAGGATGCCACCCAACATTGCCGAGGGAATTGCTACCCTATAGCCAGAAGAGTGAGAATCCTCTTCCAATTTTATCTCCTTCTAAGATAAGGTGATTTCATTTTATCAAGAACTTGTTGGCAAGAATAGGTATCGGTAATGTCTAGCATCGGGCTACTCCTCTATACGTTCTTTCGTAATTAAGAAAAAAAAACAAAAAAAAAAATAATAAAAATAAGTAGAGGAAAGGTATAGAAGAAAGTGAAACGAATCGTTGAGAGGTCTCTTATCCTTGTTTAATGTAATTATTATTAAACAGATGATTAATTAATCTTGATCAAATCTTTACTGTGACAAGCTGCTGAGCCGATTTCTACGTATACGTTTAATTCTACTGGTTGTATAAATATGAAGGGAGGGTTGCGGCGTCTTAGATGTGGCTTCAAACTTTCAATAATTAATTAGATCTAGATCTCCGGCTTTGCTTTTCCCTAATGGATGCTATTAATTACACCTTCTCGTCTCAAGTCACCAATCAATATATCTCATCTTGGAAATACACCCCCTAGCGCTTCAGCTCTCAAGAAGACGGATGATGACTGACGGATAATGTCATCTAAAGGCTTATAAATATTATCGGAAAAACTGGAAGTCCCCCTCATTCTCGGTGTGATAATACGATGTGGTGAATTATTCAAATCGGTAATCAGCACCTCGCTGGCTTGCTTACCCACAGCTATATCCATACCTGAATTTACCTGAATTTTGAATAAAAATTGGACGTCCCGGGAGAGCATCCGCGTATTTCTCACTTCCTTTTCACAATGAAATTAATTGCTGCTCGCTGTAGATAATTCCGGTCTCCCTCGACAACAAAGAAGTACCTTCGTTTGCCAGCCGCGAGAAAATGTGTTCTCGGAGGGTGAGGAGATCGCGGGCGAGCCAGAGAGGAAACGAAGAGGAAGAGGAAGAGGAAGTGAGTCTTCGTTTGTCCCCCCTGGGTTTTTTTTCCTCCCTCCCCATCCTTTACTCGTAAATTTTTACACTTCAACACCTCCTCGCGAATACAGATTTTCAATTCTCACGTTAGTATAAGAAAAAGAAGAAAAAAAAAGAAAAAACGTAGTAAACTTCACTCAGGTGCTAAACGAAAGCTTTTTGTATACCATCGGCGGAGAAAGGTTTCCTGAAGTTTTTAACAAGTAAGTTTTGAAATCTCTGAGATATTTTGTGAAACAATCTCAAAGCCCTTGAAATTTTTTAAATTGACTACAGATTTGGTAAAAAATAATCCATGTTTTAATACAGATCCACCCTTATTTAGACTCGGCCAAAGAGGTCTGGGGGGTTAAAAGTTCGCGGGAAGATACTTCGTCCGGAAATGTAAGCCTCGAGGATATTAATAAAGTTTAGTTTTTCTGACGGAGGTTTTCACCCCGTGATATTTCACAGGGTGGTTTCGAATCCTGCAGCAGGGAGAGACAGATAAACGGAGAGGGGTAAAAAAAAAAAAAAGGAAGAAACGAAAGGGCGGAAGAGCGGAAAAAAATACCCTCGCAATTTCAAATATCGTTTCGGAATTGGAACTACTGCCGAAGCTAGGAATCGTTATCAGTAATCTTGGTATTCCAGTGGTCCATCCACTACGTCGTTCCTCCCGGGTATCCCTATAAACAAAATAAACGGTCCGGGGGTAGGTATTTACCACGGACATCGAATTTCCGGGCACGTTTTAGAAATTATTTTCCAGCACAAGTTCGGAAGAGTTCGAAGAATTTTTTTCCCTCAAATTCTAGTGTATCGGATGGTTCCTTGCACCTACCCTTGCTGTTGGACGGTAGACTTTCTGCTTCGATTCGCAATTGTGATGATGGATTGATTTTTATCAGAGTAAGCAAAGCACTAGCTTTTGAGTCGAAAGTTATTTTTTCTGCCAGTAAGATGTGGTGTTAATAAATGATCGTTAATTATAATCCGTTTAAGGTATTCAACGGGGTGTTACAAAGGTAGGGTAGGATAAAATCCGTTTAACGATAAACTTGGCAATTATTGAGACAACGTCTTTGAATTTATTACCAACTTTCGTGTCGTTTCATTAAAAAAGCACGTAGCAGGTTCAACGGAGGTTTGAATATTTATGATTCTGAGTTTTGATAAAAGCCATAGCTCGTCCGTGTCGCTGTTAACGGAAAGGAAAAAAACGGTTGAGTAAACGGAGTCCCTCAGTTTCTTACCTTAGATACGAAAGAAAAAAAGAAAAAAGAAAAAGGAAAAACGCGAGACGTCCTATCGAAAGTTTATTTGAAGAAAAAATAATAACAAATATTTAAATACGAATAAAAAATACACTAAACAAAGCCATACTACGTAGCTTACAGCCCACAATCTTCATTACATGCGATTATACGGCCTTTATAGACTCGATGACAAACAGCTGGCTTGTTGAGGACACCCGGCGCTTATCGAGGCTCCCTTATAACGTCAAATAATTCACAAAGTTCACCACCTGCAGCTTGACTAATTATACAAGAACGTCTTGTACCTCGGGAAACCAGATTCTCTATAAACCATATAGATTCATTCCATTGTTTAATTAATTAATCAATGGTATGATATATTTTTTTATTTTCCTCATCGGGGGGCAAAAGTATCGAGTGAAAAATGTAAAACAGAAATAGAATAGTCGAGAGATTGAACGTTTATTCGACTGAAATCTCATTTTAAGTTCGTTCCACGATAATTTAGTGCGAATTTCAGTATTTCTCTGCGCGGTTTGAGGGGGGGAATTCATATCTGGTTGGTAAACGGGAGTATAATGTATGGTTGTATAATTATTTAAGAGGAGGGAAGTCGGGGCCCCCTTTATCTTGAGCATGTAATACGTGGAGATTCCACTATGGGATTATACATATAATCTAGCCTCGTGCTAACAACTATTGTCTCCACGGGTTTTGCAATAAAGCACATACCTCTCGTAATTTATTTTAATTTCACCCGCACCGACTAGGAGGATAAGGAGTCTAGCGACTTCAACGAAGCCGAATATTAACGTCGTAGAGGAGTTGGTTATACATGTAAATTACGATCTCATCCCTTAAAATAATCATTCAACCTCGTATGCCTTATACTCTTTTCCAGAATTCGCTCCTAAACCATACGTATTTTAATAAAGTGAAGGGAAAAAAAAATGTCTTTGGGGTTGAGACGGGAAAACTCGCGATATATATTCAGGAAGACGATTTCAGAATAGCAATACCGAAATAAAGAGTCGCTTGTTTCAATTGGGAATACTATATTATCATAATTACATCAAGACGCACAATAAGCTTGACTAGATTTTCTTCGATCTAAACCTACCCCGGCATTTGGTCTTAGCGATATTTTAGTTAGCGAAAAGAAATGAGGTGAAAACTATGCCATGGAATTGTTTAGACTCCCGTACGTCGCGACGCCGCGCCGTGGCCCCTCGACGCTTCGAGATATTTAATTGATTCAGGTACACGCTTGGGTCGACAAGATATCCCTCGGGGAAAAGACGGGAATGCGACCGTATATGGGATAGGAAATTCCAGAGAGGCACTGAAATCACCCTGCAGAAGTCCGCCTCGGCATCGTTGGCTTAAACATCGGATCTAGTCACGGTCGAATTTATCGTACGGTAAGCCGTATCTTATCCGAACCTTGTCCCTCCGTGACCGTGAGGTATCTACAAAAAGCCCCCGAAATATTCAAATTTTTATTTTTTCTTGCTTTTGAGACGAATAAAAAACAAAACAAAAATTAAAATAAAGAAAAAGACAAAAAAATATAGGAAAATCAAAACGAGCTACAGCTTTTATTCCACGATCTCATCACCTCGCCTGTGTAAACCGAACACACTGAGGGAGATGAATGGCGAAATCTAATAGAGCTTTTGGATCTAGTAAATCCCTGCCTTACGACCGACAATCGCGCGTTGCCTTCGAAATCCTGACGGGCACAATAAATCACGAAAGCAACGTATCGCTCCCTACTAACCTGACTCGCCCTTTCTGCTGATGGGCTCTCTGTCCTGCCTCATTTCTAACAGTTGTGAAACAAAACACCCTTTGATATGGCTAGAATTAAGGATCAGAGTACCGTGGAGTTAGTCGCGAATTCGTCATGATAAGATCAAATAGTTTCTGGCATAAAATTGCTTCAGGGATTCTGTCGATGGATTCAAATCTGAGGAAATTTTCTAGCAGGATTTATCGTAAAGTATCATCCACCCACTCCTTCAACTAGTTATACATATATACTTATGTGATTAGCTAATCAAGACTCAACTGAGTTTAGAAACTGTTCACTCCAAACTTATACAAAACTTAAGATGACTGAAGGATTGATTAGCAAAAATAATCTAGTCAGAAATGGATCGATGACGGCAAAGTAAAATTTATAATTTATTCACCCTGTGAATTCGATATGCTGATTTTTCATCACTCTGCTTTAGCCGAGCATTTTTTCACCTCGTTTACTATAGATGTACACTTTTTGAAAGCTTCATCTATGGCTTTTTTGTCGCATTCGTAAACAGCCTTCGAAGCTTTCGCCCTGGCTAATGCTTCTTTTTTAAGCGTTTCACCAGCCCTTGAAGAAATCACTTTGATACGTTTTTTTATACTGTTTAACACGGCGATTAGACACTCGGTTTTATTCTCGGCGGACATGCAGTTGGCCATTTCTTTCTGTAGTTCGTTTTTGATCTGTTGAGCTTCTTCGTGTATAGCGGATTTGTTCGCCAAAATACTGTCCAGGCATCCGTAGTGCTTCGTGTAACAGGCGACTAATTCTTTCCTCAGTTTCTCTTCGACCTTTTGCACATCGTTTTGCCTCTTTTCGATACACGATCTCACGATTTCACCATGAGCAGCGAGATCAGCGAGCTCTTTTTTCTTTTCCTTTGTGATGTCCGCCACCTTTTCAACACAGATTAAATTCTTGAACGTTTCTATGTGTTTCGGGGCTATTCAACTTTTTCCTCCGTTTATTATTAATTGGCAAAAAATCGTCTACCTTGTTGCTAGCAAGTTCTTCGTAGTTTTTTACCACTTCGACCCCCTGTTGCATCGTAGAAGTTAGAACTTCGGCTACAGATGTAAGCATCTGTTGAGCTTCTTCTATCAAACTGTTCAAGTCCATTCCTCTAGAGATCGAAGTCTGTCGCGCAGTCAGTCGATTAATTTAACCCCCGCGGTGTATGGAAAAAAAATCTTCATCAAAAATGGATAAAAGAGAATCAATTTATTCGGATTTTCATAACGAAAACAAATATCAGAATTTTAATAACGTCCCCAAATACAAACAAATTCACAATTTTCATCTGTTTTCTCATCACATACACGATGAAACGTTTTTACCACAAACGTAATTAAATATTCGTTCAGTTTTTCGACTTGGATTCACAGCTCTCGGTCATTTTTTCTATATTCTTCAACTTTTTTATCGCGTTTTTGACCGCCCTTTTAAAACATCCCTCAAGGGCGGATGATTTCTCCACTACATTTGGTACATGGGAAAATTTCCGCCTAACTGTCTCGTGTAAAGCTGAGAGCCTCGTTTCTAAATTAGACATTTTCTCTTTTATGTATGGAAAGAGATCTGTGAAAGGTTCGTACGAATTAAGGTATAATACTGATTTCCTTTTTTTTAACTTTTTTTCTATGCGAATATTCAACGAGTAGGTTACTTCTTCGACAATTACCAACTGCCTCGGTACAACCACGCGATACATCGCGAAGGTAAGCCACTACCTCTTGAATTTCAAGCAGAATTTCAGCCTTGGTACTTGTATCGCGACCCGACATCGTTATCTCAATTAGATAGGTATTGCAAGAGATCAAATCCTGGCGTAGCATGTTAACAACCATCTTTGCCTGCCCACGAGCATCCTCGATGCAAATTTCTTCTTGAAATTTATTTTTCTTTACCTCAAAAACCGCTGTACCTCGCTCGCTCTGATCCAACATGGAAGAATCCTCCTGGGCGTAAGAAAAGGAACAAGTATGCCCACGTTTATTGGTGTAATTACGTGAACTGAAAGAGAATCTACATTCTGAATGGTTTAGTAACGAAATAAGCCCTCTCTAGATGGCAATACCAGGCTTTTACTCCTTCGCGAAAAGCACCGTGTAGAATCAGTCAAGATTTGACGAAATCCTTTGATCGCCTTTTCCTGAGCTTTCAGATGACATTCTACAGCTTGTTTTGAAATCTCCAAGGCTTTTTCCTCTACGTCCTTTTCAATCCTGTTCAACAGATGCATTAAGTCGTTCAATCTTTCCTGCATTTTTAACTTCTCAGTATCAAGACACGATTTCAAAGACTCTCTGTCTCTAAGGCAGTTTTCCAACGTCTTTCTCATCGCTGTGTCAAATCCGCTGGCCTCCTTCATGCTAGTTTCTTTTTTGCGTCGAGCTTTTTCCAATTTTTTCACAGCCGTTTCAGTGCAGTATTTCGAAGAAGCTAGAAACGCTGCTCTCACATCTTCGAGATCAGCTTTATACTCGCTCAAACATTTAGCTACACTTTCATCTCCCATCTTCACTTCTTTAATCATCTTGTTTATCGCTTTTTCAACCTCTCCCATTTCCCTTTGCATATTTTCTCGGCACTGGGATAAACCTTCGTCCAGTTTCTCAGATGCGTTGCTAAATATTTCACCAATTTCGTACCCCAGCGACTCCATTCTAAGCTGAGTTCTTTTAGCCATATCAATAATTGACTTCTTGTCTTCTGATGAATCTCTCGAATAACGGGCCGACTGGGAATGATAAAAAATATAAAATTTCAACCCCCAAGAGCGCGAGTAATAATTGGACAACTCGACAGTGTCAATTATTCAGTTCAGGTTCGTTTCCCTAATTATCGTAAGAATTAAGACTGACGTATTTTGCAGACAATCCTATCGTCATCTAAAAGTTATTCGCTTACCATCGAGGCTGGGGATTTTATGGGCAAAAATTTTGAGAATTCGGGAATTTTCGACCAGCGTGTGCCCAGCTCATACGGTATCTAAAAAGCGATGAAACGTTCATTAAAACTTGCGAGAAAATGAATATGATCGATCCTGATAACCTTAAAGAGAGTAAAATTCTGCTTTTGAAAACGATGGCTGACTTTAGCGATCGCCGAAGTTTTAACATAGGACAGATTCATCCCACGATACCATTTCATCATACTGATAATAGCGCGGTGTCTGTCATAGTCCGGAATTTATAGTCAGTTTTTAATTAAAAAGAATCGAGTGACACACCGATATCATAAATTTATTGATTGACAAATCTATCTGATTGCGATTAAAATCGAAAGGAAAAACTTCGCACCGTACTTCAAGGTTTGAAGAAAGAAAAATATCGATTTCGAAGAATTTAAAAGAAAGGAAAAACGAAATCATTCTTCATTATAGGCTTTTTTTGGTTTTGATTTCTTTTTTTTTATCATTTCAAGTTATTGTAATGCGATTGGTGGGAAAAAAATTCTTTTTTACGCCTTTTTGGCACGAGAGACGCGACTTGCTCTGGGAAGGATGAGTTCGGCTCTTTAATACCGCGAAACGAAGCTGTTAGCTGCGGATCGTACGATATTAAAGTACTTTGAGATAGCTGTATTATTTTTGATCGTTCCTCCCGCAAGAGCCGAAAAAAATATCCGAAGGTAAACGAACTTCGGTTAAATATGGCTACAGGATAATCGTTTCCCCAGATCCTTTTAGATCCGAGGTAGGTATCCTTCTGGTAGCAAAGGGGACAAGTCGATCAAAGTATCGCATGAAATAAAGGAGCTACGTACCTGCGGATAATATTGTCGTTCTTCAGATTTTGGAGCAAGAAATTATCGGATTTGTTTGTAGATCAGGATATTTGCTCGTCGAATTTCCTAGGGATAAAACTCAGGGTTCGATGTTTGCTAAAAGAAGTCAAGGAACCATGAAAAATATTTTCGTAGATCCGGGCTGCAGTGAGCAATCGATTTCATGATACGAAGCAGATTATCGATCTAAGGGTTTCAAATTTATCAACAAAGATCCCTTAGGCGCTCCTGGATTATTCAAGAAAATCTCTGTACCAGGATCGACGTCAAACATAAGAGACCAAGATCATGCCTTTGATGCTAGAAATGAAATATTTTTCCTCTTTAACGTAAATATTTTTCATTCATACTCAAAATTACATTCAAATTAATGCTCGACGTACTGCATCCTGTATCAGGTATCAGTTTCCTCAGATGAAGGTGAAGAATAAAAAAAAGTATCATTAAAAATTATTATTAAAGCCTATGTTCTTCTTTTCCTTCTTTTCATTTTCTACAAAATTTAATGTCTCAGTTTTTCTGTAGCCATTTTTCTATCCCGTTCAGTTTTTGCAGGTGGAGAGAATTTCTCAGTGCAGAAAATACGCATGTATTGATCGATTCTTATCCTTTTTTTACATTCAAAATTTTCCATGCTGCTCACACGTAGGTCTAATACATATATGTCAGAAATCCCCCCTTGCTGTTTACCTAACTGGCTGATGTTATTACCCCATCGAAAGCTTCGTTCGAGCGTTTATTTTCATCCCGCATATCTCTTGAATTATTTCCATTTTCAATTTTGCGGTTTTTTCCTAATTTTCTTCAGTGGTAGTGTAATAGGTAGGAATATGGCCGAACGGATAATATTTAACGTTTGATTTCCTCGGTTCACAGGATTTATACATCTCATCACTGTATAGTATAATAATCGTTGACTAGAAAATGAAATATTGCGATATTTTGTGTTAAACATTTGGAAAAGTCGAATGGGCGAAATTTCTAGCGAGTAAAAATGAGCCTAGACGTTTCTGGACAATGAGTGAAAGAAAAAAGGAAGACGAGTAAGCACTGACTTCTTCAAAATTACTGGAATTGTGTCCGAAAAGACGGAAGCTAAATTTGGCCCATTGAAAATTATGGAATCCCTTCCGGCCGTCCAGCTCGAGGCATTGTCGTTTCTACTCGACGACAAGGTACGGAGAATACCTTCCCCTATTCGCCTTCCTTTTATCCGCATTATTCTCCCTGGTCCCATACCGATGAGAAAACCTGGTTTCGTCACGTGTATAATTAGTCATCTCTCTATACCCAAAAACCGCTGTATATACTATATATAGGTATAACTGTACCTACCTACGAAAATATGCGTGAGGCACAAGCAAGCAAGGGAGTTGGTCGATGAAAGCGTCGCTAAATTACCCCAGAAAATACCAAAATGGAACAGAATGGAATGGAATGGAAAGGAATGGAAGTTCGTTCAGTGGAGAATGAGTGAAGACTTTTATTTCCCGTTGGTAATTTGATACAACGAATTATACTAAATTTCAAGTTTCCATCCCCGTTCAAAAGTAGGTACGTAACCACTCACTCTCCGCACTTTTTCCCGCGCTATTCGCAATCCTGTATCAGGGGCGCCTCCTCCTTTCAGGCGTAAGTATATTTCGGCAATAATAATAATTCAACCCTCCCGCAAAACCAGGTGTATATTGTATACCTATGTAGTAGGAGCGCGTGGGTGTTTGGAGAATTGCGAAGAAAAATTCTTTGACTAAACATTTTTTGATCAAAATTGCGAAACCATATTATTTATTTTTTTATTTCTATTTTTTCATTTTTTTATTTATTTTTTCTCTCAGCTTCAATTCTTTGCTTATCGTTATTATCGCAGCCTATGTATGGAGCGAGTGTTAAACACTGAAATAACACAGTCGAATTTAGCGAATGGGGACTTTCAGGTGGCTAATGTTTAGCCGAAAACCGTAAACGTATAAAGTTGACGTTATAGCAACGCCTGGTTAATACAGCGTAAAGATAATAGTAGGAGGGTAAGTGAGTATACGCATACGTCGATATAAAGTAATTTTTACCCTTGTTTTCGCGGGCTGTAATTTCAATTTATACACATTTATGCCACCCCCCTCAAGAAAAAAAAAAAAAAAAGAAAGAACTCGCTAATCTCGCAATATCGCTGAAGCACACCGAAGTAACTGTGCAGTTCACCCCGCACCCCCTCGCTCTCTCTCTCTCTCTCTCTTTTTCGCGAATTCTGATAAAACCGAATCATATTTTGGATAATTCGATTGCTTTTTTTCTTCCTCATTCTGTTTATCTTTTTTCTCCTGAAATAATGAGACTTCTTTTTCTTCTTCTTCTTTCTATTCGTTTTCCCTTGAATGTGCATAAAATTTCCTCATTCTCTTTAGCCGCGATCGTTAAGTCCCTTCGAGCTATAGCTCAGGAAGCAATTTAACACAGTTTCGAAACAACACGCGCAATCAAATATTCAAAACTCCAAGTGCGGAAGTAGCCGCATCTTAAACTTACGAAATGAAAGATTATAGCCACCTAGAGGGTTGCAGATAAGTTATACGTTGTACCAAATGGCAACTCACTATTCATAGAAATTTATATACATGTATCCACCGATTCTGAGACAAGAGGAAAACGGAGTCCCGAGGTCGCAGGTCATTTGTCCGTCCGTTCTTTCGCGGTACTTTAACGAGACCCCATTGTTTCTATATAGATGAAAAAGCGCGATGTAGCGTACTCTTTCAAATTCAAATGGTTCACACTTTTTCACCGCTTTGGAGACAATCGGAAAAAATTTTTACTCCTCGTTCAGCTTCAGGATTACCTTTACTCAGATTCCTTTACTCGTATTCTCGAACCAGGTGTATCGGGATTTAACTTGTATAAATCACTTTCCTCATCCCTTTAACGAGAACCATTTAAAAAAATGGACCATGAATTGGCGATATTCTTTGAAAATGTTTTCCTCCTATTATTTTTCGTACTTGAAAATGTAGTCGATTCTTCTTCTGCGATTTTTCTGGATTTTAAAATACTAAGAGAATGAAAAATATTTTCGAATCTTCGACAGATTGATGAATATGCGAAAGTAACAGCAAGCAAGTAAGTTTCTCGGGGTAGTATTACTGTCTAAATTTCACCATCTTTATCATCCCATCATCCAATATTTCATCGCTTGCCAACCCGGAAGTTAAGATGCGTCCTATAAAGTCCGGTTGCGAAAGGCAATTTCGAACTTTCGCAAAATACCCATCTCTTCTCGCCCCGGTCTTTATTGCCAAATAAAGACACTGACGTCGTAAAGATTTCCACTCCAATTTCACTCCGGACCAGAATTTCTACCTTCCTTTCTTGTCACGCGATTCGGGGCTGAAATTCTACTCGTCTTATATGCGAATAAGGACACTCAAAAGTTCGCCGTCTTATTCTACGGCGCGTCGCGACGCGACGTCGACATCGCGGCTAGTGCCATTACTGCACCTCGGCTACGTCAGCATTCGTCGATTGTTTCCCCCGACGTGATCTATCTAGTCATCTTATATTCTCACTTTAAAGGCGACTTGAATTCACGATTTATTCGACGTTATAGGCTCGTTGGACACTATCCTACAGGTTTAAGTCAAACTTCAAGTAGGACATCAAAATGCGCTTGCACGGGGACCTTTGACCCCGCCAGAGGCTGAATATACAAGCGAAACGCTTGACCCCGCGAAACATTTTCTATTTATGTTTCCATTGTCGACACGGGAGACCGGTGAACTCCGACAGTTTGCCCCTTCGTGCTTGGTCAAATATTTAGCAAAAGGTCGAATTAAAAAATAGATTCCCTTATTTTACCCGCCATTAAATTCACTGCGATATACCCATGGGAGATGATGGGAATTCATTCAGTATCTTAAAGAAATTAAAATCTCGAGGCAAGAATTTGAAAAAGTTGATCATTTTTGCCATTCAAATTTCATTAGAAAGAAGTGGAATTGAGCTTTGTGGGAGCGTGAAGTAACATCGGTTGATCTTGGTGCCTAATCGAATCGACCATTGATCGTTATTGCCTGTCACTCGACAGCTAGAGCGTTGTCCGTTAAGCCCACGCATAATTCAGCTAGTCTGATCCCCTCCTGGCATGAATTCGATTTGTCGGCTTAACATCCTTCTCGAAAAGCTACCAACCCGCCTTATTGACAATCCTCTGTACCTATACACACGGGGATTCCATTAAGTCACCTCTGTTTGTGTACAGGTTCGTGTTAATTAATTTAATCGAGTCAATATACCTACCCAGGCTGCTCTTTTTCGACGAACAATTCTCTATTACACGTATAATTACCATTTTAGTACCTAAGTTCAGCTTTTCAATTATTGGAAGACAAAGAAAAGAGAGAGAAAGAAAAAATACGTATACATCACCCTCGATTCAATTACTTTTCCATGTTTCAAAACCTGATACATTGACAATTCAAGGCATGAACAAGTGGGTTTTAATCCAGAGATTTACACCTTTAAAAAGTCTATTTGATCAATAATGCGAAATTTTCGGCTATGCGGTATATTTGTCTTGGGAGAAAGAAAAAAAATACCAGCCCTTAACCGTTGAAATCGGTCAACCGATACTACTGGAATCCAACGCAGAGTGAACAAAGAGAATTTCACTCGCTGTGATTTGGCAAAGATCAAAAGCCATTTTTTAAGGGCGAGAATCCGTAGATTGAGACATCATTTTGCTTACCCTCAATTCTCAATCTCATTAACTTTCCACGTATAGAAATAGTTAGTGAAAAACTGTGCATGAGGAATAACGCTGGTCTTACCTTGATCCCCGTTAAATTCACATACGTATTATTACTTCTACGGTTTTTAAAAAATAACATTTTAATCTGAAATCAAGTGTCAGATTAAACCACGATCTATAGGCGCGTCGAAAGCTTATAGCATAAATAACGCGGTCTCAGAAGGGCGGGGGATTAGTATCATAAATACTGACTTTGACCAAAACCTTTATGAATATTAATATCTCCATTTATTCCATCGCTCAGATATTCATGTCTTCGTTTCACCGCGGCATATACTACTACCAACAATCCGCGTATACATACTTTCGCCATTTCCACCAGCTACATCATTTTCCTTATTCCAGATATCCAGGAGCCGGGTTGAAATCCCGAATTTTATCAAATTCAAAACTCCTGAATCAGTTTTATACCATTCCGAGATTTCATAGGCGTTGAAATTTGGGAGATTAAAATTCCGAAATGTCGGAATGCAGACAGTTCCAAATTCCGATAGTCCACATCCCCGAAAGTCAAAAAATTCGAAAATTTCTGTCTATTTCTCAGGATGTAAAGACAGACAAATAGTTCATTTTAATCGAGGTCCTCTTCACGCCCTGGTATTTGATTCTCCGCAAGGATTCATCAAAATTCAGTCAAAAATGTAAACGAAAAAAAAAAACCCATCGAATCAGCCGGCTGGATTCCTCCGCGATTTTCGACACGAGTATAATCAGTGCGCGGAATGGAAGCGAGAAATTAACAAACAGCCCCCGAGGTGGCGACTAGGCGAGTGGACAAAGTCCAGGATGAAATCGTGGTCAATATTGGTTGGTCTCTGATTACTTTGGGCGAACGTGAGATCGTCTCTTGCTCGTGAGATCCTGAGGGAATTCTTTGAAATCCTACAACGGATCTTCTACGTCGCCTCTAGGCTTGCATCCTCCTCCTCCTCCTTTAAAAATAAAAAAACAGACTCGTCTTCCTCCCCATTCCACTATCTCTCTACCATACGGATTATTAAACTTTGAACACGATACAAAGAAATTACTTCGATCTTGGAGCCCATGTTGGCACAGTTATCGAGTAAATACCAGAAAATATAATATTGCTTCTGTATAATATTCATTTTATTTGTACATATATATTATATGTAGGTATATATAGCTATACGTATTTCCTGCCGGTCTGAATAAACGAGAAATAAAATTTTCAAACGCTAAGAGAAAAGCTATCGTCTTTTTCTCAAACCCCTTCAAATTTCTCTGATAAGTAAACGTTGTAGAAAATCTTGAGAATTTCTGTCAGCTAAATTTGGTCTCCATTTGTCCATTTACTCGGATTGTTTCTCTGTCTCTCGTGGCAAGCCTTGATCGATTATCAATATCCGTTCCCTGGCCGTTGGAGGATATTTGCAGGATTAAGTCAGAATCGATACGTGTCTCCGTCGGAGTAATTGACGTAATTAGGATCGGCACAGCATCCGTCGAATGTCTGGAACGTGGCGGGAATTCCGTTAATTCTATATTCGTAGTCCTGACAGAATCAAATTGATTCCGAGATTGTCTAACATCGCTAATTGTTCATATCTGCGCTCGCATAATTTTCAATTTACCTAAAATTCTTATTTCACGGTCTGCAGCAGCTGCACAAATTTACAAATATATATTTATATATACACGTACGTACGAGAGAGGAAACCAGGTCCGATATAGAAAATGAAATGTATTTTATCGAGCTGGAGAAAAAGAATCTACCTGGGTACGCAAAAGCGCTGTGAGAATTTTCCCACTTGTTTTCACCTCGTATAAATAAACTATAACCTGAGACAGAATTGCAACGGTTTAAAGTAAAATTTAAACCCTCGTTTTAAATTGCCATGAAAGGGTGTGTGGGGGAGGGAGGGGGGGGGGCTTACAATTAGCTCGGATGAACATTATCCTCATCAGTTAATAACGGATTTAATTACAGCTTAAATTTTAATTGACGTTTATATGCTATAGTACGTGCCACAATCGAACTGCAAGTAAGCTGTCGGATTTTTTTCTTTCCATTTTTATCATAATTTTTAGGTTTACAGGGCGAGCGGATTTTATGAAAAAAAAAATGAAGAAATTTAAGGAATGTTGAAGACTTTTTTTTACCTTTCGTAGTTTTTTAGTTTCATTTCTTGGGTTTTTTTCTTCTTTCTCTTAGCTAGCATAATTTTTTTACTCTATTATTTCTTGATATTTTTTGCCTCGCGGCTTTTGCATGAAAAATTCATTATGCATGTATAATATATGCCCAAGCATTCGCGTTTTTTTTTTTTTTGGTTAATTTTTTCCTAGTATGAGGATTTTTTTCATTTTTTTTTTGTCTGCTTCTGATTTGTTCTCATTCATTGTTTTTTCATTATTCAACGCATCTCGTTGAAAAACAGCAATTAACGTTGCACCACTGAACTTTTACTCTGTTCGGCCACCGTACTCGTGTAGAAGAAAAAAAAAAGGAAAAAAAAAGACAGGACAAAATCTACGGGATCATGAAACGATTTTTTTGTTCTCTTTCACTTTGACACAAATCTTCTCTCAGGCTGTATCCCTACATGACCACTATATAAAGCACAGAAAACCATGAAGTGATCATAACATATCCGTGACATAAAAGCCTTTTGGAAGCTGCGTTAACTTTGAATAAGTTTTATAATCCGTCAAAGTTGAGTGTAACCTTTTTATTTTTTTTTTCTATACATCGTTTTTTCCACCTTCTCGAAATCCCTGCAGAATTCATAACAAATAACGAGGTGGGTCTGTCCTTATTATTTCGTAAGCCTTTTCCTGCCTCGTTAACAGATTTTTTTTTGTTTTTCAGTTTCCTATTTTTTTTTTTTTTCATATATAACTCAAATCGTTTATAGCCATGGGGGTAAACTATGAGCGGGCAACTCGGCGAAAAAGTCACAGCTCGTAATCATCCGAATAACTTTCCATTTTCGTTCCCAGCGATTCTTGATTTTGTGTCTTCTTTCTTTCTTTTTTCTCTCTTTTTTCTCAATTTCATTCTATTTTTTTCTTAACCCCCCCGTCCCCCGTCCCATTTGATCGAAATGTATGTACCAAAACCGCACACAACATTTTTACGTGACCTGCCTACCGCATCCACACCAACCTAACGTTGTACGCTTTTCCATCGTTTTCTCGTCCCCGTTCACCACAGCCAATTTGCTTTGCGATTTTCCATCATCTCGAATATATTTTTCTTATTCTTATTACTCTCCTAGATATCGTAGCTATATACAAAAGTCTCGATAGCTGCAGTTTCTCGTCTGATAGAAAAATTGATAATCAGATTGATTCCTTTTATTCGTCTCTCTTTATTCGACTTTAGTATATACCTATATATTATAATAAATAGAATTCTTCTTTATGTACGTATAAAATTATTTCGTCGTTATATGGAAGATGAAATGAATTGAGAAAAAGTAAGAAAAATAGATAATATATACCGCCTAATTTATTCTCAATTAATTCTATGTATTTTTATTAAGATTATTACTATTATTAAATTTAATTCGAGTCTGAGAACCGAAGTAACAGCTATAATAGTCGTTGAATTCGATGAGATTATTTGCAATATAGATACTCCGTTTTATTTATTATTTATTTATTTATTTACTCCATTTTATTGCATAATTTGTAAAATATCGAGTTTCCAGGGTCTCTCTTTTAACGAGAAGAACACTCTAACGGACATTGCAGGCTTCTAAGCGAGGGAATTGGTGGGAAACAAACAACGCGAAAGATCCCATCCCCTTGCTATATATGACAACTGCATAATTGGAATATAATTTTTCTTTTCATTATTTTTTTGTCTGTTTGTTTCACTCGGCAAATGAATGAAGAAGAAAGATAACTAAACAGAACGAGAAGATGGGAAGTGGCCAGGTAGTTGTATGACGAATAAAAAAATAAAAAGAAATACAGATGTATACACCGTGCGACTCTCGCTCTACTCTCAACGAGATGAAAATCATTAATTTACATCGTTTTGCGCATCTATTATAATAATAATTCATTTCATCATAACTAGAATAAAAATGAATGAAAATGAATTTGAAGAGACTTTATTCTTATTTTTTCATGTTTCAGGTAAGCTGATTTTCATCTTTGGTATCAATTTCATCGACCAAATTATGATCACCTTTCCAAGTGGCTAAGGGGATGTGGAAATAAAGATTTCACATACGATATGACGTAAGTGCCTTATGTTGAACCTATTTCCTCGTATAGTATATAACAAAAAGAAAAAAAAAAAAGAAAAGAGTCCCGTGACATTTCTTGCTCAATTTTTCGCGAGTTAAGTTCGTCTGCAAAGAAGCTGTGCGAAACTTTAGGAAATTTGTGATTTCGCGAGGTTTGGGGCGGGTCGTTGAGCTGCTCTTTGCACAGCTGACTCGACACAATTCTGACACGTTCGGCATACTGCTTCACTACTATTATATACCGTCTCCAGATCGTTTCGATTGATCTCTGTAAATATATGTATATATATATATAAATGTAAGGATAGGTTCTCATTTTTATATAGTTTTCAATTTTTCCCGATATGTATATGACTCGGTATTTCTCATCCCCAAAGCTTTTTGTAATATCGCTAATGCAGGTGGTTATATATTATGAAATAATATGATGAATCCACACCGCTAGGGAATATCATCACGAAATTAAATATGTCTATTAGTTATATGGATGCATATGTGTAATATGTAGTTTCTGTACGATTAGATAATGATATTTTCTTGTTATATTGAAAATTGGGATTTATCCCACGTCCTTTGAGAAGCTCAAAGAGTTTCTCAAATTATCATCATCCCCCTCCTTCAAGAAATCGATTCACCATTTGCCGGTGCAGGCATCGTGGGTTTACGTGTTTAACGTTGAATTTATCTATGGTATACATGTGGAATATAAGGTATAACAGTGTATGCTCCAGGTGTTTCTAACGCGAAAATACCTGTTGTGTAAGCTTTTATATGAGGTAGGGTGAAATAAGCTGTGGAATTGAGTAAAGTTTATACAACTTTGAGAAGCGCCGCATAGAAGTAGCTGCTGACAATGAGAACAGAAGGCTTTTCTCTCTCTCTCCCTCTCTCTTTTTCTCTATCTATCCATCTCTATCTCTCTCTACATACAAAGATCAATTTAAATTAGGAAACTTTAAATCACAATGATAATTAGTCTACAGTTTAATGAACTCTGTATTATAATTACTATCAGCCATAGCGTACCTTATATAAGCTTTCAATTATTTCAGCTGTATATTCTCGTTCATATATTTGTATCATTGAAATTTCATTTCGCCATGGGTATAATAAATTTCGAAAATTGGTACAATTTAAAGAAAATTGAAAAGAGAAAAAAAGAAAAATTCACCCTCACCTCGGAGTAGAAGAAGAAGAAGACGAAAATTGCATTGAATTACTCTTTCATATTTTTTTTCTGTTACAACGAATGAAAGAATATTCTCTGGTGTCTGATACGTCACTGTCTCTATGTTTGTGGAAGATTCGGTTTTCTTACAAAGGTGAACAAAGAAAATGAAGCATTGAATAATACCAAAAGAAAAGTAGAAAAAATTTAAAAAATGATCTAATAAATAACGACGCGATATGATGTGAGGAAAATTGATCAACGTAAAAAGTAGTACACGCGGTGATGCGAAAAATCTGAAATCGCCAAAAAAGAATATAGGCTCTCTCTCTCTCTCTTCTCTTTCTGAAATTGAAAATGTTCACACTTTCTTGTCTCATTTCAAATGAAATGAGGATTTCTACGACGATGTTTCCTTGTCGTTTCAAATATGGGGAGAATTCAGAAGTTGACTATTGATCGGGCTTATGTATAAATTATCAATGAGAAACGTACTATATACCTATATACATTTCGTATTATTAGCAACCAGTTAATATCCCTGTCTCGATATCAGTAGATATATAGAAATAGTAGGTATATTATTTAATACCTTCACAAGTAGCAGCAGCATACTAGACCAGTGCTAGATTACTTTTATCGCCAAGAGTAGTTCGCGTTAAATCTACAGCCCATGTTTTAATGAGGGTATACTACCTCCCAACTGAACTCTAGGGAAAAATGAAGCAGTTTGAGGGTATTATCATGCATATATTATATACATGTATGTACGTAGTTTCAATTTTCATATTTAATTTAAACATCTTTATATATTATATGCAGCCATTATTAGAGCTGCACGGCTTTAGTATTAACCGTAAGATTTTTCACCCTCAATCTTCGTCTGACGATAGAAAAATTGATTGTATCCGGTATACGGAGAAAGCTTGACGCAGAGAAACTACTAGTAGGAACAGATCGGTATAAATGCGAAACAATAATACGAAACAGACTGGCGGTAGCCATTGTCATTTCCCCACGTACTTCAGTCTGGTAAATAGGTTCTATTCCAGGGTAGATGGGATGGTATTAGCTAGCTACTGTCCGAGAACTACGATTTGTGCCATACTACCTATATATGTGTGTGACAAAGATAACAAGCAACGCTTGACAGTTGGGGTTGTATTGAAGTTGCGTAACTAACATCGACCTAATTCCTTCAGAGATTTCTATTCTCAACCGGGTTGAAGGAAAGAAGAACAGAAAAAGAGAAAAAAGAAAAAAAAATAAAACATTCCCCAGCTTATTCAATTTTCTTTTAAATATTTTTTTCGTTTCATATATTATATACATTTTTTTTTCTTTCTGTTTTCCTTTTTACATTTTTTTAAACAGTATTTCTAACGGTCGACATAAAACGTAACAAATCCTAGTATCTTTCGCCCGCTCTCATCCCTTACACACCCTTTTTTTTATTTTTTTTTATTGTTAGCAGAGGCTGGATTAACACGGTTAAAAAGTTTTTCCTCGGTGTTCATATCGATCCAATGTTGGGCTTGGGCGACCCACTGTTCACGGTTTATATATACATACATACGTGTACCTAGATTCATACTTCTGTACTGTGTACCTAACGTGGATAAAGTGAACCCAGTCGCGAATATAACGTTTTAAAAATGGTCGGGGACGGGGTTAAAGTTCCGTACAGTAAAAATCCCGAATTCGTTTGGGACGATTTCGGATTTTTGAAAACATTGAAATTTAGAACATTAAAATTCCGGAAGGTCGGGAATGCAGACCTTTCGGACGGCTCAGGATTCCGGAAGTCAGGAACCCCGAAAGTTCAAGAATCCGAAAATTTTGGTTTATTTCTCAGGATGCAAAGACAAAAAAAAAATTCATTCTAATCGAGATACCCTCGTTTACGAAAACCCATTTTATCTACTTCAATCGATAATTCCAACGACATAAATAATTAATAGGATGTGGAAAGTTTTTGTTTTTTTCTTCTCCAAAAAGCACATTTTAAGACGATTGATTTGACCACTCGTTGGTTTCGATACGAGTTATTAAATGAGTAAAAAATGATGATGTAGTATTCGCGGATGTAGAATAAGTCCGGAGCTGAGGCTAGGCTAAGAATAAGTTAAAAATAAGAAAAAAAATCAGAAGAACAAGAAGAGGAGAGTTAGAGTATGAAATGGCAAGAGGGTGAGAGGGTGAGAGGGTGAGAGGGTGAGATAGAGAGTTACGAGAGCGGGAGAAAACCCGTGCCTAATCTACCGCGTCATAGGCGTAACCATAGCAACCGCGAACTCGGAGGACTGCGTGAAAATTAATGGGTATCGGTGTGTTGTAGGTTGCAGGTTGGTTGCTAAAACTCGTTACCGTTAACCCGCATAATCCGACCTGTACTTTACAATGTGATGTACGTTTCCTTATCGCGTCAATGTTACTTCCAGACACTTTGAAAACAACGCGGTAAACAGCTGCCCAAAATACTAACAATTTTAGTTTTATGGTGTTATAGGTATAATAATACAACGAAACACATGCAACAAATTTTCTAATTCTTTATCGATAGAACTGAGGTAAATAATCTACGGATTTACTGTCCTACACTTATATTCTACGTAATTTCACCTAAAAATCTCGATTCTAAAAACCCTCGCATCTTACACCACGTGGTCACCAGCATAGGTTGAATTTGGCTCTGTAAAAATGATATAGGTCAACTGTTGCTTCAATTTAGGGATTAATTTTACTCCAAACTGGATCTAACTTTGCGAATCCATTCGATACTGATGTGATTCTGCCATGGATTACGGTTATCAAAAATTATTCAATCTTTCATACATTTTTAGACCTTTGAAATCCGTATACTAAAATATATGAAAATTAGAATTTTTCTTGAATTTTTTGCAGTCAAACGAACGGATATTTTTTAGCCCTACTTATCTACGTCAGAACTACGTGTGAGGACTATATGCACAAATGATTATAGATTGATCGGACTAATGGTTAGTCAGTTATCGAGTTGACAGTCAACCTATGTCATTTTTACAGAACTCACTTAGATCTATCCTGGCAACCATACGATATAAGATGTGAGGGTTTTCGACATCAGGATTTGTAGGTGATATTACGCAGAATGAAGGTCTAAAACAGGATATCTCTAAATTATTCACCTCAGTCGCTGTAATTCGTAAAAATGTGTAAATTTTGCTGTGATTCTTCGGAAGTGAAAATCGACTTTTCAAGGGTGGAAATCAATAAATTGAGACACGCTTGTCAATGTATGGGAAAAGTCATTTAATTTTCACGATATTTGACAAAGATGTTTGGCTTTGTCCTGAGCTTGACTAGGGATTCAGTATCTCTACAGGAAATTGAAGGAACTTGACTGTATTTGAAACAGGAAATTCATCAGTTTCTAATCCTTGAGGTTGTCGAGTCTTCGTCCTCGTCACCAGGAAGCCGTCTCGATGCCGAGGACCTCGAGAACATGAAACAATTACAGAAAGGGTTGATACAGGACGAGAGCTAACCATGGGCGGGGGTTGTTCTCGGCGCGACGCGGCATGCCGTGGCGTTTGCGCGGGGGTCGTTGAGGGTCGCCAGGGAGAGGGTCGTGGAAGATGCGAACCAGCAGTCAGTGGCTCGCCGCGCGCCACTAGGACTTCGTCGTAGTCCGAGGTAAAATAACAGGTGTAGATCCGTCCGCGGTTTGTATAATATATAGATACAGATAGCAACTTCTTACTTGGGGGGACTTGGAGAATATCACCAAAAGTCCGAGAGACATAATTTACGGTTGTGGTCGCGACAGTTTCTTCATATTTCCGAAGAAAATAAAAAATAAAAAAAAAAAAGAGCGAAGAAGGGAAAGAAAGAAGAAAGAAGGTAGTAGCTACATTGCAACGGGGCACTTTGAGGATACCCCCCTGATAAAATGACGTAGTGACTCGTCGCCGAAGTTTGGATAAATAAACGATTTCTTTGGAAAAGAAGAAAAAACAATAAAAAACCAAAAACTTTCTCTAAAACAAGTTTCAGATAAATTTGAAAAGTTTTCTATTTTCTTTTCTGTTTTTTCTTTTTCTTTTCATTTCTATTCTCTATTTCATTTCATTTTTCCTTATACTTCATGATAACTAATATTCCCTACTACGAGTGTAAAATTCGATGAAATTTTTTTTTTATTTCGAAAATCCGGGAATGTAAAGCTCGATAAATTATTCTTATAGATCAAACTAATCTGCATATTATATGCCGAAGTGTTTTCATCTGTGTTTTATCAATCACATTAATAATTATTGTGACTTGTATATATGCGAGTCTGGATCCTAGCTGTGTAATCCTTGAAGATTATTGTCGTCGGTTTTAAACCAAATATTATAATGAATGATAACGATGATTGAAGTGTTTAAAAAATAAGAAATAATTAAAACTACAAATATTATCAAGTATCGGAAGTGTGATTTGAAAAAGGTTTGAAATTTCTTCTTTTTTTATTTTTCTATCAAACGTTTAGTGCAGTGTTCTTTAAACTCCTCGTGATTTACCGATATACATATAGATATGTGTGGATAAGGAAGTGGTCTTAGTTAAAACATCTATAAGAGTGTGTCAGACGTTGTATAAATGTTGATATTGTCATTGCAGGATATATCGATTTTACTGATATTTATTATACCTATAAAGTTACAGGTAACGTAAAAATTTCACCGTGAGCTGTGAATGTATTCTCCCTTTTTCGTATGAGAGAGAATAAACGGAGAACCTTCTACCTTTTCACCTTATAACAACCGTTGTGTCTTTAGTCGCGATAATTTCACTGTTCTTAAAAGAAAAAGAAACGAAAAGGAATGAAAAGAAAAAATAAATAACAATATGAAGAAAATATAGGCCTCAAAAATGTCCTTCGAGGGTAATAAAGTACACGGAAAAGCGAGCCTCTTTCCTTTTTTCACCCTCCATTTTTATTACGCATGGTGATTTTAAGCCAGGGTCCTTTGCGAGTGGATAATACGACTCTTTGTACCGGCATTTACGAGGTGTAGTTATGCCAGCGAATAAAGATTATGAAACGTAAGGATTGTTGAACAAAAATACAAGCTTTACAGTACTAATGGGGGTGCTCGAGTTCTCTTGAAAAAGAAAAGAAGAAATTTCAATTTATGCCATAGTTACATAAGACCCAATTTCCTCTTATTTATAATTGTTCAGTAATTATATCGCTGCTCATTATTAATTAATCAATGAAAATGTTATTTTCATTTCTGTTTTTCGATCGCGCTAATTAACTTCGTTGAAGATTAATCATTTTAAGCTTTAATTATTCTCTCAATACGCGTCGTTCCGTTGGAATACTCATTCTCATTCTCCTCCTCCTCCTTCTGCTTCTTCTTCTCTTTCGTTCTTCCCCATCGCTATATGATCGTACCGGATTACAAAAAATGGTATAACTTTTCCGCGAGATTGACTTGAACTTTGGTAACTTGATATTAAAATTCTTTCCTTAACCTAGTACGCATTGATTTAAAGTTGATTGATTCAAAATCGATAGATGAGATTAGCTCACACTTAGAAAAAATAAAAGATAAAGAATGATGAATATAAAAAGTTTAAAGCGAAAATTGAAAAAAAAAATAATGTAATTTTTTGTAATTTTTTTTTCCCCCGCCATGTGTATTTAATATAAGCTTATCTTTACTCGTAATCGTCAAGATCATCCGCATATATGAAAAATCAGCCGGGTAAAAAGTGCCCCGACAACGATAGGGGCGAAGCTAGGTTGCTACCCTCTCATTGTCAGATCTAGACGACTCGGCAGCCTGTTCAAAGTAGGTAAATTATGCAGTTCGCCCCTGCGCTTGGTTGACTCTTAAGGGGTACGAAACTACGAGATTCCAGGGATCGCACTCAGGTCTAGTAGCCTTCAGTCCCCGGTGACTCCAGGCTTTGAGGACCTGCGTATTTCCCTTCGTCCCTTATGTAATTCGCTCTGTGATTCGTAACTTTATCTCATAGATATATAGGTTTGTACAAATATACATATATCTACACGTATGTCAACGAGACTTTGATTAATTATTAACAAAAATAAAACCGGAACTAACATTAAATGCCGTTATCAAAGAAACAAAAAAAATAAGGGATGCGAGGAAAGATAAAGAAGTTTTTTTGACTGTTTCTTTTTGTTTTTTTTACTCTTCCGTTTCTTGTGTAGGGGATGCGAATTAACGACGCTATCTTTTCTACGCTATAAGAATTTACCAAGGCTCCAGGGAAAACGACCCAAAAACTTTAGTATAAATGATGTTTCGAAGCCATTCTTACGAATTTGTCGCCGCTAACTTTGCCGATTAGCTTTCACTCCTCGTAGCTTTTCCTAAAACCCGGTAAGATTCTTCGGCTTAAAAGTCGTCGTGTTATAAATACAAATTATATATATGTATACTACCCTCGAGTTTCTCTCGCCCTTGCCTATATAGTTTTTTAGTACGACGAGGACGATTTATTCCTAATCGCCTAAATCAAGGGATATTTCCAATACGAATGAGTAAAAAAAAAATTAATATTTTTTTTTTCTAGCTCACTTACTGCTCTCTGTTACTTGACAAAGAATATACTCAAGTAGGGAAAGAAGAATCTCCCATAACTATGTACGCTTAAACTGTGCAAGTAGCCGGAACCTACCCCTGCGCTGCGTACGGTTAACACAAAATTGGGGCGAGAAAGTTACGTAAAAAATACTACGAGTTTACTTGGTTGTTTACTTCTAAAACGTGCTCAGCCGTTACCACCTGAACCATCTACCTTTGAGGATTTTTTGATGGCCTGTTTATCTCTCCCTGACTAGGGTAAATAAATGAATACTGCGAAAACTCCACACATATCTACTCTATATATTTGGCAATAGCGATGGGGAAAGCTCGTGCATAGCTGTATAGCCCTAGCTTTTCACGTATTCATTTTACCCCTTTTCAAAGCTAGGGATTAATCTATAACCAAGATCTAAAGCCAATACGTGTTCACGTCTCTACCTATCTATCCACCCCTATAACTATATGATTCTGTAATTGGATATATACCAGAGCCGAGTATATTGCCGAGCAGTTTTACGGTGAGTCAGGTAACCTTCTCTGTAGTGTATAACTTTTCCTCACCATCAGGATAGCGAATTAACTTCAGTTCAGTTTTTACTACTTGTTTTCTTTTACTTTACTTCACCTTCCTAGTATAGGTATAGGAAATTCTTTTCTAGTTTCAAACTTCGGATATTTCGTACCCTCAACTACCGTTGTATCCTGCACCCTTTCCATATGAGTTTTACTCCTGGGTAAACTCTTCTGTACTTCGAAACTATGTGTTTTTCTATCGTATCGGATTCATCGTTTGAACAGTTCGATCGTATACGAGTATAATAGAACGCCGTGAGATATCACCAATTTTTTCCTTCCTGTTGTTAGATCAAAATCCGTCTTGGGTATATAAGCTGAGAAACAGAATCCGGAAATCTACCATCCCATGAAATTATAACTGTTAGACTGGCAATAGCTTTTAACGAATCAACTTTATCTCTCTGGTAGCCGAAACGTCGCAACTCTCCTCTGGGAACAACGATAGATAACGGTTCAACGGTGCCCTGTTATCTGGGAGAAGAAAAAAAAAAAAAAAAACGAAAGAAAAAAGGAAAAAATAAGAAGAAGAAGAGGGAAAAAAAAAACCGAATGGTAATGATAACGGCACCATAAAACTTGACGTAAATCATTCCTGTATCTATAAGTACTCGTATACATGTACGGGGAATAAAGCTCGCCGAGAACTTCCCATAAAGTAAAGAAATTTAGTGTATATAGGTGCGAGTTTGCGGTTCCATAAAACTTTTCCTAGAGTTATCCAATTCTTCGAGTCACATATGACGACGTGTCGTAAATAATCTTGTATCGTTGGTAGCTGGTTGGGCTTATTGCTGATTTTTTTCAAAAAATATAAAATAAAAAATAAGCCAAAAGCGAAAAAACTATTTTCACACTTTCGGATGAATAATTCGTTTAAAAATCGTCCGAGGAAACTCTCTAATATCGTGGTTCTGCAACCCCTAGCTTCAAGCTTACCTATGTACGGTTGAATGGAAAAGCCTGGATGTCTTTTTCTCGGCTATAGCGCATAGTGGATAAATCGATTTCTGGTAAAAGCACACTTTCCTCAAATCTGCGGCAGATATCGTCCCCTCCTGAATGACACCTAAGCTAAAATGGCAACCAGTACTACGACCATAAGGCTGTGCGAACTACTATACCTACGAGGACCAAAGAGGCCCTTGCTCTAGAGCCTCGGTAATGTTCTCAATAACGATAAGAGAGGCTAGAGCAATTTTAGTGTTGAATGGCCCGGTTATAACGGTCAAACCTAACGGGCCTCGACACCATAGATAACTGGGCATTCATTTTGGCATAAAAGTTGTTAAGTTTATTTATTGCACCTTGACCTCCCTGTACCGGACTTTGTCCGTCTCTACGATACAGAGAACAAAAGGGGCTCTTGAACTTTTAAAAAAAGTCCCTTTTTTCTTCAATGGAAGTTTATGTAGAAGAGATATGGTGAAGATTGAATAAAATAATTTCACACGACGTATATTTTGGGAGAATTTCGAGTCATGATTCTAGGCATGATTAGGGTAGACTTACGTACGAGACTGAGGGATTTCATAACGGAGAGACATATGTCTACCGTGGTTAGCACGCAGAACATACAACCCATAATCCTGTAACTATTCAATTCGAAACCATCGTGCTTACTCGGGGGTAGTTTACAGAATAGTCTAGATCTACTCTGTTCTGTTCTGTTTTCCATACATGTTCGCATACGATACAAGACAACTTTAGTGTCAACGAACGTAGACACTACGTCTTCTAAACGCGGGTAGCTTTTCTATATGCGAAAACGGTACGAAGACACATACAGTAAATTCTTTTTTCGCGAAATTGCCCACTGAGAATAAAATCGTCGTACACTTTATAAAAGTTTATTAATTATACACAGATCTTGCTTCTGTCGAATTATTGAACCTCGAATTTGTCGTTGAATTGGGTCAGGTCGTGCCTAAGGGGTTCCCAAAAACTTGATTTACAATTAATAGAACGTCGAGGAGAGACATTCGATCGGAAATATTCCGCGAATTGATTATAGTATGAAAATTTTAGTATAGATATTAAATATTTTATCATATCTCGGAAAGTTTGAATAGCTCGAACGAGGTTCCTGTATACATATATGGGAATATAGATTAAAATTGTATGTATATATGTATATAATGCAAGATTAGTTTTAACCAATATTCGAAATCGAATACCCTGGGTCCGGTGAAATATTTTCGATTGGATTTTTGAAGATCGATTAATTAATCCTTCGTTGTTAAAAAAATTATTCACGTCGCGTATACCGCGAGCTTGTGATTGATACTGCAGGGTTAAAAAAACAAAAATATTGAGGGAAATCACTGTGCAAATTGGAGCGAATATCATATTGGCAAAGGATCTGAACCGCGAAAATATCAAAGAACTAAAAATAACAAAGAGACTTTCGAGTTTGAACTTAAAAAAAGATTCAACAGTACTTCTACGTTCCTCATCGTTTGAAGAGCTCGAATCTGCTTTTTGGTTTTCACGTTGAACCACATCTGCTGGCGGATTAGGATACGGGTGAAATTGTTCAAACTCTAACGTTCTAACACGTACAGAGTTACACATTCAGAAAGATTTCTACACGTACGTGTAGAGAAATACACCTGAAATTTTGTAGCTGTAAACTGTAAAGAGTTAATTGCTTCATGTTCACCTAGGCTTACCAGATTCTACTCGGTCTGTACGTGCCCTAGAAAGTAACTAGACGAAACTCTCTCGCTCTCACGATCAGCTGCCTTTTCCCTCAAGTCTGAGAAGAACTCTCCTGTCTAAGATTTTCTTTTTCCACTTTTCTACGAAGTATTCAATTGCTTTTCGAATTGAACGTATTTTTAAGTGAATATACTTATCGATGCACGTACAAATTTTTAACGCAAAAAATTATTAAAATAAATTCGTGATCGAATTCGAGTTTGTTTAGATTCACAAATTTGCGTTTCAACAGCCTGATGTACCATAAAAATTCGGCGCTCGGTTTACACTGGTAATTGCTTTCCATGATTTCAGATCACCATATCAATATACATCGAGTATCGTCAAATTATACATTCGAAATTTGTTCCATTAAAAATTCTCGATGGCATATATGTAATTAAATAAACAATACTGATCACCCTGACATTGGCGAGATGATTTCGTCCCCAGTAATTGTGAAATCAGATTCTTTCAGGGTGGGAATATGGTTGGGGAAAAAAATGAATCTGAAAATGTCAATCCTCATCCCGTGAGAATCAACGATCTGTAGAAACGTGTGTGTTTGTCTGCGTGCATCCAGAATTGGATTTCTCTTCGTACAAACTAACGGTCAGCGTGTAGTCCTTGGGGATTTTTATGTCCATGGAAAGAAATACGATGTGTTTGCAGTAATCTAGAACGTAGGACAATGCTTATAGACTTTGGGAAACTGCGGCAGAGTTTCTTGTGTCGAGATCAGGAAACTGCAGTTGAATACATGAGATGCCTATATATGCTGTGGGCTCGCAGTTCTCTTATGTGTCGTATGCGGCATTCAGCTATGCCAAAACTTTCTAGAATATAAAGTCAACTTTATATCACACCTGGAATTCACCTATTTATATGTCTCTCGTATAAACGAGTAAGTGGCGAAGTGGGTTGACGGAAGTTTATTGTTCCACTCCTAGCTGTTCGCATTCGTGATACGCTTTCGAAAAATTATGCCTATGCTGAGTTGAAATGAGTTCTGATTTGACGATTAATCGTAAAATTTGTTCAAATATTAAGTGGATTGCTTGGAAATAAATATTTGAATTTCTGCTGTTGAGAAATGTACTTTGATCTTTTTTTTTTCAACTCTCTAAATTCTGGGGAATTTTCGATTGCTGAATTTCTGATGTATTTCTTTCACGTTTGTTGAAATATATATATTTATTTTCATTTTTTTACTATTTTGGAAGAAAGAAATTTTCCGTAACAACGGTAAGATAAACTCCTGATGTTTGCCTATACAGAAGGATGGATTTCCTTCTTTCTTCTTACCTTTCAAAAGTTTTCTGTCACCCGAACAAGTCTTGAAACTTTGATTCTAGTCACGAAATGGAAACGAATCACCCCCCATGGCACGTAGATACATTTTGCATTCTTCGCACAAGGAAAATATCGAAAATTTGTATACGAGGCATTGGCGCTCGTCCCTTGACAAACAGAATTGAAAAATAAGTTAGAAAATGATCAATTTTGAAACTGTCCAAGTTCTCGTTTTACGAAATAAATACGCCCTGAGGTTCGAGGCTAGAGTATCAGCGGAAAAATAAAACAGAGAAAAATTACTACTCGTACAGAAAATTACAAAAAATTGGGTTAAAAAAAAAGTATAAAATGATTTCTGACCCACATAGCGACGGTGAATTTCATTGTAAAACCATTTCCAGAATTTTTTCGAAATTTCCAACCGGAATATGCGGGTGGAATATTAATCTAGTTAATTACATTGCCAAATTATGTTACCCACTATGTAGAGATATTTTTACGTGATTGTTCTAGGAATGGTTCGAAATTGTTCCAATTAACATTAAAGTCAGAACTATGAAGTCACGGTGCAGTAATTACGAGGAGCCCAACTCGCCTATCACGGGTTCAACTAATTATTATTCAATAGGCCACAACCACTTGAGTGACACACTCTCTTCAATAAATTTAGCTGTGCGTTGAACCGCACTCTCAGCATCACTCCACACAACTCTAATTACCGTATTTCCAATTAGTTTTCAATCCGAGTTCAAAACGCCGTTGCATTTACATCATTAAACACTTCCTCTCAATTAACAACGTCATAGTTCGCGGGAAAAAAAAATCAAAATAAGAAAAACGCACCATTGTTTCGAATATTCATTATCACAGACTTAATTATCGAACTAAGCTAACTATACATTCAGTTCTTTAATTGTCTAAGTTTAAGATCGATGTTAGTATCTCGAAGCGATACTATACATTGCTTTGTATTATAGCCTCGTTTGACTGGGTATTGAATTCCCTCCCTCAGCATGTGGGGGATGAGAATTTTTCAAACGTTGAATTGACCACAGTCACTCGAGATTCTGATGAATTTTTTGCGTAAATCGACATTTCTTTTCGCGGATTTTTAAGGTGGATAATATACGATACAAAGCCATAATTGGTATCCGTCCAATTATAGCTGAAATTTTCCAACCCCTCGCAATGAACTGTGACATGATCCTAAGACTTTGACAAGACTTAATTGGTTCAACATTTCATCGAACAAGGCTCCTTTCCGCCTTCAAACAACTCAACTTCTTTATTTGTCACTCGTCGCATTTATGGATAAGAATATTATGGCTTCGTTGAGTCTTTCTTGAAAATTTGTTTTATTCCAAAGTACTTTTCTTTTCTCCCAAAGGAAACGTCAAATCTAAGAAATTCCATCAGGCTGGTTCCACATTTTCGATGTAAGAATTTTTTTTCAAATATGGTCGTTCCTCTTCGCCAACTATATCCTCATTTTAAGGGTTGGTATGCAGCTAGGCGTATTATGCAGATAAACCACTTGTTGATTATCTTCTACGTACATTAACCTTTCGTCTGAGCGTCAAAAATGCAGCAAGGGATGTCTTTCGGGAAAGTGACATAAGCGAGAAAGTTAGATGTTCTTTTTATCGGGTTTTCTGCTACCTCGATAATCAAGTCTTGCATAGTTTTTACGCGTCTGGCTAACTTCCAGTTAACCAGATTTTCTCGCTACATTTTTTCCCCTCTTCTCAACAGCCACGCTTGACGCTACAGAATCGCAGAATTAGTCCAGAGATTTGTCGAGGTGGTGGTAAGCCGAAGTCAGTTCCATGTGTAGGATGCCTCGGGAGCTTCTAATCTTCTCCTCTTATTATTCTGGACAGTTTTCCGCTCACGCAGCTTATCTTTTCTCTCTACTTCGAGAGGTTGGAACTCAACAGTACCTAGACAACATACCCGCTGCATCCTCGAGCAAATATAAGTTGGATTTAGCTCGTTCTTATCTCACCGTCGTTCAGCTTTCTTAATCTCAAGATCGGCACCACTTTGCTTGAATTAAGTAAAGTTCTTCTTCTTCCGCCTCCACGTCTCGATGGATTATTTAGTTCTTGCTTTAATCCCCCTGCAGGATAGCTTCTATCGATTTCCTCAATTTTTGTATCGTAAAAACGATCTCAAATCCTTCTGAACAGTTCGTTTCTCTGGTATATAAATCGTCAACTTCTGCAGGAGCTGTAAAATGAGAAAAGCTACCGTCTCAGGCGTAACTAACGTTGAATTTATTGCCACTAAAAATTCGTAAACATCTGACATAGCGAATACCCTTTTGGCTATGAATCAAATCTCAAAGGTAGAAACGTGCTGCTATACTTTATCTACTTGACATGCCAACTCCTTTCCGTATCACACATCCTCACATAAATTTCGCTATAAATGTGGGGAAATAATTCTGAACCACCGAACCGATTATCAGCCTCACAGAATCCCAGAAATTTTAGCTAGGTAGAACCACAGTACCAAAAACTATAAAGAATTTATTTTCTCGTTGGGCTACGGCCAGTTTTTTTGATACTTATGCATCGGGAGAAAATTATATCTATATTCGTTGCACTATAGGGATTTCGTTTCATTTCATTTCATTTGATTTCATTTCATTTCAGTGCTCCTCATATCTTCCTCATAGCTTCTGATTCACACATATGAATTTTCGTCTAAGATATTATTCTTCTGAAACAGAATAAATATTTCTGTTGGCAAATTGAAGAATAGATGAATTGAGATTGAAGAGGATCAAACTAGAATTTGTCTATTTCGACTAGGGTACATGACGATGTTCGATTCTTGAAAGGAATTGTTTCTCTATTTCGCGAGAAATTCCTTTGAGGAAGTACCGCAACGGTAGCATTCCAATTGGGTATAAATTCTGCTACGATGGCGTAATTATTGCCATTATTAATTCGTGGCATAGCCGTCGAGGTATTAATCTTGCGCTTCTATATCCTACCGTTAGAAGTTACAGCTAAAACTAGAAATAGGGAATGTGGTAGATTAGCGGACACAGGGCACGTAAAACGATACACATTCAAACCCTAAATTGCATCGTCCATTTGCGAGAAACTCGCAGAGCTCTTTCTGTATTTTCTTTATTTCTCTCTACTACAAAAAGTAAGGAAAAAAAAGAAACTTGTTACTTTCAGGCCACAATTCATTCGAAGTAGGAAATTGTTCTATAAAAGAAAGTCGAGGGGAGCGATTGCTGTACGAACCTCAATAAGCGTTCGTGCGTCTTTTTCCTCTCCTTTCAATGAGATTGGGTTTTCATTACAGATAGAATTTCGGATTATAGGAAGCTTGAAAACCTGCGAAAAAATTCAATAAACAAAAAAACTAATTCCTTAAAATGTTCCGTGCCTTCTTCAGGGCCCCTTTGATTCATCGTACGCTCTTGACTCTCGTTCTAAATGCTGACAAGGAAGCTGTGTTTCCGTTTTAGCATGACTCATTCATACATTCACTAAAAATACATCACGGCCGTAATACGTTCGACAAGGTTCCAGACCGAAGCAGAAAAATTGTTGCAGAGTTAAATTTCGCGTGTTTGACGCGATTCGGAAATACCTTTTGCCATTCAAATCGCAATTCATTGTTCCCTATTGTGTAATCGAACTCCTTTCCTCGGTCCATCGTACGCAAAACAATGAATAAAATTCCGTTTGCAAACCGCGAGTAATTATTTTCACCGAGAATTTTACTTAGGTACTCTATCAGATCTAGAGAAAAAATATTTCCAGATGACAGAGAAAGAATTTGGTCAAAGTTTGTAGCCCCTAATTGGCACGAGATTAGCAGAATAGAGATTTAATATATACGGTCATGGTGGCACAGTGCTGCCCTCATTGATGCATCGTACTTGCAGGAAACACGATCAATGCTTCTCGCTTAAGAAAATATACGAGTACTGTTAGAGATGGCATAACCGTTGGCAAGCAAATCAGAAACCTCAAAACCAAAATGAAATGGGCTAAAGGGTAGAATTTTTGCGACGGGGCGACGCGGGAGTCATGCTCTTGTTGGGTAACAAGTAGACATGAATCTCGGCGATGCCCCAATTATACAAATGAAAACTTAATTCCCACTTGAATAATAATTACTCGATTGGTGAAACGCATTGGTGCAGTCTGAAGTACGAAAAACGAAAGAATAAAAAGTCGATTTCACAAGTTCGAAGTTTTAAGGCACACCCATCGATGCCGAGTATATACGGTCATGGCGCATAGTGCTGCCCTCACTGATCAAGTGACACGTATGGAATCAACTTGAAAAGTTTCTCACATGAGAAAATACGCGAGAAATTCTATAGGTCCCGTGTTCAGTTCGAAGATCGTCGCTGGAGAGTTTGCTTTGCTAACGCATAGCGTAACGAATCCAAACATAAATGACAAAGAAATCACACTAACCATGAACCTAATTGTCTAAATAATCCTATATGTCCCAAAAGATGATCAATCTGACTCCAGTTAGACTCCACGTGGAATTTATGCTAAGACTCGCTAAGTTCTTTGCAGACAGGGTCTCTCCTGGCTGCTTAGAAGACTTTATAGCGAGACTTAATATTCATTCCACTGGAGTATAATGTGAGTATGGGCAAAATAGGCATTTTTTGCTCCGGGTGGCGCGGGAGTCATGATCACTTGGCAACAAGTTGATATATGGCTTTCGGTGACTACCCAACCTAAACTGATGAAACAAAAATTTCTAGCTACAGCTGCAGCTACAGCTACAGCCACAGCTACAGCAATGGAAATGGTTCAGATTTTTCATCAGCTTTTCTCGATCTGAGCATTTCGACTATTTAAATGTAGGGAAAGCAGCTCGTCCTTATTCGCTATTCGATAATGCTGGATGAACCAAAATCGGAGAGCAAAAAATGAGGGCAGATTTCATCAAAACTGAATCGTCACGGAATGGATTTTGACCGGTAATCAAATAGCGAATATTAGTCACAGTTTCCAATGTGTGGATTGCACATCGAGGCAAATATTGTCATATTGATTCGGTCCATTACGTTGTACATCAATTATTAATGCAAAGAAATCAGGCTGTTTGTTAAACAGACGAAAACGAAAATTGGCTATAGAAGATTGTGGAAAATGGCAACTATCTATAAATCGCACGAGTCCTGAAGGAAGCGTAGGTTTCAACCCACGGTGGAAAAGGTTCACTAAAAATAGTTCATGTATGTATTTGTGCTGGGTACTATTTGCTCTCACGTCGCCGAGGGCTATACTATCCAAACTCCTGACTGCCGAGTCAATCGTACGAAGGATTCGTTTCAACGTCCGTTTGTTCGCTCTGTTTACCTTAGATATCTGCAGAATATCCAAATTTATTCCTTGCCTTTAGATTTGTGAATTCCGGCTCCTCTTAAATCTCGAACATATAGGTATAGGCGGATAGACGGATGTTGAGTTTCATGTCAAACTACCCTCCGATCCAGAGATCAAGCGAAGCTTGTTTCAACCCCAGGATTTTCGCAACATTTTAGCAAACCTACAACGCGTACTAATTACAAATTTTTCACTCCGCACTGCGTTTCGAAACGTTAATACATATGTTATTATCTGCCGAGTGACGTGTCTGGGTGTCAATGTAACTCATGTTGACAGCAAATTGACGTAGGTCTTTACATCAAAGCCTTTCTGTTTCAACCCTTTCCATCCCCTATGATGGTGGAACCCCTTTTATCGACCCCTCATCGAGATTGGTGACGTTTAACTAATTCGATACAGCCACACGACCGGAACTAATATTAAACTACAGTAATCGCTGAAATGCGATGCAACTGTAGGATGAACCGTGAACGCTGGAAAAGTGATGTTATTTTTCTACTTTTTCTAATAAGGAGACAAATTGATCCCATCTTCGTTTCCGACGATATAAAGAGGGCTGAAAAATTCTGTACATGTATCCGCAGACTCTGTATCTGGTCTATTGATGCACGTAGCTGCAGTTTGTTATTGATTTTTCCCAGCTTTCCTATTTCTCCACAATTTATTTGGGTTGCCACTCTATCATTGATGATGTCATGCCTCTGAAGGAGTTCTGAAAGGATTTTTCACTCGATGCGTCATTTAGTGGTCTGAAGCCTTTAATGAATGTGCATCGCGATTGAAGCCGACATCTACTTGCAGCCGTATCACAATCTCGCATATCCGTCTCGGTTCAATGAGTTGAAAACTGAACTAGAAGTTCGAAAGTATTTCTGGAAACGCTTTTGCGTATACAACATTTTTCCATAAATTCAGATTTTCATCATTACTGAAATATCACGGGGAAATATCACACCCTCTGATCGTTTCATATCATATATCCGCGAATTTTGATTCCGAGTATATGTCCGAAAATTTTATAACTACATTTAAAACTCCATGAAAGTACCGGGTCGTAATTTATTCCATGGAATACCCACCTCATCCATTATGCCACTTTACCTGTACGACAAGACTTATAGATCGGCGAGTCTGCAAGTGAAAAAATAAAAAAACGAATATTTAATCCAGCTAATGGACCATTCGATTACTCTGCACCATATGCACACCGAGGATATGGTCATCCTGCTTATTATTTGGCGCTGAATTTTTTCCATTTTCATCTAATGTAAGCTGCGTGAACTAGACACAATATATGTGGGTAATTTACACTTCAAGTCCAAAATTGGTGATGGTAGATACAGAAATACTAGATGACCTGATAAAGGAAGAAATTTAGTACCCATTGTGACACGGAGTATCCAGATCCTGGCAATTTTTTATTTTTTATTTTTTTTTATTGATACCTATTGCCAAAATAAATTCTCCCTTCCCATGTCCCAATCATATTCTTAATCCCAGTTATACATATGTGGTTGGGAATCTTGGAGTTTCCAGTCTGGTGATCTTCATGACCGATCGTGGTCGTTATAGCCAGTGACGAGATGCTCCAGGGTATATAGTTACGAGCATATATATAGATATGTATATAAATACGGATATCGAGTCGCGGAATGAAAGCTGACAAGAAATAAGACGGTAAATAAAATAGAGTAATATTTATAAATCTCGGTCATAAAGTCAGTCATACCCTTGATGAACTCAATGCAGATGAATCTCCTCATTTACTACTCGACTGCCTAGAATGCCACGTATTCTGGGTTAGTGAAAAAACTAAATCTAGATGAGAGACGTTTGTAAAATCCGTCACATGTATCACGTCAAGATATAAATAATCTATCGACGAAGTAGTATTCCGGAGCTTTAATTAAACCCAGATTGAAAGTATTGGAGAAATGTATATTTAACAAGAAAATGATGAAACGTAGGGTGCATTGACGCATCTCGTTCGATAAGGGTCTTCCTAACAATGGCAAAAATCTCTGGCCTTATTCCAGGATATCATCAGGCAGAGACCATTAGTCTCGATTCTACAGTCGCATCCTTTTCCGTAGATTCGTGATATTATATGCTACATTCACTCGACGATAGCCAGACGGTATATTATCCTGAATTTTCTGATCCGTCACGTAACATGGTCCAATATGACCCCACGCGAACTTGAAATGAAATAAACAGGAACTCGATCACGATGCAATCAAATTACGGAAACTACAATTTCCCGTCACCACGTACCACCCAAGTATACAGAAACCGATGTGTGGGGGTGTGTGGGGGTGTGTAGAATGTCTGGCTATGTTTGCCTACGACCAATATTAACGCTGAATAATAATGATTTTCCTCTTTTTACTCGGGCATTCGCGATAATTTCATCCCCTCTTTCGTTTTTACCCTCCATTCAATGACATTTTTTAATCAGTTTTAGCTCGCTCGGTCATTAGCACGGGGAGAAATCAATGGGATTTATAATAGCACGTATTATTACATAGGCTGCACTGATTGCAAACTGGGTGACGGTGAAATGTTGATTTGATAACAGAAGGGGAGTGAGATGGATGTGATTCATGGGAAAATCATATCCTCCTTGATCAAGGCCTTGTCGAAATGCGACAGAGGATAAACGAACACGATTTGTTCATAGATATCATAGCACCTATTCAATGAACAAAATTTAAAAAAATCGCAAAAAAATGAAAAGTTATTTTCATATCGGAATGATAATAACCAGTGATGTTTGAGTTAGACTCGTGTGTCGAAGAAATGAAGAAAGGAAGTTGATTAGAAGGTTGGTATAGGGAAACACTCTGCGAGAGAGCACATCTCGGGGATTAAATCGTGGATTTTCTCTTTAGCCTCAACGAGGAAAACGTGTGGCAGTATGTAACTACCAATTTTCACCACGACTATTTGCATAAATTTGTATAAGCAGTGATGCATATATGTATATTTATCTCCGTGATGAATTAACGAGAAACTCATTAACGAACCCAGGTGGGTAGAAAAGTCACTGAAATTTTACTACCCTTATACCTCTTTTTATTTTTTTGTTCAAAACTGTTTGACAATTTGCATTTATAACGTCGGTGACTCGTTTGTTGAATAAAACTAGATATTCCGACTAGTTTCTTTATTTCGAGTTCGGATGGGATAAAATAATTTATTGATCTTACGGCTAATTTATAGGGAATATAGGAAAAATCACATCGGAACTACCTGCAGCTCGTACCTATAATATGTTTTTGTATTCAGATGTAAGGCTGGTTTTGACTTGGTTCGTTTTACGGACGTGAGATTTTGCGAAATGTCGTTATATACGACTACTACGAATAGCCAGTATTTCGCGAGACAGCGAATTCAATTCCCCTCAACCGCACGTGTCGTCCGCAATTCCGACTCCCTCGATTCCTGACGGCGTTATAATTGCTGTTCAATGAGGCGCCATATTTTGTCAGAGGGTGAGGGAGGAAATTAAAGAAATACGTCTGCGAGTAGTGTTGTACATTTTTTTTCTTTCCCTCTATTTGCACAGAAATGATTTCAACCTCGATTTTCTTTCATCCGGGAAAAAGAAAGAAAAATTGTCAAGAAAGATGAAATAATTCAATGAATTAATTACAAATAATTCTTCAGGGGTGAGAAAAGAGAAAAAAAATTAAAATCAAAAATTAAAACAATTTTTGTACACAACAAGTTGAATTTTCCTTAGGGAAATGGAGTGCGGTCGTTAAAAGCACTGCAATAATTTCCCAACGTTAAAACTTGTCTGTTCACAGAATTTCACCACTTTAATAATCCGTCAAACTTTCTTTACCCTGCCTTGTATACCCTACTGACTGACTACTTCCAAGTTCTGAGAGTTTATCTTACCGAGAAAAACAGCACACTAAAGTTCTATGTTTTTATTATATTAGTAACCTAGTTTGGTCATTCATCAGCCACGAGCTTCTTCTTATTCTTCTTCTTCTTCTTCTTCTTCAAGTAGTAATTCAATTAACTTCTGACGCTTTGAGTACAACGGATTACTCACTTTCTTATCACACCGTACATCGACTGATCAGATCAAGATCTGTTATGAAAAAATAAAAAGCTAGAAATTTTTTTCTACACTTACCACGTATTCCAATTCAGAAATTGTCAAATTGCTAGTTTTACCAAAAAGAAAAAACAGAAATAATTTTCAGTATTTATCCCTGGATTTTGAAATTAGATCCTCTTATTATGCTTGGCTAGATACAAGGCAGAAATTTTCATTACATTCACCCGTACCTTGAAATCAATCCTGACGAACGTTGATCCTTTGTACCCGAATGGGGTAAGGCTACGTGATGTCTCGACGTCAAACAGAGTGTAATTAGCCAAGTATAGTGTTTAGCCTCGCTTCCTCGAACAATATCATTGTCCTGAGTGCAATTACAGGTGTCTATTTGTTCGTTTGGTTCAACAACCTCATACGAAGTCATACTCATTACTAAAATAGTAAACAGAATATGCTACACTAAATATTCGCGAATTTCCGAATTTTAAATTCCCCATATAAATGTGAGAAAATATATATAAAAGACGATTTAAAACGCTCGAGAATTTATGCTTGAATATTTTCGAGTGGGGTATAATCGGCGATTAACAATTTGCAAGTCATCTTGAATGAGGAAAGATTGTTGAACCGGAATAAAAACTCCCTTCATATTACCTGATGAAAAAATAAAAAAACTCTTATTTTTACTCTTACTCTTATATCAACCCCCTCAGGATTTTTTTTTCTTTACTTTTTCTCTACAAAATCTCCTCATAATCACCATCTGAAGTATGAGCTTGAAACGATTTTTAGGGAAGAGAATATATATATATTATATATTTTATATATATATATATATGTATGCCGCTTTTCCTCTGGTGGTGGTGTAGCATTTCTTTTCCCCTAAAGCATCGGGAAGCAATTTATCCTCATCAATCCTGTCCCCGGGCAGAAGCAAAAGGCTCGGGATCGAGCAGGAAAAATCTGTATGGAAACGTGCAGGATATATATTCGCAGGGACCGTATATATATATGTATATTATACAGCTTCGTGTTTTACCAGAGATTTTGTAGAAGAAAAAAAAAAAAGAAAAAATGAAGAAGAAAAAAAAGAAACGGAAAATGTGAATTTTCAAGGAAAAACGTACCGCCTCGTAATATACATATCATAAAACGAAGTTTCGGGGACGTTTCTTGCTGGTACCAAGCAGCTAGAAGGGTCATGAGGTTGGAACGGCATAGTATTCGAATCGGAAAGCACCGTCATATCTGATGCCGAATACTCCTTTGAACCAAATTCCTTTCAAAAACTGAAATCTCCTTATCTGTCGGCCCTACCCTTGCCTACTACTGCCAGGTACTATCTGTTATTGAAATCTGGGTTTGCGTCAGACGTTCCTACAACTTCTTGAATCTGAAGAAGACGGGGGTTGGATAGGTGGAACGGTAACCTGATGAGATTTCTATAAATATTCCCTATCTCTTAGTCGAGACAACGAACTCATGTCAGAGTTCACTTTCAAATCCCGTTTCCCGATATACCGTTTAGTACATTTTACCTTTTTCCGTTTTTCCGTTTTGCTTTTTTCTTTTTTCTGTTTTTTTTTTTCCACCTCGTATTCGCGTTTCATTTCGTATCCGTAAAACGGACCGCCGTCTTATCTATATCGGACGATGATTTTATCCGCACCCTTTCATCCCCTACTGAATTTCCGACGACTATATCATCATCTCCGTCCGTAAATGCCGACCGCTAGGGACAGTGGCGGTGATATTGATGTCGTTAATTTCCTGGTCTCTTTTTATAACCTCTGGTTATGATATTACATATTCCATGCTTGTCATATACCTATCCTAGCCGGTTTTTCGAATCGTCTAACCCGTCACTGATCCCCACGGCTATTAAACCGACGTCATTTAACAATGATTTATATTCTCCCATGAGTACATTATCGGGATTATTTCATTCCACGATTCGTCTCACGGTCACGTTTATATCGCGTTATTTTTAGCGACTCGAAATCGCGTTGAAAATATATATATTTTTTTTTTCACCTCTTTTTACGTGACAAACTTTTTCCTGAATCATCGATGTATAGTCGAAACATTCGTGAATTCGAAAAATGTAAAATTTTGGTCAGAACTTTGGCAATTCATTTCTCTATCTGGACAGAGAAAATGATTGATTTCATTGCATCTCAATTCTGATAAAGTATAATATAAATACACTGTAAGAATACTCCACTAAATTTACAGATAATGCAGCCTTTGGGTGGAAATTTAATTATGATGAAAAATGAACAGTGATATTTGGCCAATTATCTCTTACCTCCGACAAAAAAAATTCGCGAATTAAATTTCATAAAACAAAACGAACAAAAAAAAAAAACTGATCTGTGAAAGTTGACGTTTAATTATTGCTCAAGTTTATATTTTTCTATAAAATAAAATGAGATAACGAGCTCAGTAGGTATAACCACCGGACGGTATAATTAACATTAATCATTGAGTTGATGAAAAATTTAATAATCAGCCTGGAGTCACGTTCGCACCGACGGAAAATCTGAAAAGTGTATTAATTAATTAAATAACGTAATTGATTTTCGAGTCTCAATTATTATTATCTACCTGGTGTAGAATTCTCCACTGCAAACGTGCTGAGTTTAAATTAAAAATTTGTTTTAAATTACCTGGCTTTAAATTATCTGAAAAAAGCTTTTTACCTTTCTTTATTTTTCTCTCATATATATATACATATAAGCCTCTGAGCTTTACCCTTCGCAAACGTCAGTCGACCCCGAATTCTTTTTTTTTTTTCTCAAAGATATATAGTTTCTAACGAAATCCTGCGGGCAACTCATTTCCGGAAAGCTGGAGGCAATCAATCCGAGCGAAGAGCTCTTCATCTCGCACCTTGCTCCCCCTTTTCTTTCCGACAGTCAAGATGCTGATAACTTCTCTCCAACTCTAGTTTCAGCTTCAGCTCTGACCTTTTCCTTCGCCAATACCTATACACATAGGCATAGGTAAAAAAATTCTATGATTGTTCAAAGAGAAAGAACAGAAAAAAAATAATTAAAATTAGCTTCAAACAAACAAAAAAAAAAAAACCAATTTGGTACCAAAAAACTTGCGGAGCTTTTCAAAGTCCTCGTCATTTCGGAGGGACAACATAAACGCCTGAACCATACCGCCATTGAACCCTTTACATGAACCTCCTTTTGGATCGAGGTCCTTTTCCTTTCGCCTCGATTAACCCTGAGGTTAACAAGCTCCTATAACTTACATATCGGGTAGATACACTGGTGTTACCGTTTCAAACTACGTGGGATGAGTGTCTGATCATCAGTGCTTAATTTTATCCCAAATTAGAAAGCCTTATATCGGAGCTTAGTTTTCCCTAAATTAGAAGTCACTGGATCAAAGTATGTTCAATGATGTTAGTTTCGTAACGATTTATGATAATGTGTCTAATTTTCGTTTCATTGAATATACGAATCTGTGAAATATTTTAGTTTTTTTTTACTTTTTAGTTTTCACGCAGCAAATCCATCTCCCGAGGGGTCTTTTACATTTTTTCAATTTACCTTGGCTAATGGGCAACGAATTAGCCGGAATCCTCAAACCTCCGACTGCTCGTCCTCGAGGAACGGTATTCGTTTGACTCCTCCTGATTAAACAACCGCATTTTACAGGCTGGTCTGAGTTAATTGGAAACGAAATATGCGGTAAAAAAAATGTTCAGGAGAAAATTAAGCAGATATATTTTCCACATTGTGGAAGTAACAAGCTCGCTTATTCAAATTCAGAATAATTTGAACTCCTACTGTTTTCTCAAAAACTTTTGAAATCCGTCATACCGCATAGATTTTTTTCTATACGAGAATTCGGGCCGAAAAAAGATACGATTCGAGATGAAGACGGATGCTGGGGTGAAGGATATATGCTATCCTATTGTGCAACGACAAAGCCGTAGTAGGACTCCTCGGGACAAAGGATATCGTACTAAGTGAAATAGTTTTAGCTAGTCTCCTGTCCCATGGCTAAAGTCTTGTGTCACCAGTTATACCGCTGCGTTTCCCAAACTTTTGTCTGACGTTGTTTGATGGATGGGTAAAGTAAGCAGCCATTCCTGTGTAGAAGTACACATCTACCTTTTCGCAGATTGAAATTGATCGGGTATACGTTTCGGGATGAAGAGATCTGATAACGAAAATCGGATAAAATTTACCAAAAAAGTTGTAATTAACAACTCAAAGTCCGAATATCGGTGATGATCAATTTATTTCTTCTCCGTTCATCGCAGTTTTCGATATTCACTGATCCATGGGAATAACAATCGCATACGATTAGCCATAAGCCTAGCGTGAGGCAAAAGCTGAAGGTTTATCCCCGACGGTTGGTGTGGCGTTCACGATTTGGTCGAAGCTCGTTAATCTTTGTGCCGGGCGACACGTACGTTGCTCGGGGTATCAGGATGATTAACGCGGTGCAATTTTCATCTTTTACCCATTATTTAAATTTTCTTATACCCGTTAAACCGGTGGCAATATGCCCCAAAGAATTAGAATTCCATAGCATATTTCAACCGGCACCAATTTTTGGCAGGCTATACTATAGCCCTCCCTCTATCTATATACACGCTGCATTTATGGACGGTAAATTTATGCCTACTGCATCTAAAAGCCCGTATAGAAACCGGCAGATTTTTAACCCAGAAATTTTTTACGGATACTAAATCCCAGCTTTTACTTTTTTAACGAACAATGGCAGCCGCTGTTGCAGGGCAAAAATTTTGCCCCCAGACATCAGATTCGGACCACTAACTGAACTCGTTTAATATCTGCAATTGTTCCTGGTCGAAAATTTACAGTAAAACAAATTATATTGATTCGATTAAAACATAACAATTTTGTTGGCAAAAAAAAATGGGAGGAAATCAGCTTCGTAGACGTTTTTTTACCCCAAGTATACACCCCGGAATTTTTATCAGTGTTTATACCACAGCGTAAAAGACCTTAATGAACCCTTTCCAGCCCACCGTAATCCACATTTGAAAATATCTGTTGTCTTTGTTGGTGAAAATTCCCACGAGATAAGCAGCGAGGGATTGTGCACCCTCGTTTTTATATATACCTACCGGAATTTAACCGTGTATGTATGATTCCCATGCATATTACATTATCACATATACCTAGACACGGGTCTTCAAGGTGGAAATGGCAGCTGGTTGAATACCGGCAGACAATTCTGGTATTTGGGCTCGGGTAATACGGGCAATTACAGACAGAATGCGAAGACGTTTTCCACAGCCGACGCCATTTGCGTAATTGTGCCCTCTTTGTGTACCTACCAACCTCTGCCATCAGGGGAAATCAGTCGGGGCTCGCTCTATTCCTGAGCTTGGTAAAGATCAAATCTCTTCTAATGGCGTGTTTAATCTGCACTACGAACTCTACACTTTATTGCGTTCGATTGAGGGTTCAGATTTTTACTTTTTTTTTTCATTATTATTATTATTAAAAATTCGTCAGAAATTTGATTATCCGTTTCTATACGGTATATTTATTCGACAATATTCGCTGCAGAATTGGAAAATTTTCTTCGAAATTTTCTATACTTATAAAGTTACAAGCATATAGCTACGGAAATAAGAAGTGCTTCGCACTTCAGCCCTTTGATTTTGTAACATGAAAACATGTTTACCTCGAATTCGCTATTCCTCGATGTGAAGACGGAGGTGAGGAACTAATATATCTGATCTCAAGCCACGACTTTCTCGAACTCAAAAGTATCTTCAAAAGTCGAGGCGTTCCGCTGAAGAATTATTCACTGTATTCAAATCACAGTTTTCTAGCCAATATTTTTGGATTTCGGGTGAATAAAAGTGAATAAAATTGATCGGCAATAGAAAAGCAGAGAAAGAGGAAAACACACCGTTGCGTTGATACAGGGATAAGGTAGTGTCAGCACGAGGCGATGCCAAAAAAAGAAATCCAATATATTTCAGGTCCAGCTGTACGTACATGACGTATTGTCCAATGCTGTTTTCGAATCGTTGAAAATTCACCAATATTATACGCTGATCGTTGTAACGGTACTTTATTTACATTTTCCAATGCAAAATAGGATTTATGTATGTTACACACGTCATCGGGTTCCACGATAGATATGTGCTACATACTTTCGTAATTAGTTCCGCGGATCCGATGAAATTTTTCACTCATATGTACCATCCCGTTGTTTTTGCATGACGAACAACAAAAATTGTTCAACATGTATAAAATGGAAAAAAAGAAACATACAAAACGAAAATGTTCGGTAACGTGATGACGCAGACTTCTAATACCTTTTCATCATTTGAATGAGTCGAAATTCATCGGGCCCTATGTTCTGGGAAATTTATCTTGCGAGATTTCGCACTGCAGTAAAAGGATTTATAGCACATTTTGTTACCGAGATGTTTTCCTATTGTTTTCTATTCGGTATGGGGCTTAGAGTTCATTAAAGTACAGGTGGTGGTAAAATCCCCAACTACCCAATTTATTACCCAACGAAGAGTAGAGCTATTAATGCTTTCCCAGCCGGGTAATTTATCCAAACGAAAGTTGCCGAAGAAATTCTCTTATTTTACACCGATAATGATATCCCCTTTTCTCTAACTCGAGAGGAAAGAAAAATGAAAATAAACGAGGCAGAAAAATTAAAATTGCCAAAAATACAGAAGTGATGGAAATGAGAGACAGAGAGAGAAAGAAAAAAACAAAATAGAAAACAGGAAAACTCGACAGGTGTGCAAAATTATTTACCCTCCTGGGATCATATATCAAGATATATTTATCCACGTAATTGCATTGGGAGTTCCGATAGCAGACCCCCCGCCGATGATTCTAATGTAATTCTACCGACGAAATCCCCGGGTGGACCAAGATGAGAACAAATTAGGCCCGGGGTTACTCGTGCCCAGCGATATTCGGTTCTCTCATCTTACGTGGACCGTATCTACAGCCATCTCCGTTCATCTAAAGTCGAAAAAAAATTCTCTCTTTTCCCAATCGTTTCGCTTTTCATTTTCTCACAACTTTTTTTCATTTTTTTTCCATTTTCAAGTCTCGATTATTTATTTATCAAGAAATAAATTCGGAGGTTTAACGCGAAGTGTCCGATCCCCTGCAATTTTTTGTTTTGTCATTTTCAGAGACTTTATTTTTGCAAAAATAATGTTATACCTGTTATCCTCAGAAATTTGGTAAATTTTTCATTTCTATAATTCAATTCGACGTTGATACGTGATGAAAAAGTTCTTCTTTATTTTTTTTCATATCTCTTCTCTTCTTCTCCTTCAAATTTTCACTTCACCTTTACTTTATGAACAAGAATGTAATAATAATGATAATAAGAATAATAAGAAGAAGAAGGAAATGAAAAAGAAGGTGCGAAAGCAAAAAGGAAATAGGTGGCGTCATGAGATACGAAGAGGCAAATGAATGGCGAACGAACGTCCTTTTTATAGAGTGTAAGCCTCTTTTTATTTTCGTTTTTCGTTTTTTTTTTTTTCTCGTAGGTCAGGTTTTTGCACTTTTCGATCAATTCGAGAGAATTGGTAGACTTTTCCGGTCCGGATAGCCACGCCCATAGATATATATACGTATTATACTATATGTACATATATAAAGGTATATTATATAACATATATATATATTAGGGTGATTCAGAAAAAAAAAAAAAAATTATTTTTTCTTCCAAACAGGCTCAAAAGTTTCATTCAGGTCAAAAAGTATGCCTGTTAAAATTTGAGCTCTTAATATTAATATTGAGTTGCTCCGCATCGCACTTTTCGATTTTCCATAAGAATAACATGGGATAGATCATTTTTGCTTCTTCTGATTTTTATAACTAGCAAATGACACATCACACAGAGAATCTACAGACACATTTTTGTAGGGAATTGAACGCTCTACAAAAAAGTTCCGAGTCATTTTCTAATAAGTCCATTCGTTCAAAAGTTATTCAAGGTCAAATTTTAATTTATTTTGATTGATTTTAATTTTAATTTTTTCAATTTTTGGTTTTTTATTTTTTTTTATTTTTCATTTTTCATTTCCCAACAAAAATATGTCTGTAGATTCTTTGTGTGACGTATCATTTGCTAGTTATAAAAATCAGAAGAAGCAAATATAATTTATCCTATGTTATTCTTACGGAAAATCGAAAAGTGCGATGCGGAGCAACTCAATATTAATATTAAGAGCTCAAATTTTAACAGGCATACTTTTTGACCGGAATGAAACTTTTGAGCCTGTTTGGAAGAAAAAATAATTTTTTTTTTTTTTTCTGAATCACCCTAATATATATAGCCGACAAAGCAATCGCCTCTAAATCAACTAAATTGAAAATGTATGGCTCTCGAGGTCCCTCGGTTATTGTGTGGAAATCCCATTCGTCATTTTCTTTTCCTCTTCTATAATTAATTCCAGTTTACCTCATCCTCCCTTATTTCTAATTCGCGGATCATTCTTTTTCATTTACGTTAACCAAAGACGTTGAAAGCCGGCCAGTCAATCTGCAGGATTTCTACCAGGTAGAAAATGAAAATGAAAATTCTGCTTTACGGGAACGGCATGAAATAGTTGAATAATAGATACCGAATGAAAAACCTGATCAACGTACTACGAATGAACGAACATTTTTCACCCACGGATACTTTCTACTTCCCAAGTGGCAGCCAGCAGTTGATAAATTGACAGAAACTGTGCTAAAACCTTGTAATGGCCACTACCGGACCTATTTTTGCTGACCATTTACTCTATGGGGATGAAAAAGGAGCCGGAGAGAGAAACCGTGACTATAATTTTGGCACGGAGTCGATGTTCCACTTTAAAACTTTAACCCGATGTATATAGATGCTTCCTGAATTATTGGGGCTACTTGACTCGAAGAATGATAGCGGAATGCCTTTTTCGCTTGGTATTCTTTTCTGTCTTTGCACGAATGGATGTTGCGATAAATTTTTACCGAGTGAAGATGAAGAAAAAAAATAATAATAATATTGTAAATGCTGCGGTTAAGGGATGAAAATTCTTTCTCACCCCTAATAAATTCTGTTATTATATGCAATCTGACGGAATGTCAACCCGGTGCGGTTTGGTTAATTAGGGCAAAGTCTATGTTCCCGATTTGCTATATTCGCGGAATGTAGTCACAAGCTTTTCATGACGTAGGTACCATTATTTGCCGTAACTAGCAAGCTGCCATCGCTTTGCAAAGGGTAATTTGCGCCCCTGCGGTCGACTAGTTCTGTTCTAACCAGGAAATCAACTCCTGCACTTCTCTAGCTCTCTGCACCACATCACCGGATTCGCTTTATTCTACATATAGTAGTAGACGAAACGAGGAAACGCGACGCTTTGGTTTACCTTCGAAAAGTTCTCCTACGAGCTAATGATCCCAGATTTCATTTATCACGAGGATTTCAAGAGTTAGGCTGGTCCTTGATTTGATCATTTTCGAACTCCAATGCACCCTCATATATTTTATACGTTTTTGTAAACAGAATTGTAATGAGAAACCCAAAAGAAAGAAATATATTTATTGCTTTTGATTCCCTGTCTGCTTATGTTAATAAAATGTATGAATTTGAATATCCTTGCTTTCGTTTCTCTTGATAAAATTTATTTAACTTATTTAAGGTTGTAATTATTGACGAACAAGCGTCTCACCGCGTAGCCCGCTTAATTAAAAAGTTAATTAAACCAACCATGTTCTCGTTTTATGAGTTTTAGCCGGATGTCTGACGCGTTAGGAAACTCGGATGTTTGAAAATTTAATACGCTACGATAACGTAATTATGACAAGCTGCAGTTTGCAAACGTTTCCGCCACCTTTCCTTACCGCTAACGGTTAATTCATACCCAGTCATATAATTTCTCTAGGGATTACCTATTACCTCTTGGATTTTATTTTAATAATTGACCATCCGGTGACAGACTTATAATTAAAATCTCAATATGAAATTAAAAAAAAAATATACATCGAACAATAAAGTGACGAAAAAAAAAAACAAATTCTCCCATTTTTCCTCATTTCAATCCTCCTATACCTACCCTTTTCTTTCCTCCCCGTTAGGCACCGATATACGATACGTTTTGCCGAAATTTATTTTCATCCTACGGAGTGTGATATTTTCTTTGAATAATAAATAACGAGGGTAGCATGAAAAAGAAATGGAAAATAAATGGAAAAAGAGGGGAAAGAAAAAGGAAATATATAAAAAATAAAAAAATGATGTCACCGTTCCGTTATTATCTTTGAGATAATTGCTTTTGTCTTCGTGCAACAGCAGCGGGTGGTAGGTATAGTACCTACGCTCGTTCCATCGATAATAGCTGTTCGTGACGTAGCGTAATCGGCAAAATACTTACGTAAAGTATTAGATAAGGGAAGGTGGAGGGTGCAAAAGTCTGTCGAAGGTGTCAAAGTGAGTTAAACAATTTTCACGAATGAACATAAAACCGTATAAAATACACATAGAACCGTAATCCAACTTTATCACAACAGGATCTACTTTGCTCGTCACTTCATCAGCTATAAAGTTCATCGCTTTTCCGTTATTACTACTTATTGTGTTTAAATAACTCCTGTGAAAAAGACATTCTGACGTTTAATTAACCGAATCACTCGCAGGATTATCTCGACAGGAAAAATATCTGTATCTAATTAGCGAGGAATAATCCCTGACGCATGATGTTTTACAACTTTTTACTAACCCCTCGAACTAATTTCGAAAACGTTTTTAAGTTTCAACATTATCATCGAATTTAAATATACTCGAAGAAATTCAGGCAGGGATTTAACTCCAGATTTTCGAATCGGCATAGTACTCTACTCCTTGAACATTTCACCAGCTGTTAACACCATGCCAATACGTTTTCAACCCTGTTATTAAGCCCGGAATCAACCAGCTATAATAATCCCCTATTTGCCTAACGAACAAACATCACATGTAATGTGATATGGATGCTATGCTTGTTGCTAATTAGACCTTATCGAGTACCAATTTAATGTCACATCCTGCTACTTCTATCCTTTGAGTTCAAAGACGTGGGACAATGAACAGTGTCATGGAAAATGATGTCTGGAAAATAGGAGTAAAATAAGACAGCTCATAGATTAGAATTCCAGAAATGTGGTTCATTGAGTTTTATACCTTTTTCTTTTTTTGTTAACAGTCGTTTTTTCCTGGAATATTTCTCGAGTGGGAAATTCTCACTGCCCTATCACTATTCTTTTTATCATTTGGATAAATATTTGTCCTAGGACTGAGAGAGGGACCGCGGCGATCGCTATAAAGTTTGAAAGACGATGAGAAATTTTCTAAAAAAAAAATAAAATGAAAAATCCAAGTGAACAAATAAAATTCCCCCTCTCGAAATATTTGATATACTATAATAAAATTGCGGAGGAAAGGGGGAACTCCGAAGAAACAAAAGCTCGGATTCTTGCCCGTTTACACAATAAGACAGATATCTATGGCAGACCTTCGGGATAGGGACCCAACGCGTTTGGAATTTTTTACCAAGTTCTTTAGACAGCACCGCAGAGAATTCTCTTATTTTTTCTCCTTTATTTTTCCCCTCATTCTTCTTCTTCTTCTTCTTTTCGTGGGTTCTGTTTCTACCCCATCATTTCTGTCCCAAACTCCGGTGTGGAAAGATAATCCAAAGCACGTGAAAATATCAATGTATAGATATATTCCATCGAGTATTTTTCCTCGTTTTTTTCATCTCTTTCTCTCCCTTTTGTCCTGCCGAATATATACCTATATATATAACACGTATATATGTAAGATCAAGATACTTCTTCCCTTTTTACTTAAAATGCAGGCTCAATCCAAACCGTAAAAAAAAAAGAAAAGAAAAAAACGTAAGGAAACACACGACCCCCTAAGGCAATAAACTAACTGTAAAACGAAGTCGGAGGCGGATGGTAAAACGGGCTTCGAACTACCGCCCTTCGAATTTGGAAACAGTTTCTTCAATATTGAACACAGAATAAACCAACGCTTAACCAATTCACCGAGACTTTTATTATCTCACCCCCCGCGCCCTACACATAGGCGCGTAATTTATTCTAGAAGAAAAATATTACTGAAATGAAATTTTTTTTATGAAAATAGAATAGACAATGTTTTTACAATTATATCTATCAAATATTTAGTGGCATTCGTAATATGTGAACGCGAGGGACACAGACCGATCTTTGGCGAGACAGAAATCGACCCTTGTCTCTTTTTAAGAGACAAGCTTAAGTGTCTCGTAAATAATTTCATCTATAACAGAGAAGAGATATTTATCTGCGGATTGATACCGAACTTTATGAAAGAAGTAAAAAATATCTATGAGCTTTGACCTATTGCTCGATTAATATACGATCCGAAGTTTTTCCAAACTCTGGTTTAGCTCTCTGGGGGTAGATATCATTTTTTAACTCACCTACCACGCGGTCACATTTATATCGACCTGTATAAACGCTCTAAACTTTCTAATAAACTTATTTCCTTTGAAACCCGAATAAATCTCTGGTTCGACACAGGCGTGCACACGGTTATTTACCCTTACCGAGTAAAAGCTCGAACCCGAAGAAAGAATACGGGGAGGTGAAGATAACCCGGAGATTTATGCAGCCACGATCCAACCAAGTTTCAAATGGCTTTGGGCCTCTGGCAACTTTTCTATATTATCTACGATTTATCAGACCAAAAATCGTGCCATCAAGTTTACCTCTTTTACCACATACTCAATGTTACTCAAAATCCGTGTATACTTGTCCATAGAAGACTCCTCCTTTGTGTCTGCCATTTACCACAAGCTCTAGTTGAACGATTATTACCTTATATAACTTTGATGCCTTCAAAGTACAACTAAGCTCCAATAAAGCTAAGCAATTTACATCCTGTGGGACGAACGGATATGTTCCTTCTCTTCGTCATTCCATAACATTTTAACGGTTAAATTTTTACACATTATACTTTCACCGATACTACCGCAAGCTGTTGTCTTTTATCTAACCCCATGCACCTTTATGGAACATTTCATTTCCATGCATGTATAATGTATATACGACATTCTACATGCCTGCGTTTTATGGGGACATGGATTTTTTGTGGGTTTTTCAAAAAAAATGTCAACATTTTTCACCAACTTCTTTCACGTTTTCAATAAAATCTACTCACGTTGATACGAGGAGGCTTTTTTTTTCATTTCGAAAATGCTTTTTCTGTTTCGTATATGTGTACAATTAATTCGAGATATAGTATACGGAGCAGTGGTAATGCGAGAGAGAAAAAAAGATGTAAAAAAAAAACACTCGGTGAAAAGTTTTCTCCTAGATTTCGTTTCGACGCTTAGGAAATTTTTTCAAATTTAGGGCGCCTTATAAGTACCGAAGAGATAAAGCGCTCGTGAGTAAGAGAGAAATGATGATGACTAGAAGGGAGCCCCCATTGCACCGCCTTTTTCCAGAGTTTCGCGTCTCGCGTAGCGTCGCGTCGCGACGTCGTGCCATTAGCAAACTCGAGCATCGCTCGTGAAAAGCTTCGTCTTTACTGGACTATTATCTCTTCTCTTACTCGGCCTCCCAGGATCCTTTCTCGAAAATTATTTCGTCTCTACTCTCGAATATATTACTTAGGTCTTACCCCACGTTGACCAGATGTCATTCTCGCCTCTTGTTAAATAAAAAATCAAATCAAAGTATAAGAAATGAGATGTTACAGCTTATAATCAGTCAGTGATAAAAAAAAAAAAAAAAAAAGTCCTGTATGTTATAAAGTCCGTTGTAAGCCGGGATTTCCGGACGTGTGTTAAACACGGGGGAAATATTTATTCCCAACAGACGAGTTTCCAGGATTTAAAGTATCAGGGTTGAGACTAGTATTAAAGCCGTATTACTTACCTTTATTACATCCAGCTGATGCGCGATATTTCATACGTGTCGCCCTCCAGTTTCTAGCCCGAAATCCCCCAACACCTTATCCTCGTTGTGGGAACAAATGTTTTTTCATTCTTCAGGGTTCTCCTGCAACCTTTCTTGCCGGGCTGACTTATACCGATAAATTATTACAACCGCTAGACCGAGCTAGGAACTTGCGGATTATCTTCCTAATCAGGCTTAAGCGAGCTACTAGGAATATTAAACGAGAAATGTCAGTCGTGGAATATTTAGTACCCTTTGCTGCAGGGTTGAGGCCTGGCATTAATGACTATCTGACTTCCTCTCTCGTTATTACTTTTTTCCACATTTAATAATGTTTCTCAATTTTTTTAAATTACGGACCTGGATGCAACTTGGACATAGCCGATATGGTGAATTAGAAAAAGGCACCATTCATTCAGCTATGGGTATTTATTATTTATTAACTAGACCTAACGACGTTTGCAAAAGCGAATTTCACTCGTACAGCTGAATGATTTTTTCTTTAAATTATTACCTATGTATTCTTACTGCGGAAAATTGCATAAAAATATAAAATTTGGTGCTCCAATGAGCTGGAAAATCATAGAACTGCTATACTGTTCAAGAAGAATAGTGGATCGTAAATCCCAACACCGGATTATTTTCGAATTTTACGAGTGGGATTCTGCCAGATCGTATAGAAACAGAGCCCGGAAATTTGGGGCAAAGTAAATGTTGTGTTAACGTGTAATTTGGTATTACATATAGGCTTTTTAAACCATAATCCATCAGAATTCAGGCTAAATATATTTTATATATTATTATTTGCTATTGGTCCAGCAAAGGTTTGAACAAATTGCTTCGTTTCAGTGTTTTTCGAACTCAATTAAGTTTCTTGCGTTCTTGTAATAATTATCCTTCCAAATAATACAATAAAAGCATAAAGGATACATATATAGGCTCTTATTGCATCCAGCTCCTCAATTATATATCAAAGGCTCGATAATACTGGACCACTCTTTTTTTATCGTTTGCAAAAGCTGCGTCAAACAGGCGAAAAGGCAGACGATAATAAATCCGTTCGATCTTTGAAGTGGATTTATTCCTCTGAGCTGTAGGGAAGCTTTTTATTCGTATAGCTTATCATTCGTGAATAAGAACAGAGCTTGTAAAAAGTCGTGAATAGATCGTGTCGATCTTTCCTACTGTTTTATGTAATGAAAAAATGAAGAAAAAATAAAAATAAAAACGGAAAGAATTCTTTTGATTTCGTTTTTTCGGCTACCATATTTCATATTTAATCGTAAAATTCTGAAAATTGTATATACTTGATGAATCCTTGTCAATTTTCGATTGATTTTCACGTCACTTCCGAATTCGAGTTCTCGTAATACTGGGAAAATTTTCGATCCTATTTATTAGCCATTAATACCTTTCCGTCAACTCCGAGTTAAATGATTCACGGTACAGTTGACACGACAAACTGACAGCTTTAATCGCGGAGTGTTTGATCGCCAAAATCCCTGTATTACTATACTCCCGCTATCATTCCCGTTCATTCATGTACAGACGTATAGGTATAGACGTACGGATCAACGTTGGGTCAACTGCTATCGCGGGGTAAACCGATATTACTGACCCCCCCCCCCCCCCCCCCCCCCCCCCCCCCCCTCATCCATACCGCCAGTTTATTTTTTATATTTTTATATATTACAACGTTTCACCCTCTTTTTATATACGTTATAGTACAACCCCACCCGCCTTCTCTGATATAGTTTTTATAGATGTTAGGGAAGAAAAGTTCGCGTCCAAGGGTCGGGATTCAAATGTAGAAATATCGCATTTCGTTATTTGTATAAAGAATATATTCTTGCTGTATGTATGAATAATCTTTTTTTTCTTCTTATCGAAACCATTTCACATTGTATATTTATACGCATTGGACAGTATCGAGTCGGTTTTACATATTCGTAGAGAAAAAGTTCCTTCGAGAGAATCGTGGAAACATCTGATTCCAAATTTTCTCGTTTATTTTATTTTATTTTTTCATAAATACGATTTCATACTTTTAAAATTTGTAAATTGAGCCTGACCTTTTTTTACTTCTACTACTATACTAGATTTTGACTTTTGCAGCCTGCTACCATCCAGGTCAAAAAACTTTATCGTAAAATTGAAAAAAAAGAAGAAAAAAAGCCATAAATCTAATAATAAAACTCACATATCGCCAATTTTTTTTTTTCATCATTCAGTTTTATTTTTTTGCAAAGGCACTAAAAAAATACTCCATTTTTATCGTAGACTTGAACGTATGGTATACCGATATACACATACCTTCGTACTAGACGGCAGTTAACTTTAATGTCCCATTATCTATAGCACAGGAGATGTAAACTGCTCGTTTTATACATATATATAATTTTTTTTCTTCCTCTCTCTCTCTAGCTCTATTCTTCTCATTTTCTACGAGACGAAAAATTGTGCACGATATAAATTCCCCGCTATTTTTACTCGATGCAAAACGAGGTATAAGATCCTTTCCTACCATACATTAGTTCGTAACTGCAAGGGGTAGACATGTGTTCGACTTGTTCCTGTATAGAAAATAAGTAAGTTACTTTGTAAAGAGAGAAAGAGAGAGAAAGAGAGAGAAAAAAAAAAGCGAAAAGCAAAACGAAAGAAGAAAAAGAAAGGGAAATGGAAAAACAGTGAAATGAAAGGGGTGAGAAACTCGAGTTCTTCGTAGAAAAGATCGATAGGTTGACTATTGCCGCAACAGCTTGTAAAGGCAACGAAGAGATTGACGAGGTGGAAACACTTTACCACGACGAGGTGAAAAGTCATTCAACCGAAAAGCTGAGGAACCAATGTAGGTGGTACATGTGTACACCTTTAGGGGTGCGAGGGCGTGAGGTGAAAGATTATACGAGTTTAAATTTATAGAAAAAAAAGTAAAAGTAAAGGAAAGAGATGAAAAGTATGAGAGTATTTATTTTATTCGTTATTTATGTGATTGAATTTTTGTTCAAAGTAAAATTGGATTTGATACTAACTGTCGAAATTTTGTCGAACAATGGCAATCGTCGACTATTGCTCGACAAATCAGAATCGAAATCGTTTAGAATGATCAGTAAATCGGGACGCATTGATATTCTCTGAACTGTAAAACAAACCGCGTTTTCATGCTAGTTTCACTAGGATTTAGCCCGATTTGTTTTATTGAGTATTTGAAACGACGCGTGCTGCTACCAGATTGTGCTTGGTTCACGTTACCTATTATCGGATTAACAATATATGGATTATATAGAACATAGGGTTGTATATTACGAATTGAAAACAATTCATGGCCACACATAGATATACCATATATTAGATTGGTTCTTAACTTGATCATTCTCGAATTTCAATTCTTCCATGCGCCAGGACGTCGAGAAATATATATTTTTTTTTTTACATGAGGCAAAACCGCAATTTTATACTTTAAATTCTGTCACGAAAATCTTCTTCAAACTTACATCCCGGTTTTCCCAAATAATTCGATAATTAATATTTTTCATTTTCATTTTCTTGTAGTTTGGAAGAGGGAAAAAAGAAATTTCATACCGTTCATTCTTCACCCTTACGATGTACTTATGATTGAATTGAAAATATGCTCTACGAGTGTAAAAATTTTCTATCCTCAACTTTCTTCTACACGTGTAATTTCATCTTTCGTTTCTTTTATGCCCCATATTTCCCGCTGAGTTTTACAACGGTAGTAATTTGATAGACGCATTCAGAGAACCGTATAGTATCTACCTCGTGAAATGTCTTAGTAATTTTTTTTTTTTTTTCATTTTATTCTTGTATCTCCCTTTTTTTCCGTCTGTTTTATCATGAATTATTCAAGATATGAAAGAAAAGAAGAAAAGAAAAACAACAACGACAATTTCTCTCCGAACACCAGAGGGAAAACAACCTGCGTCGTGCTGACGTAGGTCTGTAACGTACAGTGGACAATTAACACCCTCATAATTATCTGTTACGTCTCGTTTTACTTGGAGATCGTTACAGCCTCAAATACAGTCGGAAAAACCAGAAACGAATCACGAGAGTGGAATTGCTGAACAATTTTTCGTCGTTTTTCTATCTTTATACATAAATTCCGAGACAGTTATAAATTTTCAACAAACGAATACCTGCACTGATGAATTTTTAACTCTTTTAATTTGAAACAATCTATTTGACACAGAAATCCAATCAAATATCCGATTGAATTAAATATTGTGAATTTTTGAAGGGGGAAAGAAGGAAAAAAAAAAACTCTTCGACACTGTTAAACTCACGTTATAATATACAGGTCGAATTTTCACCGAATTTCGTATACCTTTTACCACGATAAAGTATGGAAGAGTTAAATGATTGAGTACGAAGCGAAAAGTTAATTTTCCCAGGACCATTAATTCGGAGAGCAAAATTGAATATTGACTCTTCGTTGTTCGACCGTATATTCAAAGTTTCAATTCGGTTTGAAGTTACGTATACGTAGATACCACCCACAGGCTGAAATTCTCTAAATCTGAAACCGTGTATGTGAATTCAATTAAATGCTAAATACGATAGCGATTAATGATTTAATTATAACAAATCTTTGTTAAAAAGATGAGGAAAAAAAATCCATTGTTATTCCTCCCTGTAAGTACTTGTAACGCGATACCTATTTCTTGCTCGTAAAACGCACCCCTTGTAGCAAATCCAGGCTTTGATCCATGTTACAATTAGTTCCAAGTCAAATTTCACCTTGGTATAATTATTCCATCGTAAATTGACGTCTTGGTAATACGAGATGAGTTCGTGTGCTCAAATTACATTCACCAGTTACAAAAGGGGTAGGTTTGTACTGCGTAACTCCTCAAACTTTCGCCGATCGAAACGTTCGATCAAACTGTATCGGGGTTACGACGAACGGACTTTGGAGGATATAAATGAGATAGAGAGAGGATTATCCCTTGGGTATTCTGCTCTATACGTGACTAGAAAAAAAAACAAAAAAAAAAACAAAAAATCAAATGGCAGATGAAATTTTTGAAATAACATTTTTCACTCGAATATAGGAACCGAGTATTGCAATTCTTTTCATCTTTATTGATATCCAAGTATATCGAAATCGATTGGGGAGATGGATATACAGTTTTGTTCTTCGAATAAAGACCGAAGTTCGATGAAGAGGGGTTTTCAAACCGCAAGATCGAGATCTCAAACATGAAATATCGCGAGTAGAATGTTGAACGCTGTTATACTGACTGACCGTTCCGAAGATAGAATCCGATAATAAACGAGAAAATCTTTTGTATATATAAATGTAATTTTAGAGTGTTATAAAGTCACGTCGTACGCAGAATTTTATTGGAATTTTAAGCGATTATTGAATTCTTAAAATTGAATTTCTCCATTTGAAATCCTCCGCTCGTCCATGAATAAGCACTCCTTTATTGCAATCTGTTTGCAAATATTTTTACTCAACGAATTCCTACGTTTCAATAATAATTCGACAATTTTTTCGACGCCTATACACGGCTATATGCTCACCATGTAAAAATGAAAAACTGAAAATAATAAAGAAAACAAAAATAAACTACGTACCTACAGTTTGCCCAACTCTATTTCTATTTACTTATAGACGACTTGCTTCAGGGTTGTAAAATATCGCTAAACTTCTGTAGTACATCACGAACAGACCGCGAACTCTTCGCCGTATATATAAACTTCTCAAAACTTTCTTCAAGATGGTTAGAAAAACCGTTGACTTTAAGACGGTCAGTTTCGACGTCGGACTTCAACTTCCAAACGTACTTATATACTTCTTATCCTTTTTATAACACCTGCGATCCTTCAAACTCGTTACTTCAAGACGATCGAGAAATTTCGTATTTCCTAAACGAAATCGGCGCTTTCGTATCCAGCAGATTTGATTGAATTGATTTACCCGTTCGGTGCGGGATAAATACTATTTGTCAATTTATCCGCGTACCCCGAAATGGTATATGGTAAACTATTCTGTCCAGGTGACAAAATATCATTGCTTAACGAACTGTGGCCAGTGGGCAGCCGAGGGAACCACCCGGGTGAGAGATGGTTTTCCTAACGAGGGTTTGTTCAAGACGACGCGACGTGAGAGTTGGAAGTGGTCGAATCAACACATTTATACTTTACCGGAAAGGCCCATTCCTGGGCAGTCCTACTTATTGTTGGCATTGCTCAACGGTCATTGTTTGACTTACGAGATTCTACCGAATAACAGGAGCAAATAATAATTTCAAGTTACGTACCTAGACTCTCCCCAGGTATTATTAATCAGGTTAATACAACCGGAGAATAATTCATTGCTTTTACTCAACTCTGTATTATAGTTTAGCAAATAATCACAGTTCCGAAACTCCTGATTTCGCTACGAATCTAGTCCTCAATCCGGTCATATTCGAATTTCAATTCTCCTATGGGCCAGAACGTTTCCATCATAAATGCAAGAAAAATTGTAGAAAAAAAAAACCCAGGTTCCTATCTAAATTCTAATTACAGCCCCCAAAGCCTTCGAACTTTCAAATTTAAATAACACACCGTATATATTGTGTGAAACTGAACCTGGAATCAAACGAATAGGAAAAATCAAACGAATAGGATTAAAGGGCTGCATAATATCCTCCGCGAAGTGTAGGTCAGAGATACTCCTGCTGTTTTGGTCCTAGTCTGTAATTTAAACTGCGAATGACTAAGCTTTAATTACTATCATTGTAAGCCGCAAATTGGCAATCAATTCAACGATTATAGATAATTACTGTTATCGAGGATTTCCCAACCGCGATAGTTATCGGCGGTTAACGCAACGGTTTCGAGGACAGTGGGTCTACTAAGGTCAAAAATTATCTCCCGAATAATATAATACCGTGTACTGGTACGGATGAAGGAAATAATAGTTCGAATAAATATACAGCAGAAAAAATAAGGAGAGAAAAAAATCGCGAAGAGACGGGATCGACGTGATTGACAGGTCAGCTTTAGGTAGAATTTATTCCTTCGTCCTTTGAGAAGATCACGGAAGAGAGAAAAACGAAAGAAAAAAATTAAATAATCCAAAGGATATATGGGACATCTTTATACAGCTTTGGGGGTTCGAGGTAAGCCGGTAGAGACTGTGAGGTTTGAATTTGACGGGTGATTTCATCCCCCGGAAGATGTTTTCAATTAGAAAAGTACCATGTTCGATATAAAGATGAGAATATAACGGAGGTATAAAAGATCTACAGATCAATAAGCTCATGGTATAACGTAGAAAGTCAAAGAGAAATCGTTCTTCAAATCCGACAACACGAATCTCTTTGCTAATAAAATCGTCCTTTATCTCATTTTCTTACTCCAATTTAATGTAGGAAGAAGCAGGATATATCCTTCAACAAAAGCGGCCTATACCTACCTTCAAAGTAAAAATAATCATATCAATGGATACGAACAGATCGTCTGATCCCCAGATAAAATGAAATAAAGTCAAATAAAATAAAATAAAATAAAAGACGATTTTCATCCTGTATTTCCCCGTGTCCCGGTGTCATTAAAATGACAAAACTTGACCCCTTCGCGGACGTAGTACATGATATAAAGGTAGGGGAAAAGCGATAAAGTATTTATTCCAAAAACTTTATTTCGAGGGTACAAATTTTTGCAAATAAAAATAAAAATAAAAATAACAACACCCTACCCCATACTTTTGTCGAGTAAAAAGCTAGAGGCTATATCTTCATCCTCGCATCCCGTTTCACCTCTTTGCCTTGAACTCTATTCACAGTGTCTGCATACAAACGTGCATTAATTAATGAAGTTCATCTACATAGAACATTACGGTTATTCTCTGTTCGTCGGCCGACTAATACAAATGCTTCGAGTAAACTCAAGACGCAAAGGTAATCATAATAATAATAATAATCATAATCATAATCATAACAATAATAGTAATAATATATATTTTTTTATTTAATGCAAGGGTGAATTTTAATGAATTTTTAGTATCCATTATCGTATTAGTTAGCTAAATGATAATATGTTGATAAAGCGAATGATTTAACGTTCAAAATTCAGTATTATCATCATTATTATCGACTTTTGCAGTACAGCTACTTGTGATTGAGAAATAATTTCGAGTTAGCTGGTAAAAGCTCGTTTTACTTTATATATTGAGTGCGCGAGGCACATTGGATATGTACATTGAGGCTTCAAGCAGGAGTTAAGTGCTTTCTGAACTCGTTAATTATAAAATTTAAAGCCGATAATATCTTGGCCACAAAAGTACCTTTCAGTGTAATAAAATCTCTTGATTAATCGTTACTGCAAAAGATGTAGCACGGGCGCGCGCGCGCGAACCCTGCAGTGCTGAAAATATGGTATAAGTTCTTAATCAGCTTGAACCCCACCCCCTGAATTACAGGGTTAAGAAAGTGTTTATATATTTTGCGATGATTGTGAGAATAAAAATTCAAATTCACAAAGTTACAACTGTGAATAAAAAAAAGTTTAGAAAATTAATATTGATGTAAAAATTGACGATTATAACATCGCTGGGAAGATAACACTGAGCAGATTGGCAAAGGATATTTCATTTGTACATATAGGTGTGTATAGGTATGTGTGTGTATATATATACTGAGGTATATATACACTTATACCAAGAGAATATGGTATATAGGTATACTTTTATCAACGTTATTCCCTGCGGAGAGAAAATTCTACAGCTAATTACTCTACCTACCCCCCATTGTCAAAGTTAGACAAATGAAAGGAACGAAAAGCTTTTCAACTTTATGAGTAAAAAGATAAAATGACGAAGGAAAACAGTACGGAAGTGAAAAGTATACATGGGGCATTCCACCTCACTTCAACCACTAATAAAAGAAATGAAAATAAAAAAAATATATAGATACATAGGTATGTATGAAAATTCTCACAAAATTACAACAAATTGGGCTAAAAATTCCCGAGATTGAACTTTATTTTCGACCGAATATTACAATTTTTGTCATTTTTCATCTGAATTGAAATTTTAGGTGTTTGCTAAATGTTCATAGATACATAGAAGAAATTCGGTGGTATTTTTATCCGATCAATATTCAATTCGCAGAATTGTTGTTTTTTTTTCTTCATCTTCTTTTTTCTACAGGGGCAACCACCCTTATGCAGCCAGTTTCGACTGGCGAAAGGCCCAAAGTGCTCGAGAACCGGCACTACCACGAAATCCCAAGCCAAGCCAAGGGTAGTTTATTAGTCTCGTACCATTACTCGTCCTCTCCTAAATTACGTATTTCCATCTCCTTTTAGACCGAGCTTTACCCGTATATCTGTCTCGTTGCGACCACAATCCTCATTGGTGACGTGAAATTTCACCTTGCATTAGAGATAATCGTCATTATTGTACATCAAATATTCAGAAATAACGATTCGTTGAATACATATATGTTTGTATATGTATATATGTATGTATGTAACCATATCTTGGCGAGATCCGATTTACGCTGTGAGTATATCAAGCCGGGACGTAAATCGACAAGTGTAATTCCGCAGGCGTCATGTAGCGCGGAGTGCATTAGAGGAGATGTTGCTACAGTCAGAAAGGACGATATAATCTTGTTGGAGGCGATTATCGTTGGATGGATAAAGAAAAAAAAAAAAGAAAAAGGAGAAAATAAAACTTACCGATATTATAGGGAGATTGAGTGGTGACGATGGGGGATTGCAGTATTCCTCCCTTACTTTATTCCTTCTTTTTAACTTACTATTTCCATTTTAGCCGCACCACCGCTCAAAACATGCTTCCTTACTCTCAGCTCGCGGTAAATTTATCGGAGTCGCATAAATAAATCTCCTTGGACGTCGCCGCGCAACCCCTTTTCCCTTTTTCCCTTTTATTTTTTTTTCACCTTGTCCCTTTTCCCTTTTTCCCGACTCCTGAGAAGAGCCGGTGCAAGGACGGCCGAACTTCTATATTTGTATTCATATCGGGAACCTCGGGGAAGTTATAACCACATTCATGATTTCGTTATGGCCATACTAAAAAAAACTTCCTTTATGTTTTCTATATGACGACGAAGTGGTGGCTGTAGCCTTCTTTCTTATTATATCTTTTTTTATCAATTTGAAGATCGATCTCACCTCCACATCCACATCGTAAAACTCTATCTGAATACAACCCTTTCGAGTACTGCAGAAAATTTCCTTCGCAGCTCATAATATTACCCGAGAAATAATCTGAAATGTGGAAAGGTAGAAGGTGGGTTCCGCGGTACACGATATACGCTTTTAAAGTGTTACTTTTAAAAAGAGAAAACGACCTACCACCATCTCCAACCTCCAATCTCCAACCTCGAACCTTCAACCCTCTACCATCCACTCGACGAGAACCCGCGTCTCTCTACCGAGTGGATTTGGCCAAGTTTTAATTGCATGCCCTACGAAATACTGGGCAGGGATTAAAGGAGTCCGTCTCTGACACGTGTGGGTTTCCTGCTGGTAGAGGGTCGTGCGTTTCTGGTTTCAGGCAATTTATGGAAACCCGTAACGCGGTTTTCAACGCGTACAAAAGACTGTTTTCACCGTACCAGACCATACATTTTATTTTTTTTTTATTTCTTCATACATAAAAATATTTAACTGGATCAGTGATACGCGGGAGAATTAATTTTTTGTTAAGATTCGTTCATTTCAAGATCGATTCAAATCATTTCGAAACGAAATTTTTGTACATGATATATCCTACTTCTGAGACACTCTTAAAAATTGAAAGAACCTCGTTTCCTTTATTGCAGATATAAATTTAGCGACCTATGTGAATCTGATGAATGAAATCGATCTGCTTTCATTAATTTCGTGAAAATGTCACAACAGGTCCCTATCGTTAATATAATTTGGTAACACGAACAGCCCCTGAATGGAATAAATCTGACCTTTCTAAATTACACAAACCACCATATAGAGGGTTGAGGACTCGAACTATGAATGTAACCGTGTGAAAATAGAAACTTTATAACTAATTAAACCGGCCTTATTATTTCATGGAAATTAATTTCAAAATGAAATCCGGAAAATTCAAATTGGCGCATTATAAAAGACAAAATAATCGCACCAGTTCGGCGTACTCTTAACCCTTTAAATCGTTAATCCTAAAATCGATAGGGGCGTTTAAAATAAATTTCTTACTTTTGTACTGTATTAAAAAATAAATAAAAAGAAAACTTATGAGTTAAAAATGGCTCCTTCAAACCTCTGACGATATGAACTATTGCAATGAAGTAACGGGGTACCGATGAGCTGACAAAGACACATATGTATGTGTGGTGGTTGATCATTGATACGGTGATGTATAACGGAAGATTGATAGAGCAGATAATCTATGACTGCGTTTCGACGATAATGACGGTTCCGTCGGAGGAAAACGTTCGACGCGTTGACATGGCTCTTTTCGGTATGGTTTGGCTCTTGCGTGTTCGTTCTGAGATGCGTAGATGCGCGAAGTGTAGACGTGACGAAATATTGGCCGCTCAACAAGAACAGCTAACATCTATAAACCAGATGGATTCACGATTGACCCTACATCAGGCATCGGTTAATCAACAGAATTCTGAAACCCTCAACACTTCGGCGACCACCCTGTTTACCCTCGATACACCAGGTGCTGCTGGTCCTGCGGGTAGCTACTGCGAGGTCCACGGATACATTCCTCCGAAAGAAGGTATCCCTTAAATAAATTTTTAACTCAAATTATATATCATTCAATACGCAATTATAACATGAAGCCCGATGCTTTCTTTCATTTACAAAAATAAATTGCGACTCGTATACCACAGCCACCATTTACTTTCATCGCAAACATGTCAATCGACGATACGGATGAATGTGGGGAATGGGCTTTGTTCAAATGGCTTCATTCTCTTCCTTGTTCTATGTATACGATATATGTATAGACTGATTACACCCGTACGTCATACGCATTTAGAATGGACGCCACTTGTTAGAGGCGTTCAATAGAATCGATTTCTTCATCGTTTTTTTAAACCGGACGTTCAAATATCGCTAAAAGTTTCACAGGTATTCACAATTCTCCACCTGGTTTCAGTCAATATTTGAATAACGTTGACTGACAGAGTCTCGATTCAAGGCTCATAAAAAAAATCAATTCTATTGAATTGAATTGAAATCTGAAAGCTCAGTTGACATCGCTTCTCATTTTCATTAGCGTCAAACAAAATCTGTCGTCTTTTTTTTTTTTGCTTTTTTTTTCCCACCCTTTTTTGCTTTCTCTTCTTCGTTTTTCTTTCTTTCTAGTCTCTAGAGTATCTAGCACACGTTTATTTAACGTATAATCTCGTTTTTGTTTCAGGTGAGTGAACCTTGCGATTGCGCAGGCTCTGCGCATTTTATGTACGTGTATAAATGGTCTTGATTAAAATAATTGCAGAGAATCAGAACGAGGTGAGACTGCGGGTAGAAAGAAAGACAGAAGGACAAAAAAATAAATAAAAAATTCTGATTTCAACGTCTTTAAAGAAAAATCTCTAAACCACGGGGTAAATTAATCGAATAAAATTTCAATCTGTATATGATCATTGAATTCTCTTTATAATCCGACAAACCTCTCAGATCTCTCCATTAAATTTCGTCACGAATTATTATCAAAAATTTGTCTCAACTCCGCCGAATATAAGGTTGAGAATACCATATAAGATACGCTTTTTTAAGTTGGCTACTTTTCCTTAAAGGAGCAAACTTTTCCCGCTAATTTCGCCCGTTCTCAAACTGACTTTTATGCACTTTTTTCTTTTTTTTTTCGGCACTATTACCTGCTCTCATAAACTCTCGGTATTTACGCTCGCACGTAGTCGACCCAGTTGTGAAATTGTTTCCCTGAAGCAACCCCGTACGCGACACTATAATACGAAACCTTGTATTACGCCTTAACACCGCAAGCTCATACGCTTTCAAGAAAATAATTTGAAAACGAGTGAATTTTGACAGCCTCAAATTTTCCACAGCGAAAACCGATCGATTTATCATTCATTCATAAAAAGAGAGAAAACAAAAAAAAAAAGATTCAAATAATTGCTCTTCGGATTTCAGAATCTAAGAACGAACTGTTCGTCAACCCTCAGCTAATTTAGAAAATCTATTTATTCATCTTAATCAGAGAAGTGTCAAAGGAAATTGAATTCTGTCATATACAATGAACTAGTTAAGGGGTTGAGTAACAATTTCCCAGAAGCAATTACCGAATCTTCTTACACACGTAAGCCACTTTACTTTACCGTGGTACTTAATTAGCGTTCTATACAGCCTCCTGTGTTTCTGATTCCTCGTTACTCTTCACCCATTTGCTCATTTTTTCGTCACCTACTTATTCTCCTATTCTTCACTCTGTGCCGATTATAAAGAAAGTGCAAAGTCGTCATAGTTCCGGGTCATAATTTCGTTTCTTATTTACTGTATACTCAAAGTCTTACAAAGGAACTAAACACCCTGATACTTAGCTTCCCCCGTTTACCTCATTGCAGCATGGCACAGATATTACACGGTGTAAACTTGTGGATCCTTTTTATTTTTCTCTTTTTACTCTTTACCCGGCCAAATAATTTACTCCTAGGAAATTACAACGCCGGGAAAACGCGTGTCGAGTTAATTACCTTCCGTATTACTATATATACATGTATATATACTACCGGACCTGCATTTCACCTACTAAATAAACCTCGCTGGTAATACTACGTGCAAACTAGCGAGTTCCTGAAATTTAACAATTTAATAAAGCAGTGATTTTCATTCCCAAAAAAAAAAAAAAGAAAAAAGAGAAACTCCAAATTTTCTCTCGCGATCAATGCAGTACTTTTTATTGAATAATCAATCTCGTTGCTTCGAATGCTTTGAAAGTTTCGCATATCGTTTTATTTCACCTATTATTGTTCGTCGGCTGAAAATTGTTCGGAAAAATAAAAAAGCTCTTTTGAGCGGATGATAGCCTTCCGGTTGGTTCGCCAATTTTACACTTCATTGGTACTAGGGGGTGGTTGTATTAGTTTTTCATTTCATTTTTGGAATATTCGAGCTGACCTCGGACGGTCAGAATACCCAGAGACCACTGGATACAAAGCACAAAGGGCTTGTTGCATTCATCCGTTATCTAAAGAAATGCACCTTCTATAATTAGAGGAATTTTCATGCGATTTGATACTGCTCTTAGAATAATAGTCCAACAAAGACCACCCTCTTGTACATCCATATTATATAAATGGTAGCTCTCTTACTCGTTACCTAGATCTTCTTGGTATGAAAGACAAAGGGAACTACGTCACGAACCGATTTCACGAACCCTTGCCCTCTCTGGGTCCCTCGTATACATAGGTATGGTATATATGGCATTATAGTTTAATGCACGCGATCCTTTTGTCTCAAACGATGCCTTCGAGCTTTGTCGTTTACTGTACTATACCTAAAGCTCCGACCTTACTCGTTCTATGGGCTACGCAAAACAAAGTGTTTTGCGTCTTTACCTCCGGGCTGAAACTCGGTTCGTAAATCTTTATGGAAAGCCCAGAACGTCAGGGATAGAAAAAGGAAAAAGGAAAAGAAAGAAGGGAGAAGGGAGAAGGGAAAAGGGAAAAGGGAAAAGAGAAAAGGGAAAAGATCCAAGAAGCCCTCGGATAGGACAGAAGCGAGACTATACACACTGGGCCTCCTTTTATTCCACCCTACAAAATCCACCTCAATATCGTTCGACAAAAACTAACAATTACTAGAAGCAGAACAGAAAAAGTTATCCACAAGTCGAAAAGGAGCTTTTATGTATCCATATAAAATTTTATCGTGGAACAAAGCGAATTTCTTCTATTTTTTTTCTTCTTCTTCTTCTTCTTGTTCCTCTCTTAAAATTTCCCTATGGACAGATTCAGCTCTTCGTTCATCGCGAAAAGAGTCTCAGAGATATTATAAGACAAACGATGAGGTTTCAGACAGTCGACTAGACGCGTTTCTCATAAATCACAATTACCGTAAAGACGGAAGATTGGTGGCCATATACGGGGAAGAGGACGGATCGTTGGTATGCGAACTCCGCTAAGAGCAATCTGGCTAATGTCATGGTATAACGACGAAATCTTTGCCAACTCCTATTCTCCGCGTCTGACGTTTCTCGCCTTTACTACTTAATGCACTAATGTCCAAGTGCGGGACTCTGCCTTTTAACTCGCAAGGGCTTTTCGTGATGATATTTCACCGCCTGACAACGTACGGTCTTTTCTACTAGATAGAAAAATTAATCGAAAGACAAATCCAAAGAAAACACCATCATCGAAGGGGTTATCGTAGGCGAGGCGGTGAAAATATGTCGTTTATAAAAAAAACACACAAAACGCGTTTACTGGTTACTCGGTAACAAAGAGAATATATGGAGGAAAAAAAAAGGGCTTTGACTCTATGCTGTAGCAACAACGAAAGTTGCTTTCTTTTTCCCTGTCTCTCTGTGAGGATAGGAAAATGGAAGCTAGACATTGGCGACTAAGGCGTCTTTTGTCGAGAGTAGGTAGAGCTATACAGTGCTTTGTATTCCATTCGTGAGGGGAATAAATTGTGCGGATTCTTTGGTAACGTGGTAATAATTCTGTGAACTTTATTAACTAAGTACGTAGGCAGTATATCATTTCGGGAGAGACTCGGTGTTTGACATTTGAAAGCCTATTTATTTTAAATGTAAGCCAAAACAAAGATGTGAAGAGTTTTTGGCCCTTTTTGAGGTAAAAACAGTACCAGCACCAACACCAGCAGCATATCTCATGGTGTATGAAAATTGGAATAGAAGAAAGAAAAAAAAACTCTTTTCGTTACGTCCCCGAACTTTTGCGAATGAAAAGAAAAGAAGCTTTTATGTATTTCAAAGACCGTGAGCTGTAAATTGACACGTGTGAAATATTTTCCTCAAAGTCGTGAGGCGACTTTGCAAAAGAAAAAATGTAAGCTTTTCTATTTTTATTCTTTTCTCTTTCTTTGGGCTGCTTTGTATTATTCCCAGCGAATATCTACCTGAGTATAGAACCTAGAACCTAGAACCTAACTCGTGCGTGTTTCACAGAAAAGGTAAGGTATAGAAAAAAAAAAAGGAGAATAAGAAGAAGACGAAGAATGTAACAAAATATAATAATAATAATAAAAAAAGCTACGAAGCTTCGAGCAAGAATAAAGAGTGAAGAAGTCTTTTTCGATAAGTTAAAAAGAAGCTCGTGATTCGAGAAGATTTGATGAGGTAGCATCAAAAGACTCTCCTTACTTCCGGACCATAAACCGAGATTATAAAATCGGTGAACTTAATTCCGAAGCAAATTTGTCCGAGCTATCGACCGACAGCGTATGGAGGAGTGAGCCTGAAATTGAATAGAAGTCAGCCCGTAGAATGAAAGGAACTTTCATTTACCTTAAACTCGAGTGAATCAAACTTTCCGGGAGTTCGTTTAAATTGCATCTCCTGCTGCGGTATGGGAACCTAAGACATCTTTCCCTAGATCTACGAGTAACCACTTTCCACTTAATCGTTAGAATTTCGAAGAGGCGGAACTCGCCCAAAGTTAAACCCCGACTGTTCTCAACTAAGAAAGAAGACAAATTACTACACCAAGATTGACGCTGAATACGTTTACTCGAGTAACACACTCGAGATCTCTAAGAAAAAAGCAGAAATAATAAAACAGAAAGGAAGCGGAAGCACCCCAGGTCTCAGAGTTCATCTCATCAGCCAAACTGGAAAGAGCAACAAGATAACTCTTCAGATATTCAAACTCACTATACGCTGCGAACGAAATTAGCAGAGAATCTCTGATCAAAGGAGAAGCTAACAATAAGTAGATTTGAGAGAACCGGAGGGATTCCCTGATGCGTATCGGATCACTATCGGTTCAACGTCACGTCCCTCTAACAGGCTCCATATTCCATTTCTCCTGACAAAGCTTTGGCCTTAGTCAATGGACGGAACTATATTATCAAATTGGCAGCCAGGCGGTAACTAGCTGTTTCAAAAGCCAGTAGCATATTATCCTGCAACGTTGATATTGTTGATGTTTGTTCATGAATGGCGATTAGTTCCTTGTCTCAGACCTAACCACTTCTGTATTCCATTCCAAATCATGGAGCACAGCCCAGAGTCCTTTTGACTGATGTTCTTAGCCCTGCAATAGGTAGGTATGTGTACCGGTAGAAGACAAATAGCATGACCCCGGCTCTAAAGGATCATGACGTGAAGTAGCTGATGAGGACAACCGGCTTCCGAGAAAGCCTCGCATCTGTACTTGTCGTTGAACCCAAGATCCTTACGATCCTTACGATCCTCAGTTTGCTGGACCGTTTCGGGTCTCTGTAATGGGATAAATTTATCGCGGAAAAAGTCCGGCTGCAGCTCCTTTGAGAATTTCCACGGAAAAGTCAGGATCGGATATCAATTCGAAGCGAATAGCTGGGAAATGAATTCGGAGTAATTCGGAATCCTGTTTCAATGATTATATTTTATCCGTTATTTACCGTCAGTTTATTTTTCGCTTTTATTTTTCGCCAGCCTCGATATTATCTAGCGAATTTTTAACAGCCAAACAGGTACCTCGGCCTCGATAGAGAAGAGAAACTCTGGAAATGACAGAGCAGAGTATGATAATAAATATATAAAGGATTTGATAAATTGATGCTACTGGAAGACTCTGGATAAAGTGGGACAGGGAAGGCCATTCATCTCATTTTACGGTATATCACTTCGCCAGTTTAGCGAGCTCTTCTTTCGGTTAAAGGCAGGGATTATCTTCACTCCACCCACGCATTTACCAGGGATAGACCTGAGTTAGACCTGAATGTTAGTTAATCGTGCGGTATTTGTCAGTCTTATTAGTCTCGTTTAGAGAATTCCGTAAAATGACTTTTTTTTTTCTTATTGTTAGTATAGAAAGGAGTTTAAATTTTCTTATAATTTCTAACCCGATTATTGGAATTTTCACTTTCGAAATTTCAGCTTAGGTTCGAAGCGCGATTAGTAATGAAAACGTAGCTCTAGCTGTAGCTATGAATAAATATTACCACAGAGTGATGTAAAATTTTTGTATATTTTTTTCAACGAAATCCCACATAAGTTGTGTCATAAAATTTTATGTGTTAATCTAGAAACTACAAGTATATCTACACACACCTAGCGTCTGGAGCATAAAACTTTCTTTTTTATATATACATCACAAATAAACGAAACGAAACGAAACACCGCAATTCCCGTAGGAACAGCGCGAATTCTGCACTGCAGCGTGGCTCGGTTATTTAAATATTAATATCAATACTAGGAAACAGGAGATTTGATTTTTTTCCTCTTATTTTTATTTCTTGTTTCTTGTTGCTTGTTTCTTGTTTCTTGTTTCTTGAATCGCAGTTCTGCCTCGACCGATATCTCGGTGTAATTTTTCCTCCCTTACTCTCTACATAGCTAGATATAGCTCTTGTATTATAATCTTTTAGTCCTTATTTATGTAAGTGAATCTCGCTCGGCATTGTTCCAGGATAACGAATGTTGATCTTCCCTCGTTTCACTATTCTTTTAGCTTGGTGACGAGGGACCAACAACAAAAGCCGCTTTAATACTTTTGCAAAGCGAGCTTTGAACCGGCAAATAAGCATTCTGCGGTAGGCAGGAAAACCGCAAAGATGAAAAATAGATTGCGTTTATATACTCTGAGAAAAACTCGCGTATTTCGAATCGATTTTCATTCATTAAATTCAAGATCGTCTACAAATAAGTTTTCTCACTACAAGATCCTTTTCCCAAATAAAATTTCATTCAAATTTGAGAAAAATTCGGCGTTGAATTTGGCCGATTATTAGCCAACGCCGTTACCGAATTATTTCTGCGACCGTGGGGTATAAAACGCGTTGGAAATAGGATAAAAATATCAAAATCAAGCCATGTTCATTTGGTAAAAGTTTACAAACCCTAGGGCGTGTTTTATTTAAGAACTGATTAACGCTTTTCATTCGTTGAAAAAAAGAAAAATAAAATGAATAAAAAACCAACTGATATTTTCAATACGGGGATGTATACCTGATATTCGCATAGAAAAATTGGCATGATAAACCCGGTTTCAAAATAACCAGCGAACGACGAGTCTAACCGAGTTGATCATTTTCGCAAATAAAAGCACAGTGTACACCTATACCAAAATTACACAGCCTCGTTACAAAGGATTCGAGTATTGCTCCTAGTTTCAAATTCTGTTTTCATCGACGTTTGTAAAGCCTCAGTGGTACATATACACGAGTGTTTGTATGTATATATACATACATATATATAGATGTATATATGCATCGACGTCGTAGTTCAAATAATTTTCACAGGTCAGTGAATTGAGCTGACCTAGCGCGCCTGAATTCGTCGAAGTCTGGTCAATCAGTGGTCTAATATTGAAAGGTATTTAAAATTTAAATTGCTGATACCAGAGATTTGTTTACTTATCGTTTCGCTGCGAATTAAACCGCACGAATTGCACAAATAGACGTATAAACAACTCGCGTATGTATACCCTACGGGAAAGTTGGATGCTGTTGCTCTGGATCTGGCGGCAGTACCGACTAGGACTCCCATAATTTACTCTTGGCGAAACTACTCCCAGGTAAACGCCTAGGGCGAACAGAAATCCTCCGCCAACTGTGCTTCCAGGATTATGTACCTGCCTTGCCCATTCTGACCATGCGGATAGATATACATTATACATACTAGGCGAAATTCTGTTGCTCGTAGGTTTATACCTAAAATTTGTACACGCGCGTCTAGACTCCGGAATCTAGATAGTTTAATATTCGAGTAAATTTCAGAGCCGGTGTAACGCTCGGGATATTTGTTTCAAGATAACGAAACTTCATATAGGCAACGAGTGAAGCCGCCTAAAGTAACTTATCAAAACTCGCGACCTTATAAGCGGTCCGAATATTATTGCCAATTTTCATATCAACAATTTTCTATGATTTCACTATCACTAGCTCTATGTACTACGTTCAATCCAATAGTTTAGAGATTTATTTTTCTCATTTTCTTCCCTTATTTTATTTCATGCAAATCCAACCCCGCGGTCTTCTTTCTCTACGCGTAATGAGAAAAGTTTTTGCGAAATGCATAGCGAGCTTCTTAAATTACAAATTTACTTTATAGAACAAGTAATTCCTTACCTATACATGGATTTAAGGGTGTGTAGGTACGAAATGTCATTTCTACGGACGGTTGCCTTTCCTCGCTCGGAAGAGATTCGTTCAATTTTTCTTTTCTTTTTTTTCCTCCTCCTCCTTCTGATTATTCAAATTTCAACTCTTCGCACTTGTGACACAGGATTATATTGCTTCTTTCTTTTTTCTGATATTCAATTATCCTGCGAGTCATGTCGCGTACGGGCTTGTCCAGTACAGAGTCTTATCACTTACGATACGGTATTCCACCCTTGCCTTCGCTTATCGTTAACCAAAACTTTCGAACTAAACTACAAGTGCGATATGGGGAGTGAAAGACAAAGAGAGAAATACACGGGGTAGGTGTTTTCCGGTTGTTTGAACAATGCCAACGGGTAGAGAGATCTTGCTAAACCTATGAGTAAACAACTGGTTCGAAAATTCGCAAACAATTCGTTGATTTATGGTCATCTACCCTAACAACATTTTTTCGGATTAGGTATAATTGGGCGACAAATCTCACTTATATCTTTAGTAGCAAATTTACGAAATTTTATTCAATTGAATTTGTTGAGAGGAAAGAATCCAAATTGGAATTTTGGCTACTTAATTAATTCCCGAAATATGTGAAATATTTGAGTGTATTTTATTAATCCAAGGGCGATTATTTGAATTTTTATTTTCTGTTTATTTTTCTGGAATGTAGACATTTTTCAAGGCTTCTAAACGACAGGTAAATATTTTAATATACGATCGAAATTTGGAGGATTTTCGTCCGTATAAGAATAAAAAAAATTATTATGCGAGTGTATTAAATTTGAGTGAATTTAAAAAAAAATAAAGAAAAAAGCTCTATTCTCGGTGTCGCTCTAGCGAATGCACGAATGAAATCGGACTGGCATGGCATAGCATGGCATGGTGTATTAATGGCGAGGAGGAATACATTCGAGACATCCTTTGAGAATTTATAATGCAATATAAAGCCCCGTCTCAAATATTTCAGGGGGCAGAGAGAGGATAAGGAAAACTCGAATTCCAGAGTCTGCCTACGCGTCGCTTTTCCCTGACGAAAAGATTGCATATCGTCTTTATACGCACCCGCGCAAAACGCGTACATGTCATGACGTAGGCTGGATATGTATGTATCCAGCCTCCATATATACGAGTTCAAAAAACCCACAGGAGTCGCTAGGCACGCGAAATGAAACACGTACAGCAAAAGTTGTACATCAATTTTTCACCCTGTACTTTACTTCAATTGAATCCAACGACTGCAGGGTACTGAAAATGAAAGCTCTCCATCTCGTATACTTATTTCAAAATTACCGTTTTATTTTTCCCCCCTTCTTTGATATTTACTTAATTGAAATATGAGAAATTAACGTGGATTATAGAACCGTATTGATCCTCAGTCATTTTTTGACAGTCTCATACGTTTAGAGCATCGAAAATGACTCGCGAATTCTTTCTATATTAAAATTTTTATCAGATATATTTATACTTGGAAGATAAATCTCGAATCTGTTCCCCCTTTTTCCAGTACTTGATTTTTTCTTTAATTTTCCTTAAAGAATTCAAAATTCTTCACATTTCAGATATATTTCATTCGCACGAATGCCTATCCCGCTTTTCCGACTCTTTAGCGAAGCATTTCTATAACAGGATTCCAGGATACAAAATATTCAATAGTCTCTTGGGTTTCTCTTTGGCTGGTTGTATTAGACTCCTTCTCATCCTAAGCATATAGCTATTTGTTGAATTCCGGGGTATAATTCGCTCGTCAATTGACGCGGAGGAAAATTTTATTCGACTGACTAAGTTAGCCGAAGCTGGACCACCCATCGACCCATGTCAAAAGTCAGAATACTTCTTGGCAGGAGGAAAAATCAAGGAAAACTAATCGTTGAACCTCGCTTTTATTTTTCAGGTGACAAATTTTTCAACAATCTTCGATTCTTCACAATCCTTTCTTTCATTATTTCTCTCACCTGAATTTGAGGACATCGACGATCTCCTTCGGGCCCAGAAGAAAAGCTCGTTATGTTTTTCTTTTCGCAGGAATAAGGATGAATATATTAATCTAGTCATAGTTTGAGCCCGATATTACCGTCGCTTATGAATTCCACCCCTGATTCTCTGATATTGCTTCTCTTTGCTTTCCATTGCGTATTCGCGAAAGTCTGTCACATATCGCGGATACCAATCTGCAATTTACAACTTGACGTTCACGATTTCCATCCGTATGTTGACGCTTGTTAATTGACACAACACGTGGGATTACACGCGCGTCAACAAGGGTTGAAAATTCATTAAAACCGAGGACAACAAGCAAGTAGATACCGAGTTTTGAGCTCAACCCCATATACGTGTGTTTGCTGATCGTTAACACGTCCTCGTTGCCACCTGCAAGCCTATCCGTTCTTATACAACATCCTGAATTTCCTGACGTCGCTAATTTTCCAGGATTATATTATCACGCTGCTATCATAATGATCATTATTATTATCATTATTATTACTACTCATTATTATCGCGTCTAGCATTCGGGGGATGATCAAAAACAAATTTTCATTTTCTTTCTAAATCCTCTCGACATTTCCTTCTATATTTATATTTATATTTATATTTATTGTTATAAATTGATACTATTTTCTTTATTTTCCTTCATGTTTCAGATATTCAGGAATTTTACGAGCTGACGCTGCTTGACGAGACCAAATCGATACAGCAAAAAACCGCCGAGACAATCCGTATCGCCAACAAGTGGGAGGCTAGTGACGGTCCCATTACTCCGACCTTCGCCCAAAATGACGTGAGTCGAACCTTTTCACTTTCACTTACTTTTTCTTTTTTCTTTCTTTCTTTTTTTTCTTCACTTCTCTTTCGTCCTTCTTCCTACCTTATATACGCTTCGAATTGGTTTTATTTTTATGACTTTTCTTTATATATATTATATACCTATCTCGGTATATAGGCGAGTCGATAAAATATCAAAGAGAATCCCTGTGGTGTGTTTTTTGTTTCTGTTTTTTTTCTGTTTACCTCGCGATTTTTTTCATAAAATATGAACTTATTTCTTATACTTATTTTTCTTCTTCTTCATCTTTTTCTTTTCATAATTTTTACACCTTTCGTTGCCTACGATATTAATGAGGAAAATAAAAATCGGTAGAAAAAAAAACGCCCTGAAAAGAAACGAGAAACTGTCTCATTCCTCTCTGATATACCTACTTTTACTATATTTTTATTTTACTCTCCAATCCCTTCACATCGGAAAGCAACGACGTTTATTTGAATCTTTTACCTGCAGTGTGAATTCTTTGAAATAAGACAAGGTGAAATGAAACAGCAGAGGGGTGGGGGAGTGAAACAAGGGATGCGGATTAAATAAAATGGGAAAAGAAAAAGTTGGTATAGAAAAAATTAAACGATCTGAAAGTAAAGTAAAATGTAATTATCGCCGTTAGTATGATTCAAGTAGAACACGGTTGAATTGATTCGAAAAAATAATTATTACGCTTAGATATATGTTAGATCGGCGAAACATTAACGTCCGAAGTCGAGGGTTCGTCTTTCTTTTACGTATTTTTATTTTTCTATCTTTCTTCTTCTTCTCCTTCTTCTTCTTATATCTTCTTTCTCTTTATTTCGTTTGGCGAGAAAGTCGAGATGGCCAACGGCGATAATTGGGGATGATGAGCCACGAGGGAAAAGACGTCCGTATAGTGTCCTTGCTGACTGGCAGCTCCCTCGAGGCTTCTACTGTCGCCGTAGTCTCCGATCACTTCCATCGATTCCTTCTTTTTTTTCTTTTCTTTTTTTTTCTTTTCATGTCTTTTTTTTTACCCCGTTGTAACCCCCAGCAGCTTTGACCTCTTTCAACCCCCTTATAACTCCGTATGGTGGACGTGATCAGCAAAACTATGTTACGCTACGATACAAGAACAGTAGTATATTATATTTAATAAAGGATTATGTGTTATATTTCTTAGTTTCGTTCAAAGATTTCGATACATTATTTTATACGGTGCGACTGTTGTCTAACATATATAAAAACGATTTGTCAGCCTTTCCTTATTTCTTTTTGAGGTACACCCACGCGGGCGCTCGAGGGTAAAGGAGACTGAGTTGAATATGAATTCGTGTTTCCGCTGTTACATCTATTCAGTGATTGTCTAAATATAACGAAGAAATTTCATCCCTTCATTCAAACGATCCTGCGTTTAATTTTAGAATTAGATCTCGCGGGGCGGATAGATAAACGGAAACAAAACCTTGTTTAATTTAATCTAGAAATTAGCTCGTTCACAAACGTGTTAGGTAACGCCAACCCGATTGCCAGAGGGAAAGTGAAAACGACCTACACAACGTTTTTTGAGACAAGTAAAAATAACATAATCCTCAAGTAAACGGACAGGCCCCTAGCGTAATAAGAATCGTTAGCGAACGTTGTTCGGTGTTTTTTCGCATTTCCCGAAATTTCTAAGTTTTCAAGATTATCACAATCAACGTGAGATCTCTTCGTAAAACTTTCCCTCTCAGTTTTGACGGTGAAACTGAACCAGAAATAAAAATGAATTGATACGAAAATTCTACAAATTTTCGTATCAATTCATCGAAATATTGTACGTTATTTTTACACACAGACTCCATAGATTTTCATCCAAAGTCTGTAAGAATAATTGAAATGCATGGTGAAATGCCTGCCGTTTTTATTTTTCCTACGTTTGAATTTTTTTTCTTTTTTTCTGTTTTTCGTTTTTCGTTTTTTGTTTTTTCTTCGTTCTCGAATCGTAACCCTGCTATAAATCCCATTTGGCCACTTGAAACAGGCAATACATCAACTCTGTCTGCTCGTACATCACCAGCAGCACGGTAGAAGCAAAGCAGCATCCAGTACACAGCGTCAATGTATAATGCATGCTCGTGTACCTATGCCGTGTTACGGTATACCCATCTACGTACGGTACAGAGAGAAGTACGTGAATAGGTAGATAGCTAGGTAGGTAGTATGTATAACTATTCTATATATCTATGTATTACCTATAGGTATATATTATAGAAGTTTACGTAGCTCGGAACCTCGAAGCTTTCGATATTCCAAATATTGACGATTTTATTCCGAGTATATAATAGTATGTGAACTGTTATATATCTATACAGGTATTATATATGTATATGTATATTTAGGTACGTCATATTGGTTATAAATATCAAATGAACTGCAGAGTTTCACCGCACAATTTATACCTACCCTTGTATTAAATTTTCGTTTTAGTTATATATAGGTATGTATAATAGTTATATGTACGTATAGGTATACATAAATACCCTAGAACGTATCTTTACGAGGTCATGGTGGCTCGAAACTCTCACAAACCACTTCGTCGTCGTAGGACCTTTAACCTTCGTCCCTCATTTTAGCTCTGTACCTAAGGATTAACCCAACGAAACTATGGTAACTCGTGGACAAAGTAACCGCGGAATCTTGTTTCTCTAATATAATAATGCGGACCTCATGCCTTGGGGAATAACATGGTTTGCTAAAAATTTTTGAAACCCACCCTCCTTCCCTCCCCCGCGCTTAGTCGTTTTCCCGACTTACGTAAATTTCTCAATTTTCTAATAACATTTTTTTCCATTTTCTCTGTAATTTTAAAACGAAAAATAATACTCGTATTCTGTGACGTTAGGGGAGTTGCAATAAGTGCATGAAAAGTCGAATCAACGGTGGCTACTTTAGCAGTGACGCGGACGTTACGAAGTTATCGCCAGCTATTCCCTTCTATTCTGTCTTGGGTCTCGTATTTCGCGAATTTGATACAAAGTTATGAAAAGTAGATTTACCTTAGTTCCTCGCGTGAAGTAGAGTAAAGCGATGTAAAGTAAAGTGAGGTGAGGTGAAGTGAAGTGAAGATAGTGAGCTGTAGAGTATTCGGTACAGGTACATTTTAGATATATGAAATTCTCCTTATTCTATACCTGCCCAACTGCTTCCTCGGCGGAATAGGATTATTTATTCAAAATTCTGAATACACAAAACAAAACTGAGGATTATCCAATCCCCCGAGATTCTAGACGAACTCCAAAAGCAAACGAACTTTACTCACTTCATTAAATATTATACTAAAATCGCTTTTATCTGTATCTTTAATCCTTCGAATAGCTTGAACATTTCGTTTAATCCCAAACGTCTGGATATCAAACCCCTATCACATAGTAGAGAATTCTCTTCGTGATCTTTCTCGAGGAATATATCGGTCACTCAATTAAGCACAGGATAATAGTTCAGCCCCTTCTCCGAAGCATTGAATACCAAGTGGCAATATCTGCCGATCCGTATCAGAACCATCTATCATTATTGTTCTGCATTGGTGAGATTGGAGGCAGTAGATCGTCTCTCTTATCAAAAAATTAGGCCGTTTACTTAGCTCATGTAGTATACATAGAAAATGAATTTTTTATTTTTTACCTAATTTAGATAAAAGCAATAATTACAATTATCAAAAATCTTTTTGAAAAACCCAGCTGATTCAATATATCGCTACTCTGTTTCAAACATCATGAAATATTCGAGGCTCATTTATCGAGTTTAAAAAATGGTCAAACGTTTCAGTGACACGAGAGAGAGAGAGAGAAAGAGAGATGGAGGGTGACCAGCCCTCACGCATCACGTATCTCTTCGTAACCTAATAAACCTACGCTTTGTGGATGTTGGGTAGTATATATTCACACGTGTTGCCAAAGTCCTACATGTTTGTTCGACTCTTTTCTACCCTCGAAATAGCAATTCAGTAGCGATTCACGCGAAGTGGTACAAGTGACGGTAATTATGGATTCGATTAAAGTTATGCCTGATTAACCCTTTTTGAATTATCGTTAACGGGAGCAATTCAACACCATGTCTACGTACATCGGTTTTTTTTTCCTAATTTTTTCTTTTTTTTTCTCTTCTTCCTTCCATTCCTCGTTTACTTTCAATTCATTTTTTATTTATTTTTTCGCAAACAGTTCAGATAGCAGGAGTTCAATGAATTTTCTACTTCACTGAGTAAAGCTGATATTTTATTACCACTGGCGATCTGATACTCGGAAAATATCATTCACTGATTAAAAAAATAAAAGGATGAAAAATAAAAAATGTTTACTCAGTTGATCGAATAACGAACGTATAACATAGGTATCATATATTCGTTCTATTTTTAAATTGAAAAATTAATATCAAATACCATGACGTTGTGATAATGTGTTTAATCTCGTTTAGCAAGTGCCAGGGGGTTTAAATTAGGGGAAAACTTATACACCATACGCATCTGCGTCCCAAGAAGTAAATGGGTAATAGTTTATCGGTGTTCGTCGCTTACCTGGAAAATTACCTGGCTTATACGAAATAATAGCGAATGGACCTATAGGGTCGTAGATCTTGGATAAAATTGCATCGATATAGGAGACGGTACCGATATTCCTGTTCCTTAGTTACTTAGTTTAGACCTAAATTGGCTCAAACTGTTTATTATAAACAGTATTATCAACTCCCAGGCCTGTCTCTCGCCATTTCTCTTCTTCTCCTTCTGTAGCTGCCCTTTCCTACCCCTAACTTTATCTACCCGTCTCTCTCGCTCTACTTTAGCCTTTGATTAATTCAAAACTTGACTTGCTCGAGGCTCTTCCCTCTGAAAGCAAAATGATGTCTGGGCAATCTTCGAGATACATTCCCTAAGCTGTTCATAACCTTGGCTCTATATCTATTTGGCTTTATCGTAGAGTAAGTAAAAAGGAAAATCCTCAGATGAAACCTGAAGGATAATGTAATAAAATAAAATGAGAAACATTATTTAATGATTTTCATCGCGAAGTTGTTTAACTGGATAACTTCGCTGCTTCGTAAACTGTATTAAAGCTTGCAAGCCTGTCCCTCTTTATTTTTGCTTCTTTTTTCTTCGTCTTGTTCTTCTTCTTCTTTTCCTAAAGAGAGATTTTTTCGCGTCGTCTAATGAAGCATCCTTTAAGATCCATTCCTTTTACAGTTTGCCACGTGCTCGAGCCAGAAATTGGCGGAGGGTTTAAACGTGAGCAATGTCTCGCTCGATTAACCCCCTAAAGAAGTTCAACGAAGACACGCGGAAAGACGAAGTAGCCTGTGAAATAACACGAAGGAAATAGCCTGCTCTAGTTAAGTTTTAATGTTGCAAAATTTCACTGATTTATTATGATAATTCTCTGTCTCTTTCTCTCTCTGTCTCTCTCTCACTCGCTATTCTCATAACTTTACATCTTACATCTTGCTTATCTACGAGCCGGAATTACGTCGCTAATTTTAGCCTCGAAATTCCCACCCCACTTTCATTCGTTAATTCAAAAATAAGAAAAGAACAAGAAGAAGGAAAAGTCTAATATTTCAAATATAGTAGAAAAAAAAAGGTGTGTGCGTGTGTTTTTTTTTTTTTCTCTTTTACTCAAGAATATGAAACGTAGGTATATTTTTTTGCAGCAAGTTTAATTAGCTCTTTGAAGAAAAAAAAAAAAAAGAAAATTCGCGGCTGGAAATGACTAGACTTTCAATTGCCAGGAAGTGTGTAATAAAAAATGTTCACAGCTGGGAAATACTCCCGGTACGTGACAAGAGCCCCGATTTCATACTCCGCCATTTCTCCTTTTACTTCCTTAATATTTCACTTTTACCTTATTCCGTCCATCCATGTCACTTCCGGGTTTACTTTACCTAAAATTTACAGCTCGTTTCGACCTTCGAATTGATATATTTCATATTTTATTCCATGTATACAAAAGCAATTACACCAACTACCATATCTATATTTACTTCTATACCTATATTCCTATTTGAATATACTAAATTCAGTCGGTTCCATAAGACGGTGCAGCTTTTAGCCACAAGGCACCATGGTACTCTAAATTTGCATATAACTCTGTCTCTGCGCTCGTTTATGCATATGTGTGCATCTACACGTCGTATCCTGGAAAGACAGGAAAATCTCATCTCCCGAGGATTCGAAGCAGTCGGCAAAGTCTCTGACCCCGTAATAATTAGGGTGCATTAATATAAAGAACTGAATCGTGCGAGCTTTGAAATTTTCAACCGTCTGACTATACGCGGACCGTTACCACTACACCGAGTACTCTTCGCTCCCTGTTGATCCAGTCTTTTATCTTTATTTCCCCCGTAACTTAACAAAGCGTAACGGGCTCTCGCCTTCGCGACATTTTCGATTAATTCACGCCTTTCCCAGATCTTTTTGGCCCGTGAGTTTGCGAGATATGGGCCTAGCCTCTGAAAATTGCGAAGGTTGTTACGAAAATTGAAAAAGTTACGAGGAACTAAATTTAAGGTGGTAAAAAGGAACGGGAGTAGACAGTTTTCTTTTTTTTTTTCTTCTTTCTTTTTCCTTTTTTCATTATATGATTAGACGGTCTAGGTAAACGTTCTATAATATTGAACATGAATTTTCTTCCATCCTGCACCTAGGGAGCTTGGATAATTAATATTTTTGTATTTTTAATTCCACTTGTACTTAACAAAGGCAATTAAGCATTCATGCATCTTCCGAAAGCTCGCTGTTCTTGGGGGGGTTAATTTGTCAGCCAGTGATTAATTAGCTCGTTTGTAATTATTTGCCAACGGCTATACACCAACCTGCACCGTAATCCCGGATTCAGGTTTACGCGGTTTATGTTTCCTTCATTTGCAATAAACGGACTATACTGTTTCCGCTGTTCTATGCTATTCCCGTTTCTATACAATACCGAAAACGTACGTAGCTAGCACCTAACTCGTTGCGCTAATTAATCCGGCAAACTTCCAAAATTGCTAAATTTTCAACAACGAGAGAAATCGAACAGTTACATTAATATCCAACTTCGAGATCATAAGGGTAGCTATAGATTATCTCCAGGGATATCATTCCTGGCCAATATAACCGCTCCTCGCATATCTCAAACGTATAACGACTAGCTCTAGGCTAAGATGGTTGCGATTTTATCGCACTGCAAGCGATAAACTAGGCTTGACTTCTCTGGGTTAGGTGAAGTTGCTCACATCTTTCTTCGCGTCGTTAGGTTAACCTGGTGTTCCATCAAATCCAGGTTCACCCAGCTGGCTTGCGTTTAGGATATGCAGGCATAAAGACAGCCCGAGGTTCGTAGGCTGTAGAGTAACGAAATTTCGCAGATTCGCTAATTTTTAACGAGAATAAAGATGACGATGATTATACCCTTAGGTAATCTCAATTAACCTGCTACGTTCGTTAATTTCATAGTTAGCTTAGGTTTCTACCCCATGCAAGGTACATCAGGTGATTACCCTCACCTGACCTACTCGGAGTTTCTCATCCTCATCCGTGCGATGATGAATGTGGGGAATTCCGACCTCTGCATCTTCAGCTAAACACGCCACTTGCAGTATTCCCCGCGGTTCATCATTCCCGAAATTGTGGAGACTGAAGGCTTGATCATAGGCTTGCAGGGTGGGTTATTTGAGATTCTAGGATTTCGGACTTTTCGAAGTTTCTAAAGTCCTGGCGGCATATCGAATGGGGATAAATACTGCGGGTAGAAATATCCTTGTGGTTTTTGTAAATTAAGTTGAAGTTTGATCGTGATTAGTAATGGGTTACGGATCTTGGAGTTCTTGAAATGTCTAACTTGCAGTAGGAGCTCGTGAGAAAACTTAAATTGCTTTTTCTTCTCTTGAATTCGCTTTTGAATACCAAGTAGTAGCAGTAGTGTCGGAAAGCGGCTATTTTCAAAGCTTACGATTCTTTTAATCTGGAAGTTCTCGAGGTATTCGATGAAAATAGGTATCGCATAGTCTGTAGGTATAGTATAACCCGTGTCCATGCCCTTCGATATCGCCTCTGAGCCCCCAATTCGAGACCCCGGTGGAAATGTTATGCCAGCGAAGCGGTTTTTTCTTCTCCAATACCCAGCGACGTGAAAACTGAACTTCAGAAGGGAAAATCTTCGGTTTAATAAATAGCTCAATTACAAAGATCTAAAGCTTTCGACTTGCCTCGCGGGCGAAAATATATAAAAGTAAAATAAAAACCGAAAATCGAAAGAGGGGAGGATTTTTTCTCATCTTCTACGAGCGTAGTATCAAGTTAACTCCTTGAATATATCGAATATATCGAAAAGGAAGAAAGAAAAATTTGAATGACACAGATATAGAGTATAAGACAAGTAAAGTCGTAAGAATTTCAGCGAACTCTGAGGAACTTCTGGAGCAGAAGGAATAAGACATCTTCGATTCTTTGCGGAGCTGAGTTTCGTGGTAAAAACTGTTTCCACTCGGCTAGCCTCTGGCATTGTGTGTTTTAATCCTCGTTTTCTTTCCGGTCGCGGTTCTGTACGAACGGAATTGATCAGCAATTCGATTTATATTGATTAGAGTTGAACAGACGGTCGCATAAAAGGATTGAGTCAAAGACCGGGGTCGAGTGCAAGGCTTTAATTATTCTTTCATTTCATTTCTTTCGTAGCTTTATGGGTATTGACCAAATTGTTCACCTCTCTCTCTCTCGTTCAATTCATCGTTCCGATGCGATAGTATCGGTGTCGTTGTTTCCATTGTATTGACACAACCTTAATTCCCGGCGGTGAAATTATTCCGTTTTATTAGACTGTGAAATGGTTCGGGATACTGGATTCACGCAAAGCGAGAACCCGGGCAATAAAGCCCGAAGGGATGTCTGAAATTGGATGGAGTCACAGAGACTGTTGCCCGGCGTATATACCAGGGATGAAAAAGCCACAAAATTTCAACGTCGTTGCCGCACCGACGAATTCATACAATATTAAAACACACCGCGTTCGAGAAATGACGCCGGTTATTCTTAGGCCGCCGAGAGTCAGAAAGAAATTCTATTCATCATCGATAAATGATTTAAAACTCACGTGTGTATATTACAAGCACTTTCGAGTTTCTGCATTACTAACAATTAACTTAGCTACGGCAGGATTTTATTAAGCTTTCCAATTACACGGCTATTATATTCCCTTTACTCTCCTTTCACGAGCCACTTTCGCTATCTCATTAAGCAATTACTAAATTCAACGTGGCTTTTAATATAACCATGAAAAGACTAATTTGTAACGAGGTATTACCCGGGCAGAGGAGATGAGAGGAGAGCTGCATGGTCTCTAGGGCGAACTCCTGGGGGGTTGAATCGAAATCATTATTTAAAATGGCAAAGTAGAAGGAAGAATATCCGTTAATATAAACCGTCAGACGTACTAGGTATACGGAGGACGTTGATCACCATATCCTTTGAGCAAAGTTTACCGTTGCCTATTTCAACCCCTCGTCACAACTCTTCATACACACACACACACATATAGCTATATTTATATGACACAGGTATATGTGTGTTAATTAACGTGTAATCACTTGAAAATTTTCTCCGTCTATAATCCTCCAATCAGAAATCATCGGAGTCCTTTTCCTCCACCGGCTCACCCATTAATTCATCTTTATTTGCCCGGATTTTCTCTTCGCTTTCCATTTTCCATCCGCATTCCACATTGCATTACGCTTAGCCTTGTATGCTCTCGTCAATTTCATGCATACCCGGGTGTATGTAGTATGTGAACGTGTTTGCATTACCTTATTGCGTGCCCGGATAGTGGAGGTAATGTTTGATGGAAACTTCCCTCATAATTTATTTTCAAATTTCTTATATACATCCATCGCAGCTTGTTATGCCGCAATAGTTGAACGAAATCGGTTTTAGAACGTTGATTATTCATGGTATAGCTGTTTTCAATTAATTACCTTACGTAAGCACCTTTCCCCGCTACAGACCCCAAACTGCCAACTTTCTCTTAGGAGATACGGGGCTCGAAAATGTCTCTGGCGAACGAACCCCGAAAACGCAAAAACAAAGGCTCGAGTAAATTTTACATCTTCTCTTTAGGGTTGAATTCCGTGCAGCTTCGAGATCCGATGAGATGGGGAAATAAGTTTGATCGCGGATCCAGATTCATTTTCTCACCCTGTGTTATTCGGATGATATTATTAAGGGAAGATCAAAAGCCATCAATTCGGGGGCGGCTTTAAACTTGTAATTAATATTTGCCGAACTTTATCTCCGCTCGCCTCACTCCCTTCTCCTTCCTCTTCTTCTTCTTCTCATTCTTCTATCTTTCTCTCTGCGATTTGTGGCCGCCGAATGGTTTCCTCCGCAGCGAATCTTCTCTCGCTCATTACTCTAACTTCAATTACTTCGAGTAAAATTGAATTAAACTCGGCCCCTTATCGTACCATTCGCTCGGCCGCTCGTCAGCCGATTCGCCAAGATTTCCACTCTATTAGCGGTTCTTTGTCTAAAAGTTTGAGCTCGTCTAGATTCCTTGGCTCCTCTCTCCCTCCTCGAATCTTCTCGGTATTTTTATCCCGTCACACGATAGTATTTTAATACCTCATCCAGCCGGAATGCACTTCCGGTGTTTTTCCTCCTTTTATTAAGTCAAACAATGATCACTTACCAAAGTAATTTTCACGCGGATGCAAAGACCTGAGAGTTTGCAGTTAAAACCATCATTCTATTATTATTCAAAACTCGATCGATCTCTTCATCTTATTACCAAGTTCAACTTCCTCTCGCTAAGAGCCCGAGACTCGACAAACTTTTGATAGCAAACAAACAAACAAATATGCCGCAACTGCGTCTCTGCTATTTCGAGAAGAAGACACTCGCACATTATGTGAAACGCGTATTCATAGCCCGATCCTTTTTTTCATCCGCTCATTTTTTTTTTTTTATTCTCTCTTTTTTCCATTCCATCTCACCAATGCAGAATTGCAATAATAAATACAGCTTTCATTAATCCACTGATAGAATAAATCCCCAGAGAAATATCACGACTGAGGATAGTTTTTCATCGCAAACAATACGCCTGTAGATCAGTAATCCATATGGTGTACATTTACACGTACTAGGATCGTGACGAACCGGGAATCGCTCATATCTGTTGTAAATCATGAAACAGATTCATTTTTCATTTTCTGTGTGCATCAGTTCCTGCGATTTGCGAAAACAATTTGTCTTGTTCAGGGTATTGGCTGTTCGTCTCGAGAAAAGTCACTCTTCAAGATAATTTATCTCTATACTCTTGGGCGATTAATCGGTAATTAACCACGTCATACGACACCTACTCTTGACACTACGTGAGTCGGTGTCGGTGGTCGTGGTAGCTGAGTAACGAGTTGAGGACCTTGCCACCGCGAACTAACACCTTGGATTCTAGTTCACCAGCAAAGACGAACTAACTCAACTTTAGTATTCTGCAGTGACCTCGCTAAGGGGATAGGTACGCGAAACTTGGGAGGACTTCCTTTGGTTCTGTCCCTTTGAAACCTCAGATCTAGTTCGGACGTAGTACCTATCCACGTCGAGGGTATAGCCAGTCTAGTTATACCTTAGCGAGGGTCTTTACCCCCGGCAGTAATCCGACTTCCGTTACTGCCGCACTGGCTTCGTTCATCTTTCGTATTTCTTCGAGCTTTATGAAAGTCCGATAATGTTCTTCAGAATGAAAGTGGAGAGTGGTTTGCCGAAACTTTTTCGTAAAGCTGTTAAATTTCAGGGTCTCCCATTCTGTTTGAACGTCTTTTCAGGCTCATATCAAGGGTGGTGTGAATTTCACCTACCAAAGAGATCGTAGCTATACGGAAATGACGTGAGTCAAGCGAGAGAGTAAACTTACTCGAGGCAGGCTTCGTCTGATGCATTGAGCTTGCGCTGGGTTTACCTCGAGCCAGCTTTTGTCGCCCTGGTTTACTCCGGTGAACTCAATAGCTATGTGTCTGCACTATGCGTGAGTTAGTGAGTGAGAAACTCGACTCTGTACCTACCATGCTATGCCATGGAACACCGACGTTTCTGACACGCTGTAATCGTACAATAGCTTTGGGATTGAAGGATCGACGAGAGAGATGTGCTGCTTCTCGTCCTTCCTTACTCTATACCTATGTATATGCACGTATCCTATCTCATCCTATCCTACCCTACCGCGTCAAAGGCACAGAGATACAACCGAGCTTTCATCCAGAGCTCGACTAGTCATACGTTTCAGGAGTGACGGAATCGAGTCGGTTTTTGAATCGATCAAGAAAAAGTTACATCCTTTGATTAAATAACGAAGTAAAGTGAATCAGCGGGTTTCATTCAAATTGTGAATATCTTCATTAGGTAGAAGCATGGAATATTTTCAGGTGTCAATCACTTGTCGACGTTGACGTGGGGTAGGAAAATATTTGTTTGAAAGTTTTAGCCAACGCTACTTAACATCCTGAACGAGGGACCCACCACTGTACCCGGACTTTGTTTGACGGTCACATAACCGTTGATGTGCACTTACTGGCTCTCGTATATTTGGTAGCGAGTCACATATACACAGAGAACCCGGGGAAGTACGTACGCAGGAAAATGGACGCCTCTATGTTTTCGGCTCTTTGGAAACAGGAGGAGAAACTTTTCTGTTTTTTTTCTATATTTTCACCGCTCGTTTTCTGGGGTCATAGGGGTCGACGAAAATTCAACTGAAATTTCATATTCCCTAGTTTTATATATTAAGCTGAGAGGAGGACATTTTTGACATCAGTTTATAGGTGCAATTTTCATTTTATTCATTTTTATTTGACAATTTCTGCGACTTGATACTACGTGTAAATAAAATACATATTCAGTAATGTACGTATGCACGTATACGTATTAAAAGAACGAACGAGACGAGAGACTCTTTCGCGATATCCTATTCAATAGTTTGAAAGTACGTAAGACTTTCCGGTTTTGTTATAGTTTACTGAATCTTGAAGCGTTTCCATCCTGCGATGCGACAATTCAAACTTATTCATCTTCGCGTACCTATATCTTATATATAACATATATATATATATACCTTATACTACCACGCCAAGCCACCAGACACTTTGTTTTTGATCCTGAAAGGGTCTCGGATCCTCTTCCACATCCACATCGACATTCACATCAAGTTTCATTTTTCTTTTCACTTTTCCTCCCCGCAATGTTTTCTTCACTGCCTCGACGTGTATACCTCTGGACATTTGTCCTCCCTATCACTTTACTGTAACTTGGTTTCCGGCCCGGATCCTCAACGGCATATATACATCTATTGTCCTTTCTGATTGGATTCCCGAAGATCAAACCTTATGGATAGATCAAATCAGAGAAACCTTTTCGGTATGGCCTTCAATAAAACTTCAACCATCCACCGTACCACTTACTACTTTGGTGTGTCAAACTAGATAAAACTAAGACGTTCCAACAATTCTCGCTAGCTCTTTCCCCAAATATCAAATTCTTTAACGTATGTAGTCATGGGTACAGCTGCTCTATATAAAAAAAAAGCACATATGGTCATATAAAATGCTCTGATTAAGTATGCATGAATGTTTCCTAACTCCCCTTTATGCCGGGGAACGCTGAGGGTTCTAACAGAGTAGGTAAATACAAGTCAGTTCATCTTGAATCATCCGTTCGGGTATGAAATGAAAAAAAAAACGAGCCAAAGTAAGGAAAAAAGTTATTCAAATCCGGTGAATTTTTTTGGCCCACGTTTTTTACCCGGCTATCTGCTGCGGCTTTCAAAATAGCGGAATCGTCGAGAGACAAAAGAATAATAATTTTCTCTCCATCCTTATTTTGTTTCTTTCAACATCGACTGATACTTTCAGGGATAAAATAAGGGCTAGATTTTTCAATTTTCATTCTTTCTTTTTATTTTATTGGCTTTTCCTATCCGCGGTACAGCGGGGCGATAAATGGCTCCGCGATGCTGTTTCGATGGTAAAATTGACGACGGTATACCTACCATTGCGAACGATTTCTTTGTTCGAAATCTAGGATCATCGTCAAGTGGAAGTTGCCTCGACAAGGTGTTTGCGAGAGGTGATATGCCCTCGAGAATCCTGCGTCGTGGTTACCAGGCACGTAACCTATTCCCTGAAGTAGTTTCGGTATATTTATCGCTTGATAACTTGTGAAAACCGAGTGAAAATGCACTTCCAAATGCCTCAAGGGATATGGAGAAATATCGACTGTGTAATACCTGCGGTTTCCGGGGGCTACCATAAGCACGTCATTATTGTATATGGGTGACTAGGCTCCAGGTCAATCGATGCTTTAGGAATAAACGCCTCGGCTCCATTTACGCCTTTACATCTTATTTCCAAACAGAATTCAAATTTCAGTTCAAGAATTTGCCCTTCGAGAGGAACGCGAAATATTCAAAGATTAAGTTATCAGAATGTTGAACAAAGTTCGCGGGAATAAGGAATCGAGTATCTTCCCGTGTGAAATCTTCTCAAATGTTTAAAAAACACCGAGAAATTTTATCCAACTTTGAAAATCGACCTTCTCCTATGAAAAATAATTAGAAAATACTTATATTTGTATAAATCTACTGTTTCAGGGTGGACCTACCTCCGTATTTCCACTGCCTCAGACTATTCTGAACCTTTACGAACGCGGGACGGCGAGTCCCGATGTACCGGGTCATCTTGACGCCAATCAGGTTCGTTGCAAATTTTACCCATATTTATTTTCGATTATTTCATTCATGAAATTCGAAAAATCCATCAAAGCACAAAAGTTTCGATTCAATAAATCCAAAATCATCGAGTATAATCTAGCCGGACGGTAATGTCAATAGCTGTAAATAAAAGCTCCATAATAATTCCTTGTGATATCGATTTTGGAAGCTCGCAAGTTTGCGGCAAAGCAGATTTCGCTCTCACCGAAAGCAGATATCGTCCCTGTTAAAGAAGCGAGCTTGCGCAGCTGAAAGCAAACCGAGCTTTTGCAAGATAGCTTTTCTGATAACCACGTCGGTAAATGATCTCGCGAATGTATTCTCTCGACGATTATCTTAGGCGATAATTCTACCTCAGTTGTGATAAAGGGGTTGAAAATTTCTTAATTAATAGATTCTAAATTCGACACTCCGGAATTGTCATTTTTGATTATTGATAGCTGCTTTTACTTTTGTGTTACCCGCGTGAAATAAAAAAATCTCAAAGCAAGTATCGCAGACTGTTTTTGCCGTTTATATTTCGGCCGAAAGTTGAAGGATTATTTATTTTTCTACTCGTAAGCACCAAGAGGAATTTTTTCTTTTTTTTTTTGTAGACGAGAAATAAGAGAGATAGATAGATAGATAGATAAATTTATTTTTTCCAGGTTTGAGATGGAAAATATTACAAAGTAATCATAAGAAAGTACAGAAATGGAATGGATACAAGCATAATTAGAATACATAAATAGAAATAAGCAAGCAGTAAAGAGAAACTAAAAAGCAGACAGAACAAAATGAAAGAGACAAATATGAGATTCTCAATTACGGCTGACAGAAAAAGAAATTAAAAATATACTTAAATTAGAGTAAACTTAGAGTAAACTTAACGCCTAAGGAGCTAAGCAATAGAAATGGCTTAAAGTAGCAAACTAGGACGCACGCGTAAACTCCGTATCGAAAAGATACTTGCGGAGGCGGTACTTGAAAGCAGGCAGAGAACGAGCCGCACGAAGGTCAGGGGGTAAAGACTCCCAGAAATAAATGGCAGAAACTGAAAAGGACCTACGATAGGACTCGGTTGAAAAACGCGGGATAATAAAATCGCCTCGTGGGCGCCGAACAGGACTAGGGGTAGCCACGGTGGAAGGACGAGCAGTGAAGAGTTCCCTCAGATAGTCCGGCCGACCGGAACGGAGAACGACGAAAAAGAGGGTGCCGAGAAAGTAAAGCCGACGATCTCGCGCATTGAGCCAACCGAGCCCACGCCGGTAGGGAGTGACATGGTCGTCCCTGGCGATGCCGCAGACGAAGCGAACGCAGCAGTTAAGAAGTCGTTGGAGCCTAAGGTTAAGAACACCCGGGACGCCTGCGAGGATAGCAGCGCAGTAATCTAGGTGCGGAAAAATAAGAGTCGTGATCAGGTGCACGCGTAGGGAACGAGAAAGAAGCCCACGAGAGGCCGAGAGCTGACGGAGAGCACCATGAACCCGGTTCGAGACAGTATCAACTTGCGATACCCAAGAAAGCTTACTGTCGAGGAGAAGTCCAAGGTCACGAACCGATTGAGAAAGAGGGATAGGCACACGATCAAGAACGATAGGAGGAGAGAGAGAAAGAGAGAGAAGAAATGTTTAGATAGGTATCATTTCATACGTTGGTTAAACAAACTCCGCGCGGTGGAGTTATTATACATAGAACGCGAGAGATAAACTCGATTGAAAGATGACGGGGATGAAAACGCGGTCGTCATGGTAACCTGGTAGCAGCCAAGCAGCATCCGCAGATCCTGAAGGCTGACGTCGTTTAGTACATCCGCTGCCATGCCGCGTCGTCGCGACGTTTAGAAATCCTCGATATAACTTTACGCGCGAAAGTATATTAGGCTCTGGTATCGAATTCGGACGTGTTTTGAACTTTAAACGGATGTGAAAAAGATTAATTACGCTTTAGTTGACCGTTTAATCAGAAACCTAAGAAGCTTTTTTGGTTTTACCCGTCCAATTTTTATTTTAGTCATATTTCGGGAGATATTTTCAACCATTTTTCGACCAAAAAATAATTCACCTCTTCCACGTAGCTATAGATGGCAAGAAGAAAAAAGGAAAAAGGAAAAATTGGGTTATACCCCGCGGTAAAATAGGAGAGAGAAATAACCGCGGTGCCAAAAAGCCTGGAGAAACGCGAAGCTGAGACAAATTGGTGCGAGAGAATACAAAGCTTTTCCCTAGCTCTTGACACAAGTTTCACCTCTCGAGTTTGCCAGCTTCCATTGTGTCCTTAGTTTTCCTATAGTTACCTATATTCTGCAGGATGAGCATCCTGCCGAAACTGGGCGGGTTGTGATATGAAAAAATGAAAGATTTCTTACGGCTAGCCTGGCGGGAAATGGATTTTTCCCGAATCCTTACAGGCTTGAAAAGCTTATCACTATATCGGTTTCACCTTTCAATCAACCGTCATGATTCAGTGAATTACAAGGAATATCCCCCGTTTCTTGTCGAAGCTATATATACCTATATGCGTTAAAAGCGAAGGGAAAGAAAATTCTGTATTTCTTTTTTTTCCTCTCCAACGAGGATAACGTTTGCCAAAATTGATCGAATTCTTCTTTATTCTCGCTCGCATCTAGATAAAATTCGTTCGACATTAACTACGACGGATTACGTAATTGTAACGATTATTGCTATCGAACGCATGGGTCTGACAGTATAATTTATTACGTTTCAAATACAACAGCCGAATTCGATCACAATCCAATATACGGTTTGATAGACTCTTTATCATTCATGAAGAATTATCGAATTTTCGGAGAACCTATTTTATACCCACCTATTTCGAAATATAACTAATCATTCGTTCTGGGATTTTGATCGTCGGAAACATCGAATGGAGACATTTTATTTTAATTTTTTTCAATGATCACCCGTTTACTCGATATCAATTAAATTTACAATTCAAATTTCCGACAGCTAATAATGTCCAATAATGATTAGCATGATTGAGCGACAAGGGTAGGTAGATAGTATGTATATTAGATTAGGTAGAAGCTACAAGTACACAAACGAAGTACCTGATTTAATTTGCGACTGATTGGTTTCCTTTATTAACGCGATTCCCTAACGATGAATAACATTACAGGTATATGAAATATTCGTTCGAGTTTTAATCTATCTATCGTACATGAAGATCAATCTGCAGGAATCTTGTCACGAGCAAGGGGAAAGAAGAATTGATTCGTAAATTTTGATAAGAAAAGCTGTCAGCAGCACTTTTAGTTCAGCTTCTTTTTCCCTTTTCTTTTCTTTTTTATTCTCGATATCAGCGTGTCCAATCCTGTATTTTACCAAGTTAAACTTTTTCAATATTTCGAACGGTCAGACGAGCCAAAACATCCCCATCCCCATTCACTATCGATCTCATCACTCATTTCGTACCCGCTATCTAAATGCGAAGTGGGTAGGTACGACCTATATTGCTACTTTTTTGTCCTTTCGATATTCGATAAACGATTTTCACCCTGTGCTCCTCTTTTCACGGTAACGCCTTTTACCCCACGTTTTTACAGTTATCAATCGAATTTCGATTTACCTATTCAACCATCAAATTCAGTTACTCGACGAGATATAAATGACCGTCTACAACCTCAGTTTCTCACTTATTTCTTTCTTAATGATTGAAAAACGAAAAACGAAAAACTAAAAAAAAATTCATTCCAGAGAACCAAAAATGAAGATTTTTTCACTCCCGAAATCAAAATTCAATACCTATAACCCGGCTTAGTCACACGCGGAAAAAACAAACCTGGTGCAGTGAATGAAATTTCGGCAAAAATTCCTGACTCAAAAATAGTTGCGTCACATCACGGCCCTGCAGTCGCTGACTTGAGTAATCGTTTAATCGTGAGAAGTAGATCCAGGGGCGTCTATGGGGCGCCTAGGAGATTTCGAGCTCGTTAACCGGTAGCTAAAAACATCCCTTGGGAAGTAAGCTAAGATATCAGAGAAATGGTGGCAGGTTAGCAGGAGATTTAGTAAGGCGAGCTTAATCAGACCGAAAGAGTGGTTCGGGCGCCCGGCGCCCGGCATTGGGCGTAGGGGGTGTTGGGCGTTGGGCGTCGGACGCCGGGCGTCGAAATTAGACGGCGCCTTCGTAGGAGCGTCGCGACGCGACGCCGCGACCAGAACACGCGGCACCCGCAGTCTTAGAACAACGCTGATCCGTCACACGTGCTTGAGGCGATTCATTCTCGAATTTTCAAATTTTCTGCGCCCAGTTCTTCGGAGGAAAGATCATTTTTTTAAAAGGGTTTCATTTTTTTTGAATAATCAGCGAATGTAAAAACTTAAAGAAACAGGAAGCAGCTTAATCTACGAAGTGGTTCATCTTCATTCGTTCGTTGAACTGATTGAGGAGCTTTTTAAAATCGTCGATAATGATTGACTGGGTTTCAATCGTCCGACATTCGAGAAGACGGTTCAGTAATTACATGTACGCAGTGCCAAGTAAAGTCAGGAAACGAAGAAGACCAAAACGTCGCAGTAACTCGCCGGCATTATTTTGTGGAAAAAACTCTAACCACGTTCACCACCATCATCATGCAACTCGTGAACAGACTAAACTGTGCGGATGCTGCTGGGACAAAGTAAGGGAACAAAATTTGAAAACAAGAGTCAAGATAATGTTGAAGAGAATCAAAAAAATTCAAATTCTTTTCTCACTTTTTATCCTAATTACATAAATTGGAATTATTATAGCCACGAGAACAGGAGCAAATAATTTCGTCTAACTTTCAAACAAATTCGAAGGTATCACGTAACGGCGTTATGATTTTGTCTGGCCCTATTCTCATACCGCGAAACTATAATTTCGTTGAATTGCAACGAAAAGAAACCTTTTTCGTGATTCGGTATTTTCCGCTTTAGTCTAGTCTGGATAATCGTTTGGGATTATGTAGAAACGTTGTACGGGTCTAGGTGGGGACTTTAATGCGAATACTTGAGGAGCTTGAATGGCTAATAATTACTAAGACTCGGGGTGTATACCTGTATGGAAAAACGGAAGAGGCCTCGTTTGCAGAGTTCTTGTCTTGGGTAAAAGTGGGGTAGGGAAACTTTCTGGCACACGCTACGTTTCAGATGCTGTCAGGTTGTTTGATCGCTGCAGTTAAGATAAACATTTAAAAACGCTATCAAGAATAGACGGAGGATTGTTTATTGCCACAAGTACAACGCCGAGCAAACTATACCGTACGAAAATACCGAGAAGATCATTTTATCCTCGAAACACGTAATTCGACGATCTAATATCTCGCTATGATCGACAATGTTATTTCACTCCGTTTTGCCTAACGTCGTTTTTCCAAAATACTCCGTACGATATTTATCCCAAATTCATTTACACCCTCAGCAAATTTTCTACTAGAAAAAAGAATGGGAAATCAAATCATCAAGTTCAATGAATATATATTGAAAAGCCTAAATCATCCCTCGCACATTAGTCCGGTCATTGGCTCGGTTTTATTTTTTAAATAGAATTCCACCACGACTAGACACTCGGAGATAGAACACGTGTCATGACCTCAGGGTGCTACACACCTACCCGGGACAATCAGAAGCCCTTGGGAATACGCGAACCAACACATAGTGCAATAAATCCGGGGTTTTACACGATTAGCCCCGCAAGTGCTTGGTCTATAGTTACTTTCGCATTTTCATTCTTCGCAGAAGTTTGCAAAAGACGAGATGGTCACGATCTCGTATGTCTTTTCGTTAAATTTATTTAACACGAGTGAAGTAAGAAAGTTCGATAATATTCAAGCGTCATGATTTTCGCCAATATTTCATTTCATATCTGTGTCGATGAGTTGAACTTCGCCAAGGTTTGTGAGTGAGGTGCAGAATTTTCATCAGAGATGTAAAAAAAAAAAGATAAAAATTGTTTAAACAACTTCCTGAATAAGAATAAGAATAAGAATAATAAGAAGAAAGTTCGGCTTTAAGATCACAGTTAGCCCATTATATATTTCGTCAGGCAATAATATTTTTCTAGAGGGTACTTTCTTCGAGAGGGGTTGAATAAAATTATCTTCCTTTTATATGAATCGTAACGTAGCTACCAATATGTTTTTTTTCCTTTCTTTCTTTTTCCCTCTTACTTTGAAGGAATTTTAAATAACCGGGTATAACATTATACATGCTAAAATAATTCGAGCGTTCTGAGGTATTTTTTTTTTCTTCGCAAAAATATGAGAACTGTACGTATGTATTGGTGAAAGAAAAAAATAGATCTTCACGTGAAATACGGTAACGTCCCTTGACCTAGTGCGTGTGTGTCCATTGTTCCAGAAGACGAGGTTCGCCGGTAGCGGTACGGAAGAACAACTACCCCCGCCACCTTCACCCCCACAGCTAAAAGAAGCCAGTCAATTGGATGGTGTTCCTAGACTAAATTCGGTCGACCGTATTCTTCATGCCGATGGAACTCACGCGCTTGCTAGCAGAGAAAATTTGAACAAGGTCAGTTTTTTTTTCTTCACATTTTGTTAATTTTTGTTTTGTTATTGTTTTAATTTGAGAAAAGAAAAAATCATTTTCACCACCCCAGTTTTCAGCTCACTAGAAAAAAAAAACACAGAGAAAAGTAGCGAGCTTATTTAAAGCTTAAATTTAATAGCACGTCGACGTTTGCACCGCCACCTAAATATCATTCTGCGAACTCTCGCAAGCTCGAAGAGAATCGATAAAGCTCAGTAAGTAGCTCGATAGAACAACTTTGATACCGACCAAGCTCGAGCTCAAGCTAAAAAGCACGAAAAGCTCGGAAAGCCCGAAAATCTCGAAAAGCTCGGTTAAAGCATTTGCGTTTAATTACCCAAGGATAATTGTATGTGGAAGCTTAGAGGATAGACAAGCGCTGAATTCGCACCTTTTTACGTTCATCCTACTCATATTTTATATCAGTTTATTGTTTTCGATGAATATTTAAAGCCGTAATTTTCTTTTTCTTCATTTTTCATTCTTTATTTATTTTTTCCTCGTCTAATTTATTTCACATCATTCGTCAAACTATATTATTATTAACGTTAGGACGATATTTTCTATATCGGATTATGAATATAGGGTTCATATATTATATTCTTGATTATGAATTAATGAATAAAAAATTTTAAAAAAATGAAAATACTATTCACTGTATGAGAACTGTGCAAGTATACGTGAGCATAAAATATTCAATGTTCATCGATTGATTCTTTGAATTGGTAGAGCCAGAAATACTTATTACTGTACTGTGCGAGACTACAGTACAATAAATTCATAATTATATCATTCGTCGATTATTATACCCTTATCGTGGTATTTCACTCTAGCGCCAAAGGGGTGGCATTGTGGTGTTGGCCGTATAACCGCCGGTGGCAGCACACGTGACACATTTATTTCAGGATACTGTTATACCGGCGAATCCAACACATCGCGGGGAAATACAACACGTGGCCAAACAGTCACTCCGCGAACCGCGAACTTGTCACATTCTAGTTTACGCGTAAATGTGCTCCGATCGTAAAGAGATTTGATTCAGTCTTTCTGTTTCTCTGTTTCTTTTTTTTTTTTTGCTTTTTTTATGTAATAATCTAGAAAATAATATACAATTTTCTTCTCATTTATATAAACTAATTTCAAATATTTCGAAATTACTGTTTTTACATATTTAAGATGCTTTCCCTCTTACTCACCACCAAACCCGAAAACGGTTTCCAAACTTTGTTCGAATGTTACGAAAATATGATTAGTATATGCCTAATTGATTTCATCGATAGTCAAAGTGTCAAATTTTTCTAATATTTTCTTTTTCTCACTCTCTCCATATTTTCTTACGAACGTCCTTTCAAAAATATTCCTGCGTCTAGCAAATGCAATCTAAATGCAGAACGTTTCTGACAAACAGTTTTCTGGTTAAATCGATATAAACCCGACGTACATACGTATGTCTTGCGTGTTTATTTATTTATTTGTTTATCCCTGTCAGGCCTTAGTCCATGTCCCTATAGCTACGCTGTCTCGTATCTCCTGCATACTGTCCGGTTGAATTAGTCAAGGAAACATCGTGGAACAGCGTGTCACGTCACGTCGCGTCCGTCCGTCGCGTCGGTCTGTTCTGCTACTCGCGGGTGCATAAATTTAGATAAATGGATTTTCCGGTGGACTAAACCAACTTCGTCCCAAACCTTATCTCTCATACGTCCGGGTTTACTCGAACCGCACTAAATTAAACGTCGATCCATTATCACCTAAAAAATCGGTGGAAAAGTTTGAAATCGGTCAATATTTTGACCTAACTATAAATTTTCCTCGTTCTTTATTGCATATAATCTTTTTGACTGGAATTTTCTACCAGACTTTGAGTCGTGGCTGATATTATTAAAATATGTATCTAAGGAAGAGGAGTAGGTATAGCTACGAATGATGTTAATATTTTATTTCAACGGTTTATGTGCCTCGAATACAATGGAGGAAATATTTTATCGGTAGTACGAGGCTATAAGCTACAAGGTTATAGTTGCGATAAAGTTGCTTTAGTGATATCAAACCCATTTCGCTTTTGCGTTTACTGTGCCCACTATAGTATATACTAAATCGACAGACCTCAGACTTAGCCGATTATTTCATCGATAGAATTCGCTATTAAAAATCATAGAAAAAAATGTTCGTTCGCTCACGTCATTGCGATTAATAGAGACAACTAGCTTCCTTACAAAAAAATTCAAGGAATTAACTATTCACAAATTATAATATTTCAAAGCGGATGAAATTTCCATGGTCACGTATAAGAGGAGAATAAAGGTCTGCGATAAAGCGGAGAAGTAAAAAAGAAAGAAAAAAAAAACTATACTTTAACAAGGCACGAACAAGGCGATCGAACACCGTTGCCATATACGTACTTTGATAACACAGCAAGTCTATTTCATATTTTATTTCCGTTTTATTTCAACAGCACCTGCGTAGTCATACCGTTTAAATAATTAAATTCAATGTGTTACATAACGTCGCTTTTTTCTCATCTCCAAAGCGATGAAATTCTCTCAAATTTCCACCCTCTGTCTCAAAGAGGAAAAACTCGATTCGAAAATCTGGTCCGATTTTAGTCCGCGTAAAATTTTTGCAAAAATCCATCTCGATGGATTATTCGCTGTCTCTTCCCGATTCCTTTTTTTTTTTCTTGTATTCTTTCGGTAAAAATAGCCAAGTAGCCACGGTATATTGAGTGCCTACTCTTCTCGCCCCTAAAATAACCGCGAGACTTCGATCAATCAACAAGCTTTTCAATCTTGTATAGCTTTACACGCACTGGGATGAAACGAATGCAAATCGCGAACATTTCGGTAAGCCGAAATCCATCACTTTCACACTCATTTTTTTGGCATTAGAAAACGAGTGAGGATAATTATCTGGATTTTCTCAAAGCCGGGTTGATTACCAGAGTATTGGCCTATTCGTTGCGTGACAAAATTCTTTTCCTTCCGATTTTGGGGAAATTCTTTTTGACCGTTTAGTTTTTTGAGCATTTGAAAACCACCGTAACATTCACAAATTGTTTGATTAACCCTAATTGCTAATTGCTTTTCGACTGCAACTATATGTCTACGCTGATTAATGTCACTCAAACTAATTAGTTGAGAACGCGTTAATTATTATCAGCTTAGACAGCAGGCACTACACCATAATTGTACTCGGATAAGGGTTGTCGAACCACTCGACGCAAATAAATGAAACGATATTGAAAATGGAATTAATTTCAATTTCTCTGTCGGATCTCTCGAAATAAATTTGAGAAAACGTTGAGTCGAAATGCAGAAATTTTTCGTTCATCTGATTAAAATCTTGTAAAAATTTGTATCGGCGTTTACCTCACCTTATGAAAAAAAACGCACGGATGTAACAACTTGTCTGAGCTTTCTGATCTGCGAAGCTTTCAAAAAATCCAGCTTATGGCTTCGTGTGACATTGGTGGAAGTGAGTTCGTACAACGCGATAGCTAACGTTGACCCAAGTATGGCCACATCCGTTTATTTTAGCCTGTCCAAGAATTTTTACAACCCCTAAATCCCCCTGGATTACTAACCTAAACTTGGGGTCACGCAAAACAACTATAAAACCAAACGACCCACTACACGTCGCAGTATACTAGCAACAGGCAAAGTGCTATTAAAAATAAACCCTAGCTAGCGTGACGCAGCGGACAGAAGCCGATACTAGTCTCTTTCTCCCTAATACTTATAGTACTCGGTAGTTTGTTGTAATGCGAAAACGCCGCGAGGCCAGCTTTAGCGATTGTGTCATCACCGGTAATTGACGTCGATCGAAATACAGGATAATATTTTTCCATTTCCTCTTGTTTCGAAAAAGGAAAATCAAGCTTAAGCAAATCATAGCTAATTGGAAAAACGAAAAGGGGGAAAAAAATTCGCGGCTATTCAATGGCGAAACCTCATCATTTTTTTCCCAATGGAATAAAGAGTGGCTCGAACATTTTAACTCGGAAGAATTGAGCGAGAATAGTCGAATGTAGGTATACTCAAATTATCTCCCAATTAGTCAGGCTTACAAAAAAAAATTCATCATCTCGCATCTCGTATTCAAAGATTTTGTGCGAAAAATTAGGTACACGATGAAAAAGCTACCTCCTTGTGATATATGAATCCAAAAAGCACGCAAATAGGTATCCAACTACCTACCTACGCCTTATTTTCACCAGCTGTTCTAGTTTCCGAGTTACAAAGACGATCACAATAGCTCCGCTATCAGCGAACGTATACGTATACCTACCTCGACATTACATTACGTAATACCATTAGCTTCATAGAAGCTAGTTGCTCTTGCTGACTGAGCGTTTATATTTCAGTCAATACGAACTACCGGGTGTTCAATGAATAATTCAATCGGGCAGAGTCGCGTTTTTTTGTTTCGATCTATATTTTCGCACTTCGTAGCTCGCGTACAGAATCGCATATATCAACGTTGTTCCAGCTTTTTGATCATTTTTTTTATTTTTCCTTTCACGTTTTTTTTTTTTTTAGTTTGCCCAGGTTTTCCAATCCTCGTTAAAAAAAAAAAAAACGGACAATAGACGACGAGTCGAGCAGCTCATTGTTTTGAAATTTTAATTAAAACGCTGCACTCTATACGTACACATATAGGAATATATGTGGTCTTGTATATATGCTATACTATAGGTACCTAGGACAGAGGCTCGTATTGAAATCAATTGATTCCTCTATCCCCCAGTCGTTTAGCTTGTCGATTTCCATTCTCCTCCGTTCTCTAATCGCTCTGAAACACGCGGTGACGTTTATGGACCGGGTCTCGTAGCCTTTGACTAAAATCTCTATGCCTAAAGGTGTTTTTTTTTTTTCATTTTTTCTAATTATGTAAAGCTACGGGAGCAAAGGATGTGGAAGGATGATCGCGAATAAAGAGACAATCAGAAAACGAGAAAAAAATGGAAATAAAATGGGAAAAAAATACGTCTCGTCACTCTGAAAACGGAATAGCAGATCCTACGGGACCTGCGCCGTGCGTGTCGACTTTTCTGGTCGCCCAGTCACATACAAGCCACGACCATAACGCCAAACTCGCGGAAGAGGCGCTCTGCGCCATCCCCGCGACTCTCCCGGCTCCCACGGGACTCGGGGCTCGGGACTACCACGAATTACACCCTCGCCTTGCCTTGCCTTGCCTTGCTTCGCCTCGTATCCTCTCTTAGCCCGCAGTAGTACGCCAGGTGCGCGCAGTGGTGTAGGTCAGTGTTATTCACGCGTTTTTTCGAAAAACGAAACCAAAAAAAGATATACAAACGAAACAAGAAAAAAAAAACGAAAAAAAAAGCAAGAAAAATAAGCAAAAGAAATAAAAACAAAAAAAAAAAGAAAAATTCCTTACCATAAGTACCCAATTCCTAATGACGTCGAATTCTCTTTTAAGCAGAGATCGAGTGTATTGATACGATACGATGAAACGGAAGTAAATCTTCTAAACAACCACTAAGTTAACCCACGTGGTGAATAATTATACAGGGATGGGAGATCTAATTACTATTGTATGTAAAATCGAAGGAAAGGATAAAGAAAAGAAAGACAAAAGACTTTGTTAACAAGTATGTTATAATAAGGATATTATACTGATCAGTGCGAACGTATTGCGATACATAATACGAGTATATGTCATGCAGTGAAGCCTTGTACGTCTTTTGCACTTCAATGTTTCAATTACTTGTTTTACATCATGTATTTGCGAATTAACTGAGTCTCGTATTTACTCGTTTGTTCTTTAATTCTTTTTGCAAAACAAATTTTCCCACGTGTCGCGTGAAAATCTATCGATTCATTTATTTTATAAAATTTGTCGAGTTTTATTTACGACGTGTCGTATTTTATTTCATGCACTGAATCTTAGCGGGTTATCCAATTATTCTTAGCCTTAGATCTGGTTGTGTCAAAAATCTGCAATCGTTTTATAGAAAAGAAATGTAAAAAAAATCGAGGGAAGAAAAAACCGTCTGTTAAAAATTTGACAACCCTATACGCCGGTCGGTTCCTCCGGGTTCTCGGATCTGACAAAACCCGACTACCAGCATATCGCGATGTGATACACGTTCCTCCTGGGCTAGGGTGTAAAATCCAACGCGCAGAAGTGGCCAGCAGCTCCGGGTCTACGGCGCACCAAAAATTGTTTTTTTTTCTCTTCTTATTTCGTTTCTCCTCCTCTTCTTCTCTTTACCGACGCCGAGCGTCGGGACGGGTCGTTCAAGCTCGTGCCTACGGGATATCGATTCGCTGCAGGGGATGTCAGGGCCACGAGTATCTCTCGTCCGGATAGAAAATGGCTATAATCCCTAAATCGACAGAAAAAAAATAACGGAGTAACGGAAAGACATAAAGACAAATTAAAAATGGACTCTTAAAAATTTGATAAAAAAACTGAACTTCATTTCATTCTATTTCATCAATTAATAACGTCCTCCTCCTCCTCCTCCTCCCTTCTTCTTTCCCTTCATCTTCTTCTTACTTTGATTCTACTTCTTCCCTCGGGCTTTGCGATAAGCTCTGAATGACGTGTGTCGCTTTCCGAACAATCTGGTGTTCTATAGAAGAACAATAACCATTGAATGTATCGCGAGGACTAGGGTATTGGACGATATTGGATACTGCTTGGAATAGTTGCTATTTCACCGAGTTTGAATCTTGCGAAATGTATAGAAACTTGCAGCTGGCTTTCCCCCGATAGTAGTTAAACCTCGGACTTCGGTGTTCGCTGCATGGAACAACTATAGGAATTGTCTTGGGGAAAACAATACCGTTCCTGCTTGTACTACTCATACGATACAGTCCTCTATAGTTTCCTCAATGTCTGATTCTCTCTCGGTTCTTGTTTGCTACACTAAAACTTACCTATGATATTGTTTCGACTTTTCTTTATTGCCACCAGTTTCCCCAGACTGATTTATCTACTCTAACTTCAGATACGATATCGGAACAGTTTGCCCAATTTATCTATAAAATATTATTTATTTTTCTCTTTCCTAACATGATTTCTAATACCTACCATTTCTTTTCTCTGTCATAATTTTGCAATTCGCTGAAGGACCAGACCGTCGATCATCAACATATCGGTCTCTGATAATGAAACTCTTGCTTAACGAGCTTTTTCCTTTCCCGTTTAATTATTTTCATCAAACATGTTGCAGGTATTTTTCGACCATATAATATAGGTCCGAGATTTGTATTTTCAAAATTTACTGGACTCGTTTTTTTTTTTTTTTAATCGCGAACGTCAGTATTCTCGGGCATTTAACGTCGTTACTTACCATGGCTAAAGGTGAAATCCACCAGGCGGGTTATTTAGGCATTAATTTTCCACTTTATATGCAAAAGTGAGTCGAAACGATACCAGACAACGGCCAATCACGTTCAGAAACTTTAATACGCATCCTCGTTCGAACAGTTTATAAAGATAAAACAAGCTCTTTAATATCGTGTCTATTCATCCCCCGATGGTTTAACTCCTATTATTCAATATCACTCTTGCCTATATGGATACGGGTTAAAGAGCTTTGAAGTATTTGATCATTCCTCGTTAATATTATCGTCGAGAGAGTAAAAACGTCAAAGGATTTCTTTGATAGAAAAGCGTTAATATCCTGGAAGCAATTTAGCCCCAGGTATAGGAAAAGCGTGTACTCATTCTTTGATTCAGCTTTTTCTTATTATTTTTCATTCAGTTTTCTCATCAGTAAAACCCTGGGCTTGATTGCCTCGAAGCAGTCTACGTTTACCTTTACCTTTACCTGGTAGCAAACGTCCGGCAAACTTTTACGCCAAGTAATTTAATATTTAATTTAACGTAGCTCTTCGCTGCTCACCATACTCACTGCTTTTGCTCACAGCTGCTATGGCAGTAGTAAACTGTAAGTATGAGGGTATTTCGGGAGAATGAGGAAAAAGCGAGAAATCCCATGACGTCTACCGGGTTAGTAATCTGGATAAGGAGACAAGAGTTACTTAATTAAGCCACACTCCGAACTTAATCCGTGAAACTTTAGTCAACCCTCGGTATTTTATAGGGGATCTTTTTTACGCCCTTTTAACCAGCTACCCTCTACCCCGAAAGCAAAACCCTCTATTCCCATGAGATATTTAAACGGTTTAGATCCCTCCTCCGTATGAGTAACTAGCTTCATAAAAATGTGATCCGGAAATAAATTTCGTCAAAACGGATTACAGGCCTTGAGAGAAGGAAGAAAACAAAAATGAACAAATCTATGAAATGATTGCGATATCGAAATTGTGCTGCGGCTTTCAATTATACGCGGAATTTTAATCGCGGGCTAGTCGCTACGGGGATTGGTCGCAATCAACGATTAACTTTTGGCTTGTTAATCCCCGGGATCAAACCTGTAACAATTAGTTAACTAATTGCTGATTTCGTTATACCGAAGCAATTAGTTTACGGTAAAGTAATTTAACGAGAATAACGTGTCAGCGAGATATAGGCAGAGGCACTGGCTTAGGTATACACGGTGGTATACCTTGTCTACACCTTTCTTGAAAGGAAATGTAGGGAACCTGATTCTGATTTTAGACCAAGTACAGAATTTAGAGCTTGGAACCGGAAAGCTATTTAACAGTAACCAAACAGGCGGAAGTTATACAATATCCGGTCGCATTATCGAAACACTTCCATTAGCCTGCGAAGACTAGATACACAAGTTTCAGATCCTTCAGAATCGAGGAATAAAATCGTCGTTCGACATTTCCCTGACGTTTTTCTATCCCGAATTAATCAGGCTTGGAAAAAGAAGTCCGGATAGGAGATTAGCTCGAAAACCATACCTACCTATAGAGATTTGAATCCGTTTTTTCCTCAGCCTTTTTTGATCGACTTATAAACTCGTTTCTGCCAAATTCTTTCAGACCCTCGTTCTCGCAGTCTCGGAAAACTCAGGTATAGCAGATTCAGTGTCTGTGTAGTGTCCTCGACCTGTCGTTGTAGGCTTATATAGTTATACATGGTATATATGTATTGTAGGGAAAAATCGATGTTATATTAGAACCGAGATTACTGCAGGATTCTACATTTACCCACGGTCGTCTCCGCGAATCAAACTCCGGAACGACATCGTACTTTCGAGTTTCGCCACCATTGCAGGATACGCGAATATCCCGTTTTACCTCTCGATATGTACGTAAACCGACTGGCCAATTTCCAGGCGTTAGAAATTCGTGAAAAAGAAATTGGAAGCCATTTTTTATTGCATGAAAAATTGATTCGCTACTCTCTAAACTTTTTGGTGTGAAAAATTCACTCTTATTTCTCGGAGTGGTGGAATTTTCGCTCCAAAAAATTAAGAGAGTAGTTTTAAAGCGAAATTTTCTTCCTCATCATCCCCAATTCGTTCCCCATAGTCTGATATATTATTTCATATGAGTTTCATTAAGCGCTCGTCAATTAGCGGTTGAGTTATTATTAAATTCGATTTTATCGTCCCCAGCGAATAACTCGTCGCTAATATACTTCGAAGAGCAGACGATGATATAATTTATTCATTTAATATCGTTCATAGTTTTGACGGCCTATCGTTATTATCGATCTGTAAGGAAAATATTGAATCCATCCGACACACCCTCCCAACCCACCCTGTTTTCTGTCGTTCAAACGTTTCCCTCACGCCATCTCATACAGATTTGACGGGGCTTGATAAGAAGCCGATAAACTTGTGATTACGAGTTTAATAAATAATCAAGACAACACGGGCAACTCAAACCTCCTTCTATCAAATGTTTTACCTGTCTTATGGTACTCGCAATAAATATTGACCGACGTTTATCTATAGGAATCCGAATCATTTTATTCCTATTTATTTCTTGGTTCAGTTTTTTCTTATTCTTTTTCTTTTACCCCGATTATCTCACGTCGGCGCCTCATTTCATTTTCATTAAACATAAAATTTCATAAAATTTCATCTTTCTACCGATATCAAAATCTAATCATTTATCGATTTATGGAATATATTAGGATTAGGAGTAGAATGGCTGTATCTGAGGATAAAGTTCGTCGTGGTTTACGAAGATTTTTTTTTTTTTATCCAATGCACGGGTCCTGGAAATAAAAAATAAACCGGAAAAACTCTCTTAGGGTCCAGCTGACGATCCTTTGATTTTAAATTCGATGATCCTTGCCGGATTTTGCGGCTAAACGACCGGAAAGGACATCCTGAGTAGGGTGCACCTTCGCGTTAGGTATAGACATATCGGATACTCGGAAGTTCGCTGGTCCGAATCGCAGTGTAAAAATAGCGTATTTCTCTACTTTAGTGAATCGAGGTTTCGATCGATTTTAGTTTATTTTCTCATTCGTTTATAAATACCTATAATCTATATATAACCTTATGTTAGAAAAAACAGATTGAGCTGTAAAATCGTAACTCATATATCTCACGATTCTTGAAATATCGCTCTTCTCAGATTTCACAGATTATTGTATACCACGCGGAGTGAATAATAATGAAAAAAATTTGTAAAACATTGTTAAAAATTAGAGCCTATGATAAATCAATAATACCAACAAACGACAATAAAACAATGAGAAATAATTGTGCCTATCTGTATATCGTTAACTTTTGATCTGACAATAATATAGATGATAATCAATCAATAATATCCAAAAGACTTGGAAAAGGAAAAAGAAAATAAAGAAAAATTCACAATAATAAGAAAAGACTTTATAACCAGAAAAAAAGAAAAGGAAAAAAAAGAGAAAAAACAAATACAAATACGAGAAAGAACAGTGAAAAGTGAGGTAAACTTCGTAGAGTGTGGAAAGCGTCCCGCTATGCCCCCAACTACCCCAGGGGACCCAGCCATGTGCTCGTTGTGCCCTCGCACCAAGAAGCCACATCATCCAAAGAAGCTTGTTCGCTTTGATTCAATAGTCGACACATTTTCAATATCGGATTGCAACGCAGATACTGGTCAACGGGTAAGATAACTGGAAGATAAACAGCTAGTTGATATTGAATTTAGTCCTGGAAATCTCGATGTATAATATATGTGTGGGATTAAAAAAGACCCTTGAACGCCTTGACGAAGTGGGATTGGGGACTGGGGATGACGTGTGTTTGTTCTCGAGGTCGGACTACGCGATTTCTGTTTTTCCTCTCTAATTCGTGGGGAAAAGCGGAAGCGGGAACTTTTCATCTCTGGCTTTGACGAGGGAGGAATTTTCGCTTTTTGAGTTCAGCGGATTCCCGGTTTATGTGTTTTGAGTATATGGATATTTTCAGGGAATATTAATAACGTTCTAATACAGGAAAAGAGGTGGAAAAATTCCCGACGGCTTTCCATCACAGGGAAAAAGCTCGATCGCCGGAAGCTTGTTAAAGCCCTGCGGTTATATCTCGACTATCAATTCATAATCCCCCGTGCACATGGATATCTGAGATAAAACTAAACTGATGAAAATCTCTCATCCGATTTTACCCGATCGCAATTTTTATAACCAAACCACCTCTATTTATACCCCTAGGACATCCAGGCCAAAGAACCAACCCCGGCGCGATAATGTCGTCCGCTTAAACGACCCGCGTGACACCCGCCCGTTTATGATAATGCACGGATGTTACCGGCATACAAAATCGCCTAAAACACCATATCGCGTACTTAAGACATTCTACATCCGTACGGACATTACAGAACGCGATATTCAACCATTTAATAGAAATTTCGTCCGATCAGATAGCCGAAAAATATCGCAGATTTCGAGTTCTTCGTTCATTCTGTTCCCAGCTTTTCGCTAAACCATACAGTTCCTATTTTTTACTTTTATTTTTTTCCATTCCGACAATACTGATTTCGCGAGATCGAATAAGGGAGGAAACATAATCTCCTCCACGCTCGGTGTACGGTGCAAGGGGTATTATGGGAAATGTGAATAGAGGACACGAGCTCCTCGCGAAATTCCCTTCTTCTTACGTCTCCCGCCCCTCGTCGCGTCTGGTACACAACTTGTTCTCGCGGCCATCGTATAGCTGTAGATGGTACAAAAGAGTAAAGCTAGGTAAGAGGAACCCTCGGGTGTCAAAGGCCCAAGACTTGGAGCTCAATGATCGAGGGTTCTTCAAAGGATTTTTCGCCTCAGGCTTACACTTTTATTATACTCGGCACACTTTTCTATATGCACGCCAGCCGAGTATTAGACAAAATGCATAATCCACATCTGCACGCTCAGCTGGTAGCTATTTTAGCCCGTTTCATTATATAGACGCGATCAACTGACTAAACCGCTTTCCGATTCACGATCGGCCATGTGTTTTATTAATTGAACAGTAACGGTTGGAAAGGATATAAAGAGGTCCTCGGAAAGGTCAATTAGCCTCGTTTGTGTGGGTCCGTAGAAAATCCGTCGTTTGATGTTTAATTGAATGTTGTTCCAATCCAGGAAAAACGTGATTACAATTTCCTATTTACAACGAATTGACTTTTCCTCTGTTACAGGTGAGTGGTAGTACATGCATACACACCTATATTGGTAGCGATTTATCTCCGTCGAATTGTGCTCTAATTCCTGGCCCCGAAACGTGAGTAATTTGTTTATTCTTGTTGTCTGGTAGAATTGAACGAAAGATGGGATCTCGAATGAGCGTAAGTCGGCTTGGTAAAGCTCCAACCAGTTTGGAGTTTGTTTAATTAAAATCATGCGAGATATGACGTAAGATATACCCATAAGTCTGAATTCTAAACTCGTAACGAGGGCGAACTTTGACTATTAATTACGTGGCTAGAAAATTAGTCGAATTTTGGAACGGTTCGAGGAATTTCAAACCGCTTTGTCTCATACCGGGACTTGGTAAACTCGTATTGACTAACGACTGCGATGCAACATCGTCGCGAATTGTCTTTCATTATTCATTTCGCCAGTTTTCCTACACCAACGAACGTGCCGATATCAGAAATCTATGGATCCCAAGTCGCATAGAGAAAGACGTCGCATTCTATTGGTGATGGTGAACATCGTGCGGCTACCGTCTCTCGGCTTTAACCCTACACCTTGCGTAATGTAACCACGATCAATTTCCTATCTCCTCCAGACGTCATGAATCTCCGGAGTCCCGTCTGCAAGATATTTCATAGGAAGACTGCCCGTCATATGTATATGGGAAGGAACCGGAACCCTAAACCCTCCTTGACTCATATTAAAACTATTTCAATATATTCGAGGCTGGGGAAGAGGAGGAGATCCAAATTTCATTTTTAACATTTTTTAAGAACGATCCAAACGCGACGAAGTATTTTCCTTTTTTTTTTTTCTTTCTTTTATTTCACTCTGATCACACGGAAAAGTGACCATCCTACAAGTTAGCAAATCTGGGGTAGTTTAACCTCCTCGAAGAAACGTATATCTCCTGAAGGATCACCATAACTTTAGCTCTATCGAATCAGCGAGTTGACGAGGACGAGGGTCGGTCTTCTGAGTAAAACTGTAGTATTTTCTCTTTACCGTTTGCTTCTGAGAAAATCTCGACCTTCGTCAGAGATTTCTGAACCACCTCGTTTGGTCTACGAGCTAACGTGTCCCTTGAACATTTTTACAGCTTACAATAAACAGCCTAACTGAGCTATATCGGAGTCTTTCACGGAGTCTGTGCGTCAATATTACGAGGAAAGTCGTTTTCCACACAAAATGAATATTTTTCCTTTTTTTCTTTCAAGTCTCATTTTTAATTTGAACTCGTCTCTTCTTGCCGCGTGATAGAATCTTCTAAGGGATGATAAGAAAAATCCATCGATTGGTCCTTTGGTTATTTTTTTAGGAACTAGGTCCAGAAAATTAGCCACGTTCCTTCGAGACTCGGGTCGCTAAATTCCCAGACGACCGAGATATCTCGGTTGATCCCAACCTGCCAAGATGGGAAAGCTTCCATTGCCGCCACCGCCACCGCGTTGGTGTGGATCGAAACTTGGAAAACAAACGACAAACACGTCCTTCCAGGAACGTGAGGTTACTTTGGATTTTTCTTTCCTGGATGAGGATGAAAATAAAACGTTGCTCTTGTCCAGTTCGGTTTTGAAATTTTAATGTCCTCATATTTCAAGGCGCAAAGAATATTAATCCGTCTCCAAGGATTATAATGGCATCATGGGGGATGAATGAGCTCGTAATCAGCCCCTTCCATTTTCTCTTATTTTCCCATTCTTTCCATCAACATCTTTCGATATACGCACAATACGAAACAGCTGACCGAATAGAAGAATCGCTGACTAATAGCGATATCGAAATCACAGTAGACAGATATTACCAGATAAAAAGACAATTAGGAGCGGAGGAACAAAAATAAAACCTCATATCTGTCTCCTGGATTCCAATACTTCTGATCAAGTCTTTCACCATAGTCAGGCAAACCTCCATTTATTTTTTCTCATTTTTTCCACAAAAGATGGAGTGACAGACGTTGATAAGAAGCACGACAGGGTGGTGTTTCTTTCAATTCTGTTGGCAGTTCGATTACTCCTATTTACTTGATCCTGTCTATATCGTAATTGGTTATTTTTCGTCTTCTTCGTTGTATTATCCAGGCTCTCGAAGTATCCGAGTTGAATAATAAAATACTAGATCGATACTTTACTCCGGTAAATGATGATTAAGCGATTGGAGTCAGTTTGGAGTTTGTAGGATCGAGTGAGCGATAAATATTTAAACTTTGACAAAGTGCAGCAACGCTTCAAACTTGTCACTTTCGATTTAACCAAGCGTCGTCGGTTCATCCCCTAAAAGAAATACCTTAGCGAATAATCGATACCTCGTCAGTCCTCTGTCCTGCGAAAATCCAAAATTGCATAACGGTATACAATGTTCACAAATCATTCGAGACACGGAACGATATATTATCTCACTCCTGGCAAACCAGCTACTGGCATAAAGGATGAGATTTGAGAAGCGTTATCGTTCTTCCAAGAATACCTACCGTCAGCGGGATCAAAGTTTTGACAATGAATTACGCCATGTCGTCTTTACCACTTAAAGAAGGATCGCTTAGTTAAGTGACAGGTGAAACCCTCAATCAATCCTTTGCGTCCTTGCCTGTACAGGGATGAACATAGAATCAGGAATAACTTTTCAAATAGCCAACGCAATCCCTAGATCCTTTTCAAATTTCAGTTTTACTTTTCAATGAGATGGAAGAAAAATGGAATTATCTGTAATAAAAATGAAAATAAAGTAAAGACATACGCGACGTAACGTTTCGAGTGACATTAAAATTCAATTATCTTGACGTCGTCGGGCGTCTATATATTCGCATTCGTATATGCATACATGTAGTAAACGCGGTATACCCACATTTATGAGACTGATCCACGTTCGTACCTCCCGGTATGATGGGACAGATCATATCGTCGCTTACGTATTTGCTCGCAATCTGCCTATCCGCAGTTTCCCGAACTACGGCAAATGGGGAAAGGCAAAGGGGTTTCGGAAGCTGTACGAATGAGTGAACCGAGAGATATAGTTTACGTATCCCACCTCACTTTTCGTCTCCAGGCTCCTATGCCTCCTATGCCTACCTACATAACATCCCTAAAAACACCCTTCGGCATGGATCGCCGAGTGCTGACGCACACCCTATGGCCTATACGCACATAATCGTGATTTCTGTCGAGTATAGAAATTCAAACCTCGTTAAACATTTTCTGTATGATTTAGTCATTTCATGTTACTATTTGCGTCATTCTAATGACCATTTATTTAGCCAATCGAGCAACCATTTCAAGGGGTATTATAATTTAGGATATTAAGAATACCCGTGTATGACGAGATTTTATTTTACGCCGATGTGATGTTTGTCGAAATAAAAATAAGAAATAAGTGAAAAAAAGGAAAAGCAAACGTATATTTAGCTGTAGGAGGAAATATAATCTCCTAGCCCCGAAAGAATATCTGTATGTATAAAATACCCCTGGTAGGATTATGAATACGCGCGCGTGTGTGTGTTACGTAAGGAAAATCCTTACTCCGTTCGAAATATCATATATTTATGTTATTATATGGTTGAGAAAATCGAGAGACAATTCAGAATTCGATATGAATTTATGGGGTTTAAATATCTATACGTCAATTCTATTTTTTTTCTTTTTCTTTGCTTCAATTTCTTTTTTGAATTCAAGAAAGATTCTGCCTCCTATTTTTGTTCATATTCTTCTTCAGCCGCCACGAGCCATCGGTAGGTGTACGAAGGAAGGCTTAAAATCCTTAAAAGCTTTTCACAAACTCGGAGAAGATCGCTGCGAAATTGGCGCGAAGCTAAACCATTACTTCGCGACATTCGCACGTGCAGCACCTACGCAGTACCTACCCATGATAAGACGATAGCACTTTTCGAGCTCAGGAGGAAGCGGAATCTATAGCTACCCTTATTTCGACTAGATTCATAATTAGCTAAAATTTATCAAACTTACTCTGCGGCTACTACGTGATCCTCAAACGCGATTCAATTACACGAGTCGTTTCTTTTTTTTTTTTTCCTCGACATGTAGTACGTACGATAATTGTCTCATTAAGTAATTATACACTTTTTCTCTCTCGCGTTGATTAACAATATATGTATAGGTATTTTACTATTTTGTGATAAATGGAAATATAGAAAATAAAATGATAGAAATTTTGTCATACGCGGATTAATACGTCGAATAAATCGTACGATTTATTCGCAAACTGTATAAGCGATACAGAAACTGAATTCTCTGTTATAATAAGAGTTTTTTGATAAATCATTTTAAACTATTCAATCGACAGAGCGGGGATTTTTTTTCTTCCTATTGAAATAAACGTAGCTGCTACGACTTTATTTCTTTTTTTTTTTTATGAGATATATGTGTATTTCTTTCCCTCCAGGGATTTCATACGGGCGTAACTTTATACGTGTACCTATTATACACACAATACCATTCCGGGTTTGGAAAATTGAAAAAAAAAAAACTGTTTGATTTAGGGGTGAAAATTTCGCTCCTCTCGTTACGTATTGTTTCAAACGTTTATGATGCTGAGTTATACAGGTATATGAATACATATGTATGTAGGTAGGTATGTATACCTAACAAGTTAAACCACGTGGTATTCGCGAAGCACTTCGTCACCCCCGTTAATGGAAACACAAGGGTAGCAAAGATGTCCAGGATAAGTGCGGGGGCGAGGCAAGGCAAGAAACTCTCGCGTTGTACATTCACCCTTCGTGAATTACTAGGCGTTACCACGTTTCGGGTACGTGACGACTTGGTGATTTTACGAGAAAATTCCCTATTGCGTCTTCAAAGGTTTACTCCCTTAAAATCGTTTGTCTTTCACCAGGTTGACGGCTCGCTCGTTCGTGCGTGCGTGCGTTTAAATCTATTCGATTCTATAACGTTTCAATTCTCCATTCAAAGAACTGATTCATTTTCAACCCCCGAAACCCAATTCAAAAAATACGCGGTCAATCGCTTTGTCGCATTTTATTCGTTCGTTTCTTTTTTTCCTTCTTCTCATTGAAATAACGTCAAGTCTTTAGATTCCATTTTTGCAAACGACTATTCTTAACTCGAAAATGAAGAACGAAAGAATTTTCCAATTAAAAACTCGATCATCGAATAAAATTTGAAAACATGTCGATCTGGAGAATTGAAAATTTTTATTCAACATAAAATTATTCGCGATTACTATTTGCGACAATCGGAAGAGTCGCGCTCTTTCAAACTCTTATTTCAGAATCAAGGAAATGACAGAAAGAAGGGGCGGGTACGGGGGGCGTCGCGACGTCCGCGTTTCGCGTTTCGCGTGGGGGTTAGATCTTGCGCGGTTCCAGGCGTCAGCATCCCCAAGCGGTGGTGCGTCGTGACGGTGTACCGGACGCCAGTCACTCGCGCGGACTCCCGCCCGTTGGATCGACGCTCGACGTCGTTTTATAGTGACACACGCCTTACCCCACGTTGCCGATCAGATCCACGAGGCTTACCTTCGAATTCAAATGCCAAAAAATTGTTCCTTGCAAAAACAATTTCCAAATTGATTTCGTGAAATAAATCGCAGACGTTTTATTATTTTTTTTTATTATTTCTGTTTTTTTAATTTTAATTTTATTTTTTCAAACACCATAAATTTTGACTAGTTTTTTTCTTTCCCCCCTTCTATTCTGTGGTTTCTGATTGATTCGGAGGATTATTTTTTTCACCAAAGTTACCTTTGACCCTTCGCATTACGGGTCGTTAATCTTTACGATCAAAGATCATCTTTGTCGTGTTTCTGTATATAACAGCTTTTCAAGAATCGAGGAAAACCTCTCAAGTTTTTAGAAATATCTTCTCTTCTCTTCTCTTCATTTCTCTTCTATACTCTTGGTCATTCGTTCGGGGTAATCGGGGGTAAAATAATCTAAAAACTTGAACGAATGCCAGAACTTTTACGTGCCAAAAGTTTACTTCCTAAAACTTTTCTTATTTATCTATTTTATTTTTTCATTTTTCTTTTTTTTCTACATTTTTTTTCAATTTTATCGTTGCACGTGATCAACTCTTGATTAAACTCCAATCACCCGATTCAAACAATCGACAAAAATATGAATGAATGAAAAGTTCTAATCATAAAAACGCGTTAATAAATTATGGAGTTTTCTTTTCTTTTTTTTTTTACGAATTTTCATATCGCTGAACCGATAATGTGATCAATTTTTTTTTTTTCTTTCTTTTTCTGAACAAAATTCTTATCGAATATTGGAAAAAAAAAAAAAAAAAAACGTAGTACGAAATGCGAACCAGTGTTACGTTTCGGCGAACACGAAGAGTGAGAAAAAGCAACCCTTATATATCGTGTATGAACGTGTTGTGAAAAGTGAACCACCAACCTGGAGTGCCAATGTGGATCTCGGGTTGCCCCCGTCTTTATGGGGATGGGTTTTAACGATAAAAAACTGCGGAGGTTCAGAAGATTGCAGCTATTTGGCCGTGCAAAAGTCTATCTGACTGTGCGATGGCCTCAGCTGGTGGGTCTCGAGTATTCATATTTTTAAACAATCGTATATTTTTGTTCCTGCGTCTTTTAATTATTTTTCCACCTTTAGATTTAGCGAAATTAAAACCTGAATGAAAGTTAAAGTGAAACAATTTTTACCTCCACTACGAGGGTGGATGAGCAGAAATTTTCTCGTTTATTCTCGGCGTACGGCATACGGCGTGAGGCGTGAGCCGGCCCATATCCCTCAGATTATAAATTTCAAATAGGTATAAAGAGGTAAATTCAACAGCAATGGGGGATTTTATGGCGCAATTAAGATTTAAGCTATCCTACAAATATTCTAGATGCCAAAAATTATATATACATATTTCTGATAAGAAAACAACCTGCAGCTGTAGGAAAATTTTTACATCTTATGGTCGAAAGCTTTAGTCGCGATTTTAAGTGAAATGCTAAAATTATCTTTCCGCAATTAAATTTAATAGCAAACCTCGCTGAATATTATTCACGATCATCTAATTCTTTCGTATATAATTGCGTACTTATTATAAAGATTGAGTAAAGAGAGAGAGAGAGGAAAAAAAAGAAAAAATGTGCATCTTCTTCCGATATCCCTGGAATCCACTTTTTATCTTCTAATCTAAAATTGAATCTCGCGAAAATCTGAACTCTAGCCAAAAAATTTCCAACTGTTAGACACACGCAGTACCTACATATCGAGCCCACGACTTACCCTACGGAATAGATTTTTGTTCATCATTTTATCGAACATTTATCTAACAAGTTGCAAAACCGGCGTGTCTGTTTTTACTTTTTGATTACGCTAACAAACTTCCGTAGAAAATTGAAAAAAAAATAACTTCATCACTGTTTGAAAGAGGAAATTCCGAGCTTTCGAATGCTTCTAATTTGGTGCTTCTGCGATTTATTTTCACAAAGTAATACGATATTGAAAGAAACAACCCCTAAATTCGATCGAGGTATAAAATAACAAACCTAAACGGTGGGATATTAGAAAAATGATAAAATATTTATATTTATGCTCATTCCCTCGTCATTTTCTTCCCTTTTTTCCTTTTTCTTCTCTTTCCCCAGCCTAGCTGGACAATAGTTTGACCCAGTTTTTTCTTAAATTTGTCGCGAAAACTCTTTTCGTACCTCACATATGACGCCACAAGCGTTTGCATTTCTACCGAATACCGCCTCTTTCCGATTTCGCACAGATATACATAAATACATAGATAATCGTTTTTGGTAACTGATAAATTTGGTAACTGTTATATAACTAAAAACCGAAATCACGGTATTTCCCCTTACTTCAGTTCATTTAGAATAAAATAAGAAATTTATGGAAAAATGATGCATTTTTTTTCTATATCTCAATTTTTTGCATTGGTGAAAAAATTTGCCTTTTTTTCCCCGCACAAATCTCTTGACGGGACCAAAAGAGAAAAAAGGAGATTACTCATCTAACATATATACCTTCAGATATACGTCTAGCGGTGATCTAAAACTTTACGGCAAACCTGCAGCTCGCCCTGTTATAATGGATCTCATTACTTTTATCGCCGGCACATACATCCAGCCGAAATTACCTGGAACCTTTCTCAAGAGCCAGTTTCGTACCAATCTGTATGCAAAAATTCCGTATCCTCGCCATCTTAGTTCTCGTAAAATAGTCAGATTTTCTTTTAATTTTTCCTATACCACGGTGATATTGTATCATATTTTCTATCGGAAGAAAAAAAAAAAAACTCACCCCCTACCCCGTTGATTGTTTAATTTATAACACATAATCAATGGGGGTAGGTATATAGAAAATATCGTATAGTTTTATACGCGAGTATTCAATTTGAACAAAAAAATATTTCAATTCAATTTAGTATTTTAGTATTTTTAGTTAATTAATTAACAAACGAAACGAACAATTTCTATTATTAAACACGTGATGAGAATTCGCGACTGTGCGACGACGGGTTATGCAAATATATTTGAACAGTATGCTTCGACAATATCCAGCAACCATTAACATATGACATTTCATCATCATTATTATTATTATTATTATTATTATTATTATTATTATAATTATTATTAATATCAGGATGAAACGATGTTTGAGCTTCAGGGTAGAAATGTAATATTAGATTAATACGATATCAAGGTGATTATTTTCCCCCGTTTTTCTAGTCGGATTATAAATATATACGAATATGAAATTCGCCCAATGCCGCGGTTGGTTTTGTCAGCTGAATAATACCTACCTAGCCAATTTTAATACCGGGCATTTACGCCTGAATTAACTTCTTCATAATACAATAAAGGTTATACCTACTCTCGAAAAGAGTTAATATGGATTACTAACATTCTCGCTGGGTCCGAAAAACGAGATCAACTCATTCAACTACCCCAATTTCGACCAAAAAGTCTTTCCCAGTTAGTTTTTATCTTGCTTTTTCTTTTTTTTTTTTTCTACTTCTTTTTCTTTCACCCCCTAACAATGAAACGACATCTGTTATCCACGTTATTATTACACCTCTAACTTCCCCGACAATTTGATTTCATTATTTTAACTGAATAGCCAAAATTTGTATTATCTATTTTTCTTTTTGTTTTTCTCTATTCCGTTTTTCAACCCATTTTTCGTTTGTCATGCAATGCTAAAAGAGAATTGAATCGATGTCGTCACTTTTATCAACCTAATCAACGTACAGCTATAGAAACCTTCCCTTTCTATTAAATTTCCATAATTTATCGTCAACAAAATATCATTGATCATCGGTTTATATTGGTGTTGCATAACTCTTCATCCCTTATTATCACATCAAGCGGGTGAATTTCGCTAAGTAAAAGCTACTAATTTCGTTGCCGCGAAGAGAGACAAGACTGCGAAATAGTACGCGTCTAGAACAGAGGTATACAGCGGGTGCAGAAAAAAAAAAAAAAAAGGTCAAAAACCCCTGGTGATTGTATTATTGTCGAGAGAAGTCGTTGGTGACTGCGTAAAGCCAGCTGAATACAAATGAGGCGTTGGGCCATTTCCAAAAAGATAGAGGCGAACAAAAAAAAAACCAAAATAAGAGCAAAAACGTTGGAATTAAAAAAAAGGAAGAACAAAATTACCGGGAAATCGGCAAATTTTTGCGAAAAAATTCACGTAGTATTATAGTTGTCTGAATTTCACAATCGTTTACATTGACTTCTCACTGTTTTCTATTTTTTACTTTTTTTTCTTCTCTCTTTTAATCAAGCCCTTTTCCAGCAGTAGGCTCGATGCGGAGAGTACGTACGTTCATACATATACCCGAAAATAATTTCAGGATTTCAATTTGTCAGCCAAAAATGAAATCCATCTTCATCATACACCGTCAATATTATTATTATACATCGATGGAATGACGAGAAGTTATATCGTCGATATGTATAGGAATTATAGTTGTGAAATCTCGAAAGAGAAATATGGCAAAAGTATTTATATAAGAAATCGATCTTGTACAAGTTTTTCGTACCACCTTAACACCTTCTCATGTATCAGCTGTTCTAAGACCGCGAAACTATTGGGAAAAGTAATAAACGATGTTGGATAAGATTAAAGAAAGTCTAATTCGAAGACAGAATTATTTTTTTTTCCGGTTTTCTCGCATCTTTTCTTCAACTTTTTGTGAAACACGATATTGTACTAGAAGTGAAACATGTGATAAAAATAGCAATAAAATAAAATAAAACAAAATAAATGGAAAAACTGTACGAAAATTTGAATTCGAATAACGCGATGTATATTTTGACAAATTTTGTTTCTTGTTTTTTTTTCTTTTCTGTTCGTTAAACAGGGGTTGAATACTTTTGACCGGAAGTTCTATTAAAGTTTGTTTCTCGTCCGATATCCCATAGGGATATGCAAAATGTATTCAAATGTGATAGGATATACGCGGGGTATAAGTTAGTTTCGGTGGGGTATTGGATGCCAGTTTCGAGGGAATCCAACCAATCGAATTCTGAGGGAATAACAGGCTCCTCTAGCCAATGATTGGCCGATAAAAAGCCCGTGCTCAATTTCATCGAAAATTTAAAAAATCCCATTTAGTTACGATCGCGTCCGTTTGCACATATTATCCGTGCACCACGGGTATACCCTACATATTACGGTAACGTAATGAAAAAAAATAATTATATCACAATCTACTGTGAAGAAGAAAAACAAAAAAATTAAAAATATTAAATGAAATAAAATACAACCGCGTAACGAAAATCGACGCGTTAATTAATAAAGAAAAAAAAAATTCAACCCCGCAAAGGTATATAGTATCCATATATTTTTTATTTCAATTTTTGGATCTTTTTTTTGCTCTGTTATTTGAACACGTTTTTGAAAACTCGGGCTGAATTTCTCTCTTTCTCTCTCTGGGAGAGATAACAAGAGAAAAAAAAAATCTCGTACAAAATTCAACGTTAGGTAAATAAACGCGAGTATCGGATTCCGTTTAATTACTTCTTCTAATTAACAAACCAGCTCGACTCCGTCGTCTCTAACCAACAAACGCCCCACCCCGTCTGGGAATGGATTATATACCTACTTGCCCCTTCATCCCTGCTCTTATAACGCTTATTGTAAGCACTACGGGATAAAGGGAAGGGAAAGAGAAGGGATGGTATTAGGCAAACATAGACGGATACGCAAACAGCAATGATTCTGCATCCATCGCCGGGCACAAAGCACCGGAACTAATTACCTAGGCCGCAATGCGACGGTAATATCGCTTTACCCCGTGTCTGTTAACCGTAAATGCACCCCGCGGTAGTTCCGAATTGAGTTTCAACCTAGGGGATGATCCTGCCTATAGCTCATTCCAAATCAACTCAATTTACTAGTTTGTTTTCGATTTTTTATATGATTAACTATTCGAAAGTTTTAGCATATGAATGGAACTAAAAACAATTTTTCCCATTATTATTTTCTGTAATAAATATGCGTTGAATCGGTGTGTTTGATCGATTATCACGTGACTTTGAGATCTGATCACGCGATGGAAAGTAATCGTTATATATATATACCAGAACTGGGTCAATTCTTGGATTTATACCGTATAAGCAATTTAATAATTAAATTAAATTAAAATCAAAAAAACATTTTCCAATCTATTGAAGTAAGTTTTTTTTTTCCCCCTTCTTTCTGATTAACCGACTATCCAGAAATTGTGTCAAATAATTTTCTACAAAACGTATGGAATTAGCTCGTTATAATTGACACTGCAGCAGCTAAGCTGTGCGCTCGCCCTTTGCGAGCGGGGGTTGATCGTTAATAGTGAAAATAATTTTGATATATACTACCGGTGGGTAAAAGTAATTAACAGAAAAGCTCCACAGCAATTAGTTGGCAATATAATCGACTAATTCTGAAAATCTGAACTCTCAATTAGTCCCATAAACTCCGAGTTAACTCGAGGATGGTATGAGAGCGAGCAATCAGCTCAGACCGGCCACAGCAATCCAAATAATTCATGCTAACTTCTCACTTTATAGCTCTCTGAGCTTTGATCAAATATTCCATGGAATACTGATACTCAATTCTAACTAACAACAATATTATACACTAATGGCTAAACGCTCATACCTCTATTGGGCCAATAATTCATGTCCAATTGTTACGTTGGCTAGAAATTCATCCGGCGATTCTACAATCGGCGGTCAATTTCAACACCGAGAAAAATCTTGAATTATTCACGATTTACTCCGGGTTCATTTATATGCAAGCAGTTTTCATTCGTTCGTCAACTCCTTTCCACGTTCGAAAAATATTTCGAAAGGAAGGCGTCGTGTTTCTTTTTAATTTTTGTTTCGGAAGTACAACAAGTGGGAGATTTTTTACACGCAAAATAGATTCGCCTTCGACTTTGCCATTTCATAGTTTTAGTTTCTGTTCAAAATGTGGGGAGGCAGCTAAGAATAAGGTAAAAAGCCAAGAAGTAATAAACCCCGTTCGTTGGCAGGCTCGTTTTCGCATTTTACCCTCCTATACTATTATGACGATAAATGCGCTCGAGGATTTTGGGATTCTTGAACTAAAACGAAATATACCTTGGGCCTCTCTGACTACCCGACTAATTGCACTTGCCCTCGGTATGGGGCAAAAATAACGCTAATTTTTTTACCCCGAGGTTCTGAAACGCGAAAAAATTTACATTGGATGGTATTTTTATTTTTTTTCTCTCTTCTTTTCTTTTTTCATCCTATTTCTATGGTTATTATATATGAAACGAATGATTAATATCGTGGGGGAAATATAATCATCAGATCAATTCACGTTAACGCGATGTGAAAGAAATTCGAAACCCAATTTACAATGGGGGTTGATTTTCCGTCTTCTTAACGAACCGGACACGGGGATACTGCAAGCCAAATATATAAGTCTTGTTGGAAAGAGACTCGTGGTAATTATCTGTTATTGGGAATAACGAGTCCCTATATACCTATAGTGGCGTAATTAGTATCCGAAACTTCCTCCCATCAAAGTTCAAGATCTGTGAGAAGCATGTAAAATTTCTTATCAACGCGAAATGAAATTAGTGTATCGAGGATCGTTCGAAGGTTGAATCCCTAATTGGTAACGGATTGCGGGATAAGAAGTTAGTGAATAATTCAGGTGTTGAAATCTTTCTTAAATCCGCTTGAATACGATTTTTCTTCACAGCAGGAAACGCCTAGTATACGTATACAAACCTAGCAGAGAAACGTATTTGAAGAAAATCGACTCTCAATTCGTCTTGCTACAAGCTCAACCAATCAAACTCGAAGTATTTCGTGGTAAAGCTCAGAATTGAATTCGATTTATTTACCTCTCGCGGAGTAAATCTGGGTAAATGCGGACAAACACGCGCCAACAAAATCAATCGAAACATCGATAAAATGGATGGGAAAAGAAGAAAGAAGAAGAAAAAAAAAAGGAAAAAAGACGAAGCTAAACAACAAATCGAACATTTGTATCATCGCGTGTTCATATAATCTCTGTACAGTTTAAAACCGAAAATCGTATGCCTAGTAATTATGGGTATATAAATATACCTTCTGTGTATATATATATAATATATATATATATATATATATATATATATATACATACACGTATAGTTTCGATTTTGAAATTCGAATTGACTGAAACTCGAAACGGGACCACAGTTACGCTGCGAGCTAGCGTGCAAGAGAATTGCATTTGTGGCTTTGGGAACTTCAAAGTCCGAAACAGAACTGGTACAACATTTGAACGTGCATCGTTTCTGATGGACTTTAAATTTTACCACGGCCGCGTTAGTGCATCGAAGCAGAAACCCCTGTATATTTGCTATGTGAAATTGTCCATAAAATACATAGAAAAATATCTATAATTATAATTAATTTTACTGCCGGCGTAGACGCATATATATATAATATATTTTTTTTTTTCAATTGTGTTAGAGCAATTTTTGCTTCTTCTCTTCAACAAACGGCGATCCCCGATATACATGGGTTTAATTGGCGTGAATATACGCGCTTGTAGGAAAAAAAAAAGAGTCCAAGTTAATTTTTAATTCATTCAATCCTATAGCGAACGTATCGCGGTATTAAATATGAATCAAATTTTCTAGTATATTCATAGCAATCAGAATGGTTCTGTAATCACGCTTGTCTACTCTGCCAATAAAGGATAATTTTGTTATCATTCGTTCGTTCGTTCGTTCGTTCGTTCTATCAGACGAATAAATGATTAGATAAACCCTATACGTGGAGTAGAAAATCTAAATATTTGTCATTGCCAAAGTTTGTTTCTAGAGTGAACAGTCCGTATTATACAAACTGACTGTAAAGAAAAAGGAGCGAAAATTTCATGCAAATATAGGGTCGTTCTCTTATAGGTCGCGATATAATTTTAAATGGATAAGGGAAGAAAAAAGGAAAGAGAAAATTTAGAAAAAAAAGTTAAAAAAATGTTACTTTACTTTTTGTTTCTTTCCTTCGTTTTATGACAATCTAATCCACCCACGCTTGTGAAAGTCCAGCACGTTGTTACGTCGGGGCTAATTAATCCGAGAGTTTACGTCGCCGTCTAGAAATCCCCTCTGCTCAAATCTGTATACACCTACCCCTGTCAGCTATGCTCTCAAATTGAACCCAGAAAAGTATTGTTCAATTATTTACAAGGAGTTAAAATCTACCACGAGGATTGACCAAGTCAACTCGTACACCTCAAAGAAAGCCGGAAAATATGGTAGTTCACGTTCCAAGGGAAATGTGAAGGAAAACTCTGTACCTCAGGCCTCCCTATTTCTGTCTCTTTTTTCTTTTCTTTTCTTATCTTTTATTTATTTATTTTCTTGTCTTACCGTATTATCTGTATAAAAATATGCCTGTAAATAAAATCTGGTGGGTGAAACTTTAAACCCTTTTATTATTTTCTTTATTATATTCATTTTGATCAGATTATACGAGAAACCGCGACCGGGCGAAAGACGAAGCCCCGGTCTAAGAACCGAGAGAAAAGAGAAAAGAGGAAAGAAGAAAGGGGATGGTTTTAGAGCGGGAAAAAGTTGGCGGGAAAATAGCCGCAAATATTAATTACATTCTTGGCGTTTAGGTGAAAAATTATACAGAAGAATGGGTCGAAAGAGGCAGCTGGCGTTCGTTCGTTCGTTCTATCGTTGCGTTGGTTCGTTCGCTCCCTCGATTATGGTAACGGTGCGTGTGCGCTCGAGTTATCTCCTTTTAATATTCATTTTCTCGTTTTATAAGTACGCCGGGCGACGCAACCACGTTTTCTGCCTTAAGTTTAAACCTGCGAAACAATTACGCGAAGGGTAAAAATGACTCCCTCTACTCTACAGTCTCTCTCTCTCTCCCTCACTGTAAGAATGCTGCAGAGGAAATTAATTTCTAACGAGAGAATAAGGGTTCAATAAATGAGGTAAAAAAACTAAAAACTAAGAACAAAGTTTGAAAAAAAAAACACCTTACAACTATTGAAATCGTTTCACTTTCGTTCTTTCAAATTTGATTGTATATTTGAAAAAGAAATTCGGTTTTTTTCCACCCTTATTTCATTTATTTTCTTCCGTCATTTCCTAAACGACTATAATTAATGATGTGAGAAAAAATCAACATCACACTTTACCTCATATGCAGACAATACGATTTCACTCGTTCGTATATCCAGGAGGTACTCGATTTTTGACCAATATTCACCCCAGCTAGTCACGACGATGTGATATCTACTCGCTCAGTAAAGTATAATCAAAACTAATTCTGCCTGTATGAAAAAATCGAAAACTCTACAATAGCGTGTCGACAAAATTCAAAAAAAAAACAAAACCCAATACCAGGCCGTTTGTTTATTGGGAATAAAATATGGAGCGGAAAAATCTATGCTGATTCTACTCCTATACGCGGTTTTAGGATATGAATTTACCGACTAGCTACGATAATAATTTCCAATATTTGTCATATATGTTTTTGTTTTTTTTTATTCCATTTTTTTTTTATCTCTTTTTTTTTCAACGCGACAAATATACTGCGAGGCAATCAAATCCCCGTGTATTCTCGATCCCCGATGAGATTGTTACCTCCGTATTAATATTCGCCATATCCGAAGCTGTGCTTTACCTGTAACATAGGTTCTCACGATCTTATAATCTACCGTATTCCGGGGAAATGGGGTGAAGACATTTGAAAAACTATCACAGAGTCAATATAGAATAGCGAATGAGTGCAGAGTGTAGTTGAATCGTAATTCGCGATACGAAATATGTTATTCTCATTTTATCAGCCCAATAAAACCCTGTGGTATTATGCGTACATCTACATCCTCGACATTAGCGGTTTTGGTATAAATTTCACCAAAGCAGTGAAAGATGGTTATACGAGATAGAACAGCCATAGGACAATAAAATTTCGACTATTTCTACTGCTGGGACGTTGAACTGGCAGAATGTTACTACAGCCATAAGAATACCCGAGCTATTTCTGCCTTGAGGCACGAAACCGAGAATTCTAGTCATCTATTGCCACGTTGGGTGTCGTCAAACCTGACTCCAAAGTATGGAACGTGGTACTGCGGTCTAACGAACCGTTTATGACACTTTTGCACTTTCCGCGAATCCACCCTCGCCCCTCTAGTCGTCGGTCTATAAGTCCGTACGAGTCGAAGAATTCAAACGAGGAGAGAAATTAGAAGGTTCGAAGAGAACTGTGGAACATTTTATGGGTACACATCCGAGGAGAATATCGCGAAACAGATTATGATACGAATGAAGAGTGACGGGGATGAAGAGCTGGGATAATTATCACGTCAAATAAATTGAGTTATGTTACCATCCTGGGAAAGCCAGTTTTCAACGTTGCACTATGGAAAGCCACACTGCAGTAAACAACTTTAATAATCTAATATTAAATCTTGTAGTTAATTTCGATGTGATAATGGGAAGTTTCCTCTTCCTTATTCTCTTCTTCTTCTTCTTCTTCTTTTAGCTCGTAGGTATGCCACAGCTGGAGACGCGTTCAGTAATTCAACGAAACACACAATATAACCGAGCTTTTGGTTGAATTCGCTTCTGTTTTTCTTCTTCTTCTTTTTTTCCTCTCAAAAATCACAGACTCCGATTCGATTGTTTAAGGGATGTTTTTTCTCTCAATCTCAATACTCAATCGGGTGAATTTTGAAATTTTTTTATGAAATGAAAACCGGAAAAGTGAGAATCTATGGATTTCGACCCTCTGTTGATACTTTTAGTTGTCAATGTGATAAATTTTTAATCACAGAATTAATTAGGGAGCAAAGTAGAGGAACAGAATGTTGACTACTCCATTAATCCAGAAACCCTTTCGCTCTCCCCAGTCTTGGCTTTCAGGCTCGTTTCGAGAAAATGACACTTTCTCTCTCTCTCTCTCTCTCTGTTCAAACCGTAACTCAGAAATCCGATACACTTACGAGCCAAAAATCGTTCTTTGATGACGTCGAGCCTCCCCAGGTTTGTGAACCTCTTTTCCATCGGTTGAGCAAATGATTTACTAAACGTGGCGTGAATTTATTCGTCTCTATTCCACGAAACGATGGAAGAGGGTTACTCTTTCCAAATGTAGAAAAAATAAAAAAAATGTGTTGAATGTTCGGTTAAGCTTAGTTCTATGATATTAGGAGCATTAGGAAGGAATTCGTTGCGTTGGAATTTAGTCTCGCGAATAAATGGTTAATAATTTTTGGAAATGTAGAGAGTCAGAAGTAAGCATCCCTCTCTCAATTTCTCACGGTCTCCACAGTGATATAGAGAGTTCTCATTCGGGGTAGGTATAAAGTGAGGAAATGTTTGCTGGAGAGGTTCAGCCAAGGTGGAAGGGATCCTATTAATTATTGCGGGAGACACGTCCTCGTAATTAAGAGCGGTGTATTGCCACCGTTACTCGTTTTGAGATGGTATGAGAATAAGAGGGATGAAGAGACCCGGAGGTGGAGGCGGACCTTAGAGAGTGTAATAAGGCAGCCAGGGGGCTAACGTTCGCAAAAGTGATAAGTGTATCTCATGGCGGAAGGCCCTTGTCAGCCAGGATTTACCGTGACGTTATCCTCGATCAAAGTGACTGCTCCAAGTCTCTCCTGCACTCGCTTCACTGTATTCGAGGAAAAAAAATAAAAAGAGCGAATTACATTTCTCATTTTTCTATTCAAAATTCAAAAAAAGGAAGACACTCGACTTTTATTCCACACCCACGTATCATCCCTTAACGAAATCTGTTGTCAATTTTGTTTTTTTTTCATTCTTTAACTTTTTTGAAAATAAAACGACGAAACGACTACCTACTAGTAACTAATTATATGGCTGACCCTTCTCCCTCTCTCTTTCTCTTTCTCTTCTCGACTGAAATTTAACGCTAAGGTTACAAGTGGGACTCCTTGCCGCCGCAGGGTATACTGTGACATGGAGTACCTAATTCAAGGTAGACAAAGCGTAACTACTTCTATCAGAGTACCTACCTACCCTGTCAGAATGTGAAGTTTACGCACAAGGGTTGAAATCCAGTTTGATCTGTGTAATACCAGGATTAAAATTTCCCATCATTAACAAAGTTATTAGTTAATGAATGAATTTTCTTAGGATTATATATCTTGACGGATTTAAGGTGTATACAGGTAGGTATACAGGTTGTTATACCTTCTGACTCGGAAACTAAATCCGGTCCGGGCTATAAATTTTCGCGATCTAAAATACTGAGGCGTTACTTAACCGCGTACATCTCTACATCCACCTATATATAGACAATTTTTCTACGCTTAAAAGGTAAAAGCTACGGAGGTATCCCTAAGTAGCCGCATTTCCGGAAAGCTTTTTACCCTGTACTGATTTACGACTGCTCGGCTAAAATCCGCCACGGACAACTGTATAGACCGAGAAGGGGCAAGCTACAAGAACAGAATAAGAAGAAATGGAAAATCAACAGTTGCGCTTTGACCAATATATCCGCTAGAGAATGATTTTTCCAAATTTCTCTCGTTTTATCTTTAGTCTGAGAGGGTTGATGATAATTGAGTCGTGTATGAGATAATTTGTCACAGCTGGACGAAGCGGTAATAGAAAAATGTTTCCCGTATCATTGGCAACTGCAGGGTAGCCCACAACCCTTTGTTAAATGGGGTAGAAAATTTCCGACCAACTTCGAGAAATAAATAATTCCTCCCTTTCCATTTTTCTCTGTTCTCTGTTCTCTTTTCTCTTTTCTCTTTTCTCTTCTCTCTATTCGCGTACGTATAAGTATATAGTCCGCGTTTTCTACCCCAAAACGAAAGCTCGCGTGCGTCGTTTGGTTTGTAACGCGGTGTTTAACTCCATTAAATGATTACATCTTGAGATACAACCGCGCCCGCGCCCAAGCCTTACACCCTAGCAGTCTTATTGTATGTTTGCTTTCCCCCTGTATATACATATATTCGTAACTTCAGTTGGTGAAACTCCGTGGGGTAGGTATAGGGGGGAGTTCCTTTTAGCTCGGAGTCCTTTTTGCTCCTGTATAGTGTTTGAAACGCGTACTAAAGGTACCTAAACCTACCTCCAAGCCGTTATGGAAATGACAACGGTTTAATATTCAAAAACAGAGAGAAACCCCGCTCCACGCTCCACGCTCCGATGTGTCAATACAAAGCTTTGCCTTAACTTGACGAAAAACCCACAAATGTAGAACGAGACGCATCGTACCTACCCTTATTCTGGATTCAATAAAATTGCAACAAAGAACAAAACCAGTTTCTTAATTAAATAAATGATATGATGAATCTAAGAAGAAACGTGCTCGTTTTACTCCGAAGAAAATCGAGGGAAAATAAGAAAAAGTGAAAATATAAAAAAAATTGTCTTACCGTAATAAATATGAGCGGATAAATCATTAAATAAATTGGATTTTGACGGGTGATGATAAATTTGTCTCTTTGCCTTTTCTACCCCCGTCCAACACCCGCACCTACATCCATACCTCAACTCTAGTGAATACCGCATTATATTTATTTATTGAGAGATGGTCATATGGGATATACCTACTATAGTCCGCGATTCAACGGCTGGTCCACCGATATTATTCTCATAAATCAGACGAATGTGGCCAACATTAACTGGCTCGGACCTCTTTTCTGTCCCTGGTCCTCGGGCCGGCATGGCATTCGAACGAAATCGCCGTAGCTGCTTTTGATATTATTTACCTCAATTTAATAAAGTCCAGGGTAACGTTTCAGTTTTTTCTATGTTTCTTTTCTTTCGCCTCTTTCTTTGCTTCATCATTTTCTTCTTCCTTTTTCTCTCTCTCTCTCTCGCTCTGCTATCCGGAATTTCGCGAGTTCGTTATTTGTTTCTGTTCTCACGTAAAAGGTTCCTTTTTTTTCTATTAGTTATTATTAAGAACCGGCGCTATATAATCTATCTGAATAATTTCTGTACCCATCTCGGATTCCTAACTATAAAATAAAATTAATCGAAAACAAAAGTAGGTACACGGATATTTTTTGTTCAACTTTTGCGGAGATTAGTTCGATCCGCAGATTTCATCCCGCTGGCTTATATTGTCCCGTGAGACCCGGAGAACTTCGGCTTTTTTTTTTTGTTTTCTTCATCTTTTTCATCTTCTTCTTATTTTTCGTGTATACGATGTTCAGTTGCGTAGTCGAGGACCGGAACCGGGAAATCCTTGACCCGAATGCCCTCGGCGTAGAGTAGATTTTCTTCCCGGAGGTTCGCCTAAGAGGAAAGTCTTAAGTTTCAGGGTCCGCGTCCCCAATTAACGGCGTTAATTGTTAATTATCCCTCGGCGAAATCCCACCTTTGTTTTCCGCCTGAAATAACTGTTCGTTCGATCGATCGATCGATCGTTCTATAATCCCGTTAACGTTTCTATATATAGGTATAAAGTTTATCTTCTCTGTTTCAGAGTCACGACAGCTGGCAGGGACACGACAGCGATCAGGTAAAAATATGCCTCCAAAATAAATCCCGATATCTACCATATAATCGTATAATTATTTGTCATTTTCCATTTTTCCTTTTTTTGTTGCATTTCAACCGCACGAAGCTTAATACCGAATCCCCAATACCTCGCAATCATTCACAGATCCATTTCGCACAAAAACAAAAAGAATCCTGCAGTAGGAAAAAAAAGAAGAAAAAACTTGATCAACGTTTTTTTTTTCTTCTTCTTCACTGCAAGTAAAATTCATATTGACCTGCAGCATTCGAATGCACTTGCTTCTTCCAGCCATCCGAAGCTCTAGGAATAAAGACGACGAGGTCTGTAATTACGGGGAAAGCAATTTCGCTATTCTCCCATTTTTTTTTCTCTCCATTTTTTCGTCTCCGTTTTCTTTTTTTCTTTTTTTCTTCTTTTCCTCACTTTTCTCTCGGAGATATTTTGCCTACGGTACGTTGAACACGCCCGCGACACGACGCGACACTATGTACTTAGGTTTACAAGCCTATACCAGCTAGAAACTCTCCTGCGGCCTTTATAAACCGATTTGCTAAATGTGCTGGGCGAGGGTGGTTTCGCGAAGGGGTAAAGAGGGCGGGTATATAGGGGCGAAGCAATTTACCTGACATTGATGCATGCGATCCGCTTTTACCATCTGGTTACACGCTTACCGCAACACAAGCGGCATGTTATTGGGAGCTATTGCGATGTAACGACGTTATGGTTGGCTTGCCATTGAACTATTGTTTCCTGATGAGTAGAAACCCAAAAGGGTTGAATGCGATTCATTATTAAGAAATTTTGGAAATCGTTCTCGTCGACAAGCGTGTCTCAATCAGATTCCCACCCTTAAAAAGTCGCTTCTGACCTTCGAGAAATCACAGCGAACAGATTTCTCTTCGGCAACTTTTCGCAGGATATGAAGATCACCGTTAGATCAATTCTAATGTTTAAGGGCTGGTTATTTACCACGAATGTCCTGCGAAAAAGAAAACCAACCCTTAACCAATGGAATCGGTCTACCGATACTCCTGGAATCATGCAGAAAACTACAGAATAAAAATCTTTTCTGAGAATCTAGGGAAACACGCTAATTTTTTTTCTTTTTTTTTTCGCGCAATTGCCATACTGTCCTGACTCTTTGTATATAGCAGAAGTAATTAGTAAGCAAAGTTCATAAAAAGTATGGCGACTCTACCCCCTTAAGGATCGCTTATAATATGCAAATTAGAAGCTATCGCGAACCCCGTCGTCACCTTTGGCAACCTTAAGTTGCCACTTGAACGCGATGGCAATCAATCTTCCCTTATCTCACCTACGTTCAAACCTGAACGCGGTTTTCTATGCCTGGTACAGGATGGATTAAGAGGAGTTGTAGTCTGACGCACAATGCGGTCGGTCAAAGAAAATTTATGCCCTGCGGGTTTTAGGGTTTACTTTTATCTTTTATACATAATACAGAATTTCTTTTCCTTGCGCGGGTCTCTCCGTTTTCGTGATCTCAAACGCTCGCCTAAGTATACGTAAACAGCTACGAATCGAGATTCGAAATGTTAGATTCTGCAGAATTTTCCAATTTGTTCTCATTTCTTTCGATCAAAAATGAAAAAAACGCCCGCGAAAATTCTTTTCAAATATTTAAATCCCGGAGCTGATATGGAAGAAGCGATACGTCGAATGGGTTGCAGGTCGTCAGACGCGCGTCTCAATCTCAAGATTCGACTCCAGCTTTCATTAAAATCTAACAGAAAAAAAAGACTCAAGTAAATTTAAATTGTAATCATCTACTGAATGACGTCTATATATTCAATATTGTGTAACCAGGGCCATCAGGCATGAAAATTTTCAACTCTATAAATTAAAAGGAAGCGGAGGAAACTCGAGTATCAACATCGTCGTCCGATCATCTGAAATGAAATCATCGTCATTCACCATCCACCGAAACACATCCCCTAATGATTTTATTTTATTTGTATGATTTTGTAGCCCGATTTAATCGCTTTGTTATCTTTTACTTTTCCCATTACGTTTGTTTTAATAAAGTTCATTATTATAGTTGTTTTGCTTTTTTGTATACTATAAATATTTCCGTGTGTTTCTTTTTTTACCTTGTTTATCCATATACCTATTTATATGTGTATATCCTTTCTTCCCATTGAATGTATTATTTTTACTGTTTTTCCACGTAATATTGACTAATGAAGAAAGAAATTGAAATCTAATAATACATATTTTCTAATAATTTCTTTATTTGCAAATACAATACATACTATATTGTTAACACAACATTAGTAAATAGGTATAGCATGCGATATTGTTTACCTAGATGTATTTACATTTACATTAGATTACTCAATTTACACAGATATTGAGTATATATGTATAGAAAATCGTGTGTGTCACATGTACAGGATTTGCGAGATTCGTAAATGATTGCCATTATCTATTGCCTAAACGGCAGTTTCACATCTACAACCACATATCTCCGTATCATATCTAAATCAATCATTTTCTTATCTTCCAAATAACTAAACGATTATAATGAATTCAAATTTCCCGCTTCGATTTTACCGACAGCAATCTGCGTGTTACCTAAGAAGGGATAAGGGTCATAAAAATGAAGCCACTCGATGTAACCAGTAGATGTCGCCTCTTTTTACTTATGCACGGCTAGCACAGAATTTATTGCATTAGTTTTCTCTCACGTCAAGAGCTGTCACGCACCATTCCCTGCTGCCATCTACGAGCACGTATCTCTATTACGATTAATCCTGCAAACATTAGCTCCGGAAAATATCATTTTTGGACATATATTTTATTCGAAAGAAAAAACAAGAAGATGGCAAAGTCGAAAGTCTTAAACGACTGTCGAATGAGCCAATAGAGATGCAAATTGCTGTCTAGATATTGCTGTGTTTATATTCTGCCTCCGGCTGTGTACACACTTCTATGTATTACATAGACTGCAGTGTCCGCTCGCTATTCACTGCGGAAATTGGCCACCCCGTGTTCTATAGGTTCATCTAAGTTTCCGGCTTGTCGTTTCTATGGGATGCAACCGGCTAGCGATGAGTATGAACGTTTCAGTAAAATTCTTCGCTTTAGTTTATTCACGTAGGAAATCAACGTCCGTTGAATAGTACCTACATTAAACCTAAAGTTCCGTTTCAAATTTCAATGGAGTGAAAATTTCTACCTAAACTTGAACTACATTTCAAATCTTATCTCCGTAATCATCGCCTAACAGATACGACGAGAGAATATGATCGCGTTATAGCATAGGTCAATTAATTTCGGATTTTTCGTTTAAAAGTTTATTTCAACATATCGTACAATAATTTGACTAAGGTATTGAGTGTATTTGGAATTTATTTGTAATTCTATATCTTCGCACGAATATTATTGCGCTATCGTATTGCATATTGAATATTATGCAGTTGCATACGATACGCGTGTGTATGGTAAAGGTGTAGAATTCGACGCAGGTAATATTCAACATTTATCCACGATAATTATACTGATAGTAATCAACCAGGAGTCTGGTAGTTGGTGAAAATTGATAAAGTCTCATGTTTAACAGGCTGATTTCTAATTCTCGGGTGAAATACTGCCTCCATATTATCTAAATAAGTAAATAATCTAGCTTCGTGATGACGAGACGATGTATTTAGATCTGATAGTATAATCGTTCGAGCAAGTATAGCGATCGTGAGTGTCCGTGGGCGATCGGGTTTATTCGTTTAAAGTTTCGTAGTGGCAGCGTTGTGCCGGTCGCATCATCACCAGTAGCCCAACAAGTACAAGTTAACTTCGCGGTTCTAACAAGTGGTTGTTGATACTAACGTACAGTATAAAAGAGTCGGTGTCTCCGTTCGAACGATGAATAATAAAGGGAAATAATAAGTGAAACGATAGTGGTGGAATATCGTATCGAATACATTGACTCTAGGCTAGAAACAAATGATAGCTACAGCTTACACACGACGATAAGCAGCATGCGGTTTATTAAAAAAATACTTTGGTATAAAACTAGCCTCCTCATTCTGTTGTATTGTTATTCTATTCGCGAAGAATGATCGTACCGTGATATGTGAAAAGTGCAAAGAGCGAAAGGCGATACGTGAAAGGTGAAACGTCAGTTACGAAAGAAAGAGTGAGACAAAGACAGTGGGCCAACCTGTTTACAACACGCTAAGGTTTTCGGTATACCTACATAAGACGCAAGAAGACAGTCACACGCCACGCTCTCATCTTACCGTTCAGTTCAGTTAGTTTTGGGCGTAGCGTATAGTGGAGTGAATGAGTTAGTGATCTAGTGATTGAGTGAGTGAGTTAGTGAGTGAGTCTGACAACATTATCTACACCAGAGCGATGTATATTGAACGATTTTAAACCCTCTTTATCGCATTGCGAGCCATTTTTATCGTTTTTGAATGAAAAAAAACTCACGGAACCACAACCTAACCTAGCAAACATTAATCTATAGCGTCGAGACTCGCATACCAGATTCAAATCTCTAGCTAAAGGGTCACGGTGGTTGAACAGGTCGAGGGATCGGGTCGTGGGAGTGACACCCACCTGCATCACGGTTACTCGAGCAGAGAGAGACAGAGAGAGAGAGGGAGTATACATATATGAGGCTCTAGGGAACTAAAAAATCCTAAATCGGTGATGGTGTTTCATTTTTTATTATTCAAGTTATTACAAGTTTTCAACATCGTCTATACTTAATTATTTTCGAATCGATGTGTAAATTTTACGCACTTTATCTCGCCGATTAGTTTCGTTAAATTTTAGGTTAGGTACGACCATAGGTAAACAGTTTTCACTTTATTAATAGTGTGTCAGTGATTGTGTGTTAGTTATTTTTGTTCGTTCTTTTTTTCTTGTGCAACGATATCCGCATATCGTATACGAAAATATGTTTCGTGTTGTATCCGGAAATTATTTGTGATATAAGTGTTTTGTTTATTTATTACATCGTTTATCTGGATTATAATATAAACAAATTTTAAACTATATTATTGTCATTATTTATTTTCAATAATAATACTAATACTAAACTAAACTAACTGAAAGAAGATGACTAGTAGGAGAAAGAAGAAGTCTCAGGACGGTGGTTTCCTCAAGAAAGTTTCAAGCCTTTTCAACCTAGATTCGGTGAGTCAGAGAGAAGAATCACAGATTATAAGAGAGAAAGAGAAACAGAGAGAGAAACAGAAAGAGAAAGGGAGAGATAAATGATTTTTTTTTTTTTTCATTTCTTTTTCTTTTTTTCCTTATCTGTCTCTATAACCTCGATCGCTTATCTTATATGTTCTGTCCTTATATTTTCAACTTTTTTCTCCTCTTTTATTTATTGCCATTATTACTTATTTCGCATACAATAAATGATTTCGTATATTATATTTCTTATTCTATTTTGAAATTTATATTTTAGATAAGATATTCATTATCAACTATACTCCGTAGATAACAATTTTCTTTTATTATTATTATTATTATTATTCTCGGTTTTACTTAACGCGAGAGATCACAATTGGCATTCTTTACCAGGTACATCACATCTACTTACAAACGCGTCGTCGTTATTACATCGTTTACAGATCTATATATCTATATTTAAATAGACTAACTAACTGTAAATGAGACTTTTTAGTTCTTATTTATAGAACAAAATAACTAGTTTAGATAACGGTGGTGATGATGTTCATGATTTATTATATATATATATTGTTTATTTTTTTGAAAAAGTACATATTAGCTACTACAAGCATTAGAAGGTATTTTTAACAACACATCATAACTATACTCGTTGCAGTTTTATTCTTCGGAGTGGGTTTTTTGTTATCACTGCAATAAACGTTTGTCTGCTATTATTGTCGTTGTGTTTCATAACTTGGGAGTATATCTCTCCGGATGTGGATAGATAACACCGTTACGTTACACGTTACGCATTGTACATATATGCAATATGCATACATGATTATAGTATAATTAAAATAAATAATAAAGAAGCATGGAAAAGAAAGGAAAAAGGTGTTACAACATAGGTACTTCTAGTTTGAGATGAAATTAAGAAAAGAAGAATTTCGTTAGCCTGTATCGATTGACGAGGGTAAATATATAATCGTGAAACAGCTGACGACAGACAGCTTCAAGTAAACACCTTCCGGCAATAAAACACATGAGCGAATTACGTGTACACTCGCGTTAGAGATAGTATAGAGAATGAGAGAGAAAGAAAAAGAGTTGAGGAATTTCGATATAATAATCAAATTTGCGATAAATGTACTGATATCTTTATTTTCATACATATAATTGCTTTGGAAAAGAATTCTTTGATAAGAAAGAGAGACGGAGAAAAAAACAAATACATACGTACGCGTTCTGCACGGTCGTAGTATATCTACTCTATTTTTATATCCCATATGAATAATTATTCTTCCAATTTATACGTACATATATGCCTTAGTTGTCGAATATAATGATCACACGTTGTCGCATCGTCGTAGTTGTCATGGTGTCTCGGTTGTTGGTTAATGCAGTTTGTATTAACGCCTAATCCCAACACCCCTAAACTATCGCTAGGTTCCTAAATCAACCCTACTGCAAGTAACGCAACGCGCATAGCTAAGATCGTAACCTAAATCAACAGTTGAACTAACACTTTGGCGCGAGGGAATGGAGAGATCGAATTCAGCTTCAGCTTCAGCTTCAGCTCCAGCTCCAGCTCTCGTATTTTAGACCTATTCGGTTTCTATCATATCTAGGCACATATACGTAACTACTACGAGCTATACACGCGATACTCTAACGAAGTGATATTATGCAATATTATAATAACCGACGAATTATTCAGTTCGATTAAATATTTGATAATATCTGCCTAATTTTTCTCTCAAATATTTTGTTCTATCAAAAAATTGTTATCTCAATAAAACACGCGTATGTCAAAGGGCTGAAAGTTTTGCTATCACTGTCTTTCGATCGAAGCGTAATGGGGAAAAAATTATACGCTCTATAATTCACACGTGACTTGCATCTGGACGAGATAACCATATGAGAAGAAAATTTGAAATTTTGGTTAAATTTTGATATCGGCTATTGGTCAAAATTTTTTACCCCCCGCAAAATTCGCCTGTAACATATGCAGAGGAACGTACACGTAGCCTTTAGTGAAAACCTTTACGATATAACGTAGGTGATATGTATGATGATATAATTATTCTCCTCAGTTCGAAGATTCAATTAAGAGTGCAAAGGCAATCGACTTGTGACAAATTTGGAATTGGTTTCTCTTGATGCTATTTCTAATGATGCTGAATTTACTCATTATATAGGTATTATATATATATGGATGGATGGATTATATCTAAGGCAATCTATCTGTTATGTTCGAAATTCATATTCCTCTATCCTTTATACAGGTAGATACGCGGCGGGCAATAACCTCGCAAATATCGTAGGTCGGTATCTTTATACGATGTATAAAGAACGAAAATTTTCACCCACGCGAGATTCACTGCATTTATTTTATACACCGTTTAATATTTTATTTAAATCATACCACGGTGATAAAAACGAAAGAATAAAAAATACTATCGATACTAATATAAAATAAAATGAAATTTTTTTCAAAGAAACAAAGCGAAAGTCTGTAACAATTATTGATTGTAAATTTGTCGAAAATCTCAACAATTTTAACTAACGTTATATTCTATGAAAAAACATTTTTCCAAATCTAGGTACTCTATATGAATATTGAATACGTATTTTTATACGAGACACTACACGACCACGTGTGATATTACCAATAAACGGATCTATATTAACATTAGTTGATTTTCAATTGACATTTAAATATATTATAATCGCACCAATTGATCAACGCACTTCTTTATTATTCCGTCATCTTATATATATCGCGACGATGTACATACTGACCTAAATATATAATTATACATCATATTCATTTAGATACTGAATTTTTTGTACTCAAGATATACGCTATCGTAAATGTGTACACAGAAGTATATTGTAAAAGTATGCAATATGTGAACACTAGAAGATGAGACGATGGAAGTTCTCGCCCGTCCAGAAACCAACAGACATTGAATGGCGTTATTTCACGGTTGCTACCTCGCCCTATATTTCATCGTATACGCTCTATTGAAGCTGGATTAGTATTCATCGTGGCACCAAAAGCTTATGGATTATCCGCGAAACGTCATCTCCGATTCGACTTTCATTTTTCAAGGATTTAATCACGCGTCAGTTCATAATATATATATATACACGCAAGATATATAATAAATATCATCATTTAGCTATACAGCAAACTCAGAGTAAATTATTAGAAATATATTTTTTCGCGTGAGCCTTGCAGATGCGAGACGCATTAATCCTCCTTCTTGTCCGAAACTCTTATCACGTTATACTGCAATTTTAGTTTCTTCACAAGTGCAGGTAACCGAGCAGAAATTATTACAGACATTTCTATATTTCTATAGAGATATTAGCGAGCTAAAGAGTTGGAGAAAGAGCGAGAAAGAAAAAAAAAACGGGGATGAAACACTCGCGAAACGTTGAGCTCCACAAAAGATGAAAACGAGCTGTCCGATTTTTTTCTTCTTTTTTTTTTGCTACACAAACATTTATACGGATCTTTTCTTCTTTCGCGAGCCTTGAGAGAGTTTTAGATTCGTTTTCATCACCGTTTTTTCATAATACCTAAACTCATACTTTTTTTTTAATGATTGATTAATCAATTAATTAGTTATTCAATAACTCCGGTTTTGTTTAGAACAAATAATGATCTTTTATATATATATATTGAGGACTTTAATATCCTAGATATTGTCATTCTCACGGCTAGTATTAGTATGCAACACCACGTAGCTGTTGCTGCTGCTGCTGCTGCTGCTGCAGTAATGCATTAGGTACTTAGGGTATCTATACTTCTACCCTCGATTTTAAACCGCTACTAATTTTTCTGCAACGTTTGCTTTACCCAGTTTGTGCAGACCTGACAAAAACATACATGCGATAAACCGCGTAGTACTGTGTGCGAACTGTAACCCATATACGGTTATAATGATGTAAATTTTCGATTTATTCTCATCGAATTTCGGTTCTTGATTTGTTGTTATATTTATTTCAAATCTGTTATTTTTTGAAATTTATAATTTTTCATCAATACATATATCCGTCATCTCAAATTTTTATTCCGAAATTTTTTTCTTTTCCTCATATTTACTCCGGTAGAATTTTTTCGCGGCATTTCTGTTTACTCCGCTTTTCAAACTTGTTTGCACTAAAGATTTTTCCGAGCCTTATTTACCATTTTTTCTGCGCGTGTCTTTCTCTCGTTTTTTTCCTACCTCTTATATCTCATGCCCGCTGCGCTCCGGCTGGTGCTTATCTTAAATTCATCATTTGCAGAATTTCAGAACACGCATATAAGGAAACTATTTCTGCACGCGGAAAAATTATAACGAGCAAAGAAGAACTTGAACATTTTTATTTTCATTTTATATATTTTGGCTCGTTTTTTTTTTTCTTTCTTTTTTACCGTCTAAAATCGAAGGATTTGAAATTTTTGTTTAATGGATATTGAATGGGGAGAAATTCCACGGCGATAGCAGGTAGCGAACCTTATTCTCTCTTTCGCCAATATAGCTAGCTGGCTGGGTAAACGACAGCAAACAAATGAACGTCCGTTTGTAACTCGGATACGTATTTCACTCTGCCTCCTCTCTGTCGCCCGTAAACTTTCCGATACACAGTTTAGGTATTTACGTACGTACGGTATTGTTCGTACGTTCCAGTACCTCTACATACCCACCTTTATACCAAGGCACGTAAATTTACGTTCGCCAAATGGCTAAACTCCGACCTTTCAAATTCACCAAAACGTTTTACCCGGTTTTACCATACTAAACTCCGAAAGCGAACGGCCCAAACTTTGACGTAGCTAAATACCCGCGTATTGTACTTATCGTTACGTGTCTTTGGGCATCAACTAGGTATTTCATATTTCACTTTCAACCAGGGGATGAAAAAGTTTTTTGTTTAGGTCAAAACATCGCTCTTTCCTGGTCCATCGAATCTCTTTTCACGTTCACGATGCTTCAATATCCGAAAAAAAAGACAAAAGGTCTTGAATCGACTTAGAGACGACGAAATGAAAAGTGAAAATAAAAATTGGATACTCAAATAATGGGCACGAAAAATGTCCATGTGTAGATTTTTTCCTCTCCTCAAATGAGGAAAGATCGCATCTTCCCAATTTGGAAATGTTATTGCTGAGTAGATTCTTCAATCTTATAGAATATTGTTGAAATCGATTTTTCAAATCTATGAATTCAAATTCCGACAATTATTATTACGTGGCTTTCAAAGATGACGAAGAGCGCGATGAAAACTAATCTCTTTACGTCTAGTTTTTTCGCTTTCGTTTTCAATAATCCTGAAATTTAGAGAAAAATGGAGAGGAATATTTTAACATAAAACGACCGAGAGAGGAAGAGAGAGAAGGAGAAGGGGTAGAATCTGATACTACGTAGAGTGTCACACGGCTGTTCCACCAGCAGGGAAGAGTTTTCCCAAAAGTTATGCCCAGCTTTCCCAGTTCTTTTTTTTCTTTTTTCTCTCCCGCGGGACATATTTTATCCTTTTTGACGACGCTCTCCGGGCCACGGCCCTCCTTTAACCTAGCTCATTCACATATGTGCGTGTTATACACATACATATGCCTATATACTTACGTTATATACGTGCCTTGGGTTGGTCAATTTTTCCTTATTTTTCTCTCTCTTTCTTTTCGTACAAATTTTATTCTTCTCTTTTCAACCTTTCATACTTTTGACTACAACACATGTTTTCTTTCAAATACCAAATACCGGTATTAATAATTTTCATTATCGTCATATTATCAGTTTCTTTGACATTCCGATTGGCAGCTGGTCTTCACCCTTCTTCTTCTTGTTCTTGGCGTTTGTATATATATATTTGGGTATATTATACTTGCGGGTAGATATAATATAATTCAATATACATAAATATTTCTCTGTGTATTTTTGTATACCTGGTGCACTTCGTCATACCTGGACGACAGCACCACGAACGATGAGCAGCAGCAGCAGCAGCAGCAGCAGCCTCGAGGCTGGTTTAGGTTATAGAATCATATCTCAACATCTTTCAAATTCCGACAGGGATTTACATCAGGTACTTGAGATGAATCATAAATTTTATTCGATAACGTGCCGTCGCCATGCTATGCTGCTGCTTCTCTTCTTCTTCTACTTCTTCGCGGACCTCAAATTCAACCAAGTTTTATCACTCGGAATAAAATGAGTCTCAAAGTACATAATACCTAGAAAGAAGACAATTTTTCAACATTTTCCCGTCTCAAACCGTCCCGCTATCATCACGATGATTTGCTTGTTGCAATTAACTGTTTTATACAAAAATAATGTAAATCCTTTAAAAAAAAAAGCGAGAAAGAGAAAGCGAAAGAGAGAGAGAGCGATTTTTTCAAATTTTTCTTTCTTTTCTTACACTTCCTTGGGAAAACTAAATCCACGCATATCCACGACCCGGGTTTTTTTTTCTTACGACGTGAGTTTGTCACCGGGTTTATACCGCGGGAATATATGAATACGGTTTTTCGAACGGACGAACGCGCGTGAATCGATATCCCATAAATGTGTAAATGGGACCGAATCTGAATAATTTCGTCTCGTAAATACTTCTCTGGTTACCTGCGAGCTCCGAGCTCAGAGCTGAGGAACTTACACCCAGCTTTCATGGTTGTGGTCCCGGGTAGGTGGTAGGTGGTAGGTAGATATAGGTAGAAGGTAATATTTTTCAAACCACTTTGCAAGAATCAATTACGTCCCACCAACCAAACCAAGCCCTGCAGTAGCTCCTGAAAAAATTCTACCGTGGAGAGATAAACGCGTCCCCCGCACTAAATCCCAGACACTGTGCAGAGACATAGGGAGATAAAATTTCGAGTAAAAAAATCTTTTTCTTTTTCTTTTCTTCTCACTTCCAGACTGTTTGGCTAATTTTTCTTAAACCTTATATTATCTAGACTATTTCTTACATGTGAAGATTCTTTTTTCTGTCTTCTACCTATTCGTTGTTTGGACCCCTTGCCCTAAGGTCTGCACCATTGGTTGGGATTTCCGCGTAACTTGCAGGAGGGTAGCTATTTCCTAAGTTGAAAAAAAACAAATGTCGAGAGACGTGCGTGGGCGTCCCAGTCATTGGAATAAAAAACACATAGGTAGTCAGAGCCAAGCCAAGTCAAGTAAAGCTAAGCCAAGCCAAGCCAGCTATAGAGCAGCGCAAGTATAGTCGGAAAGGGAATAAGTTTTCCCGTAAAATAACGTCGGTGAGAAGCGTAAAGGAAGAAGGTGTCCCGTTTCTTTAGTCATTTTCATAAGTTATACCAGTTCAAAAGAAGGAAAGGTATTTCCCGATTTTTGTTCTCTTCCTTTTTTCGCTTTCGCTCAGCTACGTGTCAGAATCAAAAATTTTCGCGTTTATCAAAGCTGAACATGAAAAAGTAAATTAAAAAAGAAAAAGCTCTTTTTTTCTTCTACTTTCTCCCTTTCTTACTTTCTCTCGAGTCAATTCAAAGACAATAAAGCCAATCGTATATTGAGACGGTAACGATAAGCCAAGCTATCGCTAGGTGCTTTTATTTCGGTCTTATTGTCGCGGGGGCCACTCGAAGACCGCCACGAAAAAAAACTGTATTGAACCCCCGACGACGTGACGGTGAATAAAATCGGGTTACGAGGCTCGTTATCAGACACGCGCGTAAAATGCCTCTTTCTCTCGCTTTTTTTCACCCGCGATCCTCCCTAAATTCTTCAATTTTTTTATTCTTTCCCCCCCCTCCTTTCGCTCCGTTTTACTTTTCTCCACTTTCTCTCTGTTTATTTTCACTCCTTCGATATCCTACGCCCTGCAAGGACACAACCTTTCCGAAACCCGTACCCACACACAGTCCTCATTCACGATCGGAATTCATTCAAACGAGAAGCAATTCATTTATATTGCGTACGGGGCGCGTGCTGATGTCGGAACCCATACCTCCTAACTTTCGCTACGCAGCTTCCGCGGTGCCAATAGGGTCCAGATATAGTCAGGTCTAAGGAGTTATTTTGAAGCGAAATTTCTCACGATACCCATCCACATACCTTTGTCTTTCTACTCTACTTATATTAGTCAGAGTTTTTCACCCTGAATCTAGAGAACCAAATTACGAGATTCTGCCACTCGACGATCTAAAAATCAGTTTCTTTTTTCTGTTTTTCTTCATTTTATTTCCAACTTTTCATACGCCTATGCAGATGATCAGAATTGAACGTTTCTCTCCTTTTTTTATTTTTTCTTCTTTCTAATTTCGTATATGAATAATCGGCACTAATTCCTAACCATTAGTAAAGGGTTCTAAATTCAGTCTTTCAGATACATTATGTTCTGTCATGCTACAAATTCCCTAAACAATTCATTGAATTCGGGAGAATCGGGGCTAATAAATCTCTGAATAAAATCGACCCAGTCGAATAAGAGTAGGATGAGATGCTGCAGGATGGTTAGGTTTTCGTCAATCGAATTTTTCCTCTTTCCATAGTAATCTATAGGTATACGAAAGAGCGATGTTTAAATTGCCTTTACTTGTAAGAAGATGCTCACATCTCGTACAAAATTACTTCATTCTTGTTTTTTTTTTTTCGCCTCATCCGCTTCGCTCTTCTTCAGTTCCGTTCTTATATTGAAACTCGTATGATTGTTGCAGCTAGGGATATCTTCATATATTATAAAACAGGAAGGACGACGACGACGACGACGACGACAACAACAACAGCCTTCAGGGATTCTTCTCCAAGTCGTTTTTAACCCATTCGGAGATTTTCTTATCGAAAAGAAAAGAGTTGGTTTGTCCTGCAGAACGGATTCCCGAACTGACGCTATAAGGGCAGGAAACCAAGCACAGGGCTGTCTCAATTTCAGTCAATATCCTACTACAGGAACCTCCCTTCATCGTAAACCTTACCAGCTTCACCGATAACGAATATTTCTACCGTAAATTCACATAAATCTGCCCAACAGCTGAAAAGCTCCATTCGTTCTCACAGACTCCTTTTCAGGCTGCACTAGACTCGGGATTAACTTGACTATATATACATTACGCAGGGTGGTCCTCGATTTGATCATTTTCGGATTTCAATACTCTCATAGGCCAGGAAGTCTCGAAATATATGTATATTTTTTTTTAAATTTAAATCTGACCAAAACCCCAGGTTCCTATCTCAATTCTAAGTACTTTTTTAATTATTTGAATGTTGTTTCGCGATAAGTTGCGATTTTAATTAATTTATCAAGAAAATATCCTATCTATTCAATCTTCTACCTTTTTTTCTTCTTCTTCTTCTTCTTTTCCCAAACATTTTTTGCGTCTTTAAAAGTTTAAAAGTAAATATCTTTTACATTATAACTTGATAATTGGTCGTTATAGCCTTCTAATTTCCGTATTTTAAATTCGATACCTACTCCGCTTCCTCTTTCTCTTTCTATATATTTCATGGAATTATTGATTGGGATACACTTCTCCGACTATAGCTAGCTCCTGCAGGAGATGAAAATTGAGAAGGAGGGATAGGTACAATAATTCGCTTCCTCGAATGAGTTTTTTTTTTTCTTCTTCTTTTTTTTTTCTTATCCGCTTCTGTTGTAATTAAAAATCGAATTTTTATGAAGTTTGGTATGAAATGTAATCGCTGCTGGACAAAAAAAATTATTATCTTCAATATTCAGGGCTGATTTTTATCCCCTCGTTCATTTCCCTTGATCAAAGTTTTCTCAAGATTTAATGCTAAAAAGCTACTGGAAATCAATCGCTGCTTATTGACAAGTCTAATTACAGAGATAAAGTGAGAGAGAGAGATTAGTGAGCTTTAATCTTTGAATTAATTAGCGCTTTTCTTTTTACCGTCTTATTACGCAAATATCGATTTTTTTCCTCCTTCTCTTATCGTATCTTATTTTTCTTATTTTCCTTATTTAATAACATTTGAATTCCGCACATACCTGACACGATCTCGTCCGATATTACCCGTATATAATATACATATAGGTATCACCAATCTTCCTGCACCGCGTAAAACCGATATTAAAAACTCCTGAATTTACCTCGCGGAGTTTACTTCTGGTCTGCTGCTGCTATACTATGCAGGACGAAGAACGAACGAAATCAGAAGATTTACCTAGTTTTTCTTGAAATATGAAAAACTTCAGGTATTCCCAACGTTTCATATCCCAAACTATCGTCGAAAATTTATATATGTCTGAAATTTTTCTTGAAATTATAAATTTTCGCAATATTAGTGGTGCGGTTGATGATCCTACTGCGTTATCTTTATTTTTCGTTTGTATTGATATAACGATCGAAGACAGTAAAACTGAGCAGATATATAGGAGAACTGAATGATTGAATACCTTGTCAATTTTTCTTTTTTTCAATCTACGAATGCAAATCCTGAAACGTGTTGGTATTAAATATTAAATACCTGCCAACCCAATTGTTTGATTTTCAATTACTCTAATCGATTGGAACGCTCGATGTTACAGGCACACACTCCGCTACTAGCCGGTGATACGAGACATGTGAGTAACAAGGAATGAAAAAAAGTTCGCAGTTCGTGATTAGATATATATTGTTAACTAGAGTTCGAACAAACAATTTTAAAAACCAAACCTAAAAAATGAATAAAGTAAACGTAAACGTTGTTTTTTTTTCGTCGTAATTACTTTACTTACATAGTACGTATGCATCTATATGTGTGTGTGTGTGTGTGCACGAAGGCATGGTAAATCGTATACGCAGGTAAATTATCACCCAGAATTATCAAATCGAATTTTTTTTCTTTTCTCATTATATTGGTGAAAATCAATTAATTGCATTAGCTGTACAAATATAACGTAGGTATAATTGATCTGATTAGTGGCATGCATTATCTAGATCCTATATTCATATGTATTTGGATTTCTCCTATGTTTGTTTTTTTTTTTTTATATTTATTTTTCGAATTCTATAGCGTTTTTACTATCTTTAAATAGATTTTTCATCAAGAGTTTAAATCTTCGATAGCTCAAGATACGATTAGAATCGACTCGCTCGAGTCTGGGCAGTATAGCAGCACTGTGGCAGCTACCACCTTCGTTATACCTTACCCATTAATGTTATCGCATGTCGAATCCATTACTTACTTATCCACTGAATTAACTCTTATCGTATCGTTTCTACTCTGGCTAAAGCCACAACACGATCGAAGTTCTCTCTTGGGATATAGACTCAGAATTGAACTGGGCGACCGATCACTGTATGTACGTCGGTATATAGATTGAATTAAGACGTTATTTTCAAATTTCAAAAACCTATAATTATTCTCAGAGAAACGTTGACATTTTTTTGTTTTTCTTTTTTCAAGTTTTCGGCTTTCTACATCTTTGGCAACTTTGACAACTTTGGCTAATAATTAATAGTTTAATAATTTAATTAGAAATTTTGATTAACAGCATGCTAATATACAAAATATACATAGCCAATATATACCGCCTAATACATAAGCGAATTGTTTTCGTCCTTACTAAAGTTTTACGCGTGATCTAATTATAGTAGAAAATTAATCAAGACAACTTGGCCAATAAAGTTTCAACCAACCCCTTCTCGTCCTCCTTCTATACCCCATACCCCATGCATAAGGCATATCGAGACTTCGAAGGAAGTGCCCTTCTTCTGTCAAGAGCAATTCAATTTAACAAAATTGCCGAAATCTAGTACCTTCTTGATTTTCTACCTTCGACTAGCTACCCGACAATTTGCTTAGAAAACCCTTCAATTTCTAAATTAGGTACTATTTATTTTCTCTGAAAAGGGACATCGGGTCGAAAGAAATGGAATTTTGGAGCTGGGGAAGGAAAGACCGGAAATTATTTTCCGAAACTTGCGTAGGCATGTTCTCCGGTAAAAATAAAAATTAAAAGTTTCAGAGATTATCGCGAATGTAATCCAGAGTAGGAAGAAAATAACTGAAATGTATAGGTATAGGTATGGGTATAGGGAGTTCAATATAAATTATTGCCGTCGTTCTACTTGCTGCCAAAGTAAACTCCGAAGAAACTCAAAGACTAGAGTTACGTCTGACAACTTTTGAAATCGGATTACGGTCGTTTAATAACTAGAAGTGGTGGTCTACCGCAAGGTACACACACCTAACGATAATTAATTAAACTATGCCCGTAATTGCAGCTATAGTTCGGTTTCACGAAAAAATCGATTCAAGAGAGGAAGAGAAGATTAGGAATAATAACGCAATTAGCATTATGTGGGGCAATCAATTATTGAGAACAAAGACATTTTTTTTTTTCTCCACTTTTCAAGCTAAAATGACGACTGTGAGACTTAAATCTTTGCCTTGGGCTGCTACTGCCGGTGGAATAAACTTTTGGAAACTCTCAGAAGTTCCTCCTTCCTTCCTTCCTTCCTTCCTCGATTTTCGGTTCTATAGTCCCGTGGAAGATTCATAGAAGCTCTAATTCGATTTGTAGCTTACCGAAATTCGAGAGTTCGCATATTTCATTCGGTGACACGTCGAGATGCGAAGGACGGAGCCTTCTTCGCCGTATACATATACCGCGCGAATATTCACTTTGGCAAGTAGATGGTAAAATGCAATGTAATTTTCTTCGTCGGAATTTTATTCCTTGATTTCTTAATATTTAACAATTTCTCAATAAACTTATAGATTCTAATCGGTTTGAACTTCTCTATTTCAATTTCCAAATCTCTGAGTAAATATCCCGGTGATAAGATCGAATGGATTCCCACATGTTCAAAGTGAGAGTATAAGCTACCGCCGTAGGACTAGCTATCATTAGCCTCGCAGTATGTTTGAAACTGAATTTTCTCGGAATTTTCGTATCCGTTTGACACGTAGGCACACAGTTGGATAACTACAAGACAGCTACATACCTTATCTAATGAATTTACGAGAACTATATACCTGTTATAGAAATGTCTGACAACGATCTGATTCTCATTGTTATATATGACAGAGGGTCTCGTGGCTTCGTCAAATCTCTGCCATTCTCAATGATTAAATAATGCGGTATGTATTTCGAGTTTTGGATAAGGAAATAACCAGAGCATTAAACCCTTGTTAGATTTGCTTGTCATATTCCATGAATCTGTATACATATATTTTATACATAGGCACATGTCGAGGTATTTAAACAACCTTAGGGCAATAGCGTCAAGCAGTATTTGACAATGAGAATAATTACCTCGTGGATGGTCGGACAACCGGCAGTAATTGTGGAGGCGTCAAGACGAAGCGGTTAGACTTACTTAGAGACAGAGAAAAGGAGTTTCCGGGGTTACAGGAGCCTCGGGGGAACCGGGATAACTAATATAATTAGAAGACGACGCTACCAGCAAAGTCACGTCTGAATGTCTCCGAAATTAACCCCTATATATATATATAATATATTTATTGGGGTGGTCCCTAATTTGATCATTTTCAAATTTCAATGCTTCCATGGGCCAGGAGGTCTCGAAATATGTAAAAAAAAATAAAATATCGTCAAACCCCCCAGGTTCCTAACTCAAAAATAATCCCGAAGTACTAAAAATCGTGTATTATTTAAATGGGAACGTTCAAAGGCTTTGGGGCAGTACTAAGAATTGAAATAGGAGCCTGGGGCTTGACTACATTTTTTTTTTATATACATATTTCGAGACGGTCTGGTCCATGGATGAATCGAAAATTAAATATGACGCAAAGGGGATGCTTCAGTTTTTTATTTTGGCATCATGTCTTCTTATTTAGACAAGGAAAACATGGAATTCTTAGAGAATTTTGACAAATTTTTAGCATTTTTCATATATTTTCCTGAGGTAATTTTTAAACCCCCAGTCGCTGGACCCTCTCCAAGGAGAAATTGAAGAAAAAAAAGAAATGCGGAGCTTCAATTTCTTCCGAAATAGCTGTTTGAAACTCAATAGTCGAGAGTTTGAATTATATATGCTTGAAATAGACTTGCCATAGAAAGATAAACTGAGAACTCACTTAACCCTGTTAAGAATTACGTTTTACCTCTTTCATCGACATTTCCATTATCCGACTATATCTGCGACCAACTCGCGGTGTAAATTCAACTTGTACATACCGCGAGAATAGGTGTTGTAGGTATAGATATCGTATAAACTCTGAGATAATATCACCTAGATTCTAGGTAAATGAGTAAAGTACACAGCCGTACCAAGTTTTGAGTAAATAGTTTTTACCTTATTCGAGTTAATGTGCGTTCCTAGCCGCGTTAAGGAAAACCCCCCCTGCCTTGCTTGCAGAAATTACGACGCGGTTTGGTTTCGACCCAGGTACAAGTTTTCCCATCTCAACCACGACGACAACGACGACGACGACGTAGCTCTTTTCCTAGCAACTTTCTGCGAAGAAATTTACATGCAAAACGTTTCTAACGCGTCCTCGTGCAGTCAAACCAAATACCTGTAGTACAGAATGCACTTTGCGAAATTATTTTCCTACCTGTGGGCGAATGTTTCTTGGTTTTTGCTTCTCATCACTTTTGCTATATGGGCTTTGCTCGCAACATGACTTTACCTAATTTCATCAAAATCTGTAAGTTTTCAGCCCCTAGGCAGATCGAAAGAAAGTTAGAGGGAAAATGACTGGATACAAAAATCTAAGATTTTACATTCAGATGATTTTTTTTTTAATTTTTTTTTTATTTTCATCTTGGACATGGAATCGAAGAAGAAGGAAATTTGCGAAGTTGAGATGTCTGGTTTTTCTTTAAATTCTTTGCTTTGACTAGACACTGAAAAACCAATAGCAAGTAATAAGAAGAGAGGAACTTCCCCTCTCAACAAACGTATTTCAATCCTGAATTATTTATCAATGTAATTGGCTAAAAGGATGAAACGGTGGAATAGGCCGCCAGATATGCGAGCCACGTAATGCGAAATCTCTTTTTCCCCAGTATCGGCGTCTTCTCATCCCCTTCGCTATATACGCCAGACAAAGAATCGGGGAAAAAGCAGAAGGGGAAAAAAAATCAGAAAAACATTTAACTCTCTCCCAAATCTCTTTTCCTTTAGCTGCGAGGGGGAAACGGCGTTATAATTTCAGATATACATACGAATTGTTTTTTTTTTTTCTTTCCAACTGGAAAACGGCATTTTCGCCTCTTGGACCAATTTTGAAAATTCAACGATCGATAAATATTAACAAAGTAGTTTTTTCACCTGAGATTGTTATTTGGTTTTTATTTTATTTATTTTACTATATTTTTATTCGCTCGACATTTTCTGATTGACATTCAATTGAGCCGTAAGAACTATCGCTTATTTATAAAGGAGAAGCGTGAAAAAGAGAGGAAAAAAATGACGAGAAAATTGAAAAGATTTTGTTATCTCGCGTTTAGGAACACGTCGTACGTTTTTCGTTCACGTTCTCTAGAATTTCTATAGGTATGACCTATGCGGTGTACCTGGCGGATGAATAAAACCCACGGAACAAGCCAATTGTGAAAAAGAAGAAAAAACAGTAACAATACAGTTTGTTTTTTTATTTATTCCTTTTCTTTTTTTTCTTTCATTAAAAATCTCTTCAGAATGTTTTTCATTCCTTTGATTTCTCTATGATATATAAATATTATAGGAGCAGAAATAAAAAAAAAGTGCTGCCTCTGCAGCGGTAGAACAATGGCTCGAAGCGATGTGACTAAGGAACAGTTTTCTCGAAAATTCAGATCGGAGAAGAAAAATACTACCTCTTGATTATTTTATTTTATTTTCCTCTCTTTTCCTACAAGAAAACCTCTTCCGATGACGAAAAAACATTTTAAAGTAATCTGACAATCGGCAGGGGTGAAAATGCCGAGGGTTGTATTTGAGTATTCCGTTCCGTACCGTACCGAACCGTACTGCTTACCTAATAGTATATTTTAAGTGGATGTTAACCGTTGCGAACAGTTTGCACACAGTGAGTGAGCTATTCGTAAAGTGAAGAAGCTTCGGTGAGCCGAAGAAAAACGAGCTGTATAAAGGCGAGGGCGTAGTTAATGAATATTTATGGAATTACCTCATAGTAAGACCCCCGCCCGCGGATGTCGCAAGTTTACTCAATGAAAATCCCCCGCCGTTATTTCTAGAATAAGATATTTTTTTTATTCCAAATCAGAGAATTTAGTTTCCCCAAGAATTCTCTCGCTTCCTTTATATGACTGGGGTAGAATTCTTGTTTTTAAGTCATTTCGGGTCTAAACGAAAAAAAAAAAAAAATCTTCGTTTTTGTTCAAATAAAAATCTGAATTAATTACAGGGTTTCTTTTTATTTATTTGGAGTCGATTCGGGGGGACGGGGGGGATAAAAATTCGTTCAGACTCCAGCCAACGACCACCTCAAAGTATAATCGATCTTTTTCGATTCCGGAGTTTAAAATGTAGGTAGGTTTTATGGAAAAAAAAAAAAAAACAATTATTTTTCTCCCTCCCTCGTGATAAAAATTGACAGAGAACAAAGATAAAATGGTAAAATAAGCGATCGTCTCAAGGGAGTAATTTCCTCTTCTCAGTATCTCGATCATTTATATTTAAAGAATAATTTCCGTACGAAATTTTGCGTTGAGAAAAAGAAAAAATTGTTTTTTTATTCTATAAGCAAAGTATAAATTTCAAAGTAATATGGAATAATATATATTTTTCTGCTATTCTTCTATCTGATCAGAACGGGGGGAAGAAAAAACTAATCCAAGAGATTTGATGTGACGATTTTTTGGTACGAGTAATTTGTGGAAGTTCTTTTTATCGGACCGTGGCGATCAGTTTAAGAATTATGTAATTCGTAAGCCATAAGGTTTACGGATAAAGAGACACGCGTGGATTTGAATAAAATAATTATTTACGACCTATATCTATGTACTCGAATTTTACTTTCTATCCCCTAATTGATCTATGAATAAATTAAGCATGTACGAAGAATTTATTCAACAAGTCACTCGACGTATGAGGTTGAAGTTCGTAACGTTAATGCAACAAAATATTCGCCAAAAAATTCTGATATTCAAGGCTCGAACGTTTCAAATGGATCAAGAACAGTGCATAATTCCTCAAATTGTGTGAAACATGTTTATCTCACATATTTTACAATTCTAACAACATTTAAATCACGAAATATTGCACTTCTTCAACGAATATTCTGTTACGTTAGCGTGACGAATTTCAACATCATCTCGACGTCTGGTTTCCTAATCTTTATTTATGCGGTAAAAGAATGAGTCGAAGCGGCTATGGATGGAAATTTTTTTGTAATTTAAATTAATCAAAGTTACTTAAGTGCTTCTTTACTCGCTCTCTCTCTCTCTCTCTCTCTCGCTTTTCTTTCCTTCTTCTGATTTTCTTCTTAAGCCATTCGGGTTTGTCACTTTTTTATTTTTAAACGATCCGTCTCTCATACTTTCAGCCTCAAATCCCACCCGCGGAATTTCCTTCTTTCCTTTCATTCACGATTGAAAAATGTCTATTTTCACACCACCCTTACTTAGGCAAATATGGACATATGGTAAATATCATACGGAATATAGGTATACGTTGACTTAGGTAGGTACGCTGCTGGAACATAGACGTTTGAAAGTTCGAGTACCAATCGGCTTTTTACTTCCGAACGAAATCCATCTATTCACTTCTTTCCTCTTCTCTTCTTTTCTTCGGTCTAGCAAAAGTTTGAAAATTCATTTCAATTCGCGTCAAATTCTATACCCGAAAAAAGAAGAAGAAAGTGGACAGTATAAACTTTCGCTTGAATATGATACGACGACGAAACGCATGTATATATAGGAATAAGATGATTTTCGCAATGAGGGACAATATCTATAATCAGGTATTCCGAAAAATGTAATTTTTAATTTTCATACCGCATACGGGATTTTTATATCGTAAAATATTCGACCTATATATTACTCCTTATCGATATGCCATTACGATATTAACGTGTAGGTATATTTGAAAATGCTACTTCCTCAAAGTACCTACGTCCAATAACTTCCTGCAGCTGCCTCCTGCTTCACATTTCCCACAAGTTTACCATATTTACCGTTCAAATCATTTTCACTCTGAAATAACTGCAGCGTTTTCCTGATTTTCTTATTATTCAATATCGGCTAGTTGTATAAATGCTTTCGTGATAAAATACATTTTTATAAAATCCGCAAATAGGTCTAAAGATTCGAATCGAAAATTTCCGATCAAAGTCACGCGTTTCGAAAAGAAACAAAAAAAAACAGATATGTACCTATACACTATAACGCATGTTTTCGACTTCTTTCACTTAACGAATGAACATTCTATGTAATAAATCGTGTTAATTATTCTGAAAGGTTCTTTGGTCGAAATGAGTAGGTACGCGATAAAACGAATAATATCGTACCTTTTCTACACCTATATACTTACGAGTTTTGAATAATGAAGGTAATAATTAATGCCAACTGTGAGTGCACCCGGTATCTCTCTCGCGAACCTAATTATCAGAGTCACTGCTGTTGCAGACGGAAATTAATCAATTATTATCATCATTATTATTATTTAAGGAATAAAATATACATTTTTTCATTTTCTCTTCTTTTTTTCCAATCCAACAAAATATAGTATCGATATTTCGTATTTTTTTTTCCCCCTTAGTAGCACGAATGCCGTGCTAGAAAAAAAATCAGCCAAGCCGTGAATGAGGACCACCTTAATACATATGCGGATAGATATATTCGAATTATTAATTGTCAGTTTGTTATAAACGAGTGAAAGTTATAAAATAACATAGACAGACAAGCTAGAGCTAGGGTGGTTCAATTTTGCTAATGCACTATCTGCGCGCCCCAATTTCATCTTTTTGCAAACAACCCGCAGCTACTGCAGCGCGATGAGTTTCTCCAAGTACTTAGCCATTACTTAACCGAAAACTCTTAGGTACGTTTTTGTCTCTGTACACCAAATCATTTCCATAATCGGATGCCTGATAACTTTTCTATTTTTTTTTCAAATTTCTTTTCATAGTTTTCAGTTTACTTTGATGTTAACTAGTCAAGGTAAACCCTCGGGTACTTACAAATTTAATAGAGATTTGTTAATCACCTATATAGCCATATATGTGTTGGGGTACATATATTCCTTACCAACTTGGTGTTGAAAATATTTTTTATATAAAAATTCAATTCTCTTTTTTAGCTGAAATATTTTTTGAAATGCTTTTCCGAGGTTTTTTCGTACACACATAGAAATGTATACTATACCTACCTAGCTCGCAGCTCTTTCTTTAAAGCGTATACATATATGTATACCTACATCTCGTATACGTCTTTGACACTACGGTGCTTCTTTTTTTTTTTTCTTTTTTTTTTATATTCTAGGATTTTCAGCTAAAGAAAGTTTTTCAACTTTATAAAGTAAAATAATTACGTTGATTAACAGAGTAGTTTTTTCATTTTTCTTTTTTCTCCTTGCTTCTAGTTCTTCGCTTTACTTGAATAAATAATTTATAAACTCTTTCTTCTACGCATTAAGGTAGAAAAAAAAGAAAAAAGAAGAGAAAGTTGACCTGTCTAGTGCACTTGTCAAAAAAATAAAAAATATATATATATTTGCAGTAAAAAGTATAACTGTATAAAGTTCTTTCAAGTCCAACGTAGCCCCTATAGTATATATATCTATGCATACTATATATGTACTATCTTATTTCTTACCAAGTTATAGTCTAGTCACGTACCTATTTCAAAGTCCCCATTTGCGGCCCCGTGTCTCGAAAGAACCTTAAACCTACATCTCAAAACTGTACTATATATCGCAACTTATATAAGAAGTTGGTTATATAGAAAATAGTATAAACTTTTTTCGGAGTAACGAAGAAGAAGAAGCAGAAGAAGAAGGAAAAACAGAATTTTCTGTATTTCATCAAACAATAAATATATTTCTTTTTTTTTTTTCTCTCATCAATTTCTTAGCACCTATATAATCGAGCAGACTGCATACCCACATATACGTTTGCAAAAAAAAGGAGTATGTACGTAATGCAAGATGCGCTACGCTACGCTCTGCATCCTATCCTGTTCTGGTTTGACTTTTCTTCTCGGCCTCAGCTCGCGACATCGTCTCCGTTCCGTGACGGTCTAAACGAAACGAAACGAAACGTAACTTAACGAAACGAAACGAAACACCTCGAGCTGAGAAACGTTTGCGCAATTCTTTAGAGTTTAGACTTTAGAAAAACGTCGTCGTCTATTATTTTCCATCTTTCTTTACGCATATATATATATATCTCGGTTTTATCCTCACAAACCCATATTCTAAGCTTCTATTCTAAGCCATGCGTATATATATATAAAGTTTTAGTGTAAAGAATAGCACCTACTTACGTCCTACATATAACACATCTAACCATATAGTAGCTATATAACACGGAGCCTATATTCTATCCGCAGTCTGTCAGAGAAACCAAAACCCAAGGTTATTTAATATAAAGAACTAATTACGCAATGGAAGTTATAATATACACAGGTATGACGGAGTTGAGAGGGAGGAAGGGAGGAAGGGAGGCTCCATGCAACGTGTATAATTATTATTGCGTTATTAATCCACGTATCTATACTATATTATTCATTATTATATCATAGAAACACATAAAAATATTGAATATATATATATTATATCCGAAGTACATGTTATGAACGGATGCAGCTAGAAGAATGTCACATGCATAGGCCACGTATGCATCGTGAATTGACAAATGCTTTACAGTCGGAAATTATTAATTAAATAATCATTCATTTATGCTTGTCGTGCTGTTGAAGCTGCATCAATTATTCAAGTATTATGTAACGTATGAAACAATCTGATAGATACAGATTACAAACACACGTATATATCATGTATACAGGGTGTCCCAGAATTCGCGACGACGAATTCACAGGGTAAATCTTGATCAAAAACAGGATCGAAATTTCCTGAGCCGTTTTTTCCGGAAATGCTTAGATTTCTCGCTATAATTATTTCAATTTGAGTCAATAAGGTGCGATGTAAGAACGGGCGCTTGTCGGTGTGCTCGCCGCATGGTTGTATGCACTTTGTTTCGCGGCGACAATAGGCTGGGAGACGCGCATACAACCGAGCGGTAATCACATCGAGGAACGTCCGTTTATAAGCCGCGCATCATTCGCTGGATTTGAAATAATTATAACGAGAAATCTAAGCCTTTCCGGAAAAAACGGCTAAGGAAATTTCGTTCCCGTTTTTGATGAAGATTTACTCTGTTAATTCCTCGTCGCGAATTCTGGGACACGCTGTATAGTGTATCGGGGTGGTATCGTCAATTCGGTGATATTCGAATTTCAATGTTCCCATGGACCAGCACGTCTCCAAATGTATGAAAAAAAATGATGATCAATTCAAATATTAAAATACAAGTATATACGTATATAGGTAGGTACATGTAGCAAATTTGTCGAAGATCCAGCCGGGTTTCCTACTCGTAGAACAGCGATATGTACCTCCAGGATATAGGTACACGGTTTTGCGGTATCACGTGACTGCAGTTGAGGTTGAATTACGCGAATCGCTTAAATTACTCAAATTACCTCATACAGTAGGTATCTGGCCCAGAGAGACCCTCTCTCGATGATGCTGTAGGCATGTGTAGGCTGTAGATTGAATTCCAAAAGCTTGTTACCCATTATTATCATTCTCCTAACTTACAATAAACTGCATATTAGTCTGATCTTGACAATTATTTACCGTATTTAGGTTTGTGATAAAAACAAAAATTCATTTCTTATTATCTAATCCAGGGATTGTTGTTTGATCTCCATTTCAGCACGCGTTACGCGTAGGTACATAATATAGGTATATATACAAAATTCGATGTATCTCTATATAGAATCCGAAGATCACTCTATAGTAGTTACTAGCTGCGTGTTTCCGGTCTAAATTTAGTAGGACCGAGTCGCCTTAAACATCGAGGTCTTAAACCGTGGCTAACGTAAACCATTTCGCTTCTATATCGCCTCTCCCCATTCCTCCCTTACCATAATCAGCCATCTTTAAAGCCACTGCTAAATCTTAATTAAACAATTTTTATGTACACATGTATTGGTAGATCCATATATCAAATTATCTAAATATATGTTATCATCAGCCTCGATTCTTTCCGCGTGTAATGCGAAAAAATTGAATTTTCAAATTTTCCGATTTTTTTTTGTCTGTCTTTTTTTTGTTTCTTTTCATCTCGCGATTTTTCCGCGATCCGGAATATCTGGATTTTCGGAACCTGAAGAAGAAGAAAATCAAAATGAAAAAATAAAAAAAAAAAGTAATTCTTCGCGATTTCATTCGCGTGCCAATATATCCGGACCTTCAAAGCCTATGAGAAAAGAATAAAAAAAAAAGAAATCTTTTGCCGAAACTAAACTAAACTAAACGAAACGAAACGTGCTATGTGTATTTCTGAGCCGGCTATGTAACCATGTATTTTCATAGTTGGTTCGAAATAGCCGTTGGACGGTCTAATATTATAATAGCCGTGACTCGACCGGCGTTCAACGTTGGCCGAACGCGAACGACGACGACGACGGCTACGAGAGAGCTAACGCTGCAGTAGTACTCGCGGGTGATCCTGAGGTAGAACGACGTCGCCTACCCTACCTTCGTATCTATCTATCTATCTCTTTCATATATATATATATATATAGTTGTTGTCGAAAATTGCGCGAAAATTGCGCGAACTTAACCGTGAAAGCAGAAAAAAAAAAGAAAATTAATAATAGACAAAATCTAGAATCTAATTGAATTCTATGATAAAGACGTGTGTGAATATGAAATTCATTTAATCGGAATACGACTGAAATTGTTACATAGCGAATCAGGCCTGAAAGAAAAACTGATAACGTTTGTTTAAAACAGAAAAATTCTCGATTTCCTTAATGCGGAAATTCTATCGTCTTGTATAGTCTATTATTATAACGAGAAGAGAATAAACTTTGAATTTGAATAATCAAAAATAGGCCATCTCATCCGGCTCTCGGCGAAACCCGCTGAGAGTTATAACCGTCCTAATTTACACTATCGGGGATAATAAACTCCGGCTAAAAGAGAAGAATAGGAAAAAAAAAACTAGCAGAGTTTTGTATATTACATCGATTATCATCAGATTATAATTATCATTTTCACTGTCATACATAGAATATATACTAAAACATAACTCCGCACAGGTGTACATATTCAAAGGGTTGAGAAGAAAAAAAGAAGAAACAAAAAAAGTATTCAGATCCCATCTACGTTAATTGCCCAATGAATTAACGAACGTTATCGTAATCCAATATAGCGTGTGGCTTTTTCCCCCGCGTGCCCTCGAGAACGCGGTTTATATACTATAGAAGTATATAGGTATATATACTACCTTCTACTTCCTCTATACTTATATTATCCTTGGCATTGAGAGACAACGTAAATCCCCAGTGTTAGTCGTAGTAAGGATAGTAAGTAGTAAGTAGTACGTATATATGTATATATATATAGGTAGGTACGTACGTATCGTATCGTATCGTGTCGCGTCGTATAGTACAGGTATACGATATTGCGGTAGCGTTGACAAACTTAACTCATACTAGGATTAACTCAGAGCTCTGCAGTTTGCCTACTAGGTATACCTGGTTGGTTAAAGGAGTACAGATTGTTACTAGAGGGAAGTCTGAGCAAACCTCGAGACCGAGGCGGGCCAAGTGTTTCGTTGAAACTTGAAAGGTTATCGTTGTATAGTTAACTAATAAACGCGTGCAGTGCTGCAAGATTTAAATATATAGATATACGTGAAAGTGTTTGTCTACGACTGCTGCTGCTGCGTTATTTTTATTCTTCTCATATATATCTGTCTTCGAAGAAACTTTGCCACGGAAGGGCAGGGGGTGGGAGGGAGGGGGACTTTTCCTAGCTCCATGCACTTCGGTGACAGAACAGTCTGATATGCTCTGAGTATTATCATCGTACGGCACAACGATGCCTAACAGACTTCAAAAAATGGTAATTTTCATTAACGTAATATAGATCGAGCTTGTTTCAATCAATATCGCCGAAATATTCATGTGTCAGTCAATAATTTCAGTCATTTTTTTCTTCCAATATTCTTCCAAGTTTTTATTTCGAAATTTGATAATATAAAGAAGATTTCAAATGCACAACTCCCGATATTTTATCGCCAATTGATTAGTATACAATCGTTCAATTTTCCGATCTTTTTATAGCACAGATAGAGGTAAACCGTGGTTGAAAAATGAAAAATGAAAAATGAAAAATAAAGGAAAATTAGTATTTGGCTTTGATGGATATCGGGCCTGATATCAGATCCGATTGCCCGTTGATCTCAAATCAGTTTAATACATTGGGCAATTTGCATTACACGGTTATACGAGCCCCGTCGTGGCCAAAGCTAATCCCTTTGGCATCTGATTTGAAGCCTTTATATACGTATACTCAACCAGAACACGGTTCGCGAGTGATTAAGGCTAATTTGCCAAAGTATACGTTTCATCGTGGAAACCCGATATGTTATAATATATTTTTGAATAACTGCACTGATGAAAATTTAGTCAATCAGAAACTTTCGATTCTCGATAGTTATTCGAATTTTTTTTCTTTTCATACATTTTTATCGATTTCGGAAAGAATTTATCGTAGAATTTCCATTTTCTCTATATTTTTTTTTCTTCACACGCGAGTTTCCATTTTTCACACCTCGTATGTTCCTAGTAGCTACTAGTAACCTTGGTATCTTTTTTTAAAATACACCAGAAATCTCTATCATCGACGTAGGCAATACCCACCACTATGCATGCGGTTGGTTGAACCCAAGTTATAATTGGAAAATTATTGTTTACCTTATGCAAACATAATATTATAACCAGGTATACCATTTTCTCTCCTAGCTTTCTTTTTTCTTCTGCTTTTTTATTATTTCATTTTATTCAACCCCCCCAATTTTGTTCGTTTTTTTATTTTCTTTTACTCAAAATTACAGGTCAACGGTGACGATGATTGGGAATACGAGGAAATTATACTCGAACGAGGAGGGGCTGGTCTTGGATTTAGCATTGCTGGAGGAACCGATAATCCCCATATTGGTAACGACACTGCCATATACATAACGAAACTTATTCCTGGTGGGGCAGCCTCTGCCGATGGACGTCTTCGCGTCAACGATACAATTCTTCAGGTTAACGAGGCCTCCGTCGTCGACGTACCGCATGCAACAGCCGTCGACGCCTTAAAACGTGCTGGAAATACGGTGAAATTGGTAAGTTGAAATAATCATATTTTCTATTTCATTTTTCGATCGTTTTTTTTTTTTTTTGTACAATTTAGAGTTTTATATAATTAGAGCCCCTATTAGCCAGGTTTGTAGATATGAAGTTTTAGCTCTTCGTCAAAAACGAGGATCGCCCAAATTTCAACCATCTATCTTCGCTATTAGGCTGGCGACTCACAGAGACGTGAATTTCAATTTTTACGAAAATTACGAAAAAAAATAAGTCGAGAACTTGCAGACATCTCCCGCGAACATGTTTCGAATTCGTTTTCTTCATATTTGCTTCGAATCAATGCGGAGTAGAAATCACGTAAAAAACTAAAAATCCACTTCTCTTCGAGTTCCCGGTGTATCAACAGTGCAGATAAGACAGAGGGTTGAAATTCATTTAGAATTATTATCGTTCAATTTATTTCAATTTTGCTGCTTTTTTTCTCTCTGATTTTGTAAAGTTGAACGTCAGAAGAAGAGGAATTAAAAAATGATGATTAATTATTCAGGTATATTTTCACGCTTTGATTGATAGTACGTTAGGCGACGGCGGCAGGCCTCCAACACACGACTTCTGGAGATCGAATTAATCAAGGGCAACAAAGGATTGGGATTCAGTATCGCGGGTGGAATTGGTAATCAGCATATCCCAGGCGACAATGGGATATATGTTACGAAAATAATGGACGGTGGGGCTGCCCAAGTCGACGGGCGACTCATTGTTGGTGACAAATTGGTTGCGGTCAGAAATACTTTGGTGAGTATTATTTTTACCCTTTATAAAGTATTTTCATATATAGGTATTTCTGTATTTTATTTCTCTACATTCAATGAAAGGCATTTTTATTTTTTTCTCCTCTTTGCTTTACACATTTTTGAAGAGAAAAAAAAAACTGAATGTAGAATTTAATCCAATTTCATTTCTCTCATTCAAATTTCTTCTTTTGTACCTATAAATTGTTTTTTTTTCATAATTTAATCCCGCGACGAAAAGAGACTAAATTTTTTCACCAACGGAGCAGACATGTTTTTTGTTTTTTTTCGATTTTCAAAATTCCAAACGGTCGTATAATTCCACTTACGAGCTCATGCTATTATACACACGATATCCATTAAAAGCGGGCTAAAGTTGGCTGCGAATAACGACAGACTTATAGGGTGTCATGGTCTCCATATGGCAGTAAGGGTTGTCTGCGACGAATTTCGCCCTGGATTCTATAGTCTACTGGCGTATAAACTAACGTAGAGCTTAAAATGACAAAAAGGGTTGGTTGGTCTCTTAATGCGACAGTCCAGACGAAAGATATTATCCCATGGAACGTATAGATCTCTTTTGCGAAATAATTTCACATCTATTTCCCTCGTTCTTTCAATATTGGGTGTGGATGAAAAAAATATATATATACTAAAGATATAATATATATAAAGAAGGAAAAAAGGTTCCTCTCGACCTCCTCCTCCTCGCGCCTATTATAACTATACATATCTGTACCGCGGAATGTTTTTCCGAGATAGCGAACGTTTATTATTTTTTTTATGATCACATGTTTTCGGACAACCTGCGGACCGTTTTCCACATTATGGTTCAAACAGCTACTCGCGTAATCGTCCGAAAAATATGGATCTCTCTTCATTTCCTTCTTACCTTTTTTCTTTCTTCCTTTCTTGATTCTTGCGATGACCGGACGGGGGTCAAGGACTTTACTTATACTTGACTGATCGCTCTAAGAAATATGAATCAATTTCTTCTATGAAAAATCCTCGGCTTCGTTGCTTAACTTGGAATGAAATTTTAATTTTATATAAAGTTAAGCTGTACGAAATAATTATTGCGAAAATAGAAAATGGCAAATTAGAGCTTGAAGCTGTTTTCCCAAGCTTTTAGGCCTATCGAGCGAGAGAAATCAGCCATAAGGATCGATTTTGATCGGCGGATTCTTTTCTGCACGGTGGCGTAAGAACTCACTTTAGAAAAATGGACTTCCTTTCATTTTTCACGTCCCGTAGGTAGCCTATACAGCTACCCTATACGCGCTACCCCAAGACGAAAAAGAAAAAGAAAAAGAATAAGGTGAAGAAGAAGAAGAGGGGTATGTGCGCCCACGAAAGAGAGAGAAAAGCGTGAAGAAAAAAAAAAGGAAAAAAGAGTAATAGAGAATCCAGAAATGCTCCACAAATGGATGGTTAAGTGCGGATAGGAGAAATAGATTAGGGTGAAAAGAGTCGGCGTAATTGATAGCTGTTCCGTCAGCGATACCTACCTATACTTCCTTGCAGCCTTCAGAGGCGCGATTCATCCTACTCCATCGTTTCTCACAGTCAGATTCAGCATTGTGTATTATACATCTTTATCGACGTACGCGGGTGGCAGAAATGAGATCAAGAATTATTATCATTCTTATCATTTTTTCGTATTTACTTTTCGTTTTTTTTCCCCCAACATTTTAACACCTTGGATCGATATATTTCATACCTATAATTCAATAGACACTAATTTGTGTATTTAGCCCAAAAACTTAGAAAAATGGTATTTCTGGTGGATACTACCTTATGCCATCGGACACGCGATGTATATACGTGGGTAACGGGTATAACAGTTCGACAAACTCTCCAACGGCGGAAGTTGGGGGACATTTTCATCCACCGCAGTTCGCTGCAGGGGTCCATCGGAAGTCGTTGGTTAGGGTTTAAAGCTATATATCGAATCACTACAGACGATTATGACAGCCGAATTTGTTCAATATATATACGTAGCTACCTTATACCTATAACAGACAAGTGAGAAATAACGATTCGTTTCCTGCAGCATAACGAATTCATCATTCGTCTTAACGACTCTCATCCTACGTCTAAATTCGACTTTATATGAATATAATATATGCGTGAAAAATCGAGATTTATCTTCGTTTCTTTTTTTTTTCTTTTTTATCAGATCGTGAAATTTTACTCCGCAGATATTATTCGGGGAATAAATATATTTTCCGAAATTTCTAGTCTATACGAAACGACGATATCGATCTCTTGCGATATAGAAAATAAAATCGCGATCATCTCGGGGTGGAAAATCACTCATAGTTTTCGCACCCTGAAATCGCAGCTTCTAACTTTATAACGCTGATCGGAAAATGTTATCTTTTCCCGTTCAGAGAGCAGAGAGAGCGAGGAATTCAGATATCTGCTATACGATCCTGTACATTTCCATTATTTTCTCTACCTCGAAACGAACGAATGAACGCGAACGAACCATACTACACCCCATGCTAGTACGTCGTTCAACCGTCACGTTATACTGACGTTTGTGGAAAATTTAAAGCCGTAAAATATACCTACGGTGACTATAATAGGACCTTTTTCCGGAACGTTAATTCGATCACACATATTTCCATTTGTTATACCTGCCTTTTCGCCTGTAGGTAATGGTCGTTCATTTTTTTTTTTTACATACATGTGTAGGAACCTGGATATATTCGCGGTTTTTCACGCATCTCGTCGTTAAATCGTACCGATTCATTTCATCGTGTATAAAAACAATTCTGTTTTTTTTTTTTTTTTCCATTTTTCTGTTGGTTTTCGCTGAAAATCTACTTTTCCGAATTTCGACGAAGCTCTACGGTATCGGACCTCAGGTCGAATGAAAGACGGAATTTATCCGAGCAATTCCAAAAACCGCGAGATAAAAAAACATTGAAAATTATTACGCGTGTAATTTATTACAGTTTTGAAATCCGGATTCTCTGCACATCGTGTATTGAATTCTTCGAACAATTGCGAACATGACTTCGGTAATAATTATTTCAAACGAAGGGATCATTATGACTTTGAGGATTCGAGCTTATTACGCAGTTTCTCGTTTTCTCTGTTATTTTGAGTTTTCCGTTCGGTCCGACTGACCGAGGATCAGAAAGCCTCGGTTTGCAATTAGACACGGTAATTAAACCCTTTGACAAGGAATTTCCCAGACCTTACATCATACCTGGATCAGTCAGGACTATTGGGAAATTTCAATATTTGAATCACTCGTGTTTACTAACTGTAAACTGTTCCGAAAACATCTGATAGGGGATGAAAATTATCTACGTAGATATACGCCTATGTAGTATAAAGGGAAAAAATGTCGCTTCGTATGATGTTCTTTTCATCATATTGATGATGAAAAACAAAATCAATAAATAAAAAACAATTTCTTCCTCTGCTTAATTCAGCAGGGGGATAAAAATCTGGAAAATGTCACCCATGAAGAGGCAGTTGCGACCCTGAAAGCGACTCAGGATCGCGTTGTTCTTCTGGTAGCGAAACCAGAGGGTGTTTTACCGCCGCCACCATCTGCCTCGGAGGTTTCTCTGTCACCTCAGCCACGTAAGTGAATGAAAATTGATTTCATTATTTTATTAATTATTTTATTCAGCTATTTTTTTCTTTTTTCTTTCTTTCTTCTTCGTAGATGTGTGTTAAACACTAAATTTGTTGAAATTCTATCAGTCATTTAATAAAGGATCGTATCTATACCTGGACACGTTCCGATGAAATTAAATTAGACCTCGAAAATTAGGGAGGACGCAGGGATGATCGGCTAGACTGGGGAAACTGGGGAAGAATTGACTTTGTTCCTTTTTTCAACACCCGCATTGAAAATATAACGATTGTTTTTGACGATCGACAAATTTCGATTTGTATACCGATGCAATGATAATTTTGATTAATTTTCTCTTTTGATCACCATCGATAAATCATATATATATATATATCTGAAATCCCTTCTCTTCTAACTTTTTTATTTGTTCAAAAATTAGAATTTTCTAACAAACAAAAAAACCGAATTGCCTGAATTTCTTCTTTTCTTTTTTTTTTTTTCTTCAAGTAGCACGTGCATTTGACATAAGAATTTCGGTTTCTTGTATATTTTCGCCCGAGTCGCGGTGTCACATGAATTATAAATGGCACACGCCTGAACTAAACTTGTCATATGGTTCCTAGCGAAAAGTTCTTTGTGAGTCAGTGAAGAAAATTCTTCTTCGTTTCCTTTTTTTTTTTCTTCTTCTTCTTCGACTTTGAGAAGAACGTGCAGGGGCTAGAATTAGCACTTTTAGAACCGGAAGTCCCACACGTGCGAGACACGTGACGATAGAAAACGTCACAAAGGATCATTCTTTCATTTTATTTCGACTATATAATAGTTTTTCGCAAATTTTCGGTGGGATTTCTCACGGTCTCAAGTCAGACGCGAAGTAAAAAAAAAAAAATGCGGCTGGGTTGAAGTTCAGAATTTAAAAAATTCCGAATTCGAATATTCCTGACTCACAGTTTTTTGAAAGGATAATTTTCCGGAAGTCTATATAGCCGATTTAATAAACTTTGAAACGAAGAATACCTGAGGTTCAAAATTTCGGAAGTCCAAGCCTCCGAAACTTGAAATTCAGGCATGTATTTATTCATTATTTAATAACTCGGGGGCTGTATTGATCGTATCGAAATGAACAAGTGGTCAAATTAATCGTCTTGAGATTAACTTTTTGGATGAAAAAGGGATTCAAAATCCTATCAATTATTTATGACACCATACCGAGGTCTTTCGGAATTTTGATTTTCTATAAACTTCAACGTTTCTGAACATTCGAAATTTTGACCTTTCGGAAGTGAAAAAAATTCTGAAATTCTTTGATTGGCGATAAAAAGTAGTCAACCATAGGAAAAAACAGCTTCTTCCTCAAAACTGTCAAGTTCTATGTTATATAAGTGTGTATACCCCCATACACCCGCTCATCTACGGCTGACAGACTGACATTTTGATATAATTTATTCATTAACTTCATGAAACTGTCGTGAGATCGTAAACTCAACGGCAAGAAATTTTCGCACAAGACACTTTTCACCGTTATATAATACGTACCTACCTTACACTCGCGCTGAGTTCAACACCACGTTACTATTTTCCTCTATATACGACTTGATAATTGCGATTTCCACCTGAATCCAAATTGCCTGTTGAATAAAAAAAAACTGCAGTTCTATATTTATACATCCACGTCATAGAATATATATACCACAATATTAAGATTTTATTTATTTCAAATACGTTCTTGAAGTTTCAAGTTTTCCAAAATGTTATAATTGTCTCGTTAAAAGTCTATTTCTCTGTACCAATAAACATTTTCTCCAACGATTGATATCAGTATGAATTAACTTGTCCGTTTTTTTCTTAATTAATTCTTTTTTTCATCATTCTTATTATTATTCTTATTATTATTTCTCTTTTTTTTTTTTCATTAACAGGTAAACAAAATGGTTCGGTTTCAGCGCTGGAGAATAATTCACTTGCCTATTCGCAAGAATCTCGTCATGCATCTTCACTCGCACTTCATACCGCCTCGACGCCTCGCGCTGTTTCACAAGAAGACATCTCAAGGTAAGGATCATATATTTTTCGTATTCTTTTTCATTATCATTCACGCATTTTACCCCGGAATTCTGTTTTTATTGTTGGAAATTTGATTATGATATATTATATACCTGAGGTAAACAAAAAATGACTCGAATTTTAACGAAATCTTATAAATCTGACCATAATTTTACGTATGTATCAACGTTTTCGACAATTTGGCCAATATTTTGATATTTTGATCAATTTTAGTGTTTTAGAAAATTATTTAGTCGAGCCCGCAGTCTATTTCGATTATTAAGACAATTAATAAAGATCTAAGAGAACTGAAATAAAAAAATTGAAAAATTACGTCACAGTATTAATTAATGGCAAACTAAATTACGCTGAAAATAAATTTAGCGATATCTAGACTCTGTGTTATACTCAAAGCCGGGTCCAAGTTCAAGACGGTAGAAATTACGAATTCGTTTGAGACGATCCAGAATTTTTTTCTCAGGAACATTGAAGTCTGGTAGCACAAATACGAATATTGCGGTCTACTTCTCAGGATGCAAAGACAAAATCTAATTCATTCTAATCGCGAATTTCAAGTTTCGGATGTTTGGCCTTTTGGATCTTGAGCTTTCGGAATTTTGATCCTTTGGTGTTCTTAGTTTTCGAAATTCGGAACTCGAACCCCCGGCCCCTTGAACATATATTTTTATCTTTTTTAAAATTGAAAAAACGAATAAATTTGTTATACCCGATCGTGAAAAAAGTTAATACCATTAGTATCTTCTTCTACTTTGGCCACTCTGAACGTTTGATTCAATTTCTATACGTATTAGCGTGTTCGGTATCGTGACACGTGACAGTTGGTGGCTTAAACAGGTGCCTCAATTCCAATGGGAAACGAATTAATTATACAGTCACAGTTCACCGACTCCCTCACTCAATCGCGGAGAGCTTTCACGGGGGTAAAGAGAAGCGATGGGGTTGAAGGGGGCTACTGCTGTACCAGCTAATTGCTCACGGATTAAGGGTTTATCGAATCGCTCTCTCGAAACGCGTTGCCTGCAAAGGGGTATCCCCGTTCGGACATCGAGATGTATTTGAATTAAAGCTTTTTCCGCTATACCATAGATATAACCATATATGTAGGTATATTGGTTCGTTGCAGCTGTATGTAACCGAAATCCAAATCCAAATCCAAATCAGAACCTAAACCGAAGCCATGAGTAATGAATGGAAAAAGATTCATCGGTTATTTAAATTCGAAATAAAACCGAAGAAGATTTTTGACTCTTTTTTTTTCTCTCTCTAGTCGTTTACTCAAATAGTGATTTATTTTTTTCTCCTTATGTTGTTCGTCGCCTCGCTATACTCGTCAATTAAGTTCATAGTATTTTCGTAGAGCCGTGAAAGTCTCGGCTTGTTAAGTGATCGCAGAGAAACCCTTAGGAGTTTACACAGTGAGTTAATCATACCGTCACCTACGTTCATTCGTTCATTAGAACGTTAAATAAACTATAAACTGTTGTCCGTACCGCGTCGCGAGTTCCTTTCATCTTCATCAAACCACCTTTATATACACGACTTTGAATTTCGAGATTGAAGCTCGTTTATTCCATCGTTTGGATATGTATACAAAAGTGAGGGTTACACGTGTATGTTATTGATTACCCTTATCCCGTGTATCGAATCGTGTTTGATTAAGATTTCGAAAAAATTAAGTGAATTAATGGTCTTGATTATTCCTAGGTATAAGTGATCGGTCATTTCTTGACTTTCGAGTAAAATTGTGGAATTTTTTCTTTCCTAATAGGTAATTTACGAGTTATAGAAATCAACTTCTCTTTTTTCCCATTTTATTTCTCGTTTTTCATACGTCTAGACAAATTTGAAATTTTTTTCTTTCCTTTCTTCCATTTCACTCTCATTGTTTCTTATTTCTCCGATATTCTTATCTATTCGCAGACTCTTTCCCCCACTTTTTCTTTTCTTCTTATTCTTCTTTGATGCAAATTCCCTGCAGACCAGGAATTAAACTCGCATCTCGTTTTCTCGAAAGCTCAAAGTAGTAGCAGTACCGGTAGCAGTAGCAGCAGGGAATTTACTCTGCAGTAGTAATATTCTTCTTCCTTTTATATCCAATCTTGAAATCTTCTGATTGTAACAATTTTTTCCTCTGATTGGACAGACGCTATTATACGTAGGTATCTATATAAGTATATACGCTTTTGTCTATCTTTCGATTGAAACTTACGCAAACTTACAGAATCTGTCTTCATTATAAAGGACAAAGGTAACTTTTGATCTATTCTCTTTATATCGAAAATTATTTCATTTTTTTTTCATTCATCATCGTCCACGATATACATCGTCTCCTCATTATCCGAATAATTGGAAAGTTGATTTACAATTTTAACCGAAAGAAAAAAGAAACATTCAATTAAACGAGGAATCATTATACGTGTTGTGTGTATAAAGAGGAAATATACTTTCAATTCTGACTCTTTTGCATTTTTTTTTGGTTTTTTTCCCATCATATATATTTGATGCACGATTCTCTTCCGTATAATGAAGAGAGAGGAAAAGAGAAGTACAGAAGAGAAGAGAAAAAAGGAGAGAGATAAAAGCGGTATACTGCGGACGTTGAGAATTCATTTGACGGTAATCCCCCATCCCTTCATCCGCCTCATTGTGCTCGCGGACAACTGGACAAATTTAATTTCTGTTCGGCAGCTCTCTACCCACTGGTAGTCGTGGTGGTTGTGCGGTGTTACAGGGTAAAATGGGAAACGTCGTGATCCTAAAACCCCACGGGAGAACCACACGACAATGGGAAAGGATACGTTTTGTACGTACTTTCCTCTCTCCTCTGCCCTTTGGCCCTTTATATATGCCTGTAGGTATATGGATATGGGCAATATGTACTGTAGGATTTTACCCACCTATATAACATGGATATATACTCTATATGTTGTATATGTTGTATATTAGGGTGCTCCTTAATTTGATCATTTTTGAATTTCAATGCTCCCATGTGCCAGGACGTCGCCAAATATATACGAAAGAAGAAGAAATGTAGCCAAAACCCCGGGTTCCTATCTCGATTCTAAGAACCGCTACAAAGCCTTCGAATTTTCCCATTTTAATAAAACACAATTTCTGACATTTCGCGGTTAATTATTTTTCCTGCTATTCCAGTAAAGCTGGAATATGGCGAAAAATCGTGTTTTTTTGTTTTTTTATATAAATTTGGAGACACAACGAAATTCGAATATGACCGAAATAAGGAGCACCCTGATGTAGACGAATTTTTCCAACGACGTAAGATCGGTCAATTTTGGGAAAATTTCAGGAAGAGGAGAAATATAAAATAAATTCGCTATAAATTTTTGGGGAAAAGTTGATCGTCTGTGGGAAAACGGCGAAATGGCCATTCCTCGCGTCGTTAGTTTACCGAGGGTAATGGATCAGGCAATTTGTATCCGAAACCACCAAATCTCGTACAATAAGTCTTTCGTGGTTCTGTTTCTACTCCCGGGCTGCTACTACTACTCGTACCGTTGCCCCCAGGGATATAGCTGGCTCAGCTGGTGGATTTTGAGACTAGGATAAAGCCACTACTACTAGTTCGACACCCATAACCATCACGACCACGAACAAGGCGACTCAGTGTCCCTGCGGTGATGTCGCTTAGAAACTTCCATCGTCTTTATAGGTATATCCAGCTCTTAGAAATCGTTGCTCGGAGTAGAACCAACCACGTTTATCGTGCAAAGTGTAAATCTGTTGTCTCCATTCGGTTAATAGACTTCTCTATTTTCACAACTAATTTTCTTCCTTTTTTCCTTTTTTCCTTTTTTCCTTTTTTTTCTTTTCGCAATCGAGACTGAAAATAATTCAAGATTACAAGTGAAATACTTATTCGGATTTTACTTCCTTCGCGATATTTTGACAAAGAATTATTCCTTTGGCGATGTGAGGTGAAATTTGAAAAAGAAAAAAACAAGTCTTGTAGCAATTCAACCCCGCAGAACAAAAGGACGAAATGAGCTCAGGGTGACAGACGTCAAATGAAAAACGGAAGGGGCGACAGTTCATTAACACCTTATGTAACTTGGGCAGGGTTTAAGCGCGGGTTGAAACGGAAAAAAAAGGAAGTAAAAAATTGAGGAATAAATAAATAGAAAAAAAAACTGAAGGTTTTTGGTTTTGTGGCTAACGGGTTTATCCGCACTGAAAAAAAAGTTTTTTTCCTACTAGTAAATTTTTCTCTCGAATAAGGAAACTGGTATTCTTGGAGTAAGAATACCTAAGTTTCCTTCCCATAGGAATATGCATACTGACGGTAAGAAAACTTGGTATTCCTCTGAGCAAAATACCAAAATGACAACTTGACAGATTTAACCTAACCTAGCTAACACAGATTTAAATATGTTTATAATAATTAACTTTTATATTATAATCAATTATTTATAAATTATTAATCATTAATAGATTGAAATTAAAGAAAAAAATAAAATAAAATAAAAAATAAATTAAAATATTTAATGTAACACAGCTTGTGATTTTCGCCTCAGAATAATATTTGGTATTCTTGTGGCGATAATACCAGTTTTCTTACCATAAGAATACGTATACTTACTGCAAGAAAACTGAGTTTGAAATACTTTGTATTTTAGTAGGAAATAAACTTTTTTTTCAGTGCGGCCTTGACGTTATTCTCGCATAAGGTCCTTCCTTCGCCCGGCGATTTTAGGAGGTAAAAACAGAGCCAGTGGTAAATCGATTCTGTCAGAACCAAGCTGCAGCACGGGGTTACTCTTTGACCCCCTCAATACGTTCGGGGTTAATGTACGCAAAATATTCAATTATCAGTCCGCTGATTGGCAAACTTTACAAAGAGATTCCTGACAACGACATCGTGCCGCTCCAAGCCCCGGGTCCCCCCAGTGATTAAACAAACTTAATCCTACCGATAGCAAAAAAAAAAAAAAAAACTCGACGATGGTAACAATGCCCTTAATTTACTCATAAATTAACCATACTTCAGTCGAATTATATTCATTCTTTATTTATACCGCGTCATGTTTCAAAATCGGATCCCTTCATCGGTTGATTCGAGTGAATTTTTTTTCTTTCTCAAGAAATCATATTTCAAGGGTTTTCATCTGGAATTCTCAGAGAATCTTGACAAATTATGTGGAAATTTTGAATTCTGCACTCGAATATGCGAAATTCGAAATAAATGTTCTGAAATTTTTCGTTTCCCATTATTTTTTTTTTATTCTTTTTATTTTTTCTCAAGAACCTAAAGGGAAAATTTGTACAAAATTAATTCTGTTGAAAAAATTCGTCTCTCCTTCGTCGTGGTCCTCGTTTTGGTTATTATCGCTAAAAGGCATCGATCACTATACTGTATAACCAATATAGCAAAAAAAATTCGGAAACATTTCTCCGTAGTGGACATACACGTACGTATACGTCAAACGCTTCGCCGCGGTCCCCTAGAGACATAAGAAACTTGTATAGAACTAGGAATTACTGGAGGCCTGACAAAAAAAAAAAAAATTAAGATGTCATCAATTTGATCGAACTTTTCTCGCGCCCGATTAAAAACGCCTCGAATTTTTTCTTTTCAAAGAAAACGATCATAAAATCCCATAAGATTCTCGATTTTAGGTCTTATGTTAGCGTCTCGTTTCATATGGATGTATACGTTCCGAAATTACCTCATGATACTCTTATCGTGTGTGGGTGTGGGTGTGGGTGTGGGTGTGATGCTATACCTAGAGGATGAGTAGTTGGTTAGGTGTTGTCTCTGTAGGTGATAAATTGGCACCGACTACTACGCTATCCGTTTCCATTTCTCTCCTATCCCATCCCATCCCATCCTCCTCTCCTATCGTCGCGTAGTTCGGATTACAGAAGCCTCTCTCTGTCTGGTTTTCTGCTCTGAATTAATCAAGTAGGTCTTCGTCGTTGTCGAGGATCAGAACCCGGGTACCCCCGCACTATCAGGTTCAACTAAAATTGGATTACGACCATTATAGAATTAATCCTCGAATGCACGAGTCTGGTCTTTCGGATATATGCGTTTGAATTTTTGAGTTAGTTTCTTGAGAAATTGTCAAATAGCTGAATAATAGCCGCCTCATATCCGAAAGTAATTTACCGATTTGCTCGAGCACATCTCATTGCGAAAAATGAAATAAAATGAAATAAAATGAAATAAAATAAAGTCAAAAATGAATCCTAGCTTTTACCGGGCTTCTTCGTATCGGAAACAATTTCGCGCTTTGATTTACTCGATGTCACCATACGCCACCGAGACGGAACCAATCTTTAGTCCAATCGATTTATCGACAGATACGTGTACGGTGTTTAAACTCTATACAATATAGTATAATATAGTAGTACACGGAAAAAAGCGTGATAGTTTATATTCTAGATATAAAATAATCCGAAATACTGCTGCAAAGTCTCTAAAAAATAAATAGAAAATAGTGAAATTACAGTCTGAAAATGTTAAATTTCATTTTTATATATTTAAAAAATTCTTTGAAAAGCTCATATCGTCTCGTCACGAAAAATTAGGAGAAAAAAAAATGGGCAGAAGAACATATATATATTTAAAAGATCCCGACCCGCGGAAAGTTTACAACCGGACAGTTACGTGCTGGGAATATTTAGAAGACAGAAACAACTGTACCGGCGGTTTTCGTCCCGGCCCTTTACGCCTTCTACTCTGTTTTCGTTTTTTTTTTTATTCATTCTTTCTTGTTTTTGTAAAAAATAAAAAATATAACGGTGACTCGCTATTCCCGAGTGACATTAAGAGACAGGGAAAGTCGGGGGTCGAGGTATTTGGATATACGAGGAAAGCAAGAAATTGAAAATTTCTCGTTTTCATTTCAGAAAACTACGCCTTCGGTATAATTTTTCAAAAATCATTTCTTCATTTTACCCCAAATGCAGATTCATCGATTCCGATCAAACGCCTGCCCAAGTGTTACGACGGGTTTACTAACGGGCCAAATGACATTACAAAGTTTCCCTTCCGCGGTGTTAACAAACTAGCAACTATATATATATATGTACCACCTACCTCAGGGCGAAATAGTTCCTATATACCTACGTGACTGTATGTATTTATCCACGTATGTATCTAAATACGTGTAGGTATAGACCAGAGAAACACGCCTAGACTTGAGGGTTTCCTCAATTTCCCCAAAATCTCGTTCCAAATGGGAGGTAGGGTTGCCGAGAAGAAGAAGGAGGAGGCGAATCCTTCCTCTGACGAGACTGAGAGAAAACCTTTTCACGTTGTCCGTTCATTAAATAAGTTTCCTACGTACGTATCCATGTACCATCCTCTGGACCGAATGGAATAGACTCTGGTATGTGTGGTGCAGGTCCTCCCATTCTGTTATATCTCCATCCATGTAGGTACTTAAATTTCACGCTACTCGTAGACTTTGACTATCTCGAATGCGTATATGGGTACATATGTATTCGCCCCCTCTTCGAATAACTGTTTTAACTTCCGGTTCGGTCAATTCTGACCCGGAGTACAAACGAAGGAATAGTTTATAAACGTTTACTGCTATACGTCAAGAGGTGTTTGATAATTTTATTACGGAAGTTAAGTCAGGTATATAGAAAAAAAAAGAAGAAAATAATATTTAAACACCAAAATAAACGAATATACATGTGCGCATATCAGATATATATATATACCTATATATATTCTTTATTTCTTCTCACACCTCACGCGATTAAATACACGATCGATGATATTAAATCGTACGTATAGCATTGGATAAGTACACCTATTCGCGTTTGGCACAGCTGTGTTTGCCTTTACGCAAATTGTTACGACAACGTTAAGAATATTCATTTCTTTTTATATTTATAGTTTAAATTAGTCTCCAAGTATGTGTACGGGTCCAATGTGTTTTCCCGCGGGTTATCGTCCCTAGAAAATAATTCGTTATCGCCAATTATTCCCTTTATTAGATAAATATATAGCGATAAAATAAAAATTGATTCATTTCTTTCTCGTTTACATATTTCTTTTTTTTTTATATTCAATTTTTATTCGAGTACGAAAAATGATATCCGTTAGTCAATCCTTAAATTTCTCTGAAAGCATTTCCTCATGGATGTACATATAGGTACATACCTATAGCCACGATCTTACACCTATAAATCCACGTACAGTGCAGTAGTATGACTATGGACATACCTTCCAGGCATTAGGTACGCTACTAGGTACGTGCCTTTGACACGTGATTGCCGCTACGTGAAGGAATTACGCGTTTCATATGGCTGAACTGTGACTTATATTATTAAAGGTTCGATCGTCGAGCCATCTGAGTCTCGTGTTAAACTAACTAATATGTAGGTACATATGAGTTACATATAGGGTCGCTTCCGTTGTCCTCATAATTAATTTGAAAAAAAGAACGCCAAAATATCTTCTTCTTTCTCTATACCCATTATAACATTGAGTTGCAATTTTCTGAATCATATAAATTATTTTCAAGTCAAATAAATATCGATTTGATCAGGATTATTCTTATGCCTTATACATTGGCACAAGCAAGCCAACAAGGTGGGTGATGAATCCGTAATCACGTGACGTTGCGATAACCATAAAAGACTATAGCCAATCGAGTGTGGTAGAGGGAGGAAGGACTGAGACATGCGGACGTAAATAATTACGTATGTGTATAACATATGCGATTAAACATTCGAACTGTTCGTCACTGCGCGCCTTTGCCTCGGTTAGTCGGTTGTCACTTCATTTCATTCACTTCATTCACTTCATTCACTTCATTCACCTCGTTCACCTCGTTGACTTCGATTCATTTGTAACATTTCATTAGGATCATTCGAGGCTGATAGACGTCAGTTTTTAACCGCGAAAAGTGGCTTTTTTTCACATTTTTTTACATTTTTTTCTTCCTTTCAATATTCAAGTCGTGTGTTTGAAAATAATTCTACTATCTCAGGAGGTTCTAGTTTCATTAGTAACGAACGTGGGTGGATTTGTGCACATGTGTGTCGAAACTGATAGATTGGAGTAAATTACATACATGTGAACTTTGATCAGAATTAAATATTTCGATTGGATTCATCGCCGGGAATATACCTAATACAAGGTTTGTTCTTGTATAAATATATAACACGTTGCAATATGTATCTTACGAGTTATTGAAGTTTGTTTTTTTTACAATATCAAATTATAACAGCTTTATTTTTTGAATACTGTCTAAGATTAGAAATTGTTCCCAATTTTTGTTCTTTCACTTCTTCTTCTTCTTTTTCTTCTGCTTCTTCTCATCATCAATTGTCTTGAATTAAGTATGCGTATATACGTATATAGAGGTGGAAAAACAAGACTCCGCAGTGTAGGATTATTGTGAAATTAGAATCATTTGGTCTAATGACGGCCTTGTAAATTATGCCTAATTACGTCTTGGCCTATTTGTCAGACTTGTACACCTACACAATAACTTCCTTCTTCGGTAAGAGCCTAATTATTTTTAAAGACCTGGTTTAACGGCTACTTATATTCATACTCATATTAATCGTGCTTTTCCATCGAATTCCAAATCTATGTAACACCGAAAGAATATTTTAAGAACGTTTTATTCATTTACTTGATCCTTTTTTTCTTTCCCCAATTTTTTCATCATACCTGATCTTCTTTTATCGAAATAAAAGAAATAATAAAAAAACAAACTATTTCCCAAAAGAAAGTTCGTTCTTCGAGATGTTTTTACTGTGATTTTGCAATTCGATGGAAAAACACGAGTAGCTACCGCATGGCGTCACACCTTCAGACCGATAATCTCACTGGAGACACGTCATTTCCTTATAACTGTAGTATAGTGTTGGTTCGCGTGAAATAATTACAATCAAAGAATGGAATACACGAGTCACAATATCCCTGACGATGTGATTCATATAGGAAGTTGAATATGCTTGCGATATTCATTCAGATTCTCATACAATCGTCATTTCAATATTCACTATCATCGATCGGATCATTGTAGGTACACATGATTGAAAATAAAAATGACGGACGGTTAAACTTCATTCGATAGTTATATGCCCATTATCTATTATTCGGAAATTTTCATTATGATTGAAAATGCATTTACTGCAGCATTAATATGATCTGTAAAATTGATTGGAATAGAACGAATTGGTTATCAATTGCGGCTGATAAACTAACTTCCATTATCACACGATCAAAGTTATAGATAACGAGCTTATTTCCAGTCAATCAAACTCGGTTATTTTAATTAGGAAACCTTTCTCAAATATTATTTGATTATTATTCATCAACTACTCGGTCGTATTACACAAGGAAAATAAATCACTTCATTCGCACTAAACAGATTCCATATTCGTTATCTCTATGTAAATTAGTCGTATAAACTATAAACTATACGATATGTTTTTCACGTTCATCACACGTGTCTTATTATACAACGTAAGAAACTGTATGAACAAATTTAGAAGCTTTATAACAAACACCCACACACACACACACACACACACACACACACACACACGCGCGCGCATGATTTTACTTCGTATGTATGAGTTTTAATTTCTTCGAATTGTTCATCAAATTTGATGAAATTTTCGCAATGGTATGAAAAAATCGTCGCTAGAGAATAATTATGACTATAATTTGACTTTGGTTGTTAATTAATTTCGCTGTAATAAACGAATCGCCGAATATCATCTCGTGTTTTAGGTGGTCTGTTCATAACATTTCGTACACTCGATCGTAGATCTGTCAAATACTTATCCACGGTGGCAAATTCCACACCCTCAACCCTACTAACAAACAGAACGATGTATATTTCCGTTTATATATAACGTATTATATTATTCTGTACAATGGGATCAATTCGACGGACGGATGGATGGATGGATTTCTATCATCAACGTTCTACAAATTATTGATATTTGATACGCTTGACTACATATAGGTACAATATTTGAATTCCAAAATACCGAATGAAATACTGGAAAAAAGATTTTCGCCGAATTGGTGAAAGGAGAATATTTTTCAATTTGAATTCGCTGGGATTTTTATTGCCTTGTTTCTTTTTTTCTTCCTTTCTCGCTTTCTTTCTATCTCAATTATTTTATTCAGAGAGGTTTCAAAAACGTCGGTTATATGAAATGAAATATTCGGTTGATGAAAAAGGGTCACCGCTATAATGCTACTGCTGCACTACCTTTAAAATACACCAATATTCGAGATGCGTCGCGTCGCACTTATTACAGAAACGTATGAGTTATACAGAATTTCGTGGATGTGGAAATATTTTTAGATTCAAAATTTCAAATCTATATAGCATCCCAGGAGTTGGACAAATATGAAAATAAAATATCAAACTATAGACTATAGTACAAATCGCGTCCGTGTGACACATTGATAGAAATTTTGGCTAACAAAGCCATTTTAAAATGCCATTCCACTTTGTCAATTGTCTATTCAACCGTGAAACAATTGTACTGGAAAAAAAAAGCTCCCTCGCACTCTAGTTATACCTGTACAGTGCAGCTCGGTGTAACATGACGTTGAATGTATTTTCGACGTCGGATTTTTCCATCAAATAGCAAGCCTAGCCCTGCGGTTTCCCGCCCATTGATCAAACTTCACGTTCTCAATTTCAGAAAAGTTCTTTTGATTCTATTAAATTTTCCGTTTTTCAGTGTTTTTTTCATTTTTTTTTTTTTTTTTTTTTTTTCATCACCAAAATTATTCAACAAACTATTTTCTCAGACCTGCTATAACGCCGTGAGACGTGTTAGATTTTCTCGGCGAAAATCTATGTGACTACTATATCCACCCTTTTCATGTACCCACTTCTATCGATGTCCCACAGGGTTTTGGCTTTACAAGGGTAGTCGAGTAACTTGAGAGGATCTGTTCAACCGCTGTCTACTAACTACTTTGTTCCGGGTTACCTTCCTTCCTTCCTTCCTTCCTTCCTTCCTTCCTTCCTTCCTTCCTTTTGCTTCCTTTGCGCACCTTGAATCAGTTGACACTCTCCTCTCATCCCTTATCGTCTTTCCTTATCCCCTACAAGATTTCCCTTGATTTTGATTTTGAGTTTACTCTCCTTTGATTAACTCGTTCGCAAATATCACCGCCCTTTATACTTCCGCTACTAAATTCGTCAAAGAGATTATATGCACGTTGGGGTGGTCCCTAAATTTGATCAGCTCCCATGGGCCAGGACGTCTCCAAGTATATATACAAAAAATTCAGTCGAAACTCCAGTTTCCTATCTCAATTTCAACTAGCGCCCAAAAACCTTCGAATTTTCCGATTTCCAATGAAACACAATTTCTGACACTTCGCGGTTAATTTGTTTTCCTCCTATTCCGGTATAATTCCGAAAAATCTGAAACTCGGTACACTCCTTACCTGTAGTAGTGGGTATTTCATGAAAATTCGTAAGATTTTCAACGATAAAATTAAAAAATAACCCCGAATTAGTAAAAATCGTGTGTTATTCGAATGGTAAAGTTCAAAGGCTTTAGGGAAGTAATTATTTTTTATTCCGGTCTATGAGAGCGTTGAAACATATATGAATGAATTAAGGACCGGCCCGTGTATACGAAACGAAGGGAGTGTGAAATCACTTGTTCAGTTGATACATAAAAAAAACGAAATCGAAAAAAGTTCAACATCAATTAAAGTTCTATCTGAAATCTGGTTACATAGCGGTGGGTTGTTATTTCTCATTTTTATTATTGTTGTTATTGAATGCCAATGGCCGAGCAGTAACGACACATGAAATGCAATATTTCCAGAAAATCACCCGGCATCTGAACGCAGAAGCTCGAGCCTCGAGCTTTTCCTGGTTATAGTATTGCAGTTATCACTTTTACGAGTCCCATGTACGCGGTTAGACGCGCTTACACATTTCGCTCTATACTGTTTATAGTTTCCGTTGTTGAACAGTGTTGTACCAGCTATCATATTGCCAACGATGTTACGATATTCTCGTATCCTCATATTTCTGCACAGTTTTGGTGAAAATTATACACCTTCCAACTCTTTCGGTCATTCAAAGAATTCAATTTTTCCTTACATTTGGTCGCCAAAATCAAATCAAGGCCACTTTATTCGGTCGAAGATGTCCAAGATTTTCTTATTTTACGATAATCGTTGTTCAGCGGATGTTGCACATTGATTTTGAAACATGAAGTAAAGGGTGGACATCGCCTTCCTAACTATGTACAGGTTTATATACATATTTCGAAAGTCGTTGATTTTCAACACTATCACACGACAGTTTATAACGACGGTACAGCTATCCCAAGTTTTATGACGACCATTATCTTCGAAAGTACACTCAAGCAAAGATTGAGAATGATGTTATCACTTCCCGCTGATGATGTCAAATCGCTCTTGCAATTCGTCTCACAAGCATCTATATTCCCATTGAAGTCAGCCAGGCTCAGAGTACCGGTTAACAGATCGACTACGTATCCTATAATCTGAACCAGAGTACCCAGAAGACTTCCCACTAGATGCGATGCGATTGGAATAGTCGTTGACGTGGTCAGTGTGATTACCGTTGTTAATAACAATGGCAAAACCACCTGTGAAAAAAGAACAAGATAAATTAGTGAATGATTCGGTCATAATTCGGTCATAATTCGGTCGTTTAGATTCGGTCATTGGTCTTACGTTCAGTCTCGGTTATTTCATAGGAATGAAATCATCATGAATTACTTTCGCCAACCGATTCTGATGCCGATTTTGCGAGGTAATAAATATTTTCATATTTACCAACACTAAAGTCGTGCTCAATAGAGTTGCCACAATTAAGTTCAGACCAGGAACTCCCGAAAGAATGTTTTGACACTGAGATATCCCGTCCTTGCAAAGTTTCTGCAGATCTGCTCCACTGGATGCTACGGCGATCCCAGGATATGCTAACGAATTAGCGACCGTGTTCAGGCAAATTGCCAGAATGATTATCTTCGTAGACGACATTATTTTGGGGGGATCTGAAAATTTGCCAAAACATATTTGATCATTTTTCATATCATTTTGGAGATTCTTGATAATCTTCAATTGACAAACTTATAATTATGTTCAAGTTTTTAAGAACAGTGTTATTATTATACGGGGGAGGAGCTTCTTTTGTTTCTTCTTCTACTCTTCTTCGACCATCGTCCGTGATTATACAAGTTTCGAATTTCTGTTGGAATATAATTACGAGGATAATTTCTCTTACCAAAGAATTTCTTATAATGTTGCTAACGAAGATGGTGTCAACTAGGTGAACTCCGGATCGTAGATGGTTAGCCATCAATCGTACCCTTGTGTATATATAGCTGGGGAGGATTGTTCAACGATTCGAGACAGTATTTTACTCTGGAGATATTTTTGTTTTCTTTCTACACACGTCTAGACTTATCCTCTGAGAAAAGAAACACTTTAGTTTTCGTATAATATACAAGGTACAGTTGATTAAATATTTTTTGATACGATCCGATGATTCGATTCCTGAAATCGTTAATTTTTAATGTCATAAACTCCAATCTCATCTCTCTGATAGTTTTTTTGGTTTTCGGAAAATTTTGTCCGAGTCGAAAATACATAATGATAATTCACAATTTTCTAAACAATTTTATCTCATGCAGAAATGAAATGAAATTTTCAATTTTTGACAGTCTGCAAAGACTGCAAACTGAAAACTGATTTGAATAACTGAAAAATAGAATTCGTTCATTTCTCTTCGAAGCGATATTGATACCTACTTGTTTGAAAATATTCTATTTTTCTAATATTGTTGGTCAGTTCCGTCGTACTCCGATACATGACGAAGATTTTTACCAAATATCATTATTTTCAGATTGATATGGTTCGTTTGCAAACTTGCACAAAGCGGTAATACAAGGGTGACGTAAATCGGGTAAAAATACAAGATGAATATTGAAAATTTCCAATTTTTACTACGTCAATTTCTAGTTCAAAGGTGTATTGAAAACATAGTTCGAGTTCGTAACGATTCAAAAAATCGACTTTCTCTTACTCCGTTAAGCAATTCAGCGTCGAAAATTTTAGTTCAAGTTGTATATGGGCCCTAAATTTGTGCATCGCGCGTTTATCAATAAATTTGACGTTGATTATCAGTTAATAATGATGGAATACAACATGAAGGAATATTATTTCTACACATTTTCCCTCCGATTATTACCTTCCAACTCTTTCAGTCATTTGTAGAATTGCAATTTTTCCTCATATTCGGGTAAAATGAAATGAAACAGGGCATTTTCCGCCAAAATCAAGGTCACTTTATTTGGTCAAAGATGTCGAAGACTTAGTTATTTCACCATAATCGTTGTTCAGAGGATGTTACACATTTATTTTTAAACATAGGATATAACGTGTCGGCGTCACCTTTGTAGCTATATATACAGTTTCACATATAGCCAAAATCCTTGATTCATTAGACAGTTATGCAGAGTTTTATGATCACAACTATCTGGGCTAGTACCGTCAAGCAAAGATTGAGAATAACGGTGTTGCCTCCCGCAGCAGCTGTCAAATCGATTATGCACTTCGCCACGCAGGCATCTATTTTCGTATTGCAAGTAGCGAGACTGATTAGACCCATTAAGAACTGGATTACGATCTTTATAATCAGAATTAGGCAAGCGAGCAAAATCGCAATCAGCTTCGTTGCGATTATAATAGTCGTTGCCGCAAGCAGTGAAACGCACAGACTCAACAACAATGGCAAGACCACCTGTAACAAGGAACACAACGAATTAGTTGGATTCGTTTATCGGTCTTATGTTTAGTCTCGGTTAGTTGGATAGGAATTAAAATCAGCATGAATTATTTTCGGCAAACAATTCTGATGCCAATTTTACCAGGTATGAAATATTTTATCATTTACCAATAGCAGAGCCGTGGCCAATATAACCGCCAAAGCTACGTTCACAGTGACTGCCAAAAGAAGGGTTTGGCACTGAGATACCGCATCTGTGCAACTTTGCTGCAAGTCCGTTAGACCGGTTGTCGCGCTTTGTCTAGGAGATGCCAACGAATTACCCACCATGGCCAGGCAAATTGTCAGAATGATTATCTTTGAAGACGACATTATTATGGGAGCTCTGAAAATAAGCGAAAATATTTGATTTTTTTGTTTCTTAGGATTTTGGGATATAATTATTTTGGTGTTTCTTGCCAATCTTCAATTGACAAATGTTGTATATTATATTCCAGTTTTTGGGAACATATTGTATGCTCTCCGACCCTCGTTGATGATTATACAAGTTGCGAATTTCTATGAGAATATAATTACGAGGATAGTTTCTCTTACCCAAAAATTTGGTGTAACGTTGCTAACGTAGAAGGTGTGAACTAGTTGAACTCCAGTTCGAAGATGCTTAACCACCGATCATTCCCCTGTATATATACGGCTGGTATAGATAACCATTCCGGTGTTATATTTTGGAAATATTTTTGTTTCCTGTCAACACACGTCTAGACTTATTCCGAAGAAGAATAACATTTCAATTCTTTCATAGCATAGGTTACAGTTGATTAAATATTTTCAGAAACGATCCGATGACAGGAGTCCCGAAGTCGTCGATTGTTCATCTCCTCTGATCCCGCAGTATTTATACTCCTAATTTACTGAATTTTAATCAAGAACAATCGTATATTTGCAAATTGGGAAACTAACTCTCTTATTTCGATGACAAACCCCTATTGTCCCTCGATCAAATAATATAATCAAATAATTTTTCATCAACATCTTTCCATTCCTGTTGCTCCGAATATTCCTAGCCGAGAGAACACTCTGAATTTTTATAAACGAATTCTCACCGCCTGAATTGCTATTTAGAATTTCTAAACTGGTGTAAATCACCTGCACACGTTTTAACGGGCGTATTATAGGTAACCTATCGTTTACCACATGAATACACATCTAATTTACCCCCTCAATCCGGTAATTACCAATTGCATGCCGTTAATTCCACTCATCCAACTACTTGATGAAAAATTTCATTGATAATCAAGTTTATCGCGATATTTTATTTCATTCATTTATAATCATCTCATGAAAATCAGCCAAACTAATTCGATGAAATGTAGTTTTTCGACCAACGCCGCACTACTAAGCTATTCGACGTACCGTCGTGTCGTCGGGCTGCAAATTTACAGGCGCAAATCTTTCACGCTGAGGTGAGATTTTTGCCTTTCATAAAATATACGGAAACTAAATTTCTCTACTTTGAAAGATGGACTTGTCCACTTGAAACGTAATTTCTAGTAAATTATTGAAAAAATAAACGTCGCCGCGAATTCGATGACACACGTGTTAAACTTGTTGTTTAAGCATTGTTATCATTAAAGCTATATGTAACTACAAGTACGGAAATATATTATTCTGGCAGAAGGTGTTGTATACTTTAAATCGATGTTTAGCTAACTATCTAATAGAAATAAATATTGAAAACGTTGTTGAAGCGATAATAATTTTTGCAGAAGGTGTTGTGTACTCAGATATCCGTATATTTAGCTAACGGTATAATAGAAATACACATTGAGAAAATGTTGTTGAACAGATGAGAATTTTTATTTTTTTTATTCCTTCCTTTTTTTTCTTTTTTTCTTGTTGCCGAGATGTGAAAAATAGGTGAAATATTATAACAGAATAAGAGAGAGAATGAATTCGAAATGCGACGTATGTGGATACGTGGCGAACTGCACTGAGTTTCGAGATGAGAAATTCTGTCAGACGAAGATTTTCTCAACCCCGAGATGCACGTGGAAAAGCTAAAGCCCACAGCTTATTTTTGGTGCGGATGAAAAGGCGGATGCAATGCCGTGTCCCGGATGAGGATGGGGATGGGGATGGGGATGAGGATGAGGACGAGGACGAGGATGAGGATGAGGATGAGGATGAGGATGAGGATGTGGATGAGGACGAGGACGAGGGGAACAAACAACCCCCAACCTGCTACGCAACGTGGATAAAATCCCCCAGTCGGCTGTCCTCGGCAGTCATGCAAATACCGAATGCCATTCGAAGAGGAAACACGGATGTAACCTCATAAGACGTACGGATGGCTTCGGAGAAGCTAAGGGTAGAGAATGACTGACGCGTAAAAGAAACCCTCTTCACCCCCCCAAGTTCGAAACTCGCGTCACATTGAGATGCATAGCCCACGGCCTCTCGCCGTCTGTTTTCGTTTTATTTTTATCCTTTTTCTTGTCTTTTCTCCTCTCGTATTTTTGGAACGTGGAGAATAGGTGTTTGTTCAACAACAACAACAAAGAAACAAAAAACAAAGAATCCTACGCTAATTGCTCTGCCAGATTGAATTAAAAATTCTAATGATTCAGAGAAGAAAAAGCGGCAATTCTGAGGTCTCTCTCTCTTTCTCCCTCTCTTTCTCCCTCTCTTTGATCAGCTATCGGATGCTTTCTGGAATCCATGTATACTGAATCCATATAATTCTGAAATCTTGTCTCTTCCCACGAAAGTGTGTGCGTATACGCTTACATTGATCATTTGATGATTAGAAAAATGTCGTAGAGTTAAATTTCAGTTTGCGTATAAATCAGATGTATACGCAAACTGGCGATAGAAACTAACAATGGCAAATAAGCTTTCTTTGCTCCCCGGGCTGCAGCTCTTTCGTTTAATTCCTTCATTTAGTTGGGCCATTTATCTCGCCTGAGACTCGCTTCTTACCTCTAGTCCCCATTTTCGTTCGAGTAAGTATCTCGGGCGCCAACCTTACTCCTATCTAAACTTTCCGCGAGAACCCCCTTCTTTCGCTTTATAATTGCTCAGGACCCTGCGAGCCCCTGCGTAAGGTTCTATTCTATTTCTTGAAAGTTTCAAACTTGTCTATATAGTTCGATCACTCGATCCCGTTATTAATTGCTAACCCGCACCAAGGAATCGTCTACGGTATCTTATTAGTCAACGTCCAAAACTCCCGTGGCGGCTGATGCATTTATTTTTCAAAATCAGAGAAGGAAGACGACAGGAAAAATAAATCAAAATCAAATGGGGGAAACATAAATTGTTTTGTAAATAATTTTTACCTGTTTTACCTCTTTTTTTATTTACTAATATTTTTGCCTCTTCATTTCGTTGCTCGCAGTTCTAAGGAATAGGTTGTATAACGTGGACGCGTTTGACACCTGGTCTCGTCTCACGATATCTCTCCGTAATAATTGTGTCAATTTAAAATAAATCCACCTTGATAAGCCGACAAGCTTGAGTATAGAATTAACTTTCTGTCTCGAGTAAAGAAGCAAGGAATAGAAAATAAAAAAACAATGCTTATAATCACAGAGACAATGATGAAAATAACGGCGATACAAACAAAGTCGAACTTTATAATTACCTCGACACGTAGCTCGGGGATTGAAACTGTCGAATGAAATTTAATTCGTTTGTTTTCGCCTCTCTTGTACAAAATTGTATGCAACAAACATCGTTATTTCCATTTTGATTGTCGCCAATATTTCAACGCCGATTTTAAAACAATTGAAAAACTTTGACTAACCGTTGTTTTGTATATCAAAGTTGGACGTTGAATAATGGTGATAAACATTTATCTACGTTCGAAGACACGAAGAAGTAATTTTTCTAATTGCTTTGTAATAATGATCAATTGGTTGAGAATTTTGTTCATTATTATTTTTATTACACTTTTCCTCCTTGAATTAGCTACTTGCTTTTCTGAGCGATAAAAATTGCGTCCTTTGACCCCTGACTCGCACGAGGACGAGGCGGCGGGCACGTAATTTATGAAGGGTGGAGGGTGGAAAATAAAAAAAAAATGATGAAATAAAAAAGAGGCGGAAGCAATCGAGAAAGCTGGCTTACGTATAAAATCAATCATTTACAATCTCAAGCCGCGGGGCTAAGTTACGAGGTATATTTATAACGCGCTGTGCGTCACGTGAGAAGAAGAGGAAAAAATAAAAGATAAGAAAAATAAAAAGAACTCGGGTAAAAGTTATGCGAAAAACTTTTACCGCTGCTATATAGCGAGTTTAAAAGAAATTAGACATTGATGTAATAAAATGAGATACCTCTAACTCGACCCTCGTATACCCTAAAACGCAGGAAAAAATTTCCCTCGAGATTGCCCCGGCTTCAAAAGTTCGCATATTTAACTCTGATCTGTCTTTTGATTTTTTTCTTTTTTCTTTTTTTTTAAACAACCTTTCCTGTATATTCTATATACTCGATTTTTTTCCCTTTCAATAAACTTACGCTCCATATCTTACGATATTACACGCGTATATAACTTTCAATTCCCCATAAACCCCATATGCTGTATTTCTAAATTCATTTCGTATTCCCCTTGCAACATCGAAATTTAAGACTGATTTAACCAATTTTTCTTCTTCTTTTTCTTATTTTCTTTATCACCGGTAAGCCTCTTCTTTCTAAGTATCCTGCATCTAGCTACCTTCGATATTGAAGCTTCGTATAATGTTATAAATATTTTCGTCCCCGGGTCGTTGAGTAATAGATTAGAAAAAGATATTGGAAAATTGATCAACAAATAGTGAATAATGTCGAACGTTGATTGTTAATTTGTTGAATTAGCCCGCTACTGAACAAGTCATACGACACAATATCATCCGGAGTCGATTTTTAACCGTAAATTAATCGACGTTTGGATATATATATATTATTGAAAAAACCAAGTTTGGGAAATAGGTAGGTACTGATCCGGCAAATTCATTTATCTTCACTCAGTCCCAACGATCTGCAGCTTTGCATCAGCAACGCGTCAACGAACTCGCTTGACATTGAATATATATACGCTCGATCGTCTCAGCTGCACCACCGACGAATGATGCACTTTGTACATACGCATATACACATATACATATATACACACCTATATACCACACTACTAGATCTGAAGAAATTGCTTACTAGATACGTTTCTCCGAGTACAGACGATCAATCGAGAGTACTACCTATATATATAAATGCCAACGAGTGGTTTCGGTCAAACGACTGTATACCCCTTTTGCTATATTCAAACATTCAAGTGACTGCGGCAAACCATCAGCTATTTTTGTTTTTCTATTTTTGTATTTTAGGACAGGATTTTGCATTTTCGAACTCCTATGTACTACAAGGGCTATGGGTTCAAGTTCCAAACGGTCAGAATTCCGAATCGAAACAAAGTTTGAAAATTCTTTCAATTATTTATGAGATAATGAAGTTGTCCATTGAAGTAAATAACAAAAAGTCTCGATTGAAATGAACTATTTTTTTGTCTTCACATCCTGAGAAATAGACCGAAATTTTCGGATCTCTAGGCTTTTCGGGGGTCGGGACTTCCGGAGTTTTGGGCTGTCCGGACTCCGACCCTTCGAATTCGGAATGTTCACTATTCAGAATTTGAAAAATTCGGTACTTCAACCCTTACGGGCGTCTATGTAGATTAGGTGCGGTTCAGTCATATAGTTTCTCGCTTATTACCAGGGACAAAGTTTCTTTTAATAATATTTCTCTGAATTTTTTCTTTTCTTTTCTATATAAAACGTCGAGTCGTCTGGTTCGCTCGAACTCTCTGAGATGAAATTTTATTTGAAATATACATGCATACGTATATATCTATATTTGGCGAGATAAGTCCCAAACTTGACTATATACTCAAGACCTCGCAGATAGACCGGTGCTCATGTTTTACGGTCGTAGTTTAGAACCCAAATTTTCGAGCCTCTATATCTCAAAGGGAATAGACTCGCATTAATTTGAACACAGTAGGTGTACGTTTTGGCAAAAAATCATCATCCTATCATTCCAAGTGGACAAAAATTTGAACAACCATTTATACAGATCTTATAAAAAGCGTCGTTCCTAAAACTCGTTTTATATTTCACCATATCCTCGCTTACTAGCTCGTTCGCTATCTAGCTCCGCAAGTCTGGTATGTAAATGTTTAGTTATTTCCTGGTTTACTAAATTATCTACTTAATTAACGGCCGCGTCGTCGCCGCGTAAGAAGAAGACCGTATCGAATTTAACATCGTCCACGTTTACCCCGGAGACTTGCACCACTGCAATCTCTTTCGTTTTACCTTGATGTAATTAGTTCTGAAACGCCGGCCTAATCCGGCTTAACGATGCATTTTTATTTCTAGTTTTTGGACACAAGATTTATCCTCCCTTTCTTATTTTTATTCTTTTCTCTCTTTTCTTCCTGCATTTTCCACGATATCGTGTATACCGTTATAGTTTTACTTACTAACGGCGGGTCGATCCGTGCGCCTGAGGGCAGGCAACCGGAGTTACATTGTTCTCAGGTGACCACCCTATCCCGCCGAGGCCATCTCCAACCTTAATGATTATTTGAAAAAATACCTTGAATTTCAAGGACCACCCTACCGAGAGAACATCTTGAAACTAAACCATCGACCGCGCATACGCAAGTTACGTCGTCTGCTTAAGCAGGCTGTCCGTCCCGAAGAGCTGTTGAAATATTACCGCAATACGATCTCACCGACCAATAAAATTCAAGTATTCGATGCATGCGCGGTCGGGTGTATAGTTTGAAGAAATCCCCTCGCGGTATATACAAATAAAGCTGAATGTTTCTTTCCAGAGTTCCTTTTTATCCGCGAAAAATATGAGATCGACGATCTTCGCAAAACAATAATTATATACCTAATAAAGAACGGGGGGAAAAAAAAAACAAAAAAACCAATTCGAAAATGTGAAACTCAACGATAAAATTAATGATAACCGAGAAAAGCAAAGAGAGAAAGAGAGAGAAAGGCGAAGTTTAGAAACAACCGCTAAACAACCTGCAGCCTTATTAAAAGTTTCCCCAAAGATTAAACTTGGTTTATATATGTATGATAAAGCAACTTTTCGTCGAGATGGAAGAGGAAACGTTAACTTTTAGATATTTATATGAAATAGAAATAAATTCGCCTTCCTTATTACTCGCAATTATTATAAAACTAATATTTTTCTACCACTGATATGCATCTTCTATCCTGTTTATAACGTTGAATTTTTCAACACTCACGTCATTTCGAGTGGTATACCTACTCGACGTATTTCCTTTCAATCTATCCAACAGACGTCTTGACGTAATCTATGTCTATATAGGTACTTGAAATTCACTGACGAAAATATAGAATATCAAATGTTACTGCAGTAACGTATGATATAAGTGAGTTTTGAATCAGTCGGGAACACGGCGATTTTTTTATTCTCTGGGGAAATGATGATTCTCTGATTTCATTTTTCAGAATATTTTCGAGAAACTCTCCGCGAATACCTGTTCGCTTTTTTTGAACGAGACACGAATCGATGATATCGAAATCGTGTTCACGATTGAAACGAGGATCACCAACAAAACGAGAATATTTTCATTCAATGTGAAAGCGACGATAATCCTTATAGCAGAATTCGATTGAATAGATAAACGCGTTTTTTTTTTCTACTCGAACCTTTGAATATTTTTTCTTCTTATTTTCATACGTTTCATATTATGAAAGTACATCAGAGCATGCGAACAAAAAAAAAACAAAAAACAAATGGGGGAAAAAAGCGTAAGCAGACAAACTGAAAATCGAAAAAAAGGAACCCCTCCGCATTTTTAACAACCGTGAATAAAAATAAAAGAATCTCGCATAAAGTTGAAAGAACTTTTCATTTTATTTCGTAACGGGATGTACCGAAGCAAAGAGAACAGCTCCTACGCGGGTAATTGAATGTTCAATTCAATCTTCCGGATCGAATCGTATAACATATTGGAACATGAGACCGCAAATCTATATTCATTCAGTTTTACGGCAAGAAATGCGGTAGTGTATAATTTTCTTTTTTTATATTATTCGTCGCCCGTTTCTCCCTCGCTATACCAACACCATTCACTTGCCTTTGATCCGTACTTTATTCGCCTTTTCCACTTACGACCTAGCTTTTCATCCCTGAAAACGTTGGGATCCCTATATTCCGTTATCGAGAAATTCGGAGTGATGGGTCAGCTGCTAGCTACTGTACCTTTCAGGGGTGAGGAAGTTTTCCTCGAGAAAAAAAATAAAATAATAATAAATAAAGACATAAACAGCCGTTTTTTTAGACACATAGTGATCAAATCTGACAAACTTTGATATATTGAGCAACTTTTTTTTCACCTCGAACGGATATGCTATGTCTGCAGATAAATCTAGCTTCAGTTATACCGCATTTGCAAATTGTGAAAGGAGTAAAAAATCGCGTCTAGACATACGACTCTGTAAAAACGAACGCGATGAAAAGAATTTGATTGACGTTTTATTTTATCCTTTTGAAACGGTGAATAAAATTCAATCCCGTTGTTAGCGATCGCTTGGGAATATTGATATTGAATTTTGATGACGATCAGAAGTAAAAGAAAAAAAAAAAATGTAATTTATACTCCGAAGTTTCTTTCCTTCTCTAATTCATCCCGATTTGCGAAAATCCCCGTGAGGAATAAGTACGAAGAAAAAGAAACAAACGAAGACTCGCTCTTATAGTAATTCGAATTCTATCAAGTAGCAGTGAGCAATAATAAAGTTCTTTTTTTTTTTCGTTTATCTTTTTCTACAATCGAATTACTTGAACCGCATACCAATAAAAAGGTCAGTGTACCAATTCGTATCAGTATTCGTATCCCGTTTTGCTCTTCGTCTATGCTGCATCAATTAATTAAATCAGACTACTTCTATATAAACTAGTGCAACAAATTGGCTTGATTATTTTATCAAAATTTTGCTAATATCTGGAAAACTCGATGAAGGATTTATTTGAATAGACGTAACTAGCCTAGGAATTAATTATACTTCAAATATAATTACTCGCAAATTATAGTTGGCGAAAGTTTTCATAAAAATTCAATTTTATCGAGATTTTATTTTCATCGAAGCTAAAGGGTTCCCAGTCTCGTTCAAAAATCTAATAAAGAGGTAGATAGTGGTTACAATGAGAAACTTTAATGGATAGACAATTTTTTCAGAGTAATTCAATGCAGGGAATGCAAATGAGGAATTTATTGTTAAAAATAGAGAAAAGAATAAAAAAAGATGTACAAGAAATCGTGGCTAAATATATTTTTAACGGTCAAAATTCATACTCAAACCGATCGATGGTTTCTCTCTGGATGAGACAATTACTGAAACGCGTATACGACTACGACCACTGGTATACGTCCTGGAGAAAGGGGGTCCCTCTATTCATTGAACTAGGTATAGAGAATTCAGTTTGTGCCATAGATTAACCGTTAAGGATATTGGAGAAAAGCGTATTTAATTCAGTACCCATGCGCCAGTAGGTAAATGGGACTTCCGAAATACGAAGAAAGTGGGCAAGATGCAGATTTTCATCTAATAGTAGAAAACAGTGGATAAGCTCTCAACGAGAAATCGCGAATTTATACACAAAGGGGTCGATGCGTGTCTTTGACATTTTACACTCGTTAAAATTCCTTTCATCTCAGCTTTTATTCGCATCGAAGTTAGTAATTACTGCACTTGCCGTGTTGTTTGTGCTGCAAGGTTCGCAATTATTCTTCAACTTGATGGCATATTCTCCTGCAATCCTGTTCCTGCCCTCAAGCAACAGCAGCAGTCTCTGCTAACGATAAAAGGAAGAGATAACCTGCAGCATTCCTCACATCCGACTCGATACCAATCTTTGCAGATTATGTATAGCTATATGCATTATGCACACATATACATATCTACGAGTACCTACTTCTATACGTTACCTATAGGTATATACGTACTATCGGGACAAGAAAGAAAAAAATTCTGCAACGTTTATAGACTAGAGATCTTTCGTACCGTTACGCAATCCCATTGTCTACCCCACGTATTATATATATATATAGGAACTGACTCTCCTTAATACCCGAGAATATTTAAACCAGCAACTATACGACTATTATCTGGTCACTTGATCGCCGAAGAGTAGAAAGTTTCAATTCTATTGCGTAATTTGATACAGTTGGTTCTATCGAACTATCAGCAGTGAGAATTAATAATTCTAAGAGAGGAGGAACCGGGGGAACAAAAATATATATTTAATCCAAATAATCGAAAGCCCCGAATTATTCGAATTGTTTGAATAGACATTATGGAAATTTGGAACCTTGGTGCAGTAGTATAAGGTCGACTCGTTTCGTGGCCTTTTTTTTCGCCTCCCTTTTCTCTCTTTCTTACTCACAGCCTTTCCCAAAACCCAGTCCCCTTCTAGCTTTGGAATTCCAATTGTTCTGCAGCCATTCGTTCGTTAATTGACGATATTTTAATGACCGCACGATTGTACGCACTCTGAATCGAAATCCTTCGAAAATCCGTGACCTTTATACGCTTGTATCTCGGATAAAAAACCGCGATCAATTAACGCTCACGTACATTTCATCACGTGGGATATAATTGAGCCGAAAAATGAGTGGATTTCAAGTTCTTGAATATCATTCTTACGCCTTTCTTTGTCTTGCTATTGTGTGGCTAATATTTAGCCGTCCGTGAGACACGTCGCGTCGGAATATATTACATCTATACATAAGCGAATAAATATTCGCGAGGTTATTATAACTGGGAAAAAATCATTTCTCTTCTATAATAATTCTCGAACTTGATTGTGCGAAGATACGATGAGAGAAATACGGGAGATAAGGCTTTTGCGGTTTTCCTCTTCACCCACCGACATGTTTTTACACATTCTCGTATATACAATAGCTAAGTTTGGATAACTAAACTCCAAGATTGAATATATTAGAATTTGAATTGTAAATAGTAAGCCGGGCAGCTAGCTGGCTAGCTCTCTCTTTCTCTCTCAAGATTTGACTTCTTTTTAACAAACGTTTAAAGAGAACTTTTTTAAACGAAAGATTTACATTTAAACAAACGCCCCCGCTGTCGAGGATTCGGGGATTCGCACATCCCGAAGAATTATAACTTCCGTAAAGAAATACAACGTTTAAAATACAAAACAAAAAAACTTCATACTCGCTGAAAAGGACAATTTACAAGAAGAAAAAAACAAGCCCCCATTGCATCAAAAGCAACTTGAATTCCAAAAATTACCGGAATGATCTGCTTTTCAGTCTTCCGACAAAAATAAACCTCAAAACTTCTGACCGTTGGAAAGCCTTTTTTTGTCGTTGTCGATTTGGAACCCCTCTGAGGTGAGGTCCTGCCCAAAACTACACCATGCGGCTGCGGCTGTTGATCCTTTCGATTATTATTAACTTATACGTATGAAAATGAAACCTTGTCGTATCTTATTCTCTGCTAAATTACAATTGCATGGAATCATCAATTGATGAATCTAGGTATAAATATAAGGGTGAAAAAGATGATGTGAATTGTACACAGTGACTCAACCGTCAAATCATTAATCTCCCTATAAATTATACAATCTGCTGCATATACTGCGCAGGATTCTGTTGTCGGTTTGAAACTGCGAAAATTTAGTGGTGGGGACGTTAACGTAACGTTTCAAAGTATGTGGTAGCTATATTATACCAGAACCAACCCTATAGTTCGTAGATATTATATAGGTATAGTACCTATATAGGCAGTATATAGTCACTCATGCATGGGGTAAGAGGTATTCGGGTTTTCAGCCCCTATATCCCCACACTGCAGCCGGCTGCAAGTTTTCCTCTTCTCTTCGGTGAAACAGTACGCTATACTAGTTCAACACACTAACTGATCGGCGTTTCCTTATAATATCCTCCTGTAAAGGAGGAAACTCGAAAGTCTTCTTCCGTCTGAAAGTGAAAGAAAAAATGAGAACAATAATTAGCCAAAAATTTGAAAGTGTTTTTATAAACTAAACTAGAAAAAATAATCAATCAACTTTTATATCGTCCACCCCATTTTCTCACATTGGTGACATTTTGCAGCTATAAGGTCGGTCGATCGATCAGTGCTGCACGTGACGTGGCCTAAACTTTCTACACGCCACATAGTGCACAGATTAATCTGCGAGCCTCTTATATCGGTATAGGTATACATATAAATATAAATTATTATGGATTTGAATAAACCGAAAGGAATTTTTTTCTTTTATTTTTTATATGTTTAGTCTAACAGGTAGAACGAGAAAAATCGAGGAAAAAAAACTAGCCGTTCATTTTATTGGTACTTTTTTTTAATCGGCTTGATAAAAGTTCGTATGCATACCTGGCTATACCTATCTACGTATCCTCAGAGCTAGCTGGTCTCTTCTCCGATAGAAAGTGTACCACGACGTTAGTTTACGGCTATGTTTTCTGTTCTCATGGACTACTATACTAGGTACGCGCGTGTCGAAGCTAACTCGACTTAGCCTTACCCTAACTCAACCCAACCCAACCCAACCAAACCCAAACCCAAACCCAAACCCAAACCCAAACCAAGCTGACTTAACTCAAGTTAAGGTAACTTAAACTCAACTTTAACTTCGTACCTCAGTTCAATCTGTTTATCGAGGTCGCCGTTATACCGGAGACTATCGTATCTTTGTGCAGGTATAGAGTATATATAGAGGCCGGATAAAATTCTAATGCTCAGAGAGGATCTTTATTTTATAATTAACGATTCACTTTTCAAAAAGAAATTCTCATTTCAGGATGCAATGTGGAAAAGTTTTTCTGGTATCCAAGTGATTTCTTTTTTTTTTTTCTTCCGTTGTCCTTTTTAGCCAGAATCGAAGCGTTGGGTAGGTATATAATTAATAATTATATATATATTTATATATGTGTATCTTATGCGACGCATATACCTATATAGTTAGGAGTTGAAAGAGGCGTTTATTTCCTTCCTTCTTTATTTATTTCCATCCTTCCTCCTTCTCGGAGGAGGCTGGAGCCTTGTGTCTGTCATACGGAGGCAAGACACACTCACATCAGTCCGCGTCCGACATTCCCTCGGTGCTCAGCACGTCCGTTATACACAGCTTTAGATGCGAGAGTTTCTCTGCTATTTCGAGTAACGTAAACGCGATTTGTTTTTCTCTTTTCCCAATAATTATCACTCGTCATAGAATGATTTTGAAGAGATTCGAGGCTAATTACGTCTACCACTTTATATATAATCAAAGTTTTATAATTAGGCACCAGGATCTGAGAAACACGTGTGTTATTAATTCTGTGTCACGTTTACGCGGTGAATCATCATTTGTAAAATATTGTGTGTGCGAAGAATAAATTATTTTCATCAATTTTCTCGATCACAAGTTAGCAGCCTGTGCCTGAGGGTACTGCAGGGTATATACTCATATAATGGTGGAATGTTGTCGAGACGAGTTTCTGTAATCGGTTCAATTCCTGATAGAAAACGAGTAGAGTAATATACCTATGTTGTACGGGATTCGTGAAATAACTCGAGAGGAATTTCTCAACCAAGACTCTTAGGCCTTGGTAAATATTTCGGGCCAATTTTCTTCTTTTCTTCATCACTATGATAGTGAAAGTGTTGAGAATCGGGAAATCCGTGACACTGAACCGATGACTAAGCGACCAGGTGACGTAGGTCGCGTTTACTATTAGCCAAGCAGTTATTAGTCGGGTATATGATTCACGGAATTATCGTAAGCCGCTGAGTGTGAGTGCAGGGCGTGTGAGAAAGGCTTGATTTATGATGTATCGATGAATTTACATAACGGATAAAGAAGAAAAGGGGAACATTTTTTTGACACCCGCTAAGGCAATGAATTGATTGTCAAAATTACCTACAGTGATACGAAGGCTGAAATAATTCTTGTTAAACGTTGCCGTGGTTCGTTATAGCCAAGGTGTTGACCCCATAAACAGACTGGATATTCAAAAGCTAAAAATAAACGGCAAGGCAACCGCTGGTTCGGGGAACGTTAGTTAGTGAGTCGGTGAGTGTATATATTAGGTGCGTATGTGAAAGGGAGTCTGAACGAAAGAGAGGTAAAAGGATAGACGCGGGGACTACTACGATATAAAGAAGAAGGAGGGAGGTGCAGAGCGAGGGTCGCGAGATATAGAAAAAAAATAGAAATATATACATATATATTTATATCTCGTAAAAAGTAAAAGAGGAGAGGGGAAGGAAAAATGACGCGAAATAGACAGCAGATATTTCCTCTACGTCCATTTGCTACCCTAGGACGTCGTTTGCTACGAGACAAGTTATTCAGAAGGTAGGTCGATGACGTCAATTAATATTGGAATACCCAATATCCCGGCTCGCAACAATCTTTATATAAATTATACTTCGGAAATTGAGAATCTTGTATATATACATATAGCGTCGCCAAAGATGAGAGAATATAACGGAGGCTATAGCTGCGATAATTTCAGCCCAATTTCTTGCCTGTATCGATAATTATATTTAAGCGATGAATCAATCGGATGAAGTAATAGGAAAAAAGACAAGGGGGACAAAATAAAATATAAAATAGATGTAAAAATTTGTCGTAGGTCAAGAATTGAATGGGTTGAACTACTCTTAGGTGAAATTATTCTCAATGAACTGACGCGGTGTGGTAATAATATATATATACGCGAACGTCAAGTTATCTAACAACCACGAAATTCTGAGATCTGACAATGGGCCTTGGAATACGCGACGAGAGAAGGAAGGTGGCGATTAATCTCGCCCGAGGTCAGCTTGGAGCTTAAAACACGTTTGAATGACTATATTTCTTTCCAGGATATAATATTATCATTTGTCACTTGAGCACCACGAAATCCTGACTTTTCGACGATGATCCAACTATTTGAGAACTTTCAATTATAATACACACTTTCCAAATTCACAAGTATACAGATGTATATATATTATATATCAGGGTGGTCGTTGATTTGATCATTTTTGAATTTCATTCGTCCCATGGTCCAGGACGTCGGAAAATATATAGAAAAAAAATCTCGTCAAAGCCCCAGGTTCTGATCTCGAGGCAGAAATATCGCCGCCGGAATCGTATAGAATAGTCTCGAGGGTATCAAATCCTCGAACGAGGCGAGCTGGAAAAGGGACCTTTTAACAAACAGACAAACAACAAAGTGAAACTTTGAACGTCGGCAATTTCTCCTCGGGCATGGGCCCCGAGTAACACGAGTCGATTATTTGACAATTTCATTTAGGGTATCCCTGGAATTGAGAACTCCCTCTATATACCTTGCAACACGTGCAGGTATAGCCACTCTTGCCCCTATTCATTCATTCGAATACCATATGCTCAGCAATTCCATTTTCGATGATGTGGAAGCGGTTTTCGCCGTTTTCTCGCGATCGTGATAATTCCGCTGCTGAAAGAAAATCGGGTATCGAGTGACGGTGAAGAATTAATGTTATAATTAAATTGGGTAGTGATTCGTAACCGGTGGCGCTCAATTAATAAATAACTGAATATAGAATAGGGTCATTTATCAATGGCAACTATATCCATACGAATATTGGTAAATCTCAAGTGCCAGATATATTTCGGAGTAAGTAGTGATATAATGATTTAAGTGACGCACGATGATGGAGATATTTTTCAAACTTATCTCGTTAGCTCTTCGGAGTATAAGTTTTTAATCCCATTAAAGTATAGTTACGTACCTTGCGCCAAGTTTGAAAAAGAACTTTGACCAAGTTTATCCTATGTCCTAATCACTTATACACGAAGAAAGTAAGACTAGGAGTGGTTTTTTTTTTTTTTTTTTTTTTTTCTATCATCAAGATAACTTGGATGATTCAAAATACACTCTAGGAAAGTATCGAGATTTTTCTATGTTTTATTTATTTATCTCGTGCTTCATCTGCTCTGCATTCGATTCAACACAGGAAGTTTGTATCGGATAACGCGCCGGGTACGTGTCAAAGAAAATTCCTGCTTTTTTTTTCTCAAAGATTCGAGACTTCGGATTTTGAGTATACCTATATATATAGGTATATACACCGGAAATGTTTACTCTCCTCGACTACTTCCGAGGGCTAAATCTCTCTTTTCCTTTTCCACTTCCTCCTCTCAAGCTCTGTTTGTCTACCCCGCACGTCGTTATAAGTGCACTCCCATGTTATTTTCCCGTTTCTTTTTTAGGGCTGCGAAGACAAACACTACGCGTCTATACACGTGTAGATATAGAAAAGAAGTTATCTCAAGTCGGTCTATTTCTGTACTTCTTTCTTCAATTTCAACTCTTATTAGCTGAGTTTTGATTTTGTTTGTATTTTGATTTGAATTTTTTATTTTTTTTTTCTTCATTCTTTTCATTTCAAAGAGAATGAAGAAGATGAAAAATTTCTCATCACGCACTTTCACCAATTATCATTAGCTATGTTATCTCCGGTTGTCATTCAGATTGGCGAAAAGTTTCGCTTATATATTGATTATCTCGTTATCGGAACTTGGCTATACTTGGAAAAACAATAAACTGGGCGCCGTACTATCTTTATATCAAAGTTAAGAGATTTGACTCGAGGAGGTCGAGACTTGCACTCGATATTGGAAAGAATTGATGACTCTCTCTCTCTCTCGGCTTATTAAACTCCCTGACCTCTTTTCTCTGACGCCTTCAATAGCCTAAGATCTTTCGCAAGTATCTCACCCGTCCGTGTGTCGCACTTCGAAATTGTTGCAGCAATCGAAGTCCTTATTCTGAATTCAAACAAAATTAGAAAGAAAGAAAAAAATCAAGCATACCTACGCTCGCGGAACAAACATATGTCCACACGGTGCAACGATCAACAGCTGCATGCCAATTCTGAAAACCAGGTGTTGCTAAATCGAAAGCTGTTCCTCGTTGCCCTCAGAAATGGGGGAAATTCGATCTGGCCAGAACTTAACTCTGCGAGAATTATACAATACAACTTTCTTCATTTTTTCATCATATCCGCCTACGGTTCAAATATAAGCTTCTCGAAATTTACATCAATTCCGAAAGATGAAGAAAGAAAAAAAAAAAAAAACTCGACTCCGTAGCGACGACAGAAATCAAATGTCAAATTTTCCGCGGCGGGAAATTTGAATAAAGCCACATGGATACAGCGTGGTGACAGGCCTATAGTCCCCGTATATTGATCTGATCGCGTAGCCGCGGCGAAGCGGTTTCGCGCGCATGGCGACGTCGCGGCCACCTCCGGCCTTTAATCCGTCGCGACGCCCTCCGTCGTAGCGTTCATCGTCAGTGGGCGTCCTTCCTCCGCGAAAGTAGTGACCGTTCCGCGAGTCTCCTAATCTTAGTACGTGTTTCTTCAACCTGTTCCAAATAATCGTGCAAATAGTTTTTCCCGCGTCTCATCATCATCGCCTAACTCAAATTCGAAACTTGTAAAAGTATCCGCGGTCCATCCAAACCTCGAGAATCTCGGCTCTGGTCCCGTTGCACGTTAAAGGGATGAAAAATCAATCTAGAATCTGACCTTGAAAGGATGAGAATTGAATATAAATCAGAGTGCAGAAATACGCGAAAAATTCTTGTGACTTGCATTTTCGATTTAATATCTGCCATCATACTATAACGACTGCCGCAAATAATCGCGGTTCTGTATATTCGCACGGAAGCATGATGCGTGTCGAATGACAATAGCGTGCAGCTGAGTGAGTGGTGAACAACGATTGTAACATGAGTGAGTTTCTTCGCTTATACAGACATATCCGCGTTTAAAAAGACCATTAGGCGCGCAATGATTCCTCCTTGACTCAAAATGGCCATCAACAACTGTCACATGATCGACCTAGACAACACGTCTAGGAAGGTATTTAGCACATTTTCGCCTATTGCGGGAAATGCGAAAGTGGCCTAAGCCGCATCGCATTCAAGATATCCGTTGATTTTGGAATGATGCTGTTTCCAAAATTTCGGCTGAAATCACGTAGCTACGAGGTCTTCGATGTAAACGGGACTAATCTCGAATCTCGTAGAGAAATTTGACAAAACCCTTTGTCGAAGGGTCACAATGGAAGAGACCCCTCGGCATATTGCAAGTCCGCAATATTTATTGATTCGCCAATTTTTTTTTTTTTTCTTCTCCTTCTTCTTCTTCTTCTTCTACTAGCTCCCTCATCCCTCTCTTCTTCATCTCTTTTTTCACCCTCTGACCTATCTACCTTATAGGAACATATATACTAAGTAGGTAGGTTCTAGCAGCTACCTTCTCCTCTTACCTCAGCCCCGTGGTCTCCCTCTAATTTTCTCTATTTCTGTCGCGACGGTGCCGCGTTTCACAAGGGGCAGATAATGATCAACTAGGAATCACCTTCGCTCATACTACACGTGTGAACTTCCGGAAATATTCGCGTGACGTCATATGCTGTCTGTATACTGGATTTATATGCACGGATTGATCATCGATCGTTCATTCGTTCATTCATTCATTTATTCGCAATTATATATATGCTATTCTAAAATTATTTATGTACCAATTAACGTAACTGTTACTTCATTTCGTATCTTTCTTCGGTTTTTTTTTTCTTTCTTTTCTTTTTTTGTTTTATCTCGTTTCTTTCCCTAACATAAGGGAGAATCAATTGTATAGTCCTTCGAAGTATAGGATCGAATTCAACACTCCCCGTTTATCATACTCTACTCCGGTTTCAAACCACTTCGTTCACATCGCGCGTTATTCAACTTCCGACCCGGGTGTCAGGTTCACCGATTTATGTCTGAGGCTAGTATATTTCATCGAAGGTCTTAATTAGAGTGAACAATTGTTGAACACACCTTAGACCGAAATAGGTATAAATAGCCTTTTTTATACAGGAGCGAGTGCGTGGGGTGAAAGTGAGAGCGAAGAAAGAACATCTTGCCAATTAGATCATTTTATGACCAAACATATCAGTTTCTGATTCACTCAAAAACGTTGATTAGTTTTTCGGATAATTACTATTATAACTAAGTATTCATACAACTCGTCGGTATATTTCTCGGTCAATCTCGGCGAGCCCTTGCAGGGTTAAGGAGAGAAAAGTAAAGAAAAGAAAAGAAAAGGTGTTGTTGAGATCTTTTCGATCGGCAGCTTCCATCGCGTTTATATGAATAAAGAAAAAAAGTAATTGGCATAAGGATTGAAAGATTATCCAACGCCCACACGCCTTGTACCGAAATCTGAAGAAACTGCTCAATTACTTTTCCAGAGTTTCAAGAAACGTATATAGGCACATACCTATACCTCTACCCCTACGTATAATACTTATAATCAAATTTCTCACGATCTTGAACAACTGATTATCTCGCCGCGATAATAACGATTTGTGCGAAAAAGAAATTTGAAAAGAAAAATGATACGACCTTTTATTTTTCAGAGAAATTCGTACAGTTATTCTCAACAAGGGTACGTCGGGGCTTGGCTTCAACATCGTAGGTGGTGAGGACGGGGAAGGTATCTTCATATCGTTCATTTTAGCCGGTGGACCGGCCGATCATAGCGGTGAATTACGACGCGGTGATCAAATTCTTAGCGTAAATGGAATCAATTTGCGAACAGCTACTCACGAGGAGGCTGCTGCCGCCCTCAAGGTAAGCAAGGTAGACCGAATCGAACTTTTTATTATTATTATTATTCATTACAGGATTAGTTATTTTCAATCGATTGCTTACACCTGTGTATGTTTACTCGTTACATACAGGGTACAGGTCAGACAGTGACTATTGTCGTACAATACAAACCCGAGGATTACAACAGATTCGAAGCTAAGATCCATGATCTTAAACAACAAATTTCGCAACAGAATATGATGACAGGTACCCTAATGAGGACCTCGCAGAAAAAATCTCTCTACGTTAGGTATATGATGTTGTATTCTTTATTCTCACGCTTATTTCACCCCAAGTTTTTTTTTCCTTTTTCTTCTCTCTCTCTCTCTCTCTTCTCTTTCTAAAGAATCTATCTATCTATCTATCTCTCTCTCTCTCTCTCTCTTTCTCATACATACCTTTCATTTTATTCAGAGCCCTATTCGATTACGATCCGAATAAAGACGACGGTCTGCCAAGTCGCGGACTAGCTTTTCGTTACGGTGAAATTTTGCACGTAACTAATGCGAGCGACGATGAATGGTGGCAAGCCAGGAGGGTCACTCCTCAGGGCGAGGAAGAAGGACTTGGTATTATTCCATCTCGTAGACGTTGGGAGCGAAAACAACGAGCGAGAGATCGATCCGTCAAGTTCCAAGGACACATGCCTGTCATATTAGACAAGGTTCTTAAGAAATTTCTAGTTCATACCTATACATCCCCGATTTGTTTGTTTTTTCTTTTTTTTTCTTTTTTTTCTTTTTTTTCTTTTTTTTCTCTCTCTCTCTCTAGCCCTTTTACATATTTTTTAATCACATTTCTCCTTGTCTCGTTTTTCAACTTTCAGCAATCGACCCTAGATAGAAAAAAGAAGAACTTTTCATTCAGCAGGAAGTTCCCATTCATGAAGAGCAAAGATGATAAGTCTGAAGACGGTTCGGACCAGGAACGTAAGTAGAAATTTGATAAAATTCATTGATCTTCAGCATTTACTATACTGTCGCATTTGAACATATTGTCGTCGTGCATGTTCGGAAATTGTGCATGTGTCAATTATTCTAAACCCACATGTTCACATTTTCGCCATTGGTTTATACACACATTGATATTATACTACACACTTAATGCCCAGATATTAGTCAATATAGTATACATAAATTACATATATATATACATATACATATGCGTATATCAATGAACAATTATCACGGTATCATTTCAATGAATGAATCAATTTGATCGTACATTGAATCGAATTTTGATATTCATTCGTATAAAGTTACTCGATATTTTGATATTCATTTACATACGAACACTGAATAGGCGAGAGGAAGAGCTGTTGAAAAATTTGTCGATTTTATTCGAAAGATAATCGATTTTGATATTTTTCATTTATTTTCCATTTATCTATACGGACAAATTTTTTGGCAGATTTTACTATATACTTATATCCTAATCCCGAATGTGCTTTTGTGTTTTACCATGTGATACGTGACATGTGTTTTTGTTTTGCCTGCTTGTGTAGGGTCACCCACTACACCTGAGAATGAAAACGATCCTATGCGTAAGTATTTAACATTAAAAGAATTTTATTATTTTATATCCCCGCTCGTCACTATTATTCTATACCCTATATACGATATTTTACTCGCACTAAACGTTACTGTACCGTCATTTTTTTATCCGTTCACATATTCGATTTTTTCTATTTTTTCTATTTTTTTGTCGTTCCTTCGTCTCGTTTCTTTTCCCCTCCGAATCGTAGAAATTCCGAATTCAAATTTTCAGAGACGTTGAGGTCTAAAACATTAGAATTCGGAAAGGTCGGAGTGCAGGTAGTTGAAAAAATTCGGAAAACTATGAAAGATCCGAAAGGCCAAGAGTCCGAGAACTTCGGTGTATTTCTTAGCATGTGAAGACAAAAAATAGTTCATTCTAATCGAGACCCTTTTTATGTACCTAATTCAATCGATAACTTTATGATGTCATTGAGTATAGTTGAAAGAAATTTGAAACTTTTTCTTTTCCAAAAAGTAAATCTCCGGATGATTAATTTGACCACTTAGGTATTGGTTTCGATACCATCAATACAGCCGAAGTTATTTAACGCCGAATAGATAAATGCGTGAATTTCATGCTTCGGATTTTTGGCCTTTCGGAACTTGTATGGTTTTCGGAATTTTGAATCTTCGGTGTTCCGCGCTTCGGAATTCTTAGAATAAGAATAGCCCTTCGAAAAACTCTAAGTCAGTATCGTTGAAATTCGGAATTTCTACCCTTCGGAAATGTAAAAATTCGGAACTTCAACCCGACCCCGATGATATTAAATGCAAGAAAATATACAATCGTGACTACTTTACATTTACGTAAATTTGCTGTTGCAAGTATTTAATATTTAAACGTCATTTATAATCATATATTATTTCATTCTGAGTTTATAATGTTTGTTGAAAAAAAAACATATCCATTAATTTTTTCGTACAAACGGAATGGATTAACGTCTAAGAATGATTGAGATAATCGACTAGTAAAGTGTAAATAAAATTCCTTCACTTTTTCATATATCAATTCATACTAGCTTTCTGCAAGACTAATTATTCATCCATGTAATAGAATAATCTTGTAACTAATACAACAGAGAATCTAACATTTCTCATTTTTCTCTTTTACTTTTTTACTTTTTATCGCCGGGCGCAAAACACTCGCGAGGTGTGATCGGTCTATCAAAATTTGTGCTTCGCGCATTTTCAAAGCTTACGATTAATCCTAATATTTATTTGAAATTCAGCTTTCTAGCGACTTGTAATCATTTTGATATTGTTATGTTCTAGCATTCATGCTGTGCTACACCCAGGACGACACTAACACCGAAGGTAATCATCGTTGTATCATAAATATTGACTATTAACAAATTCATATCGTATACACTTCGCCCATTTCTTATATCATTAGAAGAAAACTTGTCATTCCTCATATTTATATTCAGGTATACATGCAGCTGCTTCATTATTGCTCTCGATTATTAATTACATCCACCCCTATTTTTAGTTCTGGGTTCATCTACTCCGTTATGATTCTCCACTTGTTGATAGATACTGATCCTGATTGTTCTGATTATTTAATTAAATGAACAGCAGCTATGTGGTAGCCAATATATTATGGTGGCTCCTCAAACGATCGTCATAAAGTCATCACGTTGTAATCATAGATATCTTTCTCGTTTATTCATTTAAGATTTATCTTCCGCAACAGGAAGTAAAGAAATTTTGTATCGTGTTGAACTACCCTATATGGAAGAACTGACATTAGTTTATCTGGAAAAGGACGGTGATGAAAATAATGAGGAGCTTAGTAAGTCAATGTGTGCTAAGAGTGAGAAACATATTCTTGTCAATTACCATATTATTACATTCTAATATCCACACCTTTGAAATAGACATACGTTTTTACTTCATATACATTTCACGTTTATCAAATATCAAAACTCATTTATTGCAACTCCATTTTCAAACAGCTTTACCTACCACCTATCTTACAATATTTATAAATCGCTAATAACAAACTCTAAAGCACTAATCGCATAGCTATCTTTCTATATCACCATATTTTTTTTCTTTCTATATATAAAAGATTTTTAGCACTCTCTATCCTATACCCTAACAATTCTCTACATTCTTACATCCATCGAACGCTGAAAGCTTGCACTTTCGTCTCTTGTTAAAAATGCATTTTTAGACGGGGTATCTGTATGAAATCCTATTATCAATCTGGGACCTTTCAAGAGCCTCGATGATATGACCAAGTTTTCACTGTATGAAATTGTTTTACTACTCTTAACAAAAGATCCTTAACAAATGAATCCTCTCCATGATAATAAATGGCCTGATTTTTGAAAATTCCTATTCAAATGTTCCAGATCTGAGTTTCAAAGTTTCGTTTTACAGGTAGCGAAGAAACTGTTCTTTCGTACGAGGCTGTTCAGCAACTTGCTATCCAATACACCCGCCCTGTCATCATTCTTGGACCACTTAAAGACCGCATTAATGACGACCTCATCTCAGAGTTCCCGGACAAGTTTGGCAGCTGTGTGCCACGTGAGTGAACATTTCCTTTTTACCTCGTCACGAGATACTGGATTATAGTATTTGGCCAATCTAGTCTGAACAGAGGAAGATCGGCAGATATATTTCGAAGAAGATCATCACTTATGTACTTTGAATCATTTCTAGACACAACGAGGAGTAAAAGGGAGTACGAAGTTGACGGACGAGATTACCACTTTGTAGGATCACGAGAACAAATGGAAAGGGACATTCAGAATCACCTCTTCATTGAGGCTGGGCAATACAACGACAACCTTTATGGAACGTCGGTTGCATCGGTCAGAGAAGTTGCAGAGAAGGTAATTCCTCTAAAGTCTTTTCAAGATATTTCCAATCTGAACACACTGGATAATATTTTCCCATGATAGATGAAGATGTGATGAACATTATAATATAATTATGCATTTATGGATTTGGTCGATCCGAGAATATCAATGAATGAATTTTTTTCTGAAACTTCAATCTTAGGTGAATTGATTTTTTGTTTTAGGGTAAGCACTGTATTCTTGATGTTAGCGGCAATGCGATCAAGAGGTTACAAGTTGCACAGCTCTATCCCATCGCTATTTTTATCAAACCAAAATCTGTAGAGTCTGTGATGTGAGTATCGATCTTTTGCACGTAGAGTTTCTATGAATTCTGCCTTACATGAATTCATATGCCAATTATTTACTTCTATAGGGAGATGAATAAAAGAATGACGGAAGAGCAGGCAAAGAAAACGTTCGAACGTGCCCTAAAAATGGAACAAGAATTTGGGGAATACTTTACTGGTAAGATTGGTAAAATAATTTGAATAACATTCCGCCTTTAAGTAATTAAATAAAGTCTAATGGCATATCATTCAATTATTGTTGGGTGTGTTTTTTTTTTTTTCTTCCTAGCTGTGGTACAAGGAGACACACCGGAAGATATTTACTTGAAGGTAAAGGAGGTGATCAGCGAACAGTCTGGCCCAAGCATCTGGGTGCCAAGCCGAGATCAGCAACTGTGACGACCTGCCCCCTATCCCCTCCCTCAGTCTTATCCCAATCCCAACGCCTGGACCTTACCTCCCAGGCGTAATGATTAAATATTGTTATTAAACCAATTACCTAAGTAACACTCTAACGCCTTCTCCCCACCTAAGTAGCACAATGTCCTAGTTAAGGCGCGAAGCTAATTGCTTCAGTTATAGTCTCGAATTGCCACAAGGAATTTAAAGAAGAAAATAAATACCTATTCAGTCTCCCTCTTAAATTTGTTAATAATTATAATATTGTGTGAATATTAGGACGGTAGGCAATGACTCATAATCCAAGTATATTGTTAAATCATTTATATAATAGAGTATGATTAAAATGAAGAAATAAGCACATAGCTTAATTAAATAGAAGAGGGGTGCAGCATATATGATATTCGACGTGGTTCTCGTTTCAGAAATAGAGAAACAATATTTCGTTGTACGTTTTTTGCATGTAAACGAGCGCGATAAAAAGTTTATAATTCGTGAACAGAGTCGAAGATAAAGATAAAGATGAAGATAAAGAAGAAGAAGAAGAAGAAGAAGAAGAATAAGAAGTATTTTATTTTTGTAAGATAGTAATTTCTCCACGAATACATGAAGAAAAATAAAAAACACACATTAAATTGATTGATCGATCAGAACAATGTTTTATAAATAATATTTATATCATAGAGTTATGTTCGATTAATCAATTGGCATAATAATTTTGCTCGCATAAGTAATTAATGTTTCGAGCTTAATTGATAATTATCTTTTTTAAAGAACAATATAATCGTCTTCTCAATAGTGTGATTACTGATTAGAGAGCGAGACTCTTTTGGGTCAACTGAGAATAATAATGATTTGTTTTAGTTTTCATTCTAATCAGGCTCTATCGCACGAATTATATAGAGAGACAAACAAACAAATAAATGAATAAATAAATAAATAAATAAAAAAAGATTGAAGTATCGACGAAGAAGAGGATATAGTTATTATTAGCTACTTATAGAACTGCTTTTATTCATTGACTGTAAGATGTTTACTATATGAGTTGTCACGAATAAAAAAAAAAAAAAATTAAAAAAAATAAATAGAAAAGATATCTATAAATCATATACTACTTAAAACCATATAGCAATGATTTTCTATATTCAAAGTATAATCAAAACATACAGATAACTAAGTATATATTCGCATTCGCCGATACATACATATACATACATACATAAATAAATACATACATGCATGCATACATGTATGAATATACCTATTTGATAAATGAAAATTAATATATGGTTTTAGTGGAATAGATTTGATAAATTGTTGACGAAAGAGTAAGAGAAAAGAAAAAAATAATGGAAAATGGAAAATAAAAATGAGAATAAAAAATTTCGCCTTCACTTACTCTTATAGCTCATCAGTTATATACGAGTGAAGTAAATAGTGCTGTATTTTTTAATGTACTTAAATTGCATAAGAAATCAAAGGTAATAAATGAAAATACGTTGATGCTGTCTAAACACTGGAGACACGAAGTACCCTATTGATATCTAATATCTTTCTCTCTCTCTCTCTCTCTCTCTCTCTTTCTGTCTTTCTCTTTCACTTTCTCACTTTCTCACTACCTTTTATAGCTACTGCGCTAAGTTTGTTGAAAAAAAGATTGAAAAAAAAGAAAAAAAAATACAAAACTTGATTACATAAGCGTAAGCCTCTGCGTACGACGAATATATAAAATTGTTTGTACGTAAATATTAGATATAATTATTCTACTATGGGGTATAAATTATATGAAAGGAGGGAAGATTGTTCGTAGGCAACGATATCATATTATCGTAATTAAATCGAGAGATAGAAAACAAAGGGAAAAAAAAGAAAATGAATAAATAAATGAGAAAAAAAGCGTAATCCTCACAATCTACTAAATAAAAACCTCACAGGACAAATCTTTTAGAACTAGGAATAATAATCGATATACCTATAATGTTTTGTACAGCTAGATAAACTAAGCCAGTAAATGGGTTACGTGCAACATTATATAAGAGAATAAACATTGCAATTTAAATACTACTACTAAATTATTATTATAATATAGTAGGTATATTACTGTAAATACCTATAATATTGAGGATTAATTTGAGTCAGAATTATTATGAGCAGAAAATACGATTTCAGACCGTAGGACGCCTCCTCCTCGGCGACTATTAATAAATAAATAAATAAATAAATAAATAAATAAATACATATTTAAAAGTCTATTAACGACGTACGCAGACTGCCTGAAAAAAAAATTGAAAACTCATATTTCACTATCGTTGTTGCGTCGTCAGTCCGTATAAAGTTGACTTATGGGCTGTACCTACGTTACAGGATGTTGAATTTAAATGAAATTAAAGGTAAAAAAAAGATGGAAGATAAAATATGACAAAAATGAAGAAATAAATGAATAAATAAATGAATAAATGAAAAATACTTAGGGTTTTTAGAGAAGAGAAGAGAAAAAAAGAAAAGAAGAAAAAAAAAAGAGATGTTTATTATTAAAAAATTGTTTTTGTCAATTTCATTGTAATTTGTAACATACATTACCTAAATATTATTACTCTATAATGGTAAAGGATAAAGTTTTTATTTATATCGGTGGTCTGCGCGGTAGTTCTCTCTCAAAAAAAAAAAAAATATATATATATATATATATATATGAAGAAAAAAATATATGTAAGAAATAAAATATTGGAAATTTTCAATTAATATGGAACTCGATGTGAAAAAACACGCTGATTACATCTGAATACACAGTTGCCTTTATTGTAAAAAATAATATCTTATTATTTGAAATATTATTTATAATATCATTCTCGTAGTTTCTAAATTAACAATCTAATTCAATTGGAGATGAGTTTTGATTTTAATTTTTGTTGATCTTTCAACTTATTGCGCGGCGTCGTGTGCAAGCGTCAAGTTGTGTATATCGAGCTATAAATCCTCAGTTACAGCTTTCGTAATACCCGTATAGTAAACGATGAATAAAATTATTTAGAGTGGCCCAGAATTAACTGAGTCAGAGATCTGTCTCAATATAGAAAAGAAAAAGAAAGAGAAAAAAAAAAGTGTAAGTTTAATACTATTACAAACACCTATTATACATCTCTATAGTCTATTTAATAACATTACTTATTGAATTATCAATCTCATGTTCACCTTGTTTTGTCGTTTTTAAATAGTTAATAAACGTTTTACCAATTTTAAAAAAACTACCTTTCAATCGTTTTTTACCTTCGTTTCATTATTTCTGTCTTCATTTATTTATTCTATTGCTTTATGATCTAGTACGGAATCTGAGCCAGATATTTATTCATCATCCAGGAAATGAATTAGGTAATGAATTGCTAAATCGAAAAATAAAAACTACGGTGTTTTTGGGAGGCAGAGATTGATGACTGCACATTCAACAAAAATAATCATTGCACAGTAATCAATCTCTATAATAACAATAATAATAATAATAATAATAATAATAATAATAATAATAATAATAAGAATAATAATAATAATGAAAGAGAAAATCATTTAGAAACCTTTATATTGGGGACAGCAAGTACTTTATTAATAAGGTGTAAGTTACAACTTAACGTTTTCCTCCTACACGAGGAGCAGCCTTTTGCTGAACCTTTTGTGCTTTTTGTTTAGGTGCAGCCTTGGCCTTAGGTGGTGCTGCTGCTTTCTTTGTAGCCTTTGCAGCTTTCTTTTGCTCCTTTGCAACTCTGTGAATAAATAAACATCGAAGCATTGTTAAAGACAATTCATTAAACAAAACTATTCATTCAATTACTCAATTATATAATTAAATTTGTGCGGACCCGCAAAGCCAGACAGAGTAACTGTATCATACTATTCTGGGTGAAGCAGCCCATTACAATTCATCTAAGACATTCTGAAATCCAGTTCAACATGGGAAATCAAACCAGAGGAACAGCTGTCTACATTAAGTTGATCCTTGATGCGTTAGAAAAAAACGTTTGGCTACATTTTCTGTTCAACTTTGAAAGTGCTCAAAGTAAGGACGACCTAGTCCACATACATCTCAAAATCTGGTAAGATAGATAGCTTAGAGCTCGCATTATCAATAAAATAATTGTTAAATTGCATTTGAACTCACTTGATGGCCTGTTCTCGCTGAGCTTTTCTGATCTCTGGCTTCATGTTACGTTTGGCCAAAATATCTGTCAGAGAAGCGCCAACAATAGCACGTTGGAATTTCTGAGTACGGCGCGTCCTCTTTTTGGCCTGTTCTTCTTCTTGACCTTTCTTGTGCTTACGTCTGAAAATTATTAAATTATTATAAGATTTTTCGGTCAAGTAGATTTTTGAATTTTCAAAACTTCGTTTGTAGTCGAAAACTATGCCGAAAATTACAATGTGAGTTGAAAAAAATCTGTTTTTTTCAATATAAGAGCGTGGTAGAAGATTGGAATGACTAAGACGCAAGAACGTGACTTATTTACGAATAATTACGTACCTGTATAGCACGGTCCATGTCACCTTCCTGGGATTGCGTCTCATGAGATGAGCAGCTTCGCATTTTGAGTTGAGAAAAGTGTACGACTGAAAATGCGAATGAATTTTGTATTTCGAGGTTAAGTATACAGAGTGGTTTTGACATTTCAAAATAAATTGGATTCGGCATACGCGGTATAGACTGGTGATGATGAATTAAAGCGTTTGAATTTGAGGTTGAAATGATTGCGTGTTGTTAAATTAAATAAAGTGTATGAGTGAAGTGAATATAAACATACCTTTCCGTCAACTTTGACCATGGTTTTGCCATGGCCAGGGTAGATTTTATACCCACTGTAAGCACAGAGTCCGATCCTAAAAAGATTTAAATTCAATTAATCCATGAACAGACACTAGTCGGTTTACTGTAAACAATTGACATTGTTGTATGTGATTGCAGTTTTATATTACGATTTCTACAACGAAGTCGTTGGGTCACTTACTTCATTTTGGTTAGACAGGAAACGGAAGAAAGAAGGGTGAATACGACGAGATGTGAATGTCGATGGCTACGTTTATACGCACGAGGCTGCGTTCGATATTCAACGTTGTTCCTGGACCCTTAGGGCGCCGTCCCATTATGTAGGATCGGATCGCCGGAATCCGGAATGACGGAACGGAACGTTGTATGCGTCCATGTATACATACACGTAAACATGAAAAAAGTCACTAGATTCCGTTCCGGTTTTCCGTTCCGGCTCTACATGGGACGGCGCCTTGAGTGGCCTTCGTGACGTCATCGAGTGAACATGTGTCGCAGCGCTACGCTGTAAGGATGGGCAGTACGCTGCTGCAGCGAAAAACTACCCATGAAAATTCGCCCGTAGCGGCAGCAAAACGCTGCTCATCTTTTTTTTTTTTTTTTCCTTGGGCTTATCTCCTAAATAAACGCTGCTCATCCAATAAGATCGAGCAACCTAGAGTCCCATATACATAGTATGTCGCCACATTCGCTACCTAAGGTCCGATATACACAGGATATCGTACTTTCCGAAACTTAAAAATCGATCTTTATTTAAAAACTCGCGATCAGATACTAGTGGCTATTTAAGCTAAGAATGAGCTCTAATTATTTACATAAAATTGCAACTAACCCAGCGCATAAAGTTGGCTAGTATTCCAATCGAGTGCATAATTAAAATAATAGAATTCAACAATTTGTTTTCAGCTTCTGTAATTTATTTGGTTTCTCAAAATTGACTAAACATTCAATTGACTCATGTATCTTGCGCGTAAGACAGTATAATATTGTTTTTTTCTTCCCTTTTTTCTTTGTTCTTGATTGAGTCACGCGTCACGCGTCTTCAATGGCTGGCTCGTGTTGTTTACGGATCTCAGCAAGCCTAATTTTTCCCACCACCACCCGTGTTTACCTCATAGCCGGCACCACCATTGACGTCAGTCGGCTCTCGGACCAGGCGCTGAGCGGACGTACCGCCGGTCGCAAGACCCGTTGTATAGCTCAACGTATTTATGCTCACCTTTTCGTACGTTCGTTAATACTATCAAACCGTAACTGCACTCGAGTTATGCCGTGTTTCAACCGAAAACCCAATAGTTTTAACTTGGTGCGCTCATTTTTTTAGTACACGGATGCAAATATGATGTATTTATCACGATGGACCACGTGCTACAGCTATAGCTGCCGCGCTGCATTGTGCTGCATTGACAGTTTGACTACAACTACGGACTCTTCGTACAGGCTGGTCTAGGGCACGTTCGAGGTATGGGAAATTTTTTTTTTCTTTTTATCGGTTTCTTCACTCGTCGTTAGATTTTATAGATCATACTTTCCACAGATAACTAACGAGCAGTCATTCACGCCTCTGGTTCGAACAATGCTGACCAGTCATTCATCTCGTACAACTATGGACTACTCCTATTCGATCTTTGTGTCGATATAATTGGACTTCTGATTCGTTTGTAGGCACATATGTATTTCGGGAAGGAAGGCTGATATTTTTCGCGATGTATGTACTACAATCTGTGGGATACATGCCACCGCTATGTCACATATTTTTTCAGCGGTCAACTTTCGGGGATAAGATGCTACTCCACCGTATTAATATCAGGTAACGTATCTTTTCCCTATTTTAATTCACAAATGATTTATCAATTTATGAAGTCTGTATACGTAACCGAAACTTGAATCCAGATTCAGATAAAGATAACGAATGCAAATACAATTGATATTAGAAGATCAATGAGATGTATGACATTAAAACTCGAGATTTCATCGAGTATCCGTTTAATAGTAATAATATTGAGTCCGCTCAGATTTTAACACGAAAAAAAAATCAACTGTTAGTAGTGTCGATAACGCAATGCAAAGCCAACAAGCAACGCGATATAAAATGATACGCCACGAACTAAAATGAAGTGAAACGAAATAACAAACAATAACAAACAAACATAAACATAATCCAAAGAAAGAATAAAGTCGAAATGAAATCAGGCACCAGTGAATGTAACAAAAAAGATTGAAGAACATGTCGCATGGACAACAGTGGCTCTGTTAAACCGGTTTGAAGGAGCATGAGCCCCGAATATATTCGTAATACAAATATTATCACTCATGATCGACACGATATTATGTTAATTGTATTTTTTGGTTTTTGTTCCTCTGCAAACTAGCTTTTTATAAAAATATGAAATTGGTCCACAGGATGATATCGGGCGAGCCGGGGAATAGATTTCTTTACACACAGCGTCGAACGCCCGGAAAAACTCTGAAGATTCTTCAAGAGGAAGGACCCAACATTTTCTTCAAGATGCCGCACCACAAGGACAGCGTGGGAACGTCGCCGGCTGCTTCAGCGAACTAGTTTAATTAGAGTATATGGTATATACTATATAGTATCTGGTATACTATATAGTATATACAATACAGTATATGATGTGTATCTAGAATGTGACTACCATATAGTATATTTTGTATTGTTTATAGTTTATAGTTTATAGTTTAGATAATTTTGTGCTCTCCGCACTGTCATGAATTTAATGTTATTGTACTTGACATAACATGTTATGTAAAGTATAATAAGATACGCAGAGTAATATCTAGATGATGTTTACAATAGGCATAAATTGACATTATAGATACACATTAGACTCTGTGATTATGTAGTATAAGATTGTATGATGAATGTAATTAGCTTATAAAATAAAACTCCCGAAACGATAATTAAATTATTATGTTTTGCGTATGATACCTTCTGTACATACGGCGGTCTTGCCTCCCTGGAGGGGCGGCAGGAGGGGGTGGGGGGTTTTTTTTATCCCCCATCCCCTCCGCGCCCCTCTAGGGAGGCAAGACCGTTTTTTTTTGATCGCGGACGCGGCTTATGACTTTAGCTTTAATTATTATTATTATTACGTAGTCGTAGCTCGTATTTGTAAGTATTTTGGATCTGTATTGATCCCGGCGGAAGGGGAGGAAGTGGGAGGGTGGGTGGCCCCCCCCTTCCTCTTCTATCGCTCACATTGTTATTTCATCCGATATCATTAGGTTTATAACTCGTAAGCTGTATTATTATTCTTGGAGGAAGGGGGAGGAAGTGGGAGGGTGGGTGGCCTCCTCCTTCCTCTTTTATTCCTGCCATCGTTAGTTGAACCGTTATTATTGCGTTTATGAGTAGAAATGAATATTATTAATCTGTATTATCGATCTTGTGCATCTTGTAGCTGATTAATGAACATTTGATGGTTTATGTTGTCTGTTACGTGTACGTGTACGTTACGTGAGTGCTACGCGTAATATATTACACGTATGACGATCGCCTGTACAATCGTTTGAATTGAATAATCATGTTTATCCAATAAACATGAATCATTATAGAAAATTGGCTCATAATCTTCAATTACTATCCTTCGAAATTCTAAATAATCTTTTTTTTTTAAACGCCCACATCAAAAATCAAAGTGGTTTTATGAAATAATAAGCCTCGATGAAGGAGGGCACTGAGAAAAAATGCGAAGTGGTGTCTCAGTCGATCAGAAGTCATATTGATGAGGCACCTTTTAAACTTGATTATCAGCATCCCCCTTTCGGCAATTAAAATATTACATAACATTCAGCTGTCTCAGCGTATGGCATAATAAGTAGAAAATGAACAAGAATTGTTAGAAATTAACCTATGAACATGTACTTTTTTTTCTTTTTTTAATTTTGTTCTCGAAACATAATTTTTTATCAGTCTATTCCCTATACCACCTTGTGATTTTATTCAACTTGCTGCGAGATTTCACCTCGCAAAAGGGGGCTTCGGTCAATTGAGTCTAGCAGGTGCCTCAATCACTATGACTTCTGATCGACTGAGACACCACTTCGCATTTTTTCTCAGTACCCTCCTTCATCGAGGCTTCTTATTTCATAAAACTACTTTGATTTTTGATGTGGGAGGTTGAGCAAAAAAAAAGTTTTTTCTGGCACACCCTAATGTGTATATATATATATTATTTATTAGATAATAGAATTTTTAATAACAAAAATAAATGTAGCGTTTACACAAAATTCTTATGCTTTTAAACCCTAAGATAGCCCATATATGTGATATAATTTATTAGCATGATTCACAGTGGCAAATTTGAATATGCTGATTCATAATATATATGTAATATTAAAAATAAATGATAGGATTAAAATAATCTTTCCTTAAACGTATACAATATAAAAGTAAATTTCTTATAGCATCTGAAAGAATATCAACAATCTCAATTATTAGGTATATGTTCCTAAATGAGATGTGCCACTGTTTACAATCAAGCATATAGATAATTTCAGTTAACGTTAAGGAGTCCGAAACTTTCAAATAGCGTTATAGTATAATTATTTGATCATCTATTCAACATGTTTTTTGATTAGTTGTAGTATTTTTACCACGGTTTTTGGGGAGGATTCGAACCCCCGTATCTCGGCAATGTTGCGTAACCACCGTAAGGTGCTTGAGGTGGTGGTTGATACGGATTATATCCACCTGAATTACAGAAATGAAATTAGTAAAAACTAATAAGCCACAGAAGTGCACCATGGTATAAATCCTCATCTCTATTGAGATTCTTACCCTGAGCAGGATAAGGCACTGTCCCATAGTTGTATAATCCATTATACCCTGCTGGCATAGGCGGGGGTGCATAAGTTGGATAAGGAGCTGCTGCATTAGCACCATATGGTATAGGCATGCCGCCTGAATACTGCATCGATGGATATGGCAGCTGGGATCCACCCTGAGCATCAGACTGTGGTGGAGGCTGATATCCTGTAAACGAATTGAGTTAATGAGTTGATTAGATATGTGAACACCAAAGACGTGAAATTCTATTTACAGATCAATGTAAATAATTGATATTTATGAGGGTAAGAATTACCTGGATGATGAGCAGGGATCGTTGGTGTTGACGCCGGACCCGCGTGGCTAAGATTTGTGGTCAAATCTTTGAGAAGTTCTTCTTTTTCGGTTTTACGAGCGAAACAGAAGTCCGATATTTTGTTTTGGAAAACTACCAGCAGCTGTGAATGAAATTATAGATCAATTGACGAAGAGATAGGATATAATAAACGGGGATTTAGGAACACATAATAATCATAAGAACCTGTGTAAGATCGTTGTAAAATTTAGCTCCTTCTTTCAAGTTGTTCTCAAGCTCTTTGAATGCATCATAGGCTGATGCCAATTGGCATAACATTGCTTCACGCGTGCTTCCAGCACCAGAATGTTCGTTTATGAATGCAGCATGACGAGCCTGTTGTTTTAAATAGATAATTTAAATACAAAATGATTGATAGAGTCTTAGAACAGCAGGATAAATCACGAGAATACCTAATTTCATTCAGATTTACCTGAATATCAGAGACAAGGGATTCCTGACGAGCGAGACTATCTCTAACTTGTTTCTGTAAGGGTCCATAAATTTGACCAATATTTTCAACAGACATATTAGGTTCGTCGATTGCTCCGTCTTTAGCCAGGGCTGATAAAAACGTTGCCTTCATATCAGTAGATGCTGACTTTAACTCACTTTCAATTACGTCACGTTCAGCCTTCAACGTTTCAACCTTGAATGAATTTTACAATTATTCAAAGCCACACTTATGATACATGCAATGTAAATCATACAGAATATGGAATCTCACATGGTCCATCAATTTTCTGAGCTGAGACACAGCTCCGCTTTCTTGGAGGGCCGAACCGGCTGGAACAGCATTAGACAATTCACTAGAATCTCTGCTAAGAGTTTCCATTCCTGGACGAAATGATTCAAATCTTTGTCGCACCACCTGTTAGAGATCAAAATTCAGACATTATTATAATTGTAGAAATATTTTAACTAGGAATAAATAGAAATTTAGAATTTTTATACCTTGTCGGCAGAGACAGCGTTGTTAATAATTTCACGATATTTCTGTGCGTTGATGGTGAATTGTTCGGTGAGCCTAGCACTGGGTATTCTAGTCCATCGCTCTTTGAACTGTTCCTTGAGCTGGTCATCAGAGTCTTTTTCTTCCTTCAGCATTCGTTCGGTCTAACAAAATAATAAATAATCGTTGGTTTTTCAATTCAGTTGATGGTCAGAATTTTTATACAAAACTAGGTCTGGTCTTTTCAGAAGATCACCTCGTCGAGTATATCCTTGTTCCTTTGTAGCAAATCAGGAAGTTCGTTCATCGTTGCTTCCAGGCCTTGTACTCCCCCGGCATTTCTTACATATGTAGCCTTGTCCAGGAGAGATTGAGGGATCTCAGTTCCACTGGTGTCTTCTATAGCTGCTGGCAAGTTTAAGCTAGCTAAGACACTGCAAAATGAAGAAAATTTAACAATTTCATCACCATTTATACACCAGTTGAGTTACTATATTATGCGCTAGTATTATACCTGTTCAACAACTGAGTTGATTCTCTGAGTTTAGAAATTTCAGCGTTGACTACTTCGGTGCGGCGCATTTCATATGATGATAAAGCATGGTGTACAGAGACGGGTAGCAGCTCCTCGAATAAATCTAGTGTGTAAATAAAACGGATAACATATAATGCCTCAAGTTTGAGAATTTTAAGAAAATTCTTGATCAACAAACCATGGAAACCATTGCTAAGAGGCTCGGGTAGCTGGAGGAGCTTTGCTACGTGTGCCTTTCCGATCGGATCCAGAGACTTGACGTCAGGGATTCTTTCATGGTAAATAAAGTCGTTGTCCTTCTTTACCTCGGTTAAATTTCTTTGCACTTTGTTAGCATAGTCTTGGAACAGATTTGGTCTGTTAGATCGCTGTTGAGCAGATTTGAACAACTCGACCGCGTGCTAAAGAGGAAAAGAGAATTTGATAACTCTCAAAGTATAGACATAGACGATATTCATTTATACTAAGATAAGAAATATAAGAAATTGAGAAAAATCCGCTCACTTCTAATCTAGCTATTTCTTCTCCAATAACTTTGTTAGACTTGCATACGAGGCTTTGATATAACTCGGCCATTGCTCGATATCCAGCCTGCTTTCCTGCGATCTGAATAAATGTTCGACATTCATTATACATAAATGCAAATAATATATATAAAAAATATGATACAAAATCGTTGTAATTTACCAAAGGAACCCATTCCTTGTCCCAAAAAGCACGGAAGATCTCTTTTTGAAACAATTTTAGAGCATCGGCATAAAGGTCTTCAGCCTGGGCAGCAAGCTTAGCGACAATACCATCTTTCATAGAATCGTGGATCGCTTTAAGGACGAATATTTCTTGGGCCTGAGCAAGCATCAACGAAGAAAGCGCACCAAGAGTATCTGGACTTATATCAGGAGTTGGTTCCTGCTGAATAGCTAGCATCACATTCCCCTTGAGAAAGTTGAATATACCGGCAGATTGCTAAGTATATAAAAAATCGTATGTATTATAGATCGACTGTATGTAAAATCCGGAGTGCTCAAACATCTTTCGGATCATTTCTCTCCTATTAAACTACAATAAAATTAGACCTGGAAAAGTTTTGCTGATAGTTTTAATCCTTCGTCACTTTCAAGAGATTGACTAGCTGCAACGGAGCTCTGCAGAGCTGCGATATTGAAAAGTACGCATACTTTTTCATAAGACAATGTGCTGATTGCTGGAATAAAATCACCGCAAATCAGTTTGCCGATGCCATAATATTTATAAAAATCATAATAATGTGGATAAATTATTTTCTTACTCAAACTCAACTTTCCACCAAATATTGTCCTATCGAAGGCATCTTTCCATTTAAAAGGTATCTGGAGTTCGTGGGCTGGAATCTTACCTTCCAAGGCACATAGTTGATCGTAATAACTAAAAAATGATCATTTTGTGTGTTTTCATTTATACTTTAGGGGGTATGAATTTTTCAGTAGCGAAGACGACGATGTCGTGTTGTAAATAATAGTCGGGTTAGACATGAATCATGCGTATGAGAATTTTTTCACAGAACTAGTATGACGATGAGTAATTTCGTAATTTGACGCGATATATTATACAAAGGATGTTTAAAAATCGTGGAATAAATGGGATTGAAGTGATTTAATAAAATGTCTAAAAATCTCGTCATTTTGTTACTAGTATGAATACGTGTACAGTTGAATTACGAAATCAGAGTAAGTATAATATCAATGAGAATAATGATTCAATAAACAAGATTAGCAATATTAAAGTGTATGTGTATTGGTTGAAAATGATAATTGAACACCATGACTCATACCTGTAAATAACCTCCAAAGAGCTTTCATACTTTTCGAAAGCACGCCACAAAGCGTTATTACGAAGTTTACTAAAATCGTTTATAGCCTCGGTGTAGTCTTTCTGATTATTAGCTGTACTATACGTTGATCTAATAACGTTTGTTAACGGTTTAATAACGTCAACATCTGACGGCTTTTTCAGGGGCACGGCTATCAAGTCTGCCATTTTGACGTATACTAATATAAAAAGTTATCTAAAACCGCTGTTGCCGCACACTAATGACAGCACCGAGCGCTTTCATATGGTGAGACCGTACCAACGTCAAAAGAAAAAAAAAATGTTTAAAATAAATGGAAAGAATGAAAATAACCGTTTCTTGTTAATAAAAGGAGTAATAATTATTGAATTTGGTAACAATAGCGTTAAATTAATTATCGCGCTATTAACGATAGGAATAAGATTCGAATGTTATTAAAAATTTAATGACTCAGGTTGTTCAGCCTGAATCAACGATATTGTGTATGTTAATTGCTGCTATCACCGTGAAGTTAGGTCAAGTCTCTGCGGTGCAGTTCACGGAAAATAAATTTGCTAAATATTTACGACATCATCGCATCATCAGTGATCACAGATACTACCATAATAATTGGAATAAATACGTGATATTTAATACATACGAGTGAAAAAGGTTTTTTATTATTATCTATATTATTTGAATAAATATTTGATGTTATCAAGTTTCGTTACAACAATATTAAATCCAGGTAAGATAATTTCAACATAAACCTAACCCATAACGTGTGACTAGATAAACTCAAACGAACAATATGATCTGTTTTTTTTTTCCAAATTTAATTACCACATATTTGAATAAGGAACAAAAAAAGCAATAAAATTAAATGAAATAAAAATATTCGTGTATATAATTAAAATAAATTAATCAACCATTTTATTTTTACGACGGTATATATAACCTTGCCGAAAATTTCGTAAATCAAACATTCATATAAACCCACTCACTATTCTTTATTTCGCAGATTAATATTCAACGTTATTAATTATGACACTAATCGATGGTGTTGGTGACGAAGTGACGGATTTTTTCATAGTAGTAAGTGTCGTATTAGTAGGATGGCTAGCTTGGTGTTCAACAAGTATAGCAGATCAACCGCTGATCCGCACAGTTCTAATATTACAACATCGTACACGTACCCGAATTGCCGAACTTAGAGCAAGTAGTCAGACAACAAACACTGCTAATAGGATACAGCATATAGAAAATACAACAGAAGTTACGGAACCGATTGAGAGCGAAAGCGATACAGTATCACCGCAATGTCCTATGCCGACACCTGCTGCAGGTAATTAAATCTTCGGTTCTTCTTCAGACATTTTATAATCAATTTTTCCATCTTCAAGATCCACCGGATGAAGAAAATGAGCAGAATTCTACCCCCGTCGCAGCGTCATCTGAAGAAGCTCTCATCCAGGCTATGGATACGTTTAATAACGATGATTCGGGCCTGAGACAAAGAATCGTTAAGATAGAAACTGAGAATGAGACAAATGACGTGCCAGATTCAACTCCAACTATAACGGAGCAATTAGATACCGGCATAGAAACGGTCGTAGATGACGCTAATCAAATCACTATTAAACTCAAGTTTATTAACGATGATCAAAAAGTAGTTACAGGAAGTCCCGAGGAATTACTTGGCGACTTTAAAAGGTTTGAAAAACTGGCCTTTGACAAATTGTTAGACATTCAATTGCGAAAAGTATTTCTATATACTCTAAACGACATTTTCCATTCCACAGGAGACATTTTCAGGTAGAACTTGCGGCCCAGAAATTAGTCCGTTTGGTTTTTAACGGTCAGGTACTTCAGCCTGATAGTAGAACGTTGGAGAGGTGTGGTTTGTACCATAACTGCGTAGTGCATTGTTTGGTACATCAACCAAGGCCTAATCCTACGCCTTCAGCTCAGTCTGGTACATCGGATAATGCTTCGCCACTGTACTTCAACCCTCAATCATTCCAGGATTTACCGACTAGTGCGGGACTCGGAGGAGCTCGTCATGAATGGGATCTTAGTAGATTATTAGTTAGCATTTTGACTATAATTTTGGGTCTAGCTTGGTACTCGAGATATCATTATGCTCAATTATTCACCGCTACTACAACTCTTGCACTCTACGCACTAACTGCTATATTTACCGTATCACTGTTTGGACATTTCTTTCCCGATCAAGACAGCATCAGAAATATTGAATAGATGATAATAATCGGTTATCAAACTCGACGGTTGTATGTAAATGGGAGAAGATTATTACCAGTTACTCAAAGACGGAGTAAATTGGTCAAATGATATATTGAATATGTAGGTATTCTATCTTTGAACAGCTTCAATGTTACATCTAAATGTTGATAGCGTAATTTCGAAAGCGTTACGCAATGGGTAGTCAGTTTTATTGGACCGTTTGATAAATAAATACCTTAAAGTAAATTGTTCAAATTTCCCTAACATTACTCATTGCGTAATAAGTATTTGAGAGACAGCCGTACTGTTACCCTAACGATGAAAAAGAAATATATTCATAAAAAATAAAAAAATTTAAAAAAAAAACAGAGATAATAGGTATTTAAGGAATTTGTATGTAAATTTTTGTATGACATACCTAATACATTTTAACGTTATATATATTGTTTTTTTTTCTTTTTTTTTTCACTTCGCTTTTTTGTTGTAGTCTAATCAAAGATTATGTTATTATTACTCAATTTCTCTGTTAATAAATATCTAATTATTTATATTCTATGAAAAAATGATCTAATCAGAATCTTAAAAATGGAATATCTATATGTTAGATACAATATTTTACATTATTATTAAAATTAAGGGCAATAAATAGTCGGATATTTTAATTAAATATTAATTTTATTCATGACATTAATAGTTTTAATCATCAGCTCAGTTATATCAGCATTCCATTGTGAATTCTACCACCTAATTATTGGACAAGGTGAATAACGAATTTGGATTATAAAATCATAGAAAAATCTAAGAAACTTTCGAGCTATCAAGACCGATGCAATTTTGCTATTCTACTTTCAACGTCGTTCCATTGAGTTGAAAAACATTCATTTCGGGTAATTTAAAAGATACTTCACCAAAAAGTGATGATAGTCTATCGCGTAATTTACCAGAATCTAAAGCAAAATTTCCGACAGGATTTTCGAGAAGTACAACGCCTTTTTGGGACCCTGATTGAACATTGACAAAATGACAAACTGGCAATTCATAATTTACACTAAATGATGGCGGAGTATCAGTAGCAACGACTAATACCGTCTGCTTATGCAGCGTACTAATATCTGTAGACTTTACAATCAGGTTGCCATTAGTGTTCAAATCATAGTGCTGACCATATATACCGAATATCTTTTCAATTTCTGAATTTAGTTGATCGTACGAAAGGCTGATACCCCCTGCAGGATTTTCTAATAAGATAGTAGCCACCGAGCTACTGGCGCCATATCTGGGACTTAAGTTTCCAAGTTTGACGTTCACCCATTTGCAGAACGGCTCGACTTTAGACACGTTTAGATTCAATTTAGCGTCAGTCAGATTGGAGGCTTTGATTTTAGCTAAAACAAGTTTGAGATCTACTCCTTTAACTTTCTGTTCTTCTTCTATGATGATTTCCTCTCCAGAAGTCATCTCTGAAATATTTTTTTGCAGCGTTTTGGTGATGCCTTCAATAAACGATTTATAACTAACTGCAACGGCGGCTAAGCTGCTGGTCAGGTCTTTAATTTCATAATAAACAACGGCTTCGTCGGATGGTACGAGCTGCGCTTTCTTCCTCAGTTTCTGCACACGATTTATTATTTCTCTCGCAACGCCCTCGTGCTGCATCGTTTCGTCCGGAGTAATGTCCAAGAGTATCAGTATGTCTCCTTCGCTGTGGGCTTCATATTGTTCAGAAAACTTCTCAGCAGCCGGACCGGTGAAACTAAACATCAGCCGCAAATCTTCAGGCCCTAATTCGTGGCCCTGTACTTCTATCTTCTTCGTGGTAACAAATTTCTGGAGATCTTCGTCGGATAGTTGCTTGATAGCTTGCATGATGGATTTGAACTCTCCCTTCAGCCTGGCGCCTAATGTTTTATGATCTGGTTCAGCCCTCAGCGTAACGCCGTACTTTTCCTTGTCTGTAGTAAGGGTGAGCTCTCTCAAATTCAGTTCTTCGAGGATGTATGACTTCAGGGAATTTATATCGTTGAGTACATTTGGGTCTCGATGTATCACGACGATTCCTGGCAGCGGGTATTTAACAGGGATAGTTTTTCTGTCCCTAGCAACTCTCCCAAGATCGATAACAGTCTGCATGCGAGACACCGCTTTCTCGATATTTTCATCTATCAGATTTTCAGTCGGGTCGGGAATCATTTGATAATGAACGCTGTCCATGTTGGTTTTGTTCGATACGATCAACTTGGACAATCGTTGGAACATGAATTCAGTCAAGAAGGGAGTAAACGGTGCGTTTATTCTCACCATTGTATAAACAACGGAGAATAAGGTGTTCAATGCGTGTCTGCAGTCGTTTATTCCACCGTCGCCCTTGATTCTCTTCCTGTTCATTCTCACGTACCAATTTGTTAGATTGTCTATGAATTTTATTAGCCTTGGTACGACTGTGTAGAGTCTGTAAGCTTGCATTTCCTCTTTCAGGAAGTGGAGCAAAGATTGAGTGAAGGATATAATCCATCTGTCCATTATGTTGTCGGACAAATCGGAGCTCTTTTTAGCTTCGTTGTAAGTGAATGGAACCTTTTCTTCCCTTTCGAACCTTTCGATGTTTTGCATCAAGAATCTAAACGCGTTATACCACGGCAAAAATACATCCTTTATAATATCCCTTACTCCTTCTTCTTTGAAGCGGAGATTCTCCGCTCTCACAACTGGAGAATTTATCAAATAGAGTCTCAGAGCATCTGCCCCAAATTTATTAAGTACTTCCATTGGATCCGGGTAGTTCTGCTTTCGTTTGGACATCTTTTGTCCATCAGAAGCGAGGACTAGACCATTAGCGACTAGGTTTTTGAACGGAGGCTTCCCAAATAACGCCGTAGAAATTACAAGCAGGGTGTAAAACCAGCCACGAGTCTGGTCGATACCTTCGGCGATAAAATCGGCAGGGAAACTATCCTCAAAATCTTTGACTCTCTCAAACGGATAATGCATTTGTGCGTAAGGCATCGATCCGGACTCAAACCAGCAGTCGAATACTTCGGTTACGCGTTTGAGAGGCGGTTGTCCAGGGCGTTTAGACGGAATGGTTAAATGATCGATACTCTCTCGATGAATATCCTCGATTTTAGACCCAGTAAGCTCCTCCAATTCTGCGATACTCCCAACGCAAACCACCTCTTTCTTGTCTTCGGAAACCCAAAGCGGTATTGGATTGCCCCAGTAACGATTCCTGCTGATCGCCCAATCCCTCGCATCTCTTAGCCAGTTACCGAACCTTTTATCTTTGACGTAATCGGGTACCCAGTAAGTCTCTGAGCTGGCGGTGATCAGTTTATCCTTGAATTGTTCAACGCGAATAAACCAGGAAGGAACGGCTTTATATATCAAAGGTGTATCCGATCTCCAGCAGTAAGGATAGCTATGTTTGCTAGTTCCGCTGTGAACGAGCTTTTTATTCGCCTGTAAATACTTGATGATGTTTTTATCAGCAGCCTTAACGTGCTGCCCAATGAAATCCGTAACAGGCTCAGTAAAATTACCGCAATTATCAACCGGGCAGATTATCGATTGATCCCGAGTAATAAGACCGGCAGCCAAGCAGCAGCGATAATCATCTTCTCCAAAGTAAGGAGCTTGGTGGACAACCCCAGTTCCAGATTCTGCGGTGACATAAGTATCATTGAGTACAACAAAGGCTCCCTTCTTTCTCATATCGCTAAAGTAAGGAAAGGGTTGTTGGTAGCTCTTCCCTTTGAGATCGGAGCCTTTTCTCTTCCCCACGAGGGTGTATTGATCTTTGGATTTGTATATAAGATCCAGACTGGACTCAAGTATAATGTAAATCTGGTTGGAGCCGGTGTCTTTGACCTCGACGTATTCAAAGTTCGGATTACAACACAGCGCTAAGTTGCTAGGCAGAGTCCAAGGCGTTGTGGTCCAGGCCAGAATGGCCACATCCCTTTCATCTAGTAGTGGAAAAGCGACGACGACGGACGGGTCTACAACATCCTTGTAGTTTTGACCAGACTCAAAGTTTGACAAAGGCGTGTTACACCCCGTTGAAAAAGGCATTACTTTAACGCCTTGGTAGACTAGTCCTTTGTTGAATAATTCCTTGAATATCCACCATATGGATTCCATGTACCACGGATAGAGAGTCTTGTAATCGTTCTCAAAGTCGATCCACCGCCCTATTCTACCGACTATTTTTTCCCACTCAGAAGCATACCGCATCACTATATTTCTACATTCTTTATTATAGTTGGCAATACCCATCTTAGCGACGTCATCAGGACCTTTAATACCCAGAGCTTTATCAACCTCGAATTCAACCGGCAGGCCATGCGTATCCCAGCCGAATCTACGCTCTACGTGAAATCCGCGTTGGTGAGCGTACCGCGTTACAATATCCTTTATTGTGCCGGCTAGTATGTGACCGTAATGAGGCAGGCCTGTGGCAAAAGGTGGACCGTCGTAAAACGAGTATCTTGGCTTGCCTTTGGACTGTGTCAAGCAGGTCTTGAATACGTCTAATTTCTTCCATAGTTCAAGCACGTTTTCCTCTTCTTTAGAAAAGTTTATTGAATCGGGTAGTTTTTCACTCATCTTTCATAAGGATTTTATTCGAATGATGCAACACGCTTATTTTCACTGTAAACCTTCTGCTAGTATTAGGTTAGTTTTTAGATTTTACAATAATTATTCACTCGTTATGTTTCTACAGCTTAGTCGATACAGTCAACACTCAGTCAGACGTTATTTAAATACTGTTTGCTACCGGCTGTTCATTAGAAGCAACGTGTTAAAGCACGAATTTATCCCAAGATCATTTTCAGGTTAGGTATGTCTTATGTCGCGTCCACAGCCGTCAATAAAAATCTTGATACAAGGCAGCGGATTGGTTATCGCTGATGTATTAAAGGCTGTGATTGGTATATCGAATGAGAGTGTTTTCATATAATCTATAGTTAAAATACATCTGACGTAAAATTGTGAATGTGGTTAGACATTTTTTCCGAACGGTTATAAAACTATGTAAAATTGTCAAAATTCTATTAACAATATAAGAAAAGTTTTTTTTTTTCCATTGGCTCTATTACTCACGATATTTAAACGATGGGGAAACACAAGCAGGCACAACGTACCAAAAATAATGCTAGGGTAAGGAGTTGAGGTTATAATTATCATTTCTAGCCTAAAATAAAATATTGTTATTCTTTACTCTCGCATATGCCATTGTTATTCTTATTCGTAATATCCTTTTTCCCAAATGTATCATTTTATTCCTAAATATCATTTTCACAATTTCTAACGATGATGAAACGAGATATAAATGAACAAAGTAATACGCTTTTTTAATAAACTATCATTGTTCCTCACAGCCATCAAGTAGCGGACGGAGCGCAGAGCTACTCGGTTCTTCGATGCCTAATTTTGTCGGTTTTGGAGCAGTGAAAGATGGCGGATATGTTCCGTTACTACCGGGACTAACTATCGGCACTTCGGATGATGTCGATATCAGTAAATTAGACTCTAATTTTCAACTGCTTTTGAAAAAAATGAATAAAAAAGATGGGACAACAAAACTGAAGGTGAAACATGGGGCTTTACGTCATAATCAGAAATCAAGAGCCACTAAAACACTATAAACTTATAGATTGAATGATGAATTGAATATTATGAGAAAATTCTATGAAAAGGGATCAGAAAATGTTTGAAAAGTATTCAAAGTTTTTCAACAGAAAAAGAAAATTGTTATCTATTCTTTGTCTTATAGGCGTTGCAGGAATTCACTGAGCTATGTAATAATTCAACAGGAAAAGACATACAATCAGTTCTACCGTTTTGGCCACGAATATATTGCCTTCTTGCCATTGACGTCGAACACAGAGTTAGAGAAGCTGCCCACATTGCTCATTTGGCCGTAGTCAAACCTGCGGGGAGGAATATAGCCCCGTATTTGAAACTGCTAGCCGGACCTTGGTTCACCTCTCAATATGATACCTATGCACCGGCGGCATCTGCTGCTACAAATGCCTTTCATGTGAATAACGTTACAAGAAGGAATTGGAAATATCCGAAGAGAGAATATCGTGAGAGTTAATCGATTGAACTTGATTTTCAGGTGACGTTCCCACCGAACAAATTGACTGATGCTATAGTGCATTGTCAGGAAGAGATTCTTACCTACATATGCGATAATATAACCATACAAACTCCACAGACTCTCGGAAACAATAAGTTCGTTGAATATTCAATGCAGTTTATTGAATAATTGGAGTTTCTAATTGACTATTAATTAATTTCTTCAATTTTACCTCAAGGACAGCTTCAGCAGAAGAACTGGACATGAGATATCACAGATTATTGATATCAAATTTACAGGGCTACTCTTTATACCTGAAAACAATATCCCCTGAACAAATGAACAAGGTGCTCAAAATTCATGAGAAAATATTGTCCAGTAATAAATTTTGGAAACTTGCAAAGCACGAAGTTCCACTGATCAGAGCGGGATTCTTCAGCGTTTTAGCATCGATGATACAGCACACTGATGAACTGTACAAAAATGATAGAAAGAAATTGATCACCGCTGTTATGAACAATATCGACGAGACTGACCCTGGTGTTTTACCCGTCGTTTGGGAAGCTGTATTATTCGCGATATGTAAAATCGAGGTGATCGAAGCACCATAATGAATTGTCCTTTCCTAGTTTAAATAATCTACAAAGATTCAAACATAGGAAATGAAAATTTGACCAATCACTCATTCATATAACTATTTTCAGGACTGGTATACACTAGTGAGCATAGAAAAGCTCATTTTACCAAAATTATGGCACGTTTTAAGAGACGGAGGGCATGGGAGTGCCAGTGCTATTTATCCAAATCTGTTGCCCTTCTTAAGTCATTTTCCAATTAATAATGTTGACAAGACAAGTTTTTATACGAATTTCTTCGAGAATCTGAGAAAAGGGTGAAAATTAATATGGTTTTTATATATCATAACTTGATAAGGAAATCTAACAAGAAATTATTCATTTATTACCTGATTTGATTTTATAGGTTTAAAGTCAAGAGCGTGCAACTCAGTCATTCAGAAATGCTTGCTGTGGCTACCGCGTTTGTAGAATGTTTGCGCTACGTTGTACTTTTGAATAACGATGCTGAAGTACTGTGTGAAACTTTACTTGAACAACAGGTGAAGCTTTTAAACGACAGTGGAACAGCTTGCTGAATCAAAATCCACCTTTGTCAATACCAAATGAATTTTAATCTCATGTTTCAGTTGATGCCAACGTTGGAATGGTGTCTCTCAGAGAGTTCACAGATCAAACAATTTCTCTTTGATCAGATAAGCCAGCTAATTCGTTACTGGAGTAAAAACCGAGCTGCTACGGAGTACAAATGCTATTCTCAACTAATCCAGAAATTCTGGGCTCAACTTGATGCCAGATTATTGGCTTTGATTGAGTCAACGAAGCAGAGTTATGACGCAGTTGAAGTTTCCAACGTGCATGATTCTCTGCTGGACTTATTGATCAGTTTTAAAAACACTTCAGTAATTAGCCGCAAGAGTTTGAGAGTCAAGTTCTTTGATCCTGACAAGCAAACCGATAAAACTGAAGAAGTCGTATCCAACGTTGTAGACGATGACGCGATATATCTTTCCGAGCTGATTCAGCTAATCAATGAAATAACTTCCATTTATTTCAAAAACATACAAAATGACTCTACCGGGTCAGCTACGATGAAAAACTTTCACAAACTAGTATCAAACTTCGAGAGTAAAGACCTTTTCCTTACTCTAGCTAATTCATTAGAAACAGACACTAGTTTGTTAGAATTCTATAATAAAAGTTTAAAGAAATGGTTGATCGAGAAGCCAGAGCATGCTGAGCTTATCATAATGCTGTTATTCAGTCTCATCAAATACTTGGACAGTGAGGAAAAAACTGCAGTTCTTGTTTCTCTGACGGAGGTGAATTGATATCAAAATTACATACTCTTCCTCATTGCTATGTTTATATAATATTCATAGTAATGAGAAGATTGGGCAAAACTTGATGATAAAATTATTCCAGATTGATAATAAGATGGGCCTCAGATGCGCAGTCGACTGCGCTTTGTCGAAGTGCAATAGGAAAGACCCGGTAGTAAAAGAGTGGTTCTTACAGGCCAAAGTATCCTCTTTTCTGCTTGACGTTACTAAGCAAATAGTTAGCAACGATACTACAGTCGATTTAAATGTGAATGAACATATCCTGATGCTATGTTTCGAGTGTTCTGATATCGGAGGTGATTTATATCATGAGTTTACGTATTTTTTTTACTTAGATCAACCGAATACTAAACGAATCTCGACTATTTATTTCAGATTTAATCATCAGCGATCATACGTTCGATCAGATAGTATCGATACTCTGCGAAGCTTTGAGTGTACAAAATCAAGAGAATATAAATTTCCTTGCTAAACTTGTCTCTGATTTATGCTCCATAATTTGGACCCATAAACAGCCAGGAATCGGAGCTATTAAAGTAGTCGAAACCTTGTTTCAATTAAGCTGTCGAAATGATTTAGACCAGAGCGTTTTCCACGCTGGTAATACTGTACAGAATACTTGGGAAAACGGGCTTATAGAATTCACGAAGAAGCTCCCTCCCTCAAAGCTCATCGAACTTACTAAAAAATGCGCAAACATTCTCTGGGAAAATATCTTTGAGTCGTAAGTTGTTAGCTTTTTTTTCAAGAAAAAGTTAGGAGAGACTTCATGAGTTTGATCTGTATGTAATTTGTATGAATTTACTTTTAGAAAACATGTACAAGCCACAGAACGATTGGTAAACATCGCAGCCAGTTTCATAGAAGCATTAGTTGAAGATGACGACGATAATGAATACACTACAGATGTTGTTTCGGCATTCATGACTGGGTCAAAGATAACTACATGGTTGTCCAACGCGAGTAAAATCGTTCTGTACGCTGAAGTAGTATCGGGAAATTTAACTGTGTTGGAAACGTGTTTCGATACAAGAATCGGTCGAGATATGATTAATATAAACTTAGAAGAACAGCATCCCGCAGATAATACAGAATATTGTATCAAATGGGCTTTATTCAATATTAAATTGCTGAAAAAACTCTTCACAAAGAAACTTGAAGACAAAGATAACGGCCAAGATTATCGACAAGATATTGAAAACTTGGAAATAATTAAAAACAACGCTTTACCAATTATCAAAGATACTCTGGCTGATATATTGTATGTTATTGCCTTGGGGTATTTGTACGGTCAACATTATACTTCTGTAAATGAATTTCTACATTATTAATCATTCATTCACTATGTATTTGATGAATCTAGGTAATACTCACACCTGCTTCTTATTCCACAGACGAAGCATTACAACAGCATCAATACTCTGCTCACCGATCTGCGTGGGGAGTTCAAAGAAACGTATACAGAGCTTGGAAACGATGTTCGCGAGTATCATCTTGCTCATATCCTCGAAAAGTGAATGACTTTATGAATATCAAATATGTAATCAAACTACATGTACATAGCAGTTTGTTTAATCATGAGTATTTCATTTTTCAGCTCCCGAACTGGCGTTGGGATTTGGCTTCATGCGTTACGTCTTTATTGTACCGAACTGGCCCCGTGCAATAGCTTGGATAATTATTTCAAGAGCGATTCAAACACTGGAAATACTTCTTCTAGTGATACAGATGAAACGGGCGCTCGGCTTCAAGCCGTTAAGGTATATCAATATTTCATTAATTGATACATTCTTTACATCTTTACATAATATGACATTTTTTCCAGGTACTATCCGACTATCTGAAGATAGAAGATGAAATGTTTGTACAAGTAGAAAACAGTATAGGCGCGATGGTTACAGGTCGTAGTATACTGCGCAGTGGATCAGAAGAAAACTTGTCAGCTTTTATCGCAACATTAGAGAAAGTTATGAACCTCTATCAGAAGGACAACTGCTTTTTGCTCTTTGATTGGTTCGTATCATTTGTACTAAAAACTACGGCAATTAACTCTGTTCCTCATTCCCTAGGTCATTGTTAACGTATTCCTATTCCTGTTCTTAAAGCGATATATCTCATCGTTCATGGGAGGAGTGCACAATACTTTTAGAAGTAATTAGATTTCTGACAAAGTCTGTCACCACCATACCGACGAAGCTGTCTGGTGCTCATTGGGACTTCGTTCTAATATCTCTAGCCACTTGGCACCTTTCAGTAAACAAATCGAAAAACAATTGCGATAGCTTAAAGGTACCTCTTTGTTTCTCTGCACTTCAATCTGCGTGGAATAGTTTGTATATTCAATTCCAAATATCCCCAGGTGACTGCCTTCATCGTTGCCGTTAATCAACTATTTTGTGTCCTACAAGAACTTCTCAACAAACACGAAGAAGAACCAATCAAAGAATTGCCCACGGGGCTATTGGACGAATGGAAAAACATTTTTGCAGATGATATATACGTAGTTCTTATTGAGACTTGGATGTATTGCTCAGGTGAAGAGCACCGGATTACACAAAGCGATTCTCAATATTCTCTCATTTTCACATTCTCTGATCTCGAGATTTTGATTATTTACAGACCTGTATAATCAACACAGCATATCATCTACACGAGTAATTATGCTGGACAGTTTAGGCGAGGCTTTGAAATTGATCGATGAAAAGGTCTTCTTCAAAACCCATAGTACCTCACATGGATCGGTCATTTCTGATAGAGTGATTAAGCGCTCGTTTAAATTACTCCAATCGCCTGTTCCGAGCCTCCAACTCTCCGCTTATCAAGCTTTAAAGAAAGTTATTCCAGAGCTTGTGATTCAAGATAAGGCGCTTATAGAAAAAGAAAACTTTGATCCAAATTTACTGAATTTCAAAAAATTCGAGCAAGTTCTTGCGGCTACGCAAAGCATAGTAAATTCAATGCTGTTGGATTTCAAGTGAGCTTCAATCTCAATTATCTCAAAGAAAAGCTTGGAGATAAGGTGACTAGTTTCACATTAATTTCATCATCCTATCTTACAGATTGTGCGAAACTGTGAGCTGTACTATTGAGCCGTATACAGACTCGTACACGTGTACTCTTGGATATTTATTCGAATGGGCTATTCTATTGGATATGTGTTCCTTCGCTCATTCAGAACTGCGATATCAGTACGCTGAATTACTCAAGTGAGTATAGCTGAGTTCAATCACCGATTACTGATCAACAATTCTTGCGTTACATTTTTTATAATTTGAAATTATTTCAGAAACGATTTCTTTCCATGTTTATTAAACAATCTATTCCGACTAATGCCAGTCGAAGTTTTGCAAGATAATAAAAACAAGGCTGTTAGATTGACTGAGATCTTCGCAACAGCTCCTTCATTCAGTTTCGCAGGTGATATATTATGCGTATTTGTTTTCTTTAGAAAGTTTTTATCCATTTTTTTTTTTACAGATAGTTGGACCGAATGGAGACTAGATCATTTAGTCTGCTGGTTATATGCTAACAGTTTAAGACAACTTCCTGTTCTGGTTAGACAATGGTGGGGAGGTGCAGACAGCAGAGTTTCAGCCGCAGTAGAAAGAATTACGACTCTTTACGTCAGCCCTATGCTTTGCCAGGAGGAACTTCAGTTCAATAAGCTTACGGACATTGAGAATATGCAGGTGCAGAGTATAAGACATGCATTAATCAATAATTAAAAAGCATGAGATAGTAAATTGATTCTTTTCTTTTCTTCTCTTTTCTTCTTTATTCAAACAACCGTTGATGTGTTTTCATTTTTAATTTCCCGTTGCATAGGTCAAGATACATCCAACAGCTAGAGAAGTTATAGCACTCTATCAAGTAGAGGATGCTAAACTGGAACTCAGCATAGTTTTACCTGTTAATCATCCCTTAGGACCGGTAACTGTGGAACCTGGACAGCATGCGGGCGGTGGAGCTAATTGGAGAAACTGTCATATGCAGCTTTCGATTTTCCTAACGCATCAGGCTAGTCTGATTCCATATTCATTATATATATAAATTTTAATTATTAAAATTAGGTAAAATCAATAAAATTTATATGTTTATTTTACAGAATGGATCAATCTGGGACGGTCTAACTCTGTGGAAAAATAATTTAGACAAACGATTTTCTGGCGTTGAAGAGTGCTATATTTGCTTCAGTATTGTTCATGCTACTACAAATCAAATACCTAAACTTTCATGCCATACATGCAGGAAAAAATTCCATACACCATGTCTGGTAAGATATAACGTATATCTCAAGGCCCATCCCTGGTCGCCGCACCTCCTTTTGTTCGAAAAAGAACACATTTCGATTATTATCTGAGCCCAGGCGTAAATGAACGCAAAAAAAATGCACAGCGCCAATTGAAATTCAATTCCGAGCACATACGTCCAAAAGAATGTTCATTTCGTGCGAAAATAGAGTCTAAAAATGGTTTTTACATGATTCGAATGTTCCTCGGCGGCCATGAGTCGAATTACAAAAACCATTTTTAGACTTTATTTTCGCACGAAACAAAAATTTTTTTGAACCTATGTGTTCGGAATCGAATTTGAATTGGCGCTGTGCATTTTGTTATTGCATTTTCGACGCCTGGACTCTGATAATAATCGAAATCTGAAATCCTTCTTCGAACGAACGGATGTGGGCGACTAGGGATGGGCCTTAAGGTGCCACAGTAGTAGCATGTCCTATATATATTTTGTGACGTCAGAATCGTGAAATACGAGAAATTTCGTCGACAAATTGAGCCCAAACAAAGAAACGAATTTCATGGGCAATATTTTTTTATGGAAGCCTAAATTAATCTGTACTGCGCTTGCTTAGTGATTTTCAGCGTAGATTACCCAGTAATGTGTATTGCGAATAAATAAAAATGACAGGTCGTTTATACATATCCAACATGGCGGCATCAGAATCCCTGCAATCACCGACTTGTCGTATTATGATCGCATCTGGGAGATGAGAACATTTATCACTGGATCCAGGGAGCAAGCGCAGTGTAGAAATACCATAGAGATATTACCATAGAGGAGGTGAGACATACGGCCGCGTGTAAGTGGAAGCGTAGTTCGAATAAAAAGAGACAGAAAACCGATAATGGATAGCTTCCTCGTCTTTTAACGCATGCGCACTGAGTCTTTATAGCTGAGCGCTATAGCTGGACGCTATAAAGACTTAGTGCGCATGCGTTAAAAGACGAGGAAGCAATCCATTATCGGTTTTCTGTCTCTTTTTATTCGCACTACGCTGATTCGGTTGCCTCACCTCCTCTATGGTAATATCTCTATGAGAAATACACACACTTTTCAGGAAAACTCATTTCAACCGTCTGCGTCCCGTAAATAAGGCTCAATTTGTCGACGAAATTCCTCGTATTTGACGCCTCGGTATGACATATATCTATCGAAAATCTGTGAATTGACGGCAGTTCTGTGGCACCTTGAGATGTGTTTCTCGTGAATATAATTAGCTATTATAAAACAAAATGTTTAATAATTAATTTCTTTATTCATCTTTTTTAGTACAAATGGTTCAGTACAAGCCAGAAATCGACCTGTCCTATTTGCAGAAATATATTCTAAACTGAATGACCTATATCAATGTATTTATTATAAATTGAAAAAAAAATCTGAATATTTGGATATAAATTAAAAATTATCATTACTAGTATGTATATCTTAAGTCGTGTTATATCTAAAAAAAAAAAAAAGAAAAGAAAAAAATGATAGAACAGTTGCTTATAATATTAAGATTATTATCTATTATTGGTATATCTAAACGCTTGTAGTATTAATCTTATGATATGTGTATAGTACGAATAGCTACGTATATATAACATGTGATTTGTATAATACAAAGAATGTAAATATCGTAGTTTAAACCCAAAACATTATACTAAACTCATAATATAATTAAATAAATAAATATATTTTAAGAGCTGTGCTAATCCTAATATCTAATTATCATTCCAAGTTAGTAGCTCGTATTTGTGAGTATTTTGGATCTGTATTGATCGCAGCGTAAGGGGGAGGAAGGGGGAGGAAGTGGGAGGGTGGGCGGCCTCCTCCTTTCTCTTTTATTCCCGCCATCGTTAGTTGAACCGTTATTATTGCGTTTATGAGTAGAAATGAATAATAATGAATATGAATAATCTGTATCTGTATGGCGGCAATTGAAGATACACCTTATTGTTACAACATGCGGTGTATCTTGAATTGTCTGCCCATGGAGGCACGGATCGTGCCGCCGTTGGAGAAATTCATGGCATAATAAATTTCATTAGGATTAGCAATGGTATAACTGACCATACTTCAGATGTATAAAAGATCTTGGTGAGTTCTTGGTTGAGATTGTTTGCTTGAACAGCACATTGGGTTGTTTTACAAAATGTACTTCATGTTTATCTTGTTTCTTCATCTTCACAGGCGTTATACGGCTAGACAAACGGGCTTCTGTTCATCTTAAACAAGACCTCTTTAAAAATCTACAGAGATACGATTCTCACCAGAGACTGATGCGGTCAACGCACCTAGGAAACTGCTACCAGACAACTTGGCGCGATGGAGTATTTTGGAACTAGCATAAGTGTATAGTTTAGCCATGGTTGTATCAAGTCCGTAATTACGGTTACTCCGAAATCAGTTCCGGTATAATCTTGCCTCTAGTCTGAAAGTGATTCCGTTTAGAATGTTACTACACGGAACACAGAACTCTGGTTGTCAATAATTATCAGTCAGCAGACAACCGCAAGCTCTTCTACCATGGCAGCTCCATCCTGCTCTATGTGAGTTTGAAATCATTCTCCTTGCAACACCCCACTTGAGATGTATTAGATATAAATTTTAATTTTCAACTATCGCTTTAATATAGACTAGATATAGGAAGGTAGACAGGGGGGGAGGAGGAGGAGGAACACCTTAGTATATTTCAATGGTTTTCTCGAGAAGTTGAAAGAATAAATACATATAATAAAATCAATTTGGAATTAAACGAAAATCTCAATTTCAAATCCATTTCGGCACCCTTTCGAATCAAGCTAAAAATCTAGAAACTGTTTTCACGTCATTATACATCAGATGTAAAACGTGTGTTTAGTAATGATGATTATAAATTGGAATGATGATGAAATATTAGGATTAGCACAGCTCTTCATATACTCTTATCGGAATTTTAAAGGGCTACCCTCTAGTAGTGTGGAGATATTTCTAGCGGTCGCGTAGGGCGTTCTGACCTAGAAACTTCCTAGTGTGGTCCTCGACGTGATGGACCCAGATTATTTTGCAATAAAATAAAGTTTCAAACTACTTTTGTGTTGCTCAGTATTATTGATAGACTAGTAACAAATTGCTGAAATATCGTCAAACGTCTGGAGGGGTAGATGACGCGCCTTATTATTATTATACACAACCCCCGGATCATATTATTATTATAATACTTTTTTTCTTTTCTCTCAGTTATATAATACTCTTTCTAGTACCATAATTTCTCACCCGAATGCGCCACCAGCGTAAACTCACTTTCGCTTTCACTTTTACTTTTCATTTTCAGTGGCCTTCGTGACGTCATCGAGTGAACATGTGTCGCGGCGCTACGCTGCTCATTTTTTTTTTTTTTTCCCTTTGGCTTATCTCCTACGCTGCTCATGCAATGAGATCAAGAAACCTAAAGTCCCATATACATAGTATGTTGCCACATTCGCTACCTAAGGGTCCGATATACACAGGATATCGTACTTTCCGCAACTTAAAAATCGATCTTTGTTCAAAAACTCTCGATCAGATACTAGAGGCTATTCAAGCTAAAAATGAGCTCTAATTATCCACTAACCCAGCGCATGAAGTTGGCTAGTATTCCAATCGAGTGTATAATTCAAAATAATAGAATTCAACAATTTGTTTTCAGCTTCTGTAATTTAATTGGTTTCTCAAAATTGACTAAACATTCAATTGACTCATGTATCTTGCGCGTAAGACGGTATGTTATTGTTTTTTTCTTCCCTTTTTTTCTTTGTTCTTGATTGAGTCACGCGTCACACGTCTTCGATGGCTGGCTCGTGTTGTTTACGGATCTCAGCAAGCCTAATTTTCCCCCCCCCCCGCCCCCCGTGTTTACCTCGTTGCCGGCACTACGACTGACGTCAGTCTTCTCTCGGACCAGGCGCTGAGCGGACGTACCGCCGGTCGCAAGCTCGACGTATTTACGCTCACCTTTTCGTACATTCGTTAATAATATCAAACCGTAACTGCACTCGAGTTATGCCGTGTTTCCACCGAAAACCCAATAGTTTTAACTTGGTGCGGTCATTTTTTTAGTACACGGATGCAAATATGACGTATTTAGAACGATGGGCCACGTGCTCCATAGCTATAGCTGCCGCGCTGCATTGACAGTTTGACTACAACTACGGACTCTTCGTACAGGCTGTTCTAGGGCACGTTCGAGGTATGGTATAGTTTTTTTTGGATTTATTCTTTTCATCATACTTTCCACAGATAACTAACGATCAGTCATTCATCTCGTATAACTATGAACTACTCCTATTCGATCTTAATGTCGATATAATTGGACTACTGATTCGTTCGTAGGCACATACGTATTTCGAGAAGGGACGCTGATATACTTCGCGATGTATGTACTACGATCTGTGAGATACATGCCATCGCTACATCACATATTTTCTCACCGGTCAACTTTCGCGGATAAGATGCTACTCCACCTTATTAATATCAGGTAACGTGTCTTCTCCCCATTTCAATTCAGAAATGATTTATCAATTTATGAAGTCCGTATATATGTAACCGGAACTTGAATCCAGATTCAGATGAAGATGAAGAATACAAATACAAATGATATTGGAAGATCAATATGATGTATAACATTAAAACTCGAGAATTCATCGAGTATCCCTTTAATAGTAATAATATCGAGTCCACTCAGATTTTGACACGAAAAAAAAATCAACTGTCAGTAGTGTCGATAAAGCAATGCAAAGCCTACAAACAACGCTATATAAAATGACACGCCACGAACTAAAATAATATGAAACGAAATAACACAAACATAAACATGAACCAAAGAAAGAATAAAGTCGAAATGAAATCAGACGCAAGTGAATGAAAAAAAAAAGATTGAAAAACGTGTCGCATGGACAACAGTGGCTCTGTTAAAGCGGTTTAAAGGAGTATGAGACCCGAATACATTCGTAATACAAATATTATCGCTCATGATCGATACGATATTATATTAATTGTATTTTATGGTCTTTATCCTCTGCAAACTAGCTTTGTATAAAAATATGAAATTGGTCCGCAGGATGATATCGGGCGAGCCGGGGAATGGATTTTTTCACACACAGCGTCGAACGCCCGGAAAGACTCTGAAGATTCTTCCAGAGGAAGGATCCAACATTTTCTTCAAGATGCCGCACCACAAGGACAGCGTGGGAATGTCGCCGGCTGCTTCAGCGAACTAGTTTAATTAGAGTATATGGTATATACTATATAGTATATGGTATACTATATAGTATATACAATACAGTATATGATGTGTATCTAGAATGTGACTACCATATAGTATATTTTTTATAGTTTATAGTTTATAGTTTATATAATTTTGTGCTCTCCGCACTGTCATGAGTTTGATGTTATTGTACTTGACATAACATGTTATGTGAAGTATAATACGACACGCAGAGTAATATCTAGATGATATTTACAATAGGCATAAATTCACATTATAGATACACATTAGACTCTGTGATTATGTAGTATAAGATTGTATGATGAATGTAATTAGCTTATAAAATAAAACTCCCGAAACGATAATTAAATTATTATGTTTTGCGTATGATACCTTCTGTACATACGGCGGTCTTGCCTCCCTGGAGGGGCGGCAGGAGGGGGTGGGGGGTTTTTTTTATCCCCCATCCCCTCCGCGCCCCTCTAGGGAGGCAAGACCGTTTTTTTTTTGATCGCGGACGCGGCTTATGACTTTAGCTTTAATTATTATTATTATTACGTAGTCGTAGCTCGTATTTGTAAGTATTTTGGATCTGTATTGATCCCGTCGGAAGGGGAGGAAGGGGGAGGGTGGGTGGCCCCCCCCCCCCTTCCTCTTCTATCGCTCACATTGTTATTTCATGCGATATCATTAGGTTTATAACTCGTAAGCTGTATTATTATTCCTGGAGGAAGGGGGAGGAAGTGGGAGGGTGGGTGGCCTCCTCCTTCCTCTTTTATTCCTGCCATGGTTAGTTGAACCGTTATTATTGCGTTTATGAGTAGAAATGAATATTATTAATCTGTATTATCGATCTGTGCATCTTGTAGCTGATTAATGAACATTTGATGGTTTATGTTGTGTGTTACGTGTACGTGTACGTTACGTGAGTGCTACGCGTAATATATTACACGTATGACGATCGCATGTACAATTGTTTGAATTGAATAATCATGTTTATCCAATAAAAATGTATCATTATGAAAAATTGGCTCATAATCTTCAATTACTATCCTTCGAGATTCTAAATAATATTAATACTAAATAATGATATTTATTCAACAGTACGCAATGTTTCATTACTTTAGTACGTTCCCACGATTAGAAATCAAATTTTGGCAGAAAAGTATGAAAACAGCTGTCGTTATATCGCTATTATCTATATTTTCTACAGTGAGGAATCAATCTCCTAGAGATGAGCCGATGGCACCGGAGATTGAGATGCAACAATACACTATACGAAGTAAGCATGCGAGGAAAGTGTTGGCGCAGAGGATACTGGAGTTGTACGACGGAAAGAATTGGATGCAGACATTCTGGAGTCAAACGTGAGTCCAAGAGACATCATTATTATACTCTCTAAGATATTTATTGAAAATCTGTAAACATTTCGACTGCAAGCGTCAATCCACAGCATCTTCTTATAGACCTAGAAGTCGGACAGGTCATCATTTGATTTGGGACGGTAAAATTGATATTTCAACTCTTTTATGCACGATTAATTAGAAATCATATAATATCGCATATTTTCTTTGACAAATGAAAATCTATAATCTCTGAAATATTTTTTTTTTTTTTTTCCATGGGCTTATCTCCTGAATACTCTGAAATATTGAGAAAATCGAAAATTTGTGAAGGCCGGTCTACATCCACTTCCCCGCGGATACGGAAGTTAGAACGTAAACGTCTTATGTAGACCGGCCTTAATATTCATCGATGGTGTCCACGTGGCTCACTATTTTAGCTAGCCTTTTTTTTTTAATCAAATTTCCCTTCTATTTATACAAATATTTTATTCGCTCATGGGCCATGACCAGGAAAATATAGTAAGTTGGTAAACTGCTGCTAACTAGTTTCGGGTTGGTATCCCTGGAAAAAATAATCGTTCTTCCGGTCTAAGTCGCGATCTCATAGTCACGGGCCTAACGAGAGTAACGGATTTGTTTTCGGCTTTTGTCGAATCATTTCTTTTAATATTACGCGTTAGAGTCGAGAAATCGCCGGCTCCTTTCTCATAGAGGTTGTATCTTATTGTTTATCAGTCCACAACGATGTCCGCTGCGTATCTACGGACACGTGCAACGTGAGTACAACGTAACCTCTCTACATAACTTACCGTACATTGTAATTTCACGTATTTTGACGTAGACGTTGGATAATCATTTCAATTTCGTAAATCGGCATTTTGGTTCTTTTTTCTTTGCCATTTATTCGCTTAATATACAACTCCCCGAGGGTTGGCTGAACGTAGTTAGTCATAGTTTCTATTCATCGTGTTATGATAAGTTCGGCTATTTCTTGCTATATCTAATTGGCTTAGCATCTCGCTTGACGTTCCGCTGTCTAAGAAATTGTTAATAACGCTAGCGTGCCGCTGTTAGAAAATTTTCCATCTAGAGTATGGTATCGCTCGGTGATACTTAGTCTGGAGCTTAGTCCAGCTTGTATATTATATCGCTTTTACGGTGTTTGCTATCTAACCGGCGTGTTTACGTTTTTTTCATATGTCGCTGCGTCGCAAATTAGGCTCCGTAATGTAATATATATTTTTTTTTTTTTGTGATCAGTATTATTCCGACAGTTATTTCGAAATCATTATTCTGATGGTTATTTTTGCGTAATTCGACATCTCATATAATATTTATTTTCTCTGTATCGCCAAGCAATATTATTATTAGTTCTAATCTTTTTTTTTTTTTGTTTTTTTTTTTTTTGTCTACCTCTTTGTCAAGGTGGGAGATTGCGACATTGAAAACAAAAGACTATTTTACATTGTATTTGCGACTTTTATTCGATGAATAGCGTTATCATTCTATAAATAAGAAGTTATTTAACGTAGGTAAAACCGGCCCTAATGGAATAAATAACTGTTGAATTTCGATAGCCATGAAGTTTCATGCCAGTTGGACTTTTTCTCTCGACTTGTCTGGACCGGTCGGTGGTGGGTATTTATATTCATCCTTCGTTATTTAACGTAAATTCTTTATTTCATCGTGTAATAACATCGAGTCCAGATTACATTTTTCATAAATATAATTCAATCGGATCGAAAATACGTTTTATATTTTATACGGTAAAAATCCGGGGAAATGACGGGTGAGAAAAAAAAATGGCGATCGCGCATACCGCTATCTTCGTCGAAACGGTGAGCGGAAGAATGATTAGCTCGAGTAAATTTAAGTTTTAATCTTTCATTTTATTATCACGCGTTTGAATTGAGAAATCTGCGTCTCCTTGCTCATTAACGTTGTATCTTATTGTTTTTCAGCCCACAACGATGTCCGCAGCGAATCTAGTCGCGCTATGCGGGCCAGGGACACGTGCAACGTAAGTACAACATAACCTCTTCACATAACCTCTTCACATAACTTACCGTACATTGTAAGGTCACGTATTTTTTCGTAGTCGTTGTGGATAATCATTTCAATTTCGTATATCGGCATTTTTGTCCTTTTTTTATTTTTGCCACCCTACTCGAGTTAATTATCGACAAAGACTGTCGCCAGTCCCCAGTCCATTCAATAATTCTCATTTTTCAAAGTCACTTTCTCAATATTCGATCGCGTTCGCAGAGATAACTCGTCAAATCTCATTCTATGGGCGTTAACCGCGTAACGCGGGTATAAGCAGGTGTAAGCTTGTCCCGATTGGTTCTAATTTCTTTTACTTTTGATTTTTTATTTTCCTATATTTTTCATCATCTCCAGACTAATACTATATACGTTATCGGTGAAGTTATATTACACAAGCCGTCGGGGAGGCACCATTTCCTCTATCATAGATTCGATTCGACGTAACGTACCCGAACGCACGCTCACATACTTGGATTCGTTGACATATTTTATGCCTCAGGTCGACCGGCCAGAGACAGAACCGCTGTAAGCTCTCTGTTAATGTACACCGGGGTCTACCGCTCCTTTGTTTTTGGTGGATTCGCGCGAGCGAATCTAACGGAACAATTTCTTTGATAAAACCTTAATTCTTTGTAGCGTTTCAATAATTTCAATTCCAGAAATTTCCTGGAATTATATGTATCATAGATTTGTTAATATTCGGGTATGGTAGACACCGAGTGATCGCCAGTTGTCTAGACTCTGGAAGATACGGACCGATTTGTGCCTATGTGATTTCGACGTAAAAGAAAGAGTCAAAAGTCATAAGGATTTAACGGAGGCTTGCGGCGGTGTGTTGGCACGCCGAGAGTTGTACAGGAGGTGGCTTTTGCCATCGTTTGTGTTTCTCTCAGCCTTCCACGGTTTTCGCGGTTGGCTCGTAGCGTACAATTTACAACGCATCTCTTTTATTGCATCATTGATCGACGGCGCTACGGAGAGGATGACGCGTGAGAGTCGCCGCTGTCTCGGTTTCATCCGATTCAGTGGCTACCCTGACTTTGTTCCATATCACTAGACTGTCATCCCGCACTTCGGGTGCAAGCGGTGAAATCAGCCGTGGTTGACAACTCGAGTGTGGAATAGATCTGAGTTCTCCGTCGCGTCCCGATCCCGCGGCCCGGTTTATTCTAACGTAGCTTTTTTTTCTGCGCGGGTACACCGGGGTTAGGAAATAAACTTCTCATACGCCCGTTGGTGTCTTGTTTTATTTTTTGTCTTTTATTTTTTATTTTTCATTCTTTATTTTCTCTTCTCTTAAAGACTTGATATATGGCACAAAGTTGCAAAGCTGCTAATTCAGATTGCTATTAATGAAAGAGCCTGCCTAAGGGATAGGCAAGCCTGCTTATACACCGATAGGACTGGTTTAGAATTCGCGTTACAGGTGAAATAATCCTCGCATGATCGAGGGAGTTTCGATCAACTATTTGATTCGGAAGTTAGAGCCGTCGTAGAAAAACGTATCGATATGCGAAATAAGAAAGAATTTCCGACTTCTTCCAAAAATCTCTTTCGATAATAACGATCGAGATAAAACCAACGAGATGCAATGTTATAGATCCCCTGCATCCACAATGATATGGGACATAGATATAATGTAGATGATAATTTTTTCCGTACATCCTTCTCATGCCTGTCCGTTTCTCTATGTTTCATGTGTGTCTTGCTCCATGCTGCTTCAAAAAACTTCTTCGTGACCGAGTTGCATGGAAAGCTGACTTTGAAGCTTGGACCAGGTGCATCTGTCGAGTATCCTGGGAAAAGAGGAGCAGGTGAGAGAGAGAGGGATAGCGATAGAGATCAGATAGACATACGAACAGATTTTTATTTCCGTTCGTAACAATATTGAACATTATTACGGCAAATAGTCCTTGCATAAAAACACGCACAGATGAAGAGAACGTACATTTGAAAAACAATGAATTTCAGAGATCAACCAAAAATTACAGGTGTAATTATTATTTCAGATTACATAATTGCGTTCGCCGCAGGCTGGAGATCTTTACTCTGCATCGACGATGGCGGATACAGTGGTGGGAGGAAAGGGAAGGCGATTCAACGATCGAGTCTCCGATATGGAATCCCCAAAGCCGTCTTTATATTCGCACATCTGATGCGGGGGTCTGAGACGACCAATTGGTTCATGGAAGTTCAACTTCCCTTCTCTAGTGTCAATAATGGGTATACTCCTCCGACCAGAAGTCGATCTCTGACGGTATTGGTGAGTTCCATCGTAGTTCCTCCTGTCTTTATTGCAACATAGTAGTTCTTTTCAATGTTTGGCAGAGTTCAAACAGTTTTTAGCCTTTTACCAGTTATTCAGAGTTCAATGACGGAGTACTAACGCTCTTTTCAAGAGAAGATGTATTCAGAGTTGATTGTCGTTCGTCAAGGTCTACAGATTCGACAAGATTCACGTGTAACATCGAATCTTCACCTCGTTCATATGGTTATCGGGCTGTCTAGACATGATGTGGGAGCAGTTATGGAGCATCATGGCCACCCGACTGACAAATCTCCTCTCGTCGGAGCAACCGTTGTCACAGATCAGCAGGACATCCGCATTTTCCCTGGAAATACTTTCACGGCGACTCTGTTCCACCGGGTAGCCAGGAATGGGATGCAGACGCCCTACTACTAATATATCTGCAGGTAAATACCAATATTCACGCGATGCGTTTTATACTTGTATATCTTAGCGAAGGGTGAGTCTAGGAGTGTACAGAATACTAGTTCTAAATTCAATAACTTTTATTTTCTTCAATAACAAAGTCCAATTTAAGAGTAGGCAATGTTTCGTTACTATAGTACTTTTCCACGCTTGGAAAACGAATTTTGGAAGAAAAGTATGAAAATAGCTGTCGTTATATTGCTTTTATAACAACCTTTCTGCTTGCTCTACTATATGTACCCCTCTCTCTCTCTCTACCTAATTCAAGTTGGGCTATAAACTTCCTCTCCGCCTACCCTGCATACTGTACTGTAAATGCAGGGTAGGCTTTGTCCAACATTTCAATGGATGAAAATAAAAATATCTATCAATCTTTTATCTCTATTTTCTACAGTGAGGAATCGATCTTTTCGAGATGAGTCGATGGCAACGGAGATTGAGATGCGGATCCGAAGAAATCACACAACAATACACCATACGAAGTACGCATGCGAGGAAAGTGTTGGCGCAGAGGATACTCGAGTTGTAGGACGAAAGGAATTGGATGCAGACATTCTGGAGTCAAACGTGAGTCCAAAAGACATCATTATATACTCTCTAAGATATATTTATAGAAAATCTGAAAAGATTTCAACTGTAAACGTCAATCCACAGCATGATCTTATAGACCGAGAAGTCTAACAGTTCATCATTTGATTTGGGACGGTAAAATTGATATTTCATCTCCTCTATGTACGATTATTGAGAAATCATATAATGTCGAATATTTTCCTCGATAAATGAAAATTTATCAAGTCTCAAGTATTGAGAACTTCTTTCGGAAGTATATTGAAACGCTAATAAATATATTCGTATCGTATGAGAGGAAAGTGCAGAATCTTTTTAGAGTCGGTTTTTATTCTCAATCACAGCCAAATTTTCGAACTTTTCCGTTTGACAAATTGTGTCACACGTCCCTGAGATCGATCACTCAGGGACCAGGACGTGATTTTACGACCACGGTCCTGAGGCTGGCGTCTCATGTAGAACCAAAACTGAAAAACGTTTCCATGTGTTGCGTGTATGTACAGTAAAGGCCGGTCTGCATCCAATTCCCCGCGGATACGGGAACGGGAAATAAAAATCTCTTTTTCGCCTCAAAACTCGCGATTTATTAGTCCTAGGGGTATATATTTCTTATCAAACGAAAGAGCGTCTCGCGCGCTTCAAGAAAAGGCCGCACATCGATACTCTCCGTCGATCCGAAGTAGATTGAAGGTTAATTGAAGGATCTAGCGTCCGTTCGAGGTCGATTTGGGGATGAACATCTCTTTTCCGGCTCAAAATCCGCGATTTATTAAACATGAACATGCACGTCCTATGTAGATCGGCCTCAATGTTCATCGATGGTGTCCGCGTGGCTCACTATTTTAGCTAGCCTTTTTTTTAAATCAAATTTCCCTTCTACAAATATTTCATTTGCCCATGACCAGGAAAATCTAGTAAGTTGGTAAACTGCTGCTAACTAGTTTCGGGTTGGTATCCCTGGAAAAAATAATCGTTCTTCCGGTCTAAGTCGCGATCTCATAGTCACGGGCCTAACGAGAGTAACGGATTTGTTTTCGGCTTTTGTCGAATCATTTATTTTAATATTACGCGTTAGAGTCGAGAAATCGCCGGCTCCTTTCTCATAGAGGTTGTATTTTATTGTTTATCAGTCCACAACGATGTCCGCTGCGTATCTACGGACACGTGCAACGTGAGTACAACGTAACCTCTCTACATAACTTACCGTACATTGTAATTTCACGTATTTTGACGTAGACGTTGGATGATCATTTCAATTTCGTAAATCGGCATTTTGGTTCTTTTTTCTTTGCCATTTATTCGCTTAATATACAACTCCCCGAGGGTTGGCTGAACGTAGTTAGTCATAGTTTCTATTCATCGTGTTATGATAAGTTCGGCTATTTCTTGCTATATCTAATTGGCTTAGCATCTCGCTTGACGTTCCGCTGTCTAAGAAATTGTTAATAACGCTAGCGTGCCGCTGTTAGAAAATTTTCCATCTAGAGTATGGTATCGCTCGGTGATACTTAGTCTGGAGCTTAGTCCAGCTTGTATATTATATCGCTTTTACGGTGCTTGCTATCTAACCGGCATGTTTACGTTTTTTTTCATATGTCGCTGCGTCGCAAATTAGGCTCCGTAATGTAATATATATATTTTTTTTTTGTGATCAGTATTATTCCGACAGTTATTTCGAAATCATTATTCTGATGGTTATTTTTGCGTAATTCGACATCTCATATAATATTTATTTTCTCTGTATCGCCAAGCAATCTGATTATTTATTAGTTTTAGTCTTTTTTTTTTTTTCTGTTTGCCTCTTTGTCAAGGTGGGAGATTGCGACATTGAAAACAAAAGACTATTTTACATTGTATTTGCGACTTTTATTCGATGAATAGCGTTATTATTCTATAAATAAGAAGTTATTCAACGTAGGTGAAACCGGCCCTAATGGAATAAATAGCGGTTGAATTTCGATAGCCATGAAGTTTCATGCCAGTTGGAATTTTTCTCTCGACTTGTCTGGACCGGTCGGTGGTGGGTATTTATATTCATCCTTCGTTATTTAACGTAAATTCTTTATTTCATCGTGTAATAACATCGAGTCCAGATTACATTTTTCATAAATATAATTCAATCGGATCGAAAATACGTTTTATATTTTATACGGTAAAAATCCGGGGAAATGACGGGTGAGAAAAGAAAATGGCGATCGCGCATACCGCTATCTTCGTCGAAACGGTGAGCGGAAGAATGATTAGCTCGAGTAAATTTAAGTTTTAATCTTTCATTTTATTATCACGCGTTTGAATTGAGAAATCTGCGTCTCCTTGCTCATTAACGTTGTATCTTATTGTTTTTCAGCCCACAACGATGTCCGCAGCGAATCTAGTCGCGCTATGCGGGCCAGGGACACGTGCAACGTAAGTACAACATAACCTCTTCACATAACCTCTTCACATAACTTACCGTACATTGTAAGGTCACGTATTTTTTCGTAGTCGTTGTGGATAATCATTTCAATTTCGTATATCGGCATTTTTGTCCTTTTTTTTATTTTTGCCACCCTACTCACGTTAATTATCGACAAAGACTGTCGCCAGTCCCCAGTCCATTCAATAATTCTCATTTTTCAAAGTCACTTTCTCAATATTCAATCGCGTTCGCAGAGATAACTCGTCAAATCTCATTCTACGGGCGTTAACAGCGTAACGCGGGTATAAGCAGGTGTAAGCTTGTCCCGATTGGTTCTAATTTCTTTTACTTCTGATTTTTTATTTTCCTATATTTTTCATCATCTCCAGACTAATACTATATACGTTATCGGTGAAGTTATATTACACAAGCCGTCGGGGAGGCACCATTTCCTCTATCATAGATTCGATTCGACGTAACGTACCCGAACGCACGTTCAGATACTTGGATTCGTTGACATATTTTATGCCTCAGGTCGACCGGCCAGAGACAGAACCGCTGTAAGCTCTCTGTTAATGTACACCGGGGTCTACCGCTCCTTTGTTTTTGGTGGATTCGCGCGAGCGAATCTAACCGAACAATTTCTTTGATAAAACCTCAATTCTTTGTAGCGTTTCAATAATTTCAATTCCAGAAATTTCCTGGAATTATATGTATCATAGATTTGTTAATATTCGGGTATGGTAGACACCGAGTGATCGCCAGTTGTCTAGACTCTGGAAGATACGGACCGATTTGTGCCTATGTGATTTCGACGTAAAAGAAAGAGTCAAAAGTCATAAGGATTTAACGGAGGCTTGCGGCGGTGTGTTGGCACGCCGAGAGTTGTACAGGTGGTGGCTTTTGCCATCTTTTGTGTTTCTCTCGGCCTTCCACGGTTTTCGCGGTTGGCTCGTAGCGTACAATTTACAACGAATCTCTTTTATTGCATCATTGATCGACGGCGCTACGGAGAGGATGACGCGTGAGAGTCGCCGCTGTCTCGGTTTCATCCGATTCAGTGGCTACCCTGACTTTGTTCCATATCACTAGACTGTCATCCCGCACTTCGGGTGCAAGCGGTGAAATCAGCCGTGGTTGACAACTCGAGTGTGGAATAGATCTGAGTTCTCCGTCGCGTCCCGATCCCGCGGCCCGGTTTATTCTAACGTAGCTTTTTTTTCTGCGCGGGTACACCGGGGTTAGGAAATAAACTTCTCATACGCCCGTTGGTGTCTTGTTTTATTTTTCATCTTTTATTTTTTATTTTTCATTCTTTATTTTCTCTTCTCTTAAAGACTTGATATATGGCACAAAGTTGCAAAGCTGCTAATTCAGATTGCTATTAATGAAAGAGCTTACCTAAGGGATAGGCAAGCCTGCTTATACACCGATTGGACTGGTTTAGAATTCGCGTTACAGGTGAAATAATCCACGCATGAGCGAGGGAGTTTCGATCAACTATTTGATTCGGAAGTTAGAGCCGTCGTAGAAAAACGTATCGATATGCGAAATAAGAAAGAATTTCCGACTTCTTCCAAAAATCTCTTTCGATAATAACGATCGAGATAAAACCAACGAGATGCAATGTGATAGATCCCCTGCATCCACAATGATATGGGACATAGATATAATGTAGATGATAATTTTTTCTGTACATCCTTCTCATGCCTGTCCGTTTCTCTATGTTTCATGTGTGTCTCGCTCCATCCTGCTTAAAAAAAATTCTTTGTGACCGAGTTTCATGGAAAGCTGACATCGAAGCTTGGACAAAGGTGCATCTGTCGAGTATCCTGAGTAAAGAGGAGAAGGTGAGAGAGAGAGATTAGATTAGACTAGATTCAACTTTATTATGCCATAGCCTGTTTCTAGGTCGAAAGGCAAGAACAAAACAAAGTACAAATAGCAAAGTAATAAAGCATAATAACATAAAAATAACAAAAAAGTAATGAACCATAATAACAATATTGAACATTACTACGGCAAATAGTCGTTGCATAAAAGCGCGTAAAGATGAAGTGAACGTACATTTGAAAAAAAATGGATTTTAGAGATAAACCAGAAATTACAGGTGTAATTATTATTTCAGATTACGTAATTGCGTTCTACGCAGGCTGGAAATCTCTACTCTGCATCGACGGCGGCGGATACAGCGGTGGGGCGAAAGGGAATGGCGATTCAACGATCGAGTCTCGGATATGGAATCCCCAAAGCCATCTTTATATTCGCACATCTGATGCGAGGATTTGAGACGACGAATTGCTTCATGGAAGTTCAACGGCCCTTCTCTAGTTTCAATAATGGGTATACTCATTCGGCCAGACGTCGATCTCTGACGGTATTAGTGAATTCCATCGTAGTTCCTCCCGTCTTTATTGCAATATAGTGGTTCTTTTCAATGTTTTCCAGAGTTCTAACAGCTTTGAGCTTCTTACCAGTCATTCAGAGTTAAATGTCGGAGTACCAACGCTCTTTTCAAGTTATATAGAAATTCTTCTCAGATTGCACAGAGTTGTAACAACTTCGAGCACGAATTTTTGATATTATACCCTTGCCTAACTACTCGAAAAAGTCTAACAATTCACGAATGAAAAAAAAATACCAACTCTGTGTAACGCGAGCTACGTCGTGTAATTGAACTTCAGGTGTCGACGCAACAGAATCAATTTGCAAACTATTTCTGAAGGATAAACCCTTGATAATTATTCAACAGTATGCAATGTTCCATTACCATAGTACTTTTCCACCCTTGGAAAAGGAATTTTGATAGAAAGAGATGAGAAGAGCTTTCGTTATTTCGCTATTATCTTTATTTCCTACCATGAGAAATCAATTTTTTCCAGACGAGCTGAAGGATAAGAAGATCGAAGGATAAGAAGTCTGGACTCGAAGAAATCACACAACAAGATAACATACGAAGAAAGCACGCGAGGAAACTGTTGACGCAGAGGATACTCGAGTTGTACGACGGAAAGAAGAGGATCCAGACATTATGGATTCAAACACGAAAACCTCTTCCACTACAAATAGACGGAGCATAAGTTGGCGCCACTTTTACTTGTATAAAAGTCTACTTCACATCCATGGACTACGAGAATAACGCTGTTTATTCAAGACTGTCTGTTGCTAGACTAGAATCCATCCAATAAGCGATTGGTATTTCGATCCAGCCACAAGTCAATCTCTGACGATATTAGTGAATTTTATCATAGTTTCTCGCGTCTTTATTGCAGCACAGAAGTTTTTTTCAATGTTCTTGAGAGTCTCAAACTTTGAGCTCAATACCAGCCATTCAGAGTTGATTGTCGTTCGTCAAGGTCTACAGATTCTACAAGATTTACGTATAGCATCGAATCTTCACCTCGTTCATAGTGAAAATTATTTCACTATATCTTTCTCATGTATTGCTGTGAAGAACGATCGTTTTTCCTACTTTCTAATTGATTCAATCAGGTATTATCTTTCATGAGAAACTATTCATTCATTGAAATTTGACTAATACTCGTTACATTTTACAGGTCTTATAGGTTCCACGATATCCACCAATTTAATTGTTTTCATGCCTTTCTATTATTTCTTCTCCCTTGTGTAATTAATATTATTACTAACCGTTTCTTTTTTCAATGATTCATAACTATCCTAAAAATTATTTACGTGGTCCTCTGTAAATCATTTCGCTGTATCTTTCTTATGTATTGCTGCAAAGAATGATCGTTTGTGCTTCTTTCTAATTATTTCATTTATTGTCGTTCGTTGAAACTGTTCATATGGGTGGGGGCCAAAATTTCGAAAGACCAATATTTCGAATGACCAATATTTCGAATTTTAAAATAGCGATGGTACGAAATTCAAAAAGGCCAGTTTAGAGAAGGCCTATCAAGTAGTAACTAAAAAATTACGTATATCGAAATGTAGAAAGATATTTGTACTAAAATAAAAAATTGGAACGGTCAGAATTGCGAAAGACGAAATATCTAATTGAAAATATAACGAAACGTCTGACAATTCGAATATCAATATTTCGAATTGTCGAGACTTCGAATCTTCACGTATTCGAATATATTTTAGCGACAGACCGAAAATTCGAAAGGTCAGAATCTCGAATCTTTCATACGGTTTTTTGGATGATGTTTCAATAAACAATAAAAATTTTGATCCAAATTCATCTCCGCAGAGAAAATACGTTCGAAATATTATTTTTCGAAGTTTAAATCTTTCGAGATTTTGGTCTTTCGAACTTCTGGTCTCTAAAGATTAAAAATTTAGAAATATTGACTTTATACATTTATATTTTCTTCATTATACTTATTCAGTGTAAAAATTATCAGAAAATACATTTTCGAATAAACCAGCGTTCTGACAGGTGACCGCCTGCTGAATAAGTCATTCGAAGAAATGATCTTTCGAAAATAAGAATTTCGAATTAATTTGTCTCTCGTTATTTTTGTGTTCAACTTTTTAATATTCGAATTTTTGGCCGTTCTGAATACTGATCTTTCGAAATATCGACCCCCACCCTGTTCATATATCGAAATATGAATAATGCTCCTTATACTCTACAGCTCCGACAGATTTTACAGGCTCTTCAAGTTCTTCAAGTTCCATAGGATCTGCGTCTGTTTCATCGCAGATTGCTATTGCTGCGACAGGATGATTGCTCAACCGACCGCGGGCTTCATCGATTCAATATCGAAACAGCATTATCGTTCGACCGACAGCTCAATCGACATTTTCAATACTCTGGATGCAGGGATCTTGCCTCCGATCTGGTTGCAGTGTTGCACCAAATGCATAGGCGACCGGTATCCAAGACCACATAGCTTGTCATTCATGAATAATCAACCAACACAATGGCGAGCTTTGTAGTATATCAGCTGAAAATTGTACTCGATTATAGATATCGAAACGCATTTCATAATCATCAGATACACAGAGGGTACGTCACTCTAGATGCAGCAAAGTTTGTTCTCATAATCGCAATGATAATCTCTCGACGTTTCAGAACCGAAGAGGAAAAATGAGACCTGGATAGTCAACGTATCATATGGTTATCGGGCTGTTTAGACACGATGCGGGAGCAGTTATGGAGCATCATGGCCACCCCCGACTGACAAATCTCCTCTCGTCGGAGCAGCCGTTGTCACAGATGAGCAGGATATCCGCATTTTCCCTGGAAATACTATCACGGCGACTCTGTTCCACCGGGTAGCCAGGAATGGGATGCAGATGCCCTACTAATGATATATCTGAAGGTAAATACTAATATTGACGCGATGCGTTTTATACTTGTATATCTTAGCGAAGGGTGAGTCTAGGAGTGTACAGAATACTAGTTCTAAATTCAATAACTTTTATTTTCTTCAATAACAAAGTCCAATTTAAGAGTAGGCAATGTTTCGTTACTAAAGTATTTTTCCATGCATGGAAAACGAATTTTGGAAGAAGAGTATGAAAACAGCTGTCGTTATATCGCTATTATAGCAACCTGTCTGCTTGCTCTGTACTACATGTACCCCTCTCTCTCTCTCTCACCACCTTGCTTACTCTCTCCTTACCTTACTTTAGTTATCTTTGCAAACATAATTGTAATAAAAATAAAGTAATTTTCTAATTTCTAATTTTCTCTCGACATAAGTTAAGTTAGGCTATAAGCTTCCTCTCCGCCTACCCTGCATACTGTACTGTAAATGCAGGGTAGGCTTTGTCCTACATTGTAATGGATGAAAATGAAAATATCTATCTATCTATTATCTTTATTTTCTACAGTGAGGAATCAATCTTTTCCACATGAGCCGATGGCAACGGAGATTGAGATGCGGATCCGAAGAAATCACACAACAATACACTATACGAAGTAAGCATGCGAGGAAAGTGTTGGCGCAGAGGATACTGGAGTTGTACGACGGAAAGAATTGGAAGCAGACATTCTGGAGTCAAACGTGAGTTCAAGAGACATCATTATTATACTCTCTAAGATATTTATTGAAAATCTGGAAACATTTCAACTGTAAGCGTCAATCCACAGCATCTTCTTATAGACCTAGAAATCGGACAGGTCATGATTTGATTTGGGACGGTAAAATTGATATTCCATCTCCTTTATGTATGATTATTGAGAAATCAGAGAGAAAAGTGCAGAATCTCTTCAGAGTCGGTTTTTATTCTCAATCACAGCCAAATTTTGGAACTTTTCCGTTTGACAAATTGTTTCACACGTCCCTGAGATTAATCACTCAGGGACCGGGACGTAATTTTGTGACCACGTCCCCGAGGCTGGCGTCCCATGTAGAACCGAAACTGAAAAACGTTTCCATGTATTGCGTGTATGTACAGTAAAGGCCGGTCTACATCCAATTCCCCGCGTATACGGGAACGGGAAATAAAAATCTCTTTTTCGGCTCAAAATCCGCGATTTATTAAACGGGAACGTAAACATAAACATCTTATGTAGACCGGCCTCAATGTTCATCGGTGGTGTCCCCGTGGCTCACTATTTTAGCTAGCCTTTTTTTTTTAATCAAGTTTCCCTTCTACAAATATTTTATTTGCCCATGACCAGAAAAATCTAGTAAGTTGGTAAACTGCTGCTAACTAGTTTCGGGTTGGTATCCCTGGAAAAAAGAATCGTTTTTCCGGTCTAAGTCGCGATCTCATAGTCACGGGCCTAACGAGAGTAACGGATTTGTTTTCCCCTTTCGTCGAATCATTTATTTTAATATTATGCGTTAGAATCGAGAAATCGCCGGCTCCTTTCTCATTGAGGTGGTATCTTATTGTTCATCAGTCCACAACTATGTCCTCTGCGTATCTAGTCGCGCTGTGCGGAACGGACACGTCAAACGTAAGTACAACGTAACCTCTTCAAATAACTTACCTTACATTGTAATTTCACGTATTTTGACGTAGACGTTGGACAATCATTTCGATTTTCGTAAATCGGTATTTTCGTTCTTTTTTTTTTTTTGCCACCTACTCGCTCGATATACAACTCCCTGAGGGTTGGCTGAACGTAGTTAGTAATAGTTTCAAGTTGTACTATTCGTTCTATTCAATTTCTTTGTTCTATCCGATCTGTTTTATATCTTGAAACTCAGCCTGGAAAGTAGTCCAGCTTGTGTATATTATATCGCTTGTACGGCGCTCGCTAGCTAACCGGCGTGTTTACTTTTTTTTTTTTTTTACATATATCGCTGCGTCGCAAATAAGGCTCGGTAATGTGATATTCTTTTTTTTTCTGATCAGTATTATTCCAACCGTGATTTCGAAATCATTATTCTAACGTATTATTTTGAAGATTATTTTTGTGTAATTCGATATCTCATACAATATTTATTTCCTCTGTATCGCCAAGCAATCTTATTATTATTTTCAATCTTATTTTTATTTTTTTTTATTTTGTTTTGACGCCTCTTTGTCAAGGTGAGATTGTGATCTTGTGATTCAACAATCATTATCTAATGGCCGGTTTCACCAACTAACTTTATTCAGAGATTAAACTCTTATTCAATGAAAAAAAAAAGGACTATTTTACATTGTATTTGCGACTTTTATTCGATGAATAGCGTTATTATTCTATAAATAAGAAGTTATTGAACGTGGGTAAAACCGGCCCTAATGGAATAAATAAATGTTGAATTTCGATAGCCATGAAGTTTCATGCCAGTTGGAATTTTTCTCTCGACCTGTCTGGACCGGTCGGTGGTGGGTATTTATATTCATCCTTCGTTATTTAACGTAAATTCTTTATTTCATCGTGTAATAACATCGAGTCCAGATTACATTTTTCATAAATACAATTCAATCGGATTGAAAATACGTTTTATATTTTACACGGTAAAAATGCGGGGGAATGACGGGTGAAAAAAAAAAATGGCGATCGCGCATACCGCCATCTTCGTCGGCACGGTGCACGGAAGAATGATTATCTCGAGTGAATTTAAGTTCTAATCTTTCATTTTATTATCACGCCATTGAATTGAGAAATCTGCGTCTCCTTGCTCATTAACGTTGTATCTTATTGTTTTTCAGCCCACAACGATGTCCGCAGCGAATCTAGTCGCGCTATGCGGGCCAGGGACACGTGCAACGTAAGTACAACATAACCTCTTCACATAACTTACCGTACATTGTAAGGTCACGTATTTTTTCGTAGTCGTTGTGGATAATCATTTCAATTTCGTATATCGGCATTTTTGTCCTTTTTTTTTATTTTTGCCACCCTACTCACGTTAATTATCGACAAAGACTGTCGCCAGTCCCCAGTCCATTCAATAATTCTCATTTTTCAAAGTCACTTTCTCAATATTCAATCGCGTTCGCAGAGATAACTCGTCAAATCTCATTCTACGCGCGTTAACCGCGTAACGCGGGTATAAGCAGGTGTAAGCTTGTCCCGATAGGTTCTAATTTCTTTTACTTTTGATTTTTTATTTTCCTATTTTTTTCATCATCTCCAGACTAATACGATATACGTTATCGGTGAAGTTATATTACACACGCCGCCGGGTAGGCACCATTTACTCTATCATAGATTCGATTCGACGTTACGTACCCGAACGCACGTTCAGACACTTGGATTCGTTGACATATTTTATGCCTCAGGTCGACCGGCCAGAGACAGAACCGCTGTAAGCTCTCTGTTAATGTACACCGGGGTCTACCGCTCCTTTGTTTTTGGTGGATTCGCGCGAGCGAATCCAACGGAACAATTTCTTTGATAAAACCTCAATTCTTTGTAGCGTTTCAATAATTTCAATTCCAGAAATTTCCTGGAATTATATGTATCGTAGATTTGTTATTATTCGGGTATGGTAGACACCGAGTGATCGCCAGTTGTCTAGACTCTGGAAGATACGGACCGATTTGTGCCTATGTGATTTCGACGTAAAAGAAAGAGTCAAAAGTCATAAGGATTTAACGGAGGCTTGCGGCGGTGTGTTGGCACGTCGAGAGTTGTACAGGCGGTGGCTCTTGCCATCTTTTGTGTTTCTCTCGGCGTACCACGGTTTTCGCGGTTGGCTCGTAGCGTACAATTTACAACGAATCTCTTTTATTGCATCATTGATCGACGGCGTTACGGAGAGGATGACGCGTGAGAGTCGCCGCTGTCTCGGTTTCATCCGATTCAGTGGCTACCCTGACTTTGTTCCATATCACTAGACTGTCATCCCGCACTTCGGGTGCAAGCGGTGAAAGCAGCCGTGGTTGACAACTCGAGTGTGGAATAGATCTGAGTTCTCCGTCGCGTCCCGGTCCCGCGGCCCGGTTTATTCTAACGTAGCTTTTTTTTCTGCGCGGGTACGCCGGGGTTAGGAAATAAACTTCTCATACGCCCGTTGGTGTCTTGTTTTATTTTTTATCTTTTATTTTTTATTTTTTATTTTTCATTCTTTATTTTCTCTTCTTTCCAAGACCTGTTATATTGCACAAAGTTGGAAAGCTGCTAATTCAGATTGCTATTAATGAAAGAGAGCTTACCTAAGGGATAGGCAAGCCTGCTTATACACCGATTGGACTGGTTTAGAATTCGCGTTACAGGTGTAATAATCCTCGCATGAGCGAGGGAGTTTCGATCAACTATTTGATTCGGAAGTTGGGGCCGTCGTAGAAAAACTTATCGATATGCGAAATAGGAAAGAATATCCGACTTCTTCCAAAAATCTCTTTCGATAATAACGATCGAAATAAAATCAACGAGATGTAATTTCATAGATCTCCTGCATCCACAATGATATGGGACATAGATATAATGTAGCCGATAATTTGTTCCGTTCATGCTTCTCATGCCTGTCCGTTCATCTATGTTTCATGTGTGTCTTGCTCCATCCTGCTTCAAAAAAATTCTTTGTGACCGAGTTGCATGGAAAGCTGTCGGCGAAGCTGGGGCAAAAGCTGCGTCTGTCGAGGATCCTGGAGAAGAAGGGATGAAAACGAACATCCGAGTACAAAATGCTACAGATGCTGCTGAATGCATGGGAACGGATTCCAGAGGCACATCATCAAATCCAATGTCACCGATGAGTGCATAAAAGGTAAACAGCAATTTCCATTGCATTGTGCCTTCTTAATGAAGTTCAATTATTGTCTGACTCGAACTGCCACCTACGTATATGATTTCCAACGTTTATTTTTTTTATGTGAAAATATCGCTATGAAAATGATATGAATGTAAAATAAATCTTCTGCTTCTATATTATGTTTCTATTAGATTGTCTTTAACCAGACATGGACAGGAATGATTATGCGGGGACTATACCAAAATGTAGCGAGCAGGTAAGATTGCAATATCTTTTGATTATTAATCTCCTTAGCGAATATGTAAACCCAACATAGTGTAACATATCATGTCAACGAATCTTGATTCTCTTTTATATCGAAATATTGAAAATACCTAGACAGGATTCTTGAACTTGATCAGCTTATTCCTGTATTTAAATTCAAATATATCGGGATTTTAATATTTTTCTTTCCATTTTCAGCAAACCTCTTCAGGTCACTGCACGAAGACTGATTAATGATCAGTGATGAATTAGGGACGTTCTCATCGTCTCACTAGAGCAGTTTTGCTGGGAAAGATTTGATAGAGCGATGACCGATGATAAGTATGAAATTTCTTGATATATATAATCTATTCCCTTGTATATTTTACAGCTCTTACGGGTCTTACAAGTCTTATAGGTTCCACGAGGTCTGCGAATTTTATTGTTTCCAGGCATTCCAATTCTTTCTTCTCTCTCATGTCATTAATATTATTACTAACTGTTGTGTTTTGCTAATAAATCACAACTATTGAGTTGATTATGTATTGCTTTGAAAATTATTTGGCTGCATCTCTTTTATGTATTGCTATGAAAAATAATCATTCGTGCTACTGTCTAATTGATTGATTCATTTTCATTTATCGAAATTCGACTAATACTCGTTACATTTCACAGGTCTTACAGGTTTCACGAGATCTAAGAATTTTATCGTTTCTATGCATTCCAATTCTGTCTTCTCTCTCATGTCATTAATATTATTACTAAATGTTGTGTTTTTCTAATTAATCACATCTATTCTGAAAGTTATTTACGTGTTGCTTTGAAAATTATTCGCCCATATCGTTCTTATGTATTGCTGTGAAATATGATCACTTGTGCTACTGTCTAATTGATTGATTTATTTTAATTTATTGAAATTTGGCTAATACTTGTTACATTTTACAGGTCTTATAGGTTTCACGAGATCTACGAATTTTATTGTTTCCATGCATTCCAATTCTTTCTTCTTTTTCATGTCATTAATATTATTACTAACTGTTGTGTTTTTCTAATTAATCATAACTATTCTGAAAGTTATTTACGTGTTGCTTTGAAAATTATTCGCCCATATCGTTCTTATGTATTGCTGTGACATATGATCACTTGTGCTACTGTCTAATTGATTGATTTATTTTCATTTATAGAAATTTGACTAATACTCTTTATATTCTATAGCTCCGACAGGTTTTACAGGCTCTACAAGTTCTCCAAGTTCTACAGGATCTGCGGGTTTCATCAATTTCATATTGTGACCAACTAATTCTTTTTCTTCCGCAAAGCCAGCTGGAAACGCCTCAAATAACTAGTTAGAATTGAATGTAGTCATTAAATTCATGTTCCAAACTGAAATCTTTAGTTTTCAGACGGGGGGTGGTGTTGGTTGCCTTCTCGTGGTGCCCCCTGAACAAATGCGCTGATTTCATGATTCAACAGACAATAATTATAGCAGCTTTTAGGCCGAGTCTTGTTATAGTAGCTGATGCAAGTTTGAGAGTAGTAGCTGGTACCGGGAGAATAGCTAGCGCGCTCAGGTGAATTGGCTACAGCGCCGGGAGTTGAGCGTAGCGACTAAACTCGATTCGAGTATAGTAGCTGTACTCGCAACCGCGCTAGCTGTGCTGGCGGCGCGCTAGCTGCGCTGGCCTTGGAGCGGCTACCACTCTCGACTGTATTACTGGCTGCACGAGAGACTTTTCAGTGTAGAAATGTTGCATATTAAATACTTGAGAAATTACGTACACATGGGTCATGCAGTCAGCGCATTAGACTGAACAACCAACTTTCGCGTCTTTCGAGTCTTTTGAGGGTCTTTCGCGTCTTTAAAGGGTTTTTAGAGGGTCTTTCGAGGGTCTTCCCGAGGGTCTTTCGCGTCTTTGTTCTTCTATCGAGGATGAACCTTCACGGTCCGCCTCGAGACTTTCCCGTCTATCGGGGTTCTTTCGCGTCTTCCGAGGGTCTTTCGCGTTTTTCGAGTCCTTCGAGGTTCCTATGAGGTTCCTCGAGTTCTCCTTTTTTCAACGGTCCCTGTGGGTCCTAGAGTTTTTCTCTTCTTTCGGGGTTCCTTCGCGTCGTTCGAGGGTCTTTCGCGTCGTTCGCGTCTTTCGAGGGTCTTTCGTGTCGTTCGCGTCGTTGGCGTCAATCGTGTCTCTGACGTCTTTTTTGCGCCGTTCATCTTAACTTAATTTGAATTAGTCTAGCTAGAAGTAAGCGCATGTAACAGCATGTAAGTATGCATGTAAGTATGCATGTAAGTATGCATGTAACTTTCGGATTTATCAGGGTCTACAGATTCTATAAGATTCACATATTTCATCCATAATTCACTTCTTTCATGTCCTAAATGTTCCATGCATCAATATGTACGTACTCCATTTATTACTGTATGTTAAAATTACACACACATGATTTAATTATACCTTTTACGTTTCACAGGTCTTATATCCGCCACGAGATCTACGAATTTTATTGTTTCCATGCATTCCAATTCTTTCTTCTTTTTCATGTCATTAATATTATCACTAACTGTTGTGTTTTTCCAATTAATAATAACTATTCTGAAAGTTATTTACATGTTGCTTTGAAAATTATTCGCCCATATTGCTCTTATGTATTGCTGTGAAATATGATCACTTGTGCTACTGTCTAATTGATTGATTTATTTTAATTTATTGAAATTTGGCTAATACTTGTTACATTTTACAGGTCTTATAGGTTTCACGAGATCTACGAATTTTATTGTTTCCATGCATTCCAATTCTTTCTTCTGTTTCATGTCATTAATATTATTACTAACTGTTGTGTTTTTCTAATTAATCATAACTATTCTGAAAGTTATTTACGTGTTGCTTTGAAAATTATTCGCCCATATCGTTCTTATGTATTGCTGTGAAATATGATCACTTGTGCTACTGTCTAATTGATTGATTTATTTTAATTTATTGAAATTTGGCTAATACTTGTTACATTTTACAGGTCTTATAGGTTTCACGAGATCTACGAATTTTATTGTTTCCATGCATTCCAATTCTTTCTTCTGTTTCATGTCATTAATATTATTACTAACTGTTGTGTTTTTCTAATTAATCATAACTATTCTGAAAGTTATTTACGTGTTGCTTTGAAAATTATTCGCCCATATCGTTCTTATGTATTGCTGTGACATATGATCACTTGTGCTACTGTCTAATTGATTGATTTATTTTCATTTATAGAAATTTGACTAATACTTGTTACATTTTACAGGTCTTATAGGTTTCACGAGATCTACGAATTTTATTGTTTCCATGCATTCCAATTCTTTCTTCTTTTTCATGTCATTAATATTATTACTAACTGTTGTGTTTTTCTAATTAATCATAACTATTCTGAAAGTTATTTACGTGTTGCTTTGAAAATTATTCGCCCATATCGTTCTTATGTATTGCTGTGACATATGATCACTTGTGCTACTGTCTAATTGATTGATTTATTTTCATTTATAGAAATTTGACTAATACTCTTTATATTCTATAGCTCCGACAGGTTTTACAGGCTCTACAAGTTCTCCAAGTTCTACAGGATCTGCGGGTTTCATCAATTTCATATTGTGACCAACTAATTCTTTTTCTTCCGCAAAGCCAGCTGGAAACGCCTCAAATAACTAGTTAGAATTGAATGTAGTCATTAAATTCATGTTCCAAACTGAAATCTTTAGTTTTCAGACGGGGGGTGGTGTTGGTTGCCTTCTCGTGGTGCCCCCTGAACAAATGCGCTGATTTCATGATTCAACAGACAATAATTATAGCAGCTTTTAGGCCGAGTCTTGTTATAGTAGCTGATGCAAGTTTGAGAGTAGTAGCTGGTACCGGGAGAATAGCTAGCGCGCTCAGGTGAATTGGCTACAGCGCCGGGAGTTGAGCGTAGCGACTAAACTCGATTCGAGTATAGTAGCTGTACTCGCAACCGCGCTAGCTGTGCTGGCGGCGCGCTAGCTGCGCTGGCCTTGGAGCGGCTACCACTCTCGACTGTATTACTGGCTGCACGAGAGACTTTTCAGTGTAGAAATGTTGCATATTAAATACTTGAGAAATTACGTACACATGGGTCATGCAGTCAGCGCATTAGACTGAACAACCAACTTTCGCGTCTTTCGAGTCTTTTGAGGGTCTTTCGCGTCTTTAAAGGGTTTTTAGAGGGTCTTTCGAGGGTCTTCCCGAGGGTCTTTCGCGTCTTTGTTCTTCTATCGAGGATGAACCTTCACGGTCCGCCTCGAGACTTTCCCGTCTATCGGGGTTCTTTCGCGTCTTCCGAGGGTCTTTCGCGTTTTTCGAGTCCTTCGAGGTTCCTATGAGGTTCCTCGAGTTCTCCTTTTTTCAACGGTCCCTGTGGGTCCTAGAGTTTTTCTCTTCTTTCGGGGTTCCTTCGCGTCGTTCGAGGGTCTTTCGCGTCGTTCGCGTCTTTCGAGGGTCTTTCGTGTCGTTCGCGTCGTTGGCGTCAATCGTGTCTCTGACGTCTTTTTTGCGCCGTTCATCTTAACTTAATTTGAATTAGTCTAGCTAGAAGTAAGCGCATGTAACAGCATGTAAGTATGCATGTAAGTATGCATGTAAGTATGCATGTAACTTTCGGATTTATCAGGGTCTACAGATTCTATAAGATTCACATATTTCATCCATAATTCACTTCTTTCATGTCCTAAATGTTCCATGCATCAATATGTACGTACTCCATTTATTACTGTATGTTAAAATTACACACACATGATTTAATTATACCTTTTACGTTTCACAGGTCTTATATCCGCCACGAGATCTACGAATTTTATTGTTTCCATGCATTCCAATTCTTTCTTCTTTTTCATGTCATTAATATTATCACTAACTGTTGTGTTTTTCCAATTAATAATAACTATTCTGAAAGTTATTTACATGTTGCTTTGAAAATTATTCGCCCATATTGCTCTTATGTATTGCTGTGAAATATGATCACTTGTGCTACTGTCTAATTGATTGATTTATTTTAATTTATTGAAATTTGGCTAATACTTGTTACATTTTACAGGTCTTATAGGTTTCACGAGATCTACGAATTTTATTGTTTCCATGCATTCCAATTCTTTCTTCTGTTTCATGTCATTAATATTATTACTAACTGTTGTGTTTTTCTAATTAATCATAACTATTCTGAAAGTTATTTACGTGTTGCTTTGAAAATTATTCGCCCATATCGTTCTTATGTATTGCTGTGAAATATGATCACTTGTGCTACTGTCTAATTGATTGATTTATTTTAATTTATTGAAATTTGGCTAATACTTGTTACATTTTACAGGTCTTATAGGTTTCACGAGATCTACGAATTTTATTGTTTCCATGCATTCCAATTCTTTCTTCTGTTTCATGTCATTAATATTATTACTAACTGTTGTGTTTTTCTAATTAATCATAACTATTCTGAAAGTTATTTACGTGTTGCTTTGAAAATTATTCGCCCATATCGTTCTTATGTATTGCTGTGACATATGATCACTTGTGCTACTGTCTAATTGATTGATTTATTTTCATTTATAGAAATTTGACTAATACTCGTTATATTCTATAGCTCCGACAGGTTTTACAGGCTCTACAAGTTCTTCAAGTTCTACAGGATCTGCGGGTTTCATCAATTTCATATTGTGACCAACTAATTCTTTTTCTCCCGCAGAGCCAGCTGGAAACGCCTCAAATAACTAGTTAGAATTGAATGTAGTCATTAAATTCATGTTCCAAACGGAAATCTTTAGTTTTCAGACGGGGGGTGGTGTTGGTTGCCTTCTCGTGGTGCCCCCTGAACAAATGCGCTGATTTCATGATTCAACAGACAATAATTATAGCAGCTTTTAGGCCGAGTCTTGTTATAGTAGCTGATGCAAGTTTGAGAGTAGTAGCTGGTACCGGGAGAATAGCTAGCGCGCTCAGGTGAATTGGCTACAGCGCCGGGAGTTGAGCGTAGCGACTAAACTCGATTCGAGTATAGTAGCTGTACTCGCAACCGCGCTAGCTGTGCTGGCGGCGCGCTAGCTGCGCTGGCCTTGGAGCGGCTACCACTCTCGACTGTATTACTGGCTGCACGAGAGACTTTTCAGTGTAGAAATGTTGCATATTAAATACTTGAGAAATTACGTACACATGGGTCATGCAGTCAGCGCATTAGACTGAACAACCAACTTTCGCGTCTTTCGAGTCTTTTGAGGGTCTTTCGCGTCTTTAAAGGGTTTTTAGAGGGTCTTTCGAGGGTCTTCCCGAGGGTCTTTCGCGTCTTTGTTCTTCTATCGAGGATGAACCTTCACGGTCCGCCTCGAGACTTTCCCGTCTATCGGGGTTCTTTCGCGTCTTCCGAGGGTCTTTCGCGTTTTTCGAGTCCTTCGAGGTTCCTATGAGGTTCCTCGAGTTCTCCTTTTTTCAACGGTCCCTGTGGGTCCTAGAGTTTTTCTCTTCTTTCGGGGTTCCTTCGCGTCGTTCGAGGGTCTTTCGCGTCGTTCGCGTCTTTCGAGGGTCTTTCGTGTCGTTCGCGTCGTTGGCGTCAATCGTGTCTCTGACGTCTTTTTTGCGCCGTTCATCTTAACTTAATTTGAATTAGTCTAGCTAGAAGTAAGCGCATGTAACAGCATGTAAGTATGCATGTAAGTATGCATGTAAGTATGCATGTAACTTTCGGATTTATCAGGGTCTACAGATTCTATAAGATTCACATATTTCATCCATAATTCACTTCTTTCATGTCCTAAATGTTCCATGCATCAATATGTATACGTACTCCATTTATTACTGTATGTTAAAATTACACACACATGATTTAATTATACCTTTTACGTTTCACAGGTCTTATATCCGCCACGAGATCTACGAATTTTATTGTTTCCATGCATTCCAATTCTTTCTTCTTTTTCATGTCATTAATATTATCACTAACTGTTGTGTTTTTCTAATTAATAATAACTATTCTGAAAGTTATTTACATGTTGCTTTGAAAATTATTCGCCCATATTGTTCTTATGTATTGCTGTGAAATGTGATTACTTGTGCTACTGTCTAATTGATTGATTTATTTTCATTTATTGAAATTTGACTAATACTCGTTACATTCTCGTAGAATATTAACATGGTGCTTTGAAAATTATTTCACTGTATCTTTCTTATGTATTGCTGTGTAAAATGATCGTTTATGTTACTTCCCAATTCATTTATTAATTGAAATTTGAATAACACTCGTTATATTCGATAGCTCCGACAGGTTTTACAGGCTCTACAAGTTCTTCAAGTCCTACAGGATCTGCGGGTTTCATCAATTTAATATCGTGACCAACTAATTCTTTTTATTCTGAAAAGCCAGTTGGAAACGCCTCAAATAACTAGTTAGAATTGAATGTATTCATTAAATTTATGTTCCAAACCGAAGTCTTTAGTTTTCAGACGGGGGGTGGTGTTGGTTGCCTTCTCGTGGTGCTCCCTGAACAAATGCGCTGATTTCATGATTCAACAGATAATATCAATGATCCGAAGACACTTGCCTGTGCGAATGACCTAAAATGTTGCATGTTGAATAGTCGAATAATTATTTAGGTATACATGAGTCATGCTAATCAGCGCATTTGACTAAACAATCAACTTTTCAGTCAATAAAAAAGTTATTCCACCATTCAAGTGACGGAATTACATTGTTCAATCGTAATTCTTGACAAAAACCATGATATGTATAGTTGAATATTTATTTATTATACCACAGCGTGGGAAAACCTGATCTATTCTTTATTATCGTTTGGAAACTATCTTTTCACTTGAAAATTGAGTACCCGAATGATGTATTTTTGTTCCCTGAGCATCGAAAATAGAGTCTACGCGACAAGTTTTAATACTCTAGCAATAATAATAATAATCATTATTATAGGGCATAATTAAAGGACGTGAGCGATGATTAACTTTGAATTCGAGTAATATAGATGTTCACTTCCAATTACTGTATACTGCATAACTCATTATGTTTATTTGAATAAAATGATTTGCATACACTTTTCTTAAGTGAGAAGATATTGCAACGTGTTCCTACGATTTAACATTAATAATGAATACTTCTAGAATAATTATAGCACCATATCCGTTTATAATTAATCTAATGTACTACAGAAAATGATATAAGTGTGTTAGATACGTAAATATATCTATACATACATCTATATGATGATCATAAAGAGCACTGATTATAGTTGAGTCATTATTAGTTTCCCAAAAGCTCTTGAAAAGCGGACTAGATATAAATATAGATATCAAATAAATTTTTCATTCCTAAGTTATATAAGGTGTGTTATTGTATACAAAGCATATTATACATCAGATGTAAAACGTGTGTTTAGTAATGATGATTATAAATTGGAATGATGATGAAATATTAGGATTAGCACAGCTCTTCATAATATACTCTTATCGGAATTTTAAAGGGCTGCCCTCTAGTAGTGTGGAGATATTTCTAGCGGTCGCGTAGGGCGTTCTGACCTAGAAACTTCCTAGTGTGGTCCTCGACGTGATGGACCCAGATTATTTTGCAATAAAATAAACTTTCAAACTACTTTTCTGTTGCTCAGTATTATTGATAGACTAGTAACAAATTGCTGAAATATCGTCAAACGTCTGGAGGGGTAGATGACGCGCCTTATTATTATTATACACAACCCCCGGATCATATTATTATTATAATACTTTTTTCTTTTCTCTCAGTTATATAATACTCTTTCTAGTACCATAATTTCTCACCCGAATGCGCCACCAGCGTAAACTCACTTTCGCTTTCACTTTTACTTTTCATTTTCAGTGGCCTTCGTGACGTCATCGAGTGAACATGTGTCGCGGCGCTACGCTGCTCATTTTTTTTTTTTTCCCTTTGGCTTATCTCCTACGCTGCTCATGCAATGAGATCAAGAAACCTAAAGTCCCATATACATAGTATGTTGCCACATTGGCTACCTAAGGGTCCGATATACACAGGATATCGTACTTTCCGGAACTTAAAAATCGATCTTTGTTCAAAAACTCTCGATCAGATACTAGAGGCTATTCAAGCTAAAAATGAGCTCTAATTATCCACTTAAAATTGCATCCAACCCAGCGCATAAAGTTGGCTAGTATTCCAATCGAGTGTATAATTCAAAATAATAGAATTCAACAATTTGTTTCAGCTTCTGTAATTTAATTGGTTTCTCAAAATTGACTAAACATTCAATTGACTCATGTATCTTGCGCGTAAGACGGTATGTATTGTTTTTTTTCTTCCCTTTTTTTTTCTTTGTTCTTGATTGAGTCACGCGTCACACGTCTTCGATGGCTGGCTCGTGTTGTTTACGGATCTCAGCAAGCCTAATTCCCCCCCCCCCCCCCCCCCCCCCCCCCCCCCCCCCCCCCCCACCCCCCCCCCCCCCCCCCACCCAAGCCACACGTGTTTACCTCGTTGCCGGCACTACGACTGACGTCAGTCTTCTCTCGGACCAGGCGCTGAGCGGACGTACCGCCGGTCGCCAAGCTCGACGTATTTACGCTCACCTTTTCGTACATTCGTTAATAATATCAAACCGTAACTGCACTCGAGTTATGCCGTGTTTCCACCGAAAACCCAATAGTTTTAACTTGGTGCGGTCATTTTTTAGTACACGGATGCAAATATGACGTATTTAGAACGATGGGCCACGTGCTCCAGCTATAGCTGCCGCGCTGCATTGACAGTTTGACTACAACTACGGACTCTTCGTACAGGCTGTTCTAGGGCACGTTCGAGGTATGGTATAGTTTTTTTTTGGATTTATTCTTTCATCATACTTTCCACAGATAACTAACGATCAGTCATTTATCTCGTATAACTATGAACTACTCCTATTCGATCTTAATGTCGATATAATTGGACTACTGATTCGTTCGTAGGCACATACGTATTTCGAGAAGGGACGGACTATACTTCGCGATGTATGTACTACGATCTGTGAGATACATGCCATCGCTACATCACATATTTTCTCACCGTCAACTTTCGCGGATAAGATGCTACTCCACCTTATTAATATCAGGTAACGTGTCTTCTCCCCATTTCAATCACAAATGATTTATCAATTTATGAAGTCCGTATACATATGTAACCGGAACTTGAATCCAGATTCAGATGAAGATGAAGAATACAAATACAAATGATATTGGAAGATCAATATGATGTATAACATTAAAACTCGAGAATTCATCGAGTATCCCTTTAATAGTAATAATATCGAGTCCACTCAGATTTTGACACGAAAAAAAAATCAACTGTCAGTAGTGTCGATAAAGCAATGCAAAGCCTACAAACAACGCTATATAAAATGACACGCCACGAACTAAAATAATATGAAACGAAATAACACAAACATAAATATGAACCAAAGAGAGAATAAAGTCGAAATGAAATCAGACTCAAGTGAATGAAAAAAAAAAGATTGAAAAACGTGTCGCATGGACAACAGTGGCTCTGTTAAAGCGGTTTAAAGGAGTATGAGACCCGAATACATTCGTAATACAAATATTATCGCTCATGATCGATACGATATTATATTAATTGTATTTTATGGTCTTTATCCTCTGCAAACTAGCTTTGTATAAAAATATGAAATTGGTCCGCAGGATGATATCGGGGCGAGCCGGGGAATGGATTTTTTCACACACAGCGTCGAACGCCCGGAAAGACTCTGAAGATTCTTCCAGAGGAAGGACCCAACATTTTCTTCAAGACGCCGCACCACAAGGACAGCGTGGGAATGTCGCCGGCTGCTTCAGCGAACTAGTTTAATTAGAGTATATGGTATATACTATATAGTATATGGTATACTATATAGTATATACAATACAGTATATGATGTGTATCTAGAATGTGACTACCATATAGTATATTTTTTATAGTTTATAGTTTATAGTTTATATAATTTTGTGCTCTCCGCACTGTCATGAGTTTGATGTTATTGTACTTGACATAACATGTTATGTGAAGTATAATACGACACGCAGAGTAATATCTAGATGATATTTACAATAGGCATAAATTCACATTATAGATACACATTAGACTCTGTGATTATCTAGTATAAGATTGTATGATGAATGTAATTAGCTTATAAAATAAAACTCCCGAAACGATAATTAAATTATTATGTTTTGCGTATGATACCTTCTGTACATACGACGGTCTTGCCTCCCTGGAGGGGCGGCAGGAGGGGGGTGGGGGGTTTTTTTTATCCCCCATCCCCTCCGCGCCCCTCTAGGGAGGCAAGACCGTTTTTTTTTGATCGCGGACGCGGCTTATGACTTTAGCTTTAATTATTATTATTATTACGTAGTCGTAGCTCGTATTTGTAAGTATTTTGGATCTGTATTGATCCCGGCGGAAGGGGAGGAAGGGGGGAGGAAGTGGGAGGTTGGGTGGCCCCCCCCCTTCCTCTTCTATCGCTCACATTGTTATTTCATCCGATATCATTAGGTTCATAACTCGTAAGCTGTATTATTATTCTTGGTGGAAGGGGGAGGAAGTGGGAGGGTGGGTGGCCTCCTCCTTCCTCTTTTATTCCTGCCATCGTAGTTGAACCGTCATTATTGCGTTTATGAGTAGAAATGAATATTATTAATCTGTATTATCGATCTGTGCATCTTGTAGCTGATTAATGAACATTTGATGGTTATGTTGTGTGTTACGTGTACGTGTCGTTACGTGAGTGCTACGCGTAATATATTACACGTATGACGATCGCATGTACAATTGTTTGAATTGAATAATCATGTTTATCCAATAAAAAGTATCATTATAAAAAATTTGGCTCATAATCTTCATTACTATCCTTCGAGATTCTAAATAATATTAATACTAAATAATGATATTTATTCAACAGTACGCAATGTTTTCATTACTTTAGTACGTTCCCACGATTAGAAATCAAATTTTGGCAGAAAAGTATGAAAACAGCTGTCGTTATATCGCTATTATCTATATTTTCTACAGTGAGGAATCAATTTTTTCCAGATGACTCGATGTCAAAGGGGATTGAGATGCGGATTCCAAGGAATTACACAACGAGATAACATACGAAGAAAGCATGCGAGGAAACTGTTGGCGCAGAGGATACTCGAGTTGTACGACGGAAAGAATTGGATCCAGGCATTCCGGACTCAACCGTGAGAGACTCTTCCACTGCGGATAGACGGATCATAAACTGGCGCAACTATGACTTGTTTAAAAGTCTATTTCCATCCAAGGACCACGGAAATAGAGCTGTTTATTCACGACTATGCCCGTTGCTCGACTAGAATCTATTTGGTAAGCGATTGGTATTTTGATTCGGCCAGCAGTTAATCTCTGACGATATTAGTGAGGTCTGTCATAAATCCTAGCGTTTTTATTGTGATATAGAAGTTCTTTTCAATGTTTTTCATAGTTCAAACAGTATTGAGATCTTGACCAGTCATTTAAAATTGATTTTGGAAGTACCAAAGATCTTTTCAAGTTATATATGATTTCTTTTGAGTCCGCCAAAAGATGGAACAGCTTTCAGCACGAGTTTCGATATTATTCCTGTACCTAACCACTCGAAGAAGTCGAACGATTCTCAAATGAGAAAGAAATACCGACTCAGTGTACCGTAAGCTAGGTTGTAGAATTGAATCTCAACTTTTGTCCCGAGGGTATCAATTCGCAAACTATTTCTGAAGGACACACCGATATTTATTCAACAGTACGCAATGTTTCATTACTATAGTACTTTCTTACGATTAGAAATCGAATTTTGGGAGAAAAGCATGAAAACTGCTGTCGTTATAGCGCTATTATCTATATTTTCTACAGTGAGGAATCAATTTTTTCCAGATGAGCCGATCTCGAAGGGATTGAGATGCGGATTCAAAGGAATCACACAACACGATACCATACGAAGAAAGCATGCGAGGCAACTGTTGGCACAGAGGATAATCGAGTTGTACGACGGAAAGAATTGGATCCAGGCATTCCGGACTCAACCGTGAGAGACTCTTCCACTGCGGATAGACGGATCATAAACTGGCGCGACTATGACTTGTTTAAAAGTCTAATTTCCATCCAAGGACCACGGAAATAGCGCTGTTTATTCAAGACTATGCCCGTTGCTCGACTAGAATCTATTCGGTAAGCGATTGGTATTTTAATTCGGCCAGTGGTTCATCTCTGACGATATTAGTGAAGTCTGTCATAAATCCTCGCGTTTTTATTGCAATATACAAGTTCTTTTCAATGTTTTTCAGAGTTCAAACAGTATTGAGATCTTTACCAGCCATTTAGAATTGATTTTCGAAGTAGCAACGCTCTATTCAAGCTATATATCATTTTTATCCAGTCCGCCAGAAGGTGTAACAGCTTCCAGCACGATCTATGATATTATTACTTTGCATAGCTACATTTACATTTTTCTTTGGTACTTTTCGTTCGTAACAGTTCGAAAACGTTAAAATACAATTTATTTGGAAAAAAACTATAGTATGGCGCCATCTATCGGATCAGCGATGAACTAAACTGCCACATTTCCCCTGGATCCAAGGCATTTCCCCTGGATCCGGAGAGATTTCCCCTAGATCCCAGGGAATTTCCCCTGGATCCGGGAAGATTTCCCCTAGATCCCAGGGAATTTCCCCTGGATCCTAGGTATTTCCATAGACTACGGAGATACGAGATGGGCGCTGTTTATCAAATATTAGGTACGTTGCTCAACTAGAATCTATCCAATGAGCGATCGGTATTTATTATGGCCAGCAGTCGATTTATGACGATATAAGTGACGTCTGTCATGAATTCTCGCGTTTCTATTGCAATATAGAAGTTCTTTGGAAGGTTTTTCGGAGTTCAAACAGTATTGAGATCTTTACCAGTCATTTAGAATTGATTTTCGGAGTACCAACGCTTTTTTCAAGTTATATATAATTTCTTTCCAGTTCGCCAAAAGATGTATCAGCTTACAGCATGATTTTTGATATTATTCCTGTGCCTAACCACTCGAAGAAGTCTGGCGATTCACGAATGAGAAAGAAATACCGACTCAGTGTACCGTAAGCTAGGTTGGAGAATTGAATCTTAACTTTCGACCCAGGGGTATAAATTCGCACACTATTTCAAAGGATATACCGCTGATAATTATTCAACAGTACGCAATGTTCCATGACTTCAGTACTCTTCTACGCTTGAAAACCGAATTTTAAAAAAATCATGGAAACAGCTGTTGTTATATCCCTATTATCTATATTTTCTACAGTAAGCAATCAATTTTTTTCAGATGAACCGATGTCAAAGGGGATTAAGATGCGGATTCAAAGGAATCACACAACAAGATACGATACGAAGAAAGCATGCGAGGCAACTGTTTGCGCAGAGGATACTCGAGTTGTAGAATGGAAAGAATTGGATCCAGATATTCCGGACTCAAACGTGAGAGACTTTTCCACTGCGGATAGACGGATCATGAACTGGCGCAGCCATGACTTGTTTAAAAGTCTAATTTCCATCCAAGGACCACGGAAATAGGGCTGTTTATTCAAGACTATGCCCGTGCTCAACTAGAATCTATTCGATAAGCGATTGTTATTTCAATTCGGCCAGCAGTTCATCTCTGACGATATTAGTGAATTCTGTCATAAATCCTCGCGTTTTCATTGAGATATGGAAGTTCTTTTCAATGTTTTTCAGAGTTCAAACAGTATTGAGATCTTGACCAGTCATTTAGAATTGATTTCCGAAGTACCAACGCTCTTTTCAAGCTATATATCATTTGTTTTGAGTCCGCAAAAGATGTAACAGCTTCCAGCACGAGTTTCGATATTATTCCTGTGGACAACCACTCGAAGAAGTCTAACGATTCAGGAATCAGAAAGAAATATCAACACAGTGTACCGTAAGCTGCGTCGTAGAATTGAATTTTAACTTTTGACCCAGGGGTATCAATTCGCAAACTATTTCTAAAGGATATACCGCTGATAATTATCAAACAGTATGCAACGTTTCATTACTATAGTACTTTCCCACGATGAGAAATCGAATTCTGGGAGAAAAGTATGAAAACAGCTGTTGTTATATCGCTATGATCTATATTTTCTACAGTGAGAAATCAATTTTTCCAGATGAGCCGATGTCAAAGCGGATTGAGATGCGGATTCAAAGAAATCACACAACAAGATACCATACGAAGAAAGCATGCGAGGCAACTGTTGGCGCAGAGCATACTCGATTTGTACGACGGAAAGAATTGGATCCAGGCATTCCGGACTCAACCGTGAGAGACTCTTCCACTGCGGATAGACGGATCATAAACTGGCGCAACTATGACTTGTTCAAAAGTCTAATTTCCATCCAAGGACCACGGAAATAGAGCTGTTTATTCACGACTATGCCCGTTGCTCGACTAGAATCTATTTGGTAAGCGATTGGTATTTTAATTCGGCCAGTGGTTCATCTCTGACGATATTAGTGAAGTCTGTCATCAATCCTTGCGTCTTTATTGCAATATAGAAGTTCTTATCAATGCTTTTCAGAGTTCAAACAGTATTGAGATCTTTACCAGCCATTTAGAATTGATTTTCGAAGTAGCAACGCTCTATTCAAGCTATATATCATTTTTATCCAGTCCGCCAGAAGTTGTAACAGCTTCCAGCACGATCTATGATATTATTACTTTGCATAGCTACATTTACATTTTCATTGGTACTTTTCGTTCGTAACAGTTCGAAGACGTTAAAATACAATTTATTTGGAAAAAAAACTATAGTATGGCGCCATCTATCGGATCAGCGATGAACTAAACTGCCACATTTCCCCTGGATCCAAGGCATTTCCCCTGGATCCGGAAAAATTTCCCCTAGATCCCAGGGAATTTCCCCTGGATCCGGGAAGATTTCCCCTAGATCCCAGGGAATTTCCCCTGGATCCTAGGTATTTCCATAGACTACGGAGATACGAGATGGGCGCTGTTTATGTAATATTAGGTCCGTTGCTCAACTAGAATCTATCCAATGAGCGATCGGTATTTATTATGGCCAGCAGTCGATCTATGACGATATAAGTGACGTCTGTCATGAATTCTCGCGTTTCTATTGCAATATAGAAGTTCTTTTGAAGGTTTTCCGGAGTTCAAACAGTATTGAGATCTTTACCAGTCATTTAGAATTGATTTTAGGAGTACCAACGCTTTTTTAAAGTTATATATAATTTCTTTTCAGTCCGCCAAAAGATCTATCAGCTTCCAGCACGATTTTTGATATTATTCCTGTGCCAAACTACTCGAAGAAGTCTAACGATTCAGGAATGCGGAAGAAATATCGACACTGTGTACCGTAAGCTACGTCGTAGAATTGAATTTTATCTTTTGACCCAGGGGTATCAATTCGCACACTATTTCAAAGGACATACCGCTGATGATTATTCAACAGTACGCAATGTTTCATTACTATAGTACTTTCCCACGATGAGAAATCGAATTCTGGGAGAAAAGTATGAAAACAGCTGTTGTTATATCGCTATGATCTATGTTTTCTACAGTGAGAAATCAATTTTTTCCAGATGAGCCGATGTCAAAGGGGATTGAAATGCGGATTCAAAGAAATCACACAACAAGATACCATAGGAAGAAAGCATGCGAGGCAACTCTTGGCGCAGAGCATACTCCATTTGTATGACGGAAAGAATTGGATCGAGGCATTCCGGACTCAACCGAGAGAGACTCTTTCACTGCGGATAGACGGATCCTAAATTGTCGCAACTATGACTTGTTTAAAAGTCTAATTTCCATCCATGCACAACGAAAATAGCGCTGTTTATTCAAGACTATGTCCGTTGCTCCACTAGCGTCTATTCAATAAACGATTGGTATTTTAATTCGGCCCGCAGTTCATCTCTGACGATATTAGTGAAGTCTGTCATAAATCCTCGCGTTTTTATTGCAATATAGAAGTTCTTTTCAATGTTTTTTGAGAGTTTGAACAGTATAGAGATCTTTACTAGTTATTTGGAATTGATTTTCGAAGTACCAGAGCTCTTTTAAGTTTAAATATAATCTCTTTTTAGTCCGCCAAAAGATGTAACAGCTTACAGCATGATTTTTCTTATTATTCCTGTGCCTAACCACTCGAAGAAGTCTGGCAATTCACGAATGAGAAAGAAATACCGACTTAGCGTACCGTAAGCTAGGTTGGAGAATTGAATTTTAGCTTTTGTTCCACGGGTATCAATTCGCAAACTATTTCTGAAGGATACACCGCTAATGATTATTCAACAGTACGCAATGTTCCATCACTGTAGTACTTTCCCACGCTTGAAAACCGAATTTTCAAAGCAAAGCATGAAAACAGCTGTCGTTATATCGCTATTATCTATATTTTCTACAGTGAGGAATCAATTTCTTCCAGATGAGCCGATGGCAAAGGGAATTGAGATGCGCATTCGAAGGAACCATACAACAAGATACGCTACGAAGAAAGCATGCGAGGCAACTGTTGGCGCAGAGGATACTCGAGTTGTACGACAGAGACAATTGGATCCAGGTATTCCGGACTCAACCGTGAGAGACTTTCTCACTGCGGATAGACGGGTTATACCTTGGCGCAACTATGACGTGTTCAAAAGTCTATTTGACATTCACGGACCACGAAAATAGTGCTATTTATTCAAGACTATGTCCGTTGCTCGACTAGAATCTATTCTATAAGGGATTGGTATTTTAATTTGGCCCGCAGTTCATCTCTGACGATATAAGTGAGGTCTGTCATAATCCTCGCGTTTTTATTGCAATATAGAAGTTCTTTTCAATGTTTTTTGAGAGTTTGAACAGTATAGAGATCTTTACCAGTTATTTGGAATTGATTTTCGAAGTACCAAAGCTCTTTTAAGTTTAAATATAATCTCTTTTTAGTCCGCCAAAAGATGTAACAGCTTACAGCATGATTTTTCTTATTATTCCTGTGCCTAACCACTCGAAGAAGTCTGGCAATTCACGAATGAGAAAGAAATACCGACTGAGTGTACCATAAGCTAGGTTGGAGAATTGAATTTTAGCTTTTGTTCCAAGGGTATCAATTCGCAAACTATTTCTGAAGGATAGACCGCTGATAATTATTCAACAGTACGCAATGTTTCATTACTATAGTACTTTCCCACGATGAGAAATCGAATTCTGGGAGAAAAGTATGAAAACAGCTGTTGTTATATCGCTATGATCTATATTTTCTACAGTGAGGAATCAATTTTTTCCAGATGAGCCGATCTCGAAGGGATTGAGATGCGGATTCAAAGGAATCACACAACAAGATACCATACGAAGAAAGCATGCGAGGCAACTGTTGGCGCAGAGGATACTCGAGTTGTACGACGGAGAGAATTGGATCCAGGCATTCCGGACTCAACCGTGAGAGACTTTTTGACTGCGGATAGACGGGTTATACCTTGGCGCAACTATGACGTGTTCAAAAGTCTATTTTCCATTCACGGACCACGAAAATAGTGCTATTTATTCAAGACTATGTCCGTTGCTCGACTAGAATCTATTCTATAAGCGATTGGTAATTTAATTCGGCCCGCAGTTCATCTCTGACGATATTAGTGAAGTCTGTCATAATCCTCGCGTCTTTATTGCGATATAGAAGTTCTTTTCAATGTTTTTTGAGAATTCAAACAGTATTGAGATCTTTACCAGTGATTTGGAATCGATTTTCGAAGTACCACTGCTCTTTTCAAGTTATATATCATTTCTTTTCAGTCCGCCAAGAGTCGTAACAGCTTCTAGCACGATTCTTGATATTATTTCCGTGTCTAACTGCTCGAAAGAGTCGAACGATTCACGAATGAGAAAGAAACACCAACTCAGCGCACCGTCAGCTATGTCGTAGAACTGAATTTCAACTTTTGACCCAAGGGTATCAATTCGCAAACTCTTTCTGAAGGATATACCGCTATTGATTATCCAACAGTACGCAATGTTCTATCACTGTAATACTTTCCCACGCTTGAAAACCGAATTTTCAAAGCGAAGCATGAAAACAGCTGTCGTTATACCGCTATCATCTATATTTTCTACAGTGAGGAATCAATTTTTTCCAGATGAGCCGATGGCAAAGGGAATTGAGATGCGCATTCGAAGGAATCACACAACAAGATACGATACGAAGAAAGCATGCGAGGAAACTGTTGGCACCGAGGAAACTCGAGTTGTAGGACAGAAAGAAATGGATCCAGACATTCCGGACTCAAACGTCAGAATCTTTTTCATAGCAAATAGAGAGAGCATAAGTTGGCGCAACTTTGACTTGTTTAAAACTCCAATTTACATCCATCGACTTTGAAAATAGCGCTATTCATTCAAGACTATGTCAGTTGCTCGACCAGAAGCTATCCAATAAGCGATTATCATTTAATTCCGCTAGCAGTCGATCTCCAACGATATTATTGAATGCTATCACGAACCCTCGCATCTTTATTGCATTACTGAAGTTCTTTTCAATGTTTTTCGGAGTTCACATTGTTCTGGGCTGCTCAATGGACATTTAACGTTGATTGTTGAAGTACTCACGTTGTTTTCAAGTTATATGAATATTCTTCTTGGTCTACACGGAGTTGTAACAGCTCCGAACACGAATTTCGATATTATATCTTTGAATCATAGTTCCGATGTAAGAAAAGATTATAAATTTGCAAACTGTTTCTAAATAATATACCGACAATAGTTATTCAACAGTACGCAATGTTTAATTGCTTTAGTACTTTTTCACGTTCGGGAAACGGATTTTTCGAAGAAGGAATGAAAGCAGCTTTCGTTACGTATGTCACTGTATGTTTATCTAGCTATCTCTTTCACTAAGAGTTTGTCAATAGTTTTATCAATTCTTTTTATTCATAAGCATGGAGATATGAATGTGTACATCTTGTAGACGACGAACGGACGTTTGATGGTTTTTGTCGTCTGTTTCAGGTGGAATAAGTCGTCATAGACCCACCTACCGAAGGTCTGTTCGATTTTCATGTTTGCAAAGCCTCAATTTTTGTCAACACACCTTGAGGCCATACGATAGACGTGCAACGGTTCTGCTCATCGATTTCTAGGAGACTGACTCGTGATGGATTCTTTCATCGATAGTTTCATCAGCCTCAGCTGTCAGCACGCGTCAAGATTGGCGGAGAGTGTATATTGCGATTTCAGGCATCGAAAAGACCAGCGCAATACGTAAAACGAAGAATGCCGAACGCCTGCACGTAGGCAACGGTGCTTCAGCGTTCACAGGCATGCGACGAGTGTTGCTGAACGCCAGGCGCTCGTTTTTTCTATCGCTCTTTTTTTCTCTTACGTCCGTTCGAAATCGATTTCGAGATGGACGTTTGTTTCTCGGGTCCTATCTCGCCATCTATGAGTCCTAGAGGTATGAATTTGATATCAAACGACAGAGCGTTTCACGGGCTTCAAGAATAGGCCGCACATCGATAGTCTACGTCGATCGGAGCTCGAGTTATCAAAGATCGAAGTCTCTTACGTCCGTTCGAGGTCGATTTCGGGGTGGACGTCCGTTCCTCGGGTCCTATCTCGCCATCTATGAGTCCTAGAGGTATGAATTTGATATCAAACGACAGAGCGTCTCACGCGCTTCAAGAATAGGCCGCACATCGATAGTCTACGTCGATCGGAGCTCGAGTTATCGAAGATCGAAGTCTCTGACGTCCGTTCGAGTTCGATTTCGAGGTGGACGGACGTTCCCCGGGTCCTATCTCGCCATCTATGAGTCCTAGAGGTATGAATTTGATATCAAACGACAGAGCGTCTCACGGGCTTCAAGAATAGGCCGCACATCGATAGTCTACGTCGATCGGAGCTCGAGTTATCGAAGATCGAAGTCTCTTACGTCCGTTCGAGTTCGATTTCGAGGTGGACGTCCGTTCCCCGGGTCCTATCTCGCCATCTATGAGTCCTAGAGGTATGAATTTGATATCAAACGACAGAGCGTCTCACGCGCTTCAAGAATAGGCCGCACATCGATAGTCTACGTCGATCGGAGCTCGAGTTATCGAAGATCGAAGTCTCTGACGTCCGTTCGAGTTCGATTTCGAGGTGGACGGACGTTCCCCGGGTCCTATCTCGCCATCTATGAGTCCTAGAGGTATGAATTTGATATCAAACGACAGAGCGTCTCACGGGCTTCAAGAATAGGCCGCACATCGATAGTCTACGTCGATCGGAGCTCGAGTTATCGAAGATCGAAGTCTCTTACGTCCGTTCGAGTTCGATTTCGAGGTGGACGTCCGTTCCCCGGGTCCTATCTCGCCATCTATGAGTCCTAGAGGTATGAATTTGATATCAAACGACAGAGCGTCTCACGCGCTTCAAGAATAGGCCGCACATCGATAGTCTACGTCGATCGGAGCTCGAGTTATCGAAGATCGAAGTCTCTGACGTCCGTTCGAGTTCGATTTCGAGGTGGACGGACGTTCCCCGGGTCCTATCTCGCCATCTATGAGTCCTAGAGGTATGAATTTGATATCAAACGACAGAGCGTCTCACGCGCTTCAAGAATAGGCCGCACATCGATAGTCTACGTCGATCGGAGCTCGAGTTATCGAAGATCGAAGTCTCTGACGTCCGTTCGAGTTCGATTTCGAGGTGGACGGACGTTCCCCGGGTCCTATCTCGCCATCTATGAGTCCTAGAGGTATGAATTTGATATCAAACGACAGAGCGTCTCACGGGCTTCAAGAATAGGCCGCACATCGATAGTCTACGTCGATCGGAGCTCGAGTTATCGAAGATCGAAGTCTCTTACGTCCGTTCGAGTTCGATTTCGAGGTGGACGTCCGTTCCCCGGGTCCTATCTCGCCATCTATGAGTCCTAGAGGTATGAATTTGATATCAAACGACAGAGCGTCTCACGCGCTTCAAGAATAGGCCGCACATCGATAGTCTACGTCGATCGGAGCTCGAGTTATCGAAGATCGAAGTCTCTGACGTCCGTTCGAGTTCGATTTCGAGGTGGACGGACGTTCCCCGGGTCCTATCTCGCCATCTATGAGTCCTAGAGGTATGAATTTGATATCAAACAACAGAGCGTCTCACGCGCTTCAAGAATAGGCCGCACATCGATAGTCTACGTCGATCGGAGCTCGAGTTATCGAAGATCGAAGTCTCTGACGTCCGTTCGAGCTCGATTTCGAGGTGGACGGACGTTCCCCGGGTCCTATCTCGCCATCTATGAGTCCTAGAGGTATGAATTTGATATCAAACGACAGAGCGTCTCACGCGCTTCAAGAATAGGCCGCACATCGATAGTCTACGTCGATCGGAGCTCGAGTTATCGAAGATCGAAGTCTCTGACGTCCGTTCGAGTTCGATTTCGAGGTGGACGGACGTTCCCCGGGTCCTATCTCGCCATCTATGAGTCCTAGAGGTATGAATTTGATATCAAACGACAGAGCGTCTCACGCGCTTCAAGAATAGGCCGCACATCGATAGTCTACGTCGATCGGAGCTCGAGTTATCGAAGATCAAAGTCTCTGACGTCCGTTCGAGTTCGATTTCGAGGTGGACGGACGTTCCCCGGGTCCTATCTCGCCATCTATGAGTCCTAGAGGTATGAATTTGATATCAAACGACAGAGCGTCTCACGCGCTTCAAGAATAGACCGCACATCGATAGTCTACGCCGATCGGAGCTCGAGTTATCGAAGATCGAAGTCTCTGACGTCCGTTCGAGGTCGATTTCGAGGTGGACGGACGTTCCCCGGGTCCTATCTCGCCATCTATGAGTCCTAGAGGTATGAATTTGATATCAAACGACAGAGCGTCTCACGCGCTTCAAGAATAGGCCGCACATCGATAGTCTACGTCGATCGGAGCTCGAGTTATCGAAGATCGAAGTCTCTTACGTCCGTTCGAGGTCGATTTCGAGGTGGACGTCCGTTCCTCGGGTCCTATCTCGCCATCTATGAGTCCTAGAGGTATGAATTTGATATCAAACGACAGAGCGTCTCACGGGCTTCAAGAATAGGCCGCACATCGATAGTCTACGTCGATCGGAGCTCGAGTTATCGAAGATCGAAGTCTCTTACGTCCGTTCGAGTTCGATTTCGAGGTGGACGTCCGTTCCCCGGGTCCTATCTCGCCATCTATGAGTCCTAGAGGTATGAATTTGATATCAAACGACAGAGCGTCTCACGCGCTTCAAGAATAGGCCGCACATCGATAGTCTACGTCGATCGGAGCTCGAGTTATCGAAGATCGAAGTCTCTGACGTCCGTTCGAGTTCGATTTCGAGGTGGACGGACGTTCCCCGGGTCCTATCTCGCCATCTATGAGTCCTAGAGGTATGAATTTGATATCAAACAACAGAGCGTCTCACGCGCTTCAAGAATAGGCCGCACATCGATAGTCTACGTCGATCGGAGCTCGAGTTATCGAAGATCGAAGTCTCTGACGTCCGTTCGAGCTCGATTTCGAGGTGGACGGACGTTCCCCGGGTCCTATCTCGCCATCTATGAGTCCTAGAGGTATGAATTTGATATCAAACGACAGAGCGTCTCACGCGCTTCAAGAATAGGCCGCACATCGATAGTCTACGTCGATCGGAGCTCGAGTTATCGAAGATCAAAGTCTCTGACGTCCGTTCGAGTTCGATTTCGAGGTGGACGGACGTTCCCCGGGTCCTATCTCGCCATCTATGAGTCCTAGAGGTATGAATTTGATATCAAACGACAGAGCGTCTCACGCGCTTCAAGAATAGACCGCACATCGATAGTCTACGTCGATCGGAGCTCGAGTTATCGAAGATCGAAGTCTCTGACGTCCGTTCGAGGTCGATTTCGAGGTGGACGGACGTTCCCCGGGTCCTATCTCGCCATCTATGAGTCCTAGAGGTATGAATTTGATATCAAACGACAGAGCGTCTCACGCGCTTCAAGAATAGGCCGCACATCGATAGTCTACGTCGATCGGAGCTCGAGTTATCGAAGATCGAAGTCTCTTACGTCCGTTCGAGGTCGATTTCGAGGTGGACGTCCGTTCCTCGGGTCCTATCTCGCCATCTATGAGTCCTAGAGGTATGAATTTGATATCAAACGACAGAGCGTCTCACGCGCTTCAAGAATAGGCCGCACATCGATAGTCTACGTCGATCGGAGCTCGAGTTATCGAAGATCGAAGTCTCTGACGTCCGTTCGAGTTCGATTTCGAGGTGGACGGACGTTCCCCGGGTCCTATCTCGCCATCTATGAGTCCTAGAGGTATGAATTTGATATCAAACGACAGAGCGTCTCACGCGCTTCAAGAATAGGCCGCACATCGATAGTCTACGTCGATCGGAGCTCGAGTTATCGAAGATCGAAGTCTCTTACGTCCGTTCGAGGTCGATTTCGAGGTGGACGTCCGTTCCCCGGGTCCTATCTCGCCATCTATGAGTCCTAGAGGTATGAATTTGATATCAAACGACAGAGCGTCTCACGCGCTTCAAGAATAGGCCGCACATCGATAGTCTACGTCGATCGGAGCTCGAGTTATCGAAGATCGAAGTCTCTGACGTCCGTTCGAGGTCGATTTCGAGGTGGACGGACGTTCCCCGGGTCCTATCTCGCCATCTATGAGTCCTAGAGGTATGAATTTGATATCAAACGACAGAGCGTCTCACGCGCTTCAAGAATAGGCCGCACATCGATAGTCTACGTCGATCGGAGCTCGAGTTATCGAAGATCAAAGTCTCTGACGTCCGTTCGAGTTCGATTTCGAGGTGGACGGACGTTCCCCGGGTCCTATCTCGCCATCTATGAGTCCTAGAGGTATGAATTTGATATCAAACGACAGAGCGTCTCACGCGCTTCAAGAATAGGCCGCACATCGATAGTCTACGTCGATCGGAGCTCGAGTTATCGAAGATCGAAGTCTCTGACGTCCGTTCGAGTTCGATTTCGAGGTGGACGGACGTTCCCCGGGTCCTATCTCGCCATCTATGAGTCCTAGAGGTATGAATTTGATATCAAACGACAGAGCGTCTCACGCGCTTCAAGAATAGGCCGCACATCGATAGTCTACGTCGATCGGAGCTCGAGTTATCGAAGATCGAAGTCTCTGACGTCCGTTCGAGTTCGATTTCGAGGTGGACAGACGTTCCCCGGGTCCTATCTCGCCATCTATGAGTCCTAGAGGTATGAATTTGATATCAAACGACAGAGCGTCTCACGGGCTTCAAGAATAGGCCGCACATCGATAGTCTACGTCGATCGGAGCTCGAGTTATCGAAGATCGAAGTCTCTTACGTCCGTTCGAGTTCGATTTCGAGGTGGACGTCCGTTCCCCGGGTCCTATCTCGCCATCTATGAGTCCTAGAGGTATGAATTTGATATCAAACGACAGAGCGTCTCACGCGCTTCAAGAATAGGCCGCACATCGATAGTCTACGTCGATCGGAGCTCGAGTTATCGAAGATCGAAGTCTCTTACGTCCGTTCGAGGTCGATTTCGAGGTGGACGTCCGTTCCCCGGGTCCTATCTCGCCATCTATGAGTCCTAGAGGTATGAATTTGATATCAAACGACAGAGCGTCTCACGCGCTTCAAGAATAGGCCGCACATCGATAGTCTACGTCGATCGGAGCTCGAGTTATCGAAGATCGAAGTCTCTGACGTCCGTTCGAGGTCGATTTCGAGGTGGACGGACGTTCCCCGGGTCCTATCTCGCCATCTATGAGTCCTAGAGGTATGAATTTGATATCAAACGACAGAGCGTCTCACGCGCTTCAAGAATAGGCCGCACATCGATAGTCTACGTCGATCGGAGCTCGAGTTATCGAAGATCAAAGTCTCTGACGTCCGTTCGAGTTCGATTTCGAGGTGGACGGACGTTCCCCGGGTCCTATCTCGCCATCTATGAGTCCTAGAGGTATGAATTTGATATCAAACGACAGAGCGTCTCACGCGCTTCAAGAATAGGCCGCACATCGATAGTCTACGTCGATCGGAGCTCGAGTTATCGAAGATCGAAGTCTCTGACGTCCGTTCGAGTTCGATTTCGAGGTGGACGGACGTTCCCCGGGTCCTATCTCGCCATCTATGAGTCCTAGAGGTATGAATTTGATATCAAACGACAGAGCGTCTCACGCGCTTCAAGAATAGGCCGCACATCGATAGTCTACGTCGATCGGAGCTCGAGTTATCGAAGATCGAAGTCTCTGACGTCCGTTCGAGTTCGATTTCGAGGTGGACAGACGTTCCCCGGGTCCTATCTCGCCATCTATGAGTCCTAGAGGTATGAATTTGATATCAAACGACAGAGCGTCTCACGGGCTTCAAGAATAGGCCGCACATCGATAGTCTACGTCGATCGGAGCTCGAGTTATCGAAGATCGAAGTCTCTGACGTCCGTTCGAGTTCGATTTCGAGGTGGACGGACGTTCCCCGGGTCCTATCTCGCCATCTATGAGTCCTAGAGGTATGAATTTGATATCAAACGACAGAGCGTCTCACGCGCTTCAAGAATAGACCGCACATCGATAGTCTACGTCGATCGGAGCTCGAGTTATCGAAGATCGAAGTCTCTGACGTCCGTTCGAGGTCGATTTCGAGGTGGACGGACGTTCCCCGGGTCCTATCTCGCCATCTATGAGTCCTAGAGGTATGAATTTGATATCAAACGACAGAGCGTCTCACGCGCTTCAAGAATAGGCCGCACATCGATAGTCTACGTCGATCGGAGCTCGAGTTATCGAAGATCGAAGTCTCTTACGTCCGTTCGAGGTCGATTTCGAGGTGGACGTCCGTTCCTCGGGTCCTATCTCGCCATCTATGAGTCCTAGAGGTATGAATTTGATATCAAACGACAGAGCGTCTCACGCGCTTCAAGAATAGGCCGCACATCGATAGTCTACGTCGATCGGAGCTCGAGTTATCGAAGATCGAAGTCTCTGACGTCCGTTCGAGTTCGATTTCGAGGTGGACGGACGTTCCCCGGGTCCTATCTCGCCATCTATGAGTCCTAGAGGTATGAATTTGATATCAAACGACAGAGCGTCTCACGGGCTTCAAGAATAGGCCGCACATCGATAGTCTACGTCGATCGGAGCTCGAGTTATCGAAGATCGAAGTCTCTTACGTCCGTTCGAGTTCGATTTCGAGGTGGACGTCCGTTCCCCGGGTCCTATCTCGCCATCTATGAGTCCTAGAGGTATGAATTTGATATCAAACGACAGAGCGTCTCACGCGCTTCAAGAATAGGCCGCACATCGATAGTCTACGTCGATCGGAGCTCGAGTTATCGAAGATCGAAGTCTCTGACGTCCGTTCGAGTTCGATTTCGAGGTGGACGGACGTTCCCCGGGTCCTATCTCGCCATCCATGAGTCCTAGAGGTATGAATTTGATATCAAACGACAGAGCGTCTCACGCGCTTCAAGAATAGGCCGCACATCGATAGTCTACGTCGATCGGAGCTCGAGTTATCGAAGATCGAAGTCTCTGACGTCCGTTCGAGTTCGATTTCGAGGTGGACGGACGTTCCCCGGGTCCTATCTCGCCATCTATGAGTCCTAGAGGTATGAATTTGATATCAAACGACAGAGCGTCTCACGCGCTTCAAGAATAGGCCGCACATCGATAGTCTACGTCGATCGGAGCTCGAGTTATCGAAGATCGAAGTCTCTGACGTCCGTTCGAGTTCGATTTCGAGGTGGACGGACGTTCCCCGGGTCCTATCTCGCCATCTATGAGTCCTAGAGGTATGAATTTGATATCAAACGACAGAGCGTCTCACGGGCTTCAAGAATAGGCCGCACATCGATAGTCTACGTCGATCGGAGCTCGAGTTATCGAAGATCGAAGTCTCTTACGTCCGTTCGAGTTCGATTTCGAGGTGGACGTCCGTTCCCCGGGTCCTATCTCGCCATCTATGAGTCCTAGAGGTATGAATTTGATATCAAACGACAGAGCGTCTCACGCGCTTCAAGAATAGACCGCACATCGATAGTCTACGTCGATCGGAGCTCGAGTTATCGAAGATCGAAGTCTCTGACGTCCGTTCGAGGTCGATTTCGAGGTGGACGGACGTTCCCCGGGTCCTATCTCGCCATCTATGAGTCCTAGAGGTATGAATTTGATATCAAACGACAGAGCGTCTCACGCGCTTCAAGAATAGGCCGCACATCGATAGTCTACGTCGATCGGAGCTCGAGTTATCGAAGATCGAAGTCTCTTACGTCCGTTCGAGTTCGATTTCGAGGTGGACGGACGTTCCCCGGGTCCTATCTCGCCATCTATGAGTCCTAGAGGTATGAATTTGATATCAAACGACAGAGCGTCTCACGGGCTTCAAGAATAGGCCGCACATCGATAGTCTACGTCGATCGGAGCTCGAGTTATCGAAGATCGAAGTCTCTTACGTCCGTTCGAGTTCGATTTCGAGGTGGACGTCCGTTCCCCGGGTCCTATCTCGCCATCTATGAGTCCTAGAGGTATGAATTTGATATCAAACGACAGAGCGTCTCACGCGCTTCAAGAATAGGCCGCACATCGATAGTCTACGTCGATCGGAGCTCGAGTTATCGAAGATCGAAGTCTCTGACGTCCGTTCGAGTTCGATTTCGAGGTGGACGGACGTTCCCCGGGTCCTATCTCGCCATCTATGAGTCCTAGAGGTATGAATTTGATATCAAACAACAGAGCGTCTCACGCGCTTCAAGAATAGGCCGCACATCGATAGTCTACGTCGATCGGAGCTCGAGTTATCGAAGATCGAAGTCTCTGACGTCCGTTCGAGTTCGATTTCGAGGTGGACGGACGTTCCCCGGGTCCTATCTCGCCATCTATGAGTCCTAGAGGTATGAATTTGATATCAAACGACAGAGCGTCTCACGCGCTTCAAGAATAGGCCGCACATCGATAGTCTACGTCGATCGGAGCTCGAGTTATCGAAGATCGAAGTCTCTGACGTCCGTTCGAGTTCGATTTCGAGGTGGACGGACGTTCCCCGGGTCCTATCTCGCCATCTATGAGTCCTAGAGGTATGAATTTGATATCAAACGACAGAGCGTCTCACGCGCTTCAAGAATAGGCCGCACATCGATAGTCTACGTCGATCGGAGCTCGAGTTATCGAAGATCAAAGTCTCTGACGTCCGTTCGAGTTCGATTTCGAGGTGGACGGACGTTCCCCGGGTCCTATCTCGCCATCTATGAGTCCTAGAGGTATGAATTTGATATCAAACGACAGAGCGTCTCACGCGCTTCAAGAATAGACCGCACATCGATAGTCTACGTCGATCGGAGCTCGAGTTATCGAAGATCGAAGTCTCTGACGTCCGTTCGAGGTCGATTTCGAGGTGGACGGACGTTCCCCGGGTCCTATCTCGCCATCTATGAGTCCTAGAGGTATGAATTTGATATCAAACGACAGAGCGTCTCACGCGCTTCAAGAATAGGCCGCACATCGATAGTCTACGTCGATCGGAGCTCGAGTTATCGAAGATCGAAGTCTCTTACGTCCGTTCGAGTTCGATTTCGAGGTGGACGGACGTTCCCCGGGTCCTATCTCGCCATCTATGAGTCCTAGAGGTATGAATTTGATATCAAACGACAGAGCGTCTCACGCGCTTCAAGAATAGGCCGCACATCGATAGTCTACGTCGATCGGAGCTCGAGTTATCGAAGATCGAAGTCTCTTACGTCCGTTCGAGGTCGATTTCGAGGTGGACGTCCGTTCCCCGGGTCCTATCTCGCCATCTATGAGTCCTAGAGGTATGAATTTGATATCAAACGACAGAGCGTCTCACGCGCTTCAAGAATAGGCCGCACATCGATAGTCTACGTCGATCGGAGCTCGAGTTATCGAAGATCGAAGTCTCTGACGTCCGTTCGAGGTCGATTTCGAGGTGGACGGACGTTCCCCGGGTCCTATCTCGCCATCTATGAGTCCTAGAGGTATGAATTTGATATCAAACGACAGAGCGTCTCACGCGCTTCAAGAATAGGCCGCACATCGATAGTCTACGTCGATCGGAGCTCGAGTTATCGAAGATCGAAGTCTCTGACGTCCGTTCGAGTTCGATTTCGAGGTGGACGGACGTTCCCCGGGTCCTATCTCGCCATCTATGAGTCCCAGAGGTATGAATTTGATATCAAACGACAGAGCGTCTCACGCGCTTCAAGAATAGGCCGCACATCGATAGTCTACGTCGATCGGAGCTCGAGTTATCGAAGATCGAAGTCTCTTACGTCCGTTCGAGGTCGATTTCGAGGTGGACGTCCGTTCCCCGGGTCCTATCTCGCCATCTATGAGTCCTAGAGGTATGAATTTGATATCAAACGACAGAGCGTCTCACGCGCTTCAAGAATAGGCCGCACATCGATAGTCTACGTCGATCGGAGCTCGAGTTATCGAAGATCAAAGTCTCTTACGTCCGTTCGAGGTCGATTTCGAGGTGGACGTCCGTTCCCCGGGTCCTATCTCGCCATCTATGAGTTCTAGAGGTATGAATTTGATATCAAACGACAGAGCGTCTCACGCGCTTCAAGAATAGGCAGCACATCGATAGTCTACGTCGATCGGAGCTCGAGTTATCGAAGATCGAAGTCTCTGACGTCCGTTCGAGGTCGATTTCGAGGTGGACGGACGTTCCTCGGGTCCTATCTCGCCATGTATGAGTCTAGAGGTATGAATTTGATATCAAACGACACAGCGGCTCGCGCCGTACAAGAAACATCTCCGTCGGTAACTTTCTCCGTCGGTAACTCATTTGGATGGTAACTCCTCCGTCGGTCACTTCTTGAATGGTACCTTCCTCAGATGGTAATTCACTCCGACGGTAACCCCTACAATGGTAACCCCTCGGATGGTAACTTACTCCGATGGTAACTCGCTCGTATGGTAACTCGCTCGGATGGTAACTCACTCGAATGGTAACCTCTCGGATGGTAACCTCTCGGATGGTAACCGCCCAGATGGTAACTTACTCGGATGGTAACTCCCTCCGATGGTAACTCCGTCCGATGTTAACTCGCTCCGATGGTAACCGCTCGGATAGTAACCGCTCGGATGGTAACCCCTCGTACGGTAACTTACTCAGATGGTAACTTACTCGGATGGTAACTTACTCGGATGGTAACTCCCTCAAATGGTAATTCATTCCGATGGTAACCCCCTCGGATGGTAACTCACTCGTATGGTAACTCGCTCGTATGGTAACTCGCTCGAATGGTAACTCGCTCGAATGGTAACCCCTCGTATGGTAACTTGCTCGTATGGTAACTTGCTCGTATGGTAAATCGCTCGAATGGTAACTTACTCCGATGGTAACTCGCTCGGATGATAACTCGCTCGAATGGTAACTCGCTCGTATGGTAACCCCCTCGTATGGTAACCCCTCCGATGATAACTCACTCCGATGGTAACCCCCTCGTATGGTAACTTGCTCGTATGGTAACTACCCCAAAAGGTAACTCGCTCGGATGGTAACCCGCTCGGATGATAACTCCCCCGGATGGTAACTCCCCCAGATGGTAACTAGCTCGGACGGTAACTCGCTCGTTCGGTAACTCCTCGGATAATAACTTACTCAGCCGGTAATTCCCCCGGTCGATAACTCACTCGGATGGTGATTCGCTCGGGTGGTAACTCCCCCAGGTGGTAACTCCTAGGTCAATATATCCCTCAGATGGTACCTCCTCGGTTGGTAACTCCTCGGATGGGAACTACTCAGTTGGTAACTTTTCGGTCAGTAATCTTCAAGTATTTACATATTGATAACCGAAAAAAAGCTGTTTTCGTAATTCTGAATATAAGAATGTGTCACAACGAGATGACGGACAATACAAAACGGAGGCTAAGACAAAATGGCCGCCCTCCGATTGCTTCCCACCCCAAGCGAAGCGAGCTACCGAGTTCTGGAGCGGCTCGCTAGGGGGGTCCGGGGGGCGCGCCCAAAATTACGTCATTTTCCTAATTTTCAAAATCATGTCGGGCGCCAAAAGATGGCGGTGAACCATACAATTCCTAACCCAACCTAACCTAACCCGAACTAACCCAACCCAACCTGACAATACAAGATGGCGGACAAGACAAAATGGCCGCCCTTTGATCGCTTTCCACCCGAAGCGAAGCGAGCTACCGAGCCGCGAAGCGGCTCGCTAGGGGGGTCCGGGGGGCGCGTAGCGCCCCCCGGGGGCGCGTCCAAAATTACGTCATTTTCCTAATTTTCAAAATCATGTCGGGCGCCAAAAGATGGCGGTGAACCATACGAATCCTAACCTGACCCAACCTAACCTAACCCAACCTAACCCAACCCAACCTGAGTATACAAGATGGCGGACAAGACAAAATGGCCGCCCTCCGATCGCTTCCCACCCCAAGCGAAGCGAGCTACCGAGCCGCGAAGCGGCTCGCTAGGGGGGTCCGGGGGGCGCGTAGCGCCCCCCGGGGGCGCGCCCAAAATTACGTCATTTTCCTAATTTTCAAAATCATGTCGGGCGCCAAAAGATGGCGGTGAACCATACAAATCCTAACCTGACCCAACCTAACCTAACCTAACCTGACCCAACCCAACCTGATTATACAAAATGGCGGACAAGACAAAATGGCCGCCCTCCGATCGTTTCCCACCCCGAGCGAAGCGAGCTGCCGAGCCGCGAAGCGGCTCGTTAGGGGGGTCCGGGGGGCGCGCCCAAAATTACGTCATTTTCCTAATTTTCAAAATCATGTCGGGCGCCAAAAGATGGCGGTGAACCATACAATTCCTAACCCAACCCAACCCAACCCAACCTAACCTAACCTAACCCAACCCAACCCAACCCAACCTGACAATACAAGATGGCGGACAAGACAAAATGGCCGCCCTCCGATCGCTTCCCACCCCAAGCGAAGCGAGCTACCGAGCCGCGAAGCGGCTCGCTAGGGGGGTCCGGGGGGCGCGTAGCGCCCCCCGGGGGCGCGCCCAAAATTACGTCATTTTCCTAATTTTCAAAATCATGTCGGGCGCCAAAAGATGGCGGTGAACCATACAATTCCTAACCCAACCTAACCTAACCTAACCCAACCTAACCCGAACCCACCCGACAATACAAGATGGCGGACAAGACAAAATGGCCGCCCTCCGATCGCTTTCCACCCCAGGTGAAGCGAGCTGCCGAGCCGCGAAGCGGCTCGCTAGGGGGGTCCGGGGGGCGCGTAGCGCCCCCCGGGGGCGCGCCCCAAATGACGTCATTTTCCCAATTTTCAAAATCATGTCGGGCGCCAAAAGATGGCGGTGAACCATACAATTCCTAACCCAACCCAACCCAACCCAACCTAACCTAACCTAACCCAACCCAACCCAACCCAACCTGACAATACAAGATGGCGGACAAGACAAAATGGCCGCCCTCCGATCGCTTCCCACCCCAAGCGAAGCGAGCTACCGAGCCGCGAAGCGGCTCGCTAGGGGGGTCCGGGGGGCGCGTAGCGCCCCCCGGGGGCGCGCCCAAAATTACGTCATTTTCCTAATTTTCAAAATCATGTCGGGCGCCAAAAGATGGCGGTGAACCATACAATTCCTAACCCAACCTAACCTAACCTAACCCAACCTAACCCGAACCCACCCGACAATACAAGATGGCGGACAAGACAAAATGGCCGCCCTCCGATCGCTTTCCACCCCAGGTGAAGCGAGCTGCCGAGCCGCGAAGCGGCTCGCTAGGGGGGTCCGGGGGGCGCGTAGCGCCCCCCGGGGGCGCGCCCCAAATGACGTCATTTTCCCAATTTTCAAAATCATGTCGGGCGCCAAAAGATGGCGGTGAACCATACAATTCCTAACCCAACCCAACCCAACCCAACCTAACCTAACCTAACCCAACCCAACCCAACCCAACCTGACAATACAAGATGGCGGACAAGACAAAATGGCCGCCCTTCGATCGCTTCCCACCCCAAGCGAAGCGAGCTACCGAGCCGCGAAGCGGCTCGCTAGGGGGGTCCGGGGGGCGCGTAGCGCCCCCCGGGGACGCGCCCAAAATTACGTCATTTTCCTAATTTTCAAAATCATGTCGTGCGCCAAAAGATGGCGGTGAACCATACAATTCCTAACCCAACCTAACCTAACCCAACCTAACCCAACCCAACCTGACAATACAAGATGGCGGACAAGACAAAATGGCCGCCCTCCGATCGCTTCCCACCCCAAGCGAAGCGAGCTACCGAGCCGCGAAGCGGCTCGCTAGGGGGGTCCGGGGGGCGCGTAGCGCCCCCCGGGGGCGCGCCCAAAATTACGTCATTTTCCTAATTTTCAAAATCATGTCGGGCGCCAAAAGATGGCGGTGAACCATACAATTCCTAACCCAACCTAACCTAACCTAACCCAACCTAACCCGAACCCACCCGACAATACAAGATGGCGGACAAGACAAAATGGCCGCCCTCCGATCGCTTTCCACCCCAGGTGAAGCGAGCTGCCGAGCCGCGAAGCGGCTCGCTAGGGGGGTCCGGGGGGCGCGTAGCGCCCCCCGGGGGCGCGCCCCAAATGACGTCATTTTCCCAATTTTCAAAATCATGTCGGGCGCCAAAAGATGGCGGTGAACCATACAATTCCTAACCCAACCCAACCCAACCCAACCTAACCTAACCTAACCCAACCCAACCCAACCCAACCTGACAATACAAGATGGCGGACAAGACAAAATGGCCGCCCTCCGATCGCTTCCCACCCCAAGCGAAGCGAGCTACCGAGCCGCGAAGCGGCTCGCTAGGGGGGTCCGGGGGGCGCGTAGCGCCCCCCGGGGGCGCGCCCAAAATTACGTCATTTTCCTAATTTTCAAAATCATGTCGGGCGCCAAAAGATGGCGGTGAACCATACAATTCCTAACCCAACCTAACCTAACCTAACCCAACCTAACCCAACCCCACCCGACAATACAAGATGGCGGACAAGACAAAATGGCCGCCCTCCGATCGCTTTCCACCCCAGGTGAAGCGAGCTGCCGAGCCGCGAAGCGGCTCGCTAGGGGGGTCCGGGGGGCGCGTAGCGCCCCCCGGGGGCGCGCCCCAAATGACGTCATTTTCCCAATTTTCAAAATCATGTCGGGCGCCAAAAGATGGCGGTGAACCATACAATTCCTAACCCAACCCAACCCAACCCAACCTAACCTAACCTAACCCAACCCAACCCAACCCAACCTGACAATACAAGATGGCGGACAAGACAAAATGGCCGCCCTTCGATCGCTTCCCACCCCAAGCGAAGCGAGCTACCGAGCCGCGAAGCGGCTCGCTAGGGGGGTCCGGGGGGCGCGTAGCGCCCCCCGGGGACGCGCCCAAAATTACGTCATTTTCCTAATTTTCAAAATCATGTCGTGCGCCAAAAGATGGCGGTGAACCATACAATTCCTAACCCAACCTAACCTAACCCAACCTAACCCAACCCAACCTGACAATACAAGATGGCGGACAAGACAAAATGGCCGCCCTTTGATCGCTTTCCACCCGAAGCGAAGCGAGCTACCGAGCCGCGAAGCGGCTCGCTAGGGGGGTCCGGGGGGCGCGTAGCGCCCCCCGGGGGCGCGTCCAAAATTACGTCATTTTCCTAATTTTCAAAATCATGTCGGGCGCCAAAAGATGGCGGTGAACCATACAAATCCTAACCTGACCCAACCTAACCTAACCCAACCTAACCCAACCCAACCTGAGTATACAAGATGGCGGACAAGACAAAATGGCCGCCCTCCGATCGCTTTCCACCCCAGGTGAAGCGAGCTGCCGAGCCGCGAAGCGGCTCGCTAGGGGGGTCCGGGGGGCGCGTAGCGCCCCCCGGGGGCGCGCCGCAAATTACGTCATTTTCCCAATTTTCAAAATCATGTCGGGCGCCAAAAGATGGCGGTGAACCATACAATTCCTAACCCAACCCAACCCAACCCAACCTAACCTAACCTAACCCAACCCAACCCAACCCAACCTGACAATACAAGATGGCGGACAAGACAAAATGGCCGCCCTTCGATCGCTTCCCACCCCAAGCGAAGCGAGCTACCGAGCCGCGAAGCGGCTCGCTAGGGGGGTCCGGGGGGCGCGTAGCGCCCCCCGGGGACGCGCCCAAAATTACGTCATTTTCCTAATTTTCAAAATCATGTCGTGCGCCAAAAGATGGCGGTGAACCATACAATTCCCAACCCAACCTAACCTAACCCAACCTAACCCAACCCAACCTGATAATACAAGATGGCGGACAAGACAAAATGGCCGCCCTTCGATCGCTTCCCACCCCAAGCGAAGCGAGCTACCGAGCCGCGAAGCGGCTCGCTAGGGGGGTCCGGGGGGCGCGTAGCGCCCCCCGTGGGCGCGCCCAAAATTACGTCATTTTCCTAATTTTCAAAATCATGTCGGGCGCCAAAAGATGGCGGTGAACCATACAAATCCTAACCTGACCCAACCTAACCCAACCCAACCTAACCCAACCCAACCTGAGTATACAAAATGGCGGACAAGACAAAATGGCCGCCCTCCGATCGCTTCCCACCCCAAGCGAAGCGAGCTGCCGAGCCGCGAAGCGGCTCGTTAGGGGGGTCCGGGGTGCGCGCCCAAAATTACGTCATTTTCCTAATTTTCAAAATCATGTCGGGCGCCAAAAGATGGCGGTGAACCATACAATTCCTAACCCAACCTAACCTAACCCGAACTAACCCAACCCAACCTGACAATACAAGATGGCGGACAAGACAAAATGGCCGCCCTTCGATCGCTTCCCACCCCAAGCGAAGCGAGCTACCGAGCCGCGAAGCGGCTCGCTAGGGGGGTCCGGGGGGCGCGTAGCGCCCCCCGGGGACGCGCCCAAAATTACGTCATTTTCCTAATTTTCAAAATCATGTCGTGCGCCAAAAGATGGCGGTGAACCATACAATTCCTAACCCAACCTAACCTAACCCAACCTAACCCAACCCAACCTGATAATACAAGATGGCGGACAAGACAAAATGGCCGCCCTTCGATCGCTTCCCACCCCAAGCGAAGCGAGCTACCGAGCCGCGAAGCGGCTCGCTAGGGGGGTCCGGGGGGCGCGTAGCGCCCCCCGTGGGCGCGCCCAAAATTACGTCATTTTCCTAATTTTCAAAATCATGTCGGGCGCCAAAAGATGGCGGTGAACCATACAAATCCTAACCTGACCCAACCTAACCCAACCCAACCTAACTTAACCCAACCTGAGTATACAAAATGGCGGACAAGACAAAATGGCCGCCCTCCGATCGCTTCCCACCCCAAGCGAAGCGAGCTGCCGAGCCGCGAAGCGGCTCGTTAGGGGGGTCCGGGGTGCGCGCCCAAAATTACGTCATTTTCCTAATTTTCAAAATCATGTCGGGCGCCAAAAGATGGCGGTGAACCATACAATTCCTAACCCAACCTAACCTAACCCGAACTAACCCAACCCAACCTGACAATACAAGATGGCGGACAAGACAAAATGGCCGCCCTTTGATCGCTTTCCACCCGAAGCGAAGCGAGCTACCGAGCCGCGAAGCGGCTCGCTAGGGGGGTCCGGGGGGCGCGTAGCGCCCCCCGGGGGCGCGTCCAAAATTACGTCATTTTCCTAATTTTCAAAATCATGTCGGGCGCCAAAAGATGGCGGTGAACCATACAAATCCTAACCTGACCCAACCTAACCTAACCCAACCTAACCCAACCCAACCTGAGTATACAAGATGGCGGACAAGACAAAATGGCCGCCCTCCGATCGCTTCCCACCCCAAGCGAAGCGAGCTACCGAGCCGCGAAGCGGCTCGCTAGGGGGGTCCGGGGGGCGCGTAGCGCCCCCCGGGGGCGCGCCCAAAATTACGTCATTTTCCTAATTTTCAAAATCATGTCGGGCGCCAAAAGATGGCGGTGAACCATACAAATCCTAACCTGACCCAACCTAACCCAACCTAACCTAACCTAACCCAACCCAACCCAACCCAACCTGACAATACAAGATGGCGGACAAGACAAAATGGCCGCCCTTCGATCGCTTCCCACCCCAAGCGAAGCGAGCTACCGAGCCGCGAAGCGGCTCGCTAGGGGGGTCCGGGGGGCGCGTAGCGCCCCCCGGGGACGCGCCCAAAATTACGTCATTTTCCTAATTTTCAAAATCATGTCGTGCGCCAAAAGATGGCGGTGAACCATACAATTCCTAACCCAACCTAACCTAACCCAACCTAACCCAACCCAACCTGACAATACAAGATGGCGGACAAGACAAAATGGCCGCCCTTCGATCGCTTCCCACCCCAAGCGAAGCGAGCTACCGAGCCGCGAAGCGGCTCGCTAGGGGGGTCCGGGGGGCGCGTAGCGCCCCCCGGGGGCGCGCCCAAAATTACGTCATTTTCCTAATTTTCAAAATCATGTCGGGCGCCAAAAGATGGCGGTGAACCATACAAATCCTAACCTGACCCAACCTAACCCAACCCAACCTAACCCAACCCAACCTGAGTATACAAAATGGCGGACAAGACAAAATGGCCGCCCTTCGATCGCTTCCCACCCCAAGCGAAGCGAGCTGCCGAGCCGCGAAGCGGCTCGTTAGGGGGGTCCGGGGTGCGCGCCCAAAATTACGTCATTTTCCTAATTTTCAAAATCATGTCGGGCGCCAAAAGATGGCGGTGAACCATACAATTCCTAACCCAACCTAACCTAACCCAACCTAACCCAACCCAACCTGACAATACAAGATGGCGGACAAGACAAAATGGCCGCCCTTCGATCGCTTCCCACCCCAAGCGAAGCGAGCTACCGAGCCGCGAAGCGGCTCGCTAGGGGGGTCCGGGGGGCGCGTAGCGCCCCCCGGGGGCGCGCCCAAAATTACGTCATTTCCCTAATTTTCAAAATCATGTCGGGCGCCAAAAGATGTCGGTGAACCATACAATTCCTAACCCAACCTAACCTAACCCAACCTAACCTAACCCAACCCAACCTAACCCAACCCCACCTGACAATACAAGATGGCGGACAAGACAAAATGGCCGCCCTCCGATCGCTTCCCACCCTAAGCGAAGCGAGCTACCGAGCCGCGAAGCGGCTCGCTAGGGGGGTCCGGGGGGCGCGTAGCGCCCCCCGGGGGTGCGCCCAAAATTACGTCATTTTCCTAATTTTCAAAATCATGTCGGGCGCCAAAAGATGGCGGTGAACCATACAATTCCTAACCTAACCTAACCCAACCCAACCTAACCCAAGTGTAATTCCTGACCCAACCGCAATTCCTGACCCAACCGCAATTCCTAACCGAACCGCGATTTCTGACCGAACTGCAATTCCTAACCGAAGTGGAATTCCTAACCCAAGTGTAATTTCTGACCCAAGTGCAATTCCCAACCGAAGTGCAATTTCTGACCGAACTGCAATTCCTAATCGAAGTGCAATTCCTAACCGAACCGCGATTTCTGACCGAACTGCAATTCCTAACCGAAGTGGAATTTCTGACCGAACCGTGATTTCTGACCGAACTGCAATTCCTGACCTAACCGGACACAAGATGGCGACCGGAAACAAAATGGCGGAATCCAAGATGGCCGACACAGGCTAGAATCGGTTAGAACACGTGTGACAGGTTAGGTTAGGTTAGGTTAGGTTAGGTTAGGTTAGGTTAGGTTAGGTTAGGTTAGGTTAGGTTAGGTTAGGTTAGGTTAGGTTAGGTTAGGTTAGGTTAGGTTAGGTTAGGTTAGGTTAGGTTAGGTTAGGTTAGGTTAGGTTAGGTTAGGTTAGGTTAGGTTAGGTTAGGTTAGGTTAGGTTAGGTTAGGTTAGGTTAGGTTAGGTTAGGTTAGGTTAGGTTAGGTTAGGTTAGGTTAGGTTAGGTTAGGTTAGGTTAGGTTAGGTTAGGTTAGGTTAGGTTAGGTTAGGTTAGGTTAGGTTAGGTTAGGTTAGGTTAGGTTAGGTTAGGTTAGGTTAGGTTAGGTTAGGTTAGGTTAGGTTAGGTTAGGTTAGGTTAGGTTAGGTTAGGTTAGGTTAGGTTAGGTTAGGTTAGGTTAGGTTAGGTTAGGTTAGGTTAGGTTAGGTTAGGTTAGGTTAGGTTAGGTTAGGTTAGGTTAGGTTAGGTTAGGTTAGGTTAGGTTAGGTTAGGTTAGGTTAGGTTAGGTTAGGTTAGGTTAGGTTAGGTTAGGTTAGGTTAGGTTAGGTTAGGTTAGGTTAGGTTAGGTTAGGTTAGGTTAGGTTAGGTTAGGTTAGGTTAGGTTAGGTTAGGTTAGGTTAGGTTAGGTTAGGTTAGGTTAGGTTAGGTTAGGTTAGGTTAGGTTAGGTTAGGTTAGGTTAGGTTAGGTTAGGTTAGGTTAGGTTAGGTTAGGTTAGGTTAGGTTAGGTTAGGTTAGGTTAGGTTAGGTTAGGTTAGGTTAGGTTAGGTTAGGTTAGGTTAGGTTAGGTTAGGTTAGGTTAGGTTAGGTTAGGTTAGGTTAGGTTAGGTTAGGTTAGGTTAGGTTAGGTTAGGTTAGGTTAGGTTAGGTTAGGTTAGGTTAGGTTAGGTTAGGTTAGGTTAGGTTAGGTTAGGTTAGGTTAGGTTAGGTTAGGTTAGGTTAGGTTAGGTTAGGTTAGGTTAGGTTAGGTTAGGTTAGGTTAGGTTAGGTTAGGTTAGGTTAGGTTAGGTTAGGTTAGGTTAGGTTAGGTTAGGTTAGGTTAGGTTAGGTTAGGTTAGGTTAGGTTAGGTTAGGTTAGGTTAGGTTAGGTTAGGTTAGGTTAGGTTAGGTTAGGTTAGGTTAGGTTAGGTTAGGTTAGGTTAGGTTAGGTTAGGTTAGGTTAGGTTAGGTTAGGTTAGGTTAGGTTAGGTTAGGTTAGGTTAGGTTAGGTTAGGTTAGGTTAGGTTAGGTTAGGTTAGGTTAGGTTAGGTTAGGTTAGGTTAGGTTAGGTTAGGTTAGGTTAGGTTAGGTTAGGTTAGGTTAGGTTAGGTTAGGTTAGGTTAGGTTAGGTTAGGTTAGGTTAGGTTAGGTTAGGTTAGGTTAGGTTAGGTTAGGTTAGGTTAGGTTAGGTTAGGTTAGGTTAGGTTAGGTTAGGTTAGGTTAGGTTAGGTTAGGTTAGGTTAGGTTAGGTTAGGTTAGGTTAGGTTAGGTTAGGTTAGGTTAGGTTAGGTTAGGTTAGGTTAGGTTAGGTTAGGTTAGGTTAGGTTAGGTTAGGTTAGGTTAGGTTAGGTTAGGTTAGGTTAGGTTAGGTTAGGTTAGGTTAGGTTAGGTTAGGTTAGGTTAGGTTAGGTTAGGTTAGGTTAGGTTAGGTTAGGTTAGGTTAGGTTAGGTTAGGTTAGGTTAGGTTAGGTTAGGTTAGGTTAGGTTAGGTTAGGTTAGGTTAGGTTAGGTTAGGTTAGGTTAGGTTAGGTTAGGTTAGGTTAGGTTAGGTTAGGTTAGGTTAGGTTAGGTTAGGTTAGGTTAGGTTAGGTTAGGTTAGGTTAGGTTAGGTTAGGTTAGGTTAGGTTAGGTTAGGTTAGGTTAGGTTAGGTTAGGTTAGGTTAGGTTAGGTTAGGTTAGGTTAGGTTAGGTTAGGTTAGGTTAGGTTAGGTTAGGTTAGGTTAGGTTAGGTTAGGTTAGGTTAGGTTAGGTTAGGTTAGGTTAGGTTAGGTTAGGTTAGGTTAGGTAGGTTAGGTAGGTTAGGTTAGGTTAGGTTAGGTTAGGTTAGGTTAGGTTAGGTTAGGTTAGGTTAGGTTAGGTTAGGTTAGGTTAGGTTAGGTTAGGTTAGGTTAGGTTAGGTTAGGTTAGGTTAGGTTAGGTTAGGTTAGGTTAGGTTAGGTTAGGTTAGGTTAGGTTAGGTTAGGTTAGGTTAGGTTAGGTTAGGTTAGGTTAGGTTAGGTTAGGTTAGGTTAGGTTAGGTTAGGTTAGGTTAGGTTAGGTTAGGTTAGGTTAGGTTAGGTTAGGTTAGGTTAGGTTAGGTTAGGTTAGGTTAGGTTAGGTTAGGTTAGGTTAGGTAAGGTTAGGTTAGGTTAGGTTAGGTTAGGTTAGGTTAGGTTAGGTTAGGTTAGGTTAGGTTAGGTTAGGTTAGGTTAGGTTAGGTTAGGTTAGGTTAGGTTAGGTTAGGTTAGGTTAGGTTAGGTTAGGTTAGGTTAGGTTAGGTTAGGTTAGGTTAGGTTAGGTTAGGTTAGGTTAGGTTAGGTTAGGTTAGGTTAGGTTAGGTTAGGTTAGGTTAGGTTAGGTTAGGTTAGGTTAGGTTAGGTTAGGTTAGGTTAGGTTAGGTTAGGTTAGGTTAGGTTAGGTTAGGTTAGGTTAGGTTAGGTTAGGTTAGGTTAGGTTAGGTTAGGTTAGGTTAGGTTAGGTTAGGTTAGGTTAGGTTAGGTTAGGTTAGGTTAGGTTAGGTTAGGTTAGGTTAGGTTAGGTTAGGTTAGGTTAGGTTAGGTTAGGTTAGGTTAGGTTAGGTTAGGTTAGGTTAGGTTAGGTTAGGTTAGGTTAGGTTAGGTTAGGTAGGTTAGGTTAGGTTAGGTTAGGTTAGGTTAGGTTAGGTTAGGTTAGGTTAGGTTAGGTTAGGTTAGGTTAGGTTAGGTTAGGTTAGGTTAGGTTAGGTTAGGTTAGGTTAGGTTAGGTTAGGTTAGGTTAGGTTAGGTTAGGTTAGGTTAGGTTAGGTTAGGTTAGGTTAGGTTAGGTTAGGTTAGGTTAGGTTAGGTTAGGTTAGGTTAGGTTAGGTTAGGTTAGGTTAGGTTAGGTTAGGTTAGGTTAGGTTAGGTTAGGTTAGGTTAGGTTAGGTTAGGTTAGGTTAGGTTAGGTTAGGTTAGGTTAGGTTAGGTTAGGTTAGGTTAGGTTAGGTTAGGTTAGGTTAGGTTAGGTTAGGTTAGGTTAGGTTAGGTTAGGTTAGGTTAGGTTAGGTTAGGTTAGGTTAGGTTAGGTTAGGTTAGGTTAGGTTAGGTTAGGTTAGGTTAGGTTAGGTTAGGTTAGGTTAGGTTAGGTTAGGTTAGGTTAGGTTAGGTTAGGTTAGGTTAGGTTAGGTTAGGTTAGGTTAGGTTAGGTTAGGTTAGGTTAGGTTAGGTTAGGTTAGGTTAGGTTAGGTTAGGTTAGGTTAGGTTAGGTTAGTTTAGGTTAGGTTAGGTTAGGTTAGGTTAGGTTAGGTTAGGTTAGGTTAGGTTAGGTTAGGTTAGGTTAGGTTAGGTTAGGTTAGGTTAGGTTAGGTTAGGTTAAGGTTAGGTTAGGTTAGGTTAGGTTAGGTTAGGTTAGGTTAGGTTAGGTTAGGTTAGGTTAGGTTAGGTTAGGTTAGGTTAGGTTAGGTTAGGTTAGGTTAGGTTAGGTTAGGTTAGGTTAGGTTAGGTTAGGTTAGGTTAGGTTAGGTTAGGTTAGGTTAGGTTAGGTTAGGTTAGGTTAGGTTAGGTTAGGTTAGGTTAGGTTAGGTTAGGTTAGGTTAGGTTAGGTTAGGTTAGGTTAGGTTAGGTTAGGTTAGGTTAGGTTAGGTTAGGTTAGGTTAGGTTAGGTTAGGTTAGGTTAGGTTAGGTAGGTTAGGTTAGGTTAGGTTAGGTTAGGTTAGGTTAGGTTAGGTTAGGTTAGGTTAGGTGAGGTTTGGTTAGGTTAG